>CM062806.1:351081396-351826396 GCA_031772625.1 Pinus tabuliformis
AGTAATCCGCAATCGTGGAAGAAAGTCAATCAAAACCCCGTCGTTCGCGGAGATTAGCGAGTCAATTGTATTTACCTCCGGAAGCGAAGCCAATCCGGACAAAGTGGTCTCGTTTAACTGAGTCCACTTCATCTGGTTTGGTTGAAACTTTTGTTTCAACACCGTCAGAGACTAGTTACTCTGACTATTTCTGGTACATCTACCTTCAAAGAGGAAGTTCCACAGTTACAAGAGGACATTAGAACTGATCCTAGTGTAATGGTAAACACTTATGTATCTAAAACAACTCCATCTAGAGTTTATCCAGAACCCATCTCAGTTCAAACCGAGGCTACATTTGAACCAGTAGTTGTTCAAGAACCTCCCTTTGACACTGAAGTTCATTTACTTGAACATCTGGACTTTGAGTTTCAGTATTCAGAAGGTGTCACCCCTCTAGTATCTATCACTGCATACACTATACCTTCTTCGACTCTAGAAATCTTTTACGAACCTGACGATCTATCTCTTCCACCTGGTCTGATTGCTATAAAGGAGATAGTAGAGAACCCCCCATCTAGTACCTCATTTCATTTTGGAACTGGGATTCATTTGTATCCTTCTACTCCTGATTTTGGTTCTTTTCATCCTACTTCATTGCAAGTTCCTGTCGAATCGCTTGGAGAGCTTTTGGATAAGATAACCATGTCTAAGCAACCATCAACATCTAGGAATGTGTCATCTGATGCAACTGCGGTGGAATCTCCTGCTGCTATTCCTACAATGTTTTTTGGTACACTTGAGTCATATTTATATGGTACACTATCTGTTCTAGCTGGTTATCAATCACTAGCTGGTGTCCATTCAAGCGCTGCTTCGACACCTTGTTCTGCTTCCATTTATTCATCCGGACTCCCATTTGGTTTTTCTTATGTTGAAACTCAACCATTTGATCCTGCATATCAGTATCAATATGGGCAATCCAGTCATCAAAGACCGGTATATCCTTTAAACATTGGACTGCCGCCATATGGAGAGCAGTATGCCTATTCACCGTTCCTCCCTTTTCTGGGGGACAACCATATGAGAGTTTTCAACAATATTCAGGTCAAACTAGAATTACATCTAGTGGTTGGATACCCATACTGCTAGAACAACCAAGGGTTGTATATCCAACGCAACCAATCCAACTTGTGTTGAATATTCCCACTACACCTACTATTCTGACTATGCCGCAATCACAAGCACAACCTGTTGTGTCTCAACTTCAACTTGCTCCTTCTTCCTCGCAACCTAAAGTTTCGAGGCAAAAGGCTCAAGTCTCTCAGGATGTGATACAATAGCCACTTATCTCTATGGCTCAACTGGAACCTCAGGTTAGTGCTCTTTCATCTGGAACGACTTAGGCACAAACGGGTCTTGTCAATCCGCAACTTGGTCAATATTCTGGTACTGGGAAACAGCAAATGGTTCATCAACCATGGCTGGTGCAATATCAACAACCACAATTCCAGCAAACCCAATCTCAGTTTGGGATTGGTTCACAAGCTCAGACTGGATTTGGTCAATATCAAGCCTACCGAGGACCTGGGCAACAAAGATTTGTAGGTTATGGACAGCCGCATTTTCAAACCGGTTATCAACAACCACCCTATACTGGTTATTTCCAACAACCTTATCAAGGTTACCAGCAACAAATGCCTTATGTTGGTATGCAAAGACCTACTGCTCAGGCAATTCCATGTTATCCTGGGTATACTCCACCCAACCTGAATCAGTAGTTGCCTTTTGTAGCAACTCTAGAATTACCAAATTTGAACGGCTTACGAATGATCCAATTGCATATGCCCCTTGGTGGCCGGAAATTCCTCATAAACTTCCCTCTGATATTCCTAAGTTCAATGGAAATCCAGGTGAAGACCCATCTAATCACGTAATGACTTTTCATTTGTGGTGCTCATCTAACACTCTAAATGATGATTCAATTAGACTTTGCCTTTTTCAAAGAATGCTTACTGGTCCAGCAGCGAAATGGTATATTGAATTGCCTAGAGCTTCGTTTGATAACTTCACCATCCTTGCCACTACTTTTCTAACCCACTTTCAATTACCCATCAGGTACGAAACTGGAATAGAACTCCTTACCAATTTTAAACAGACCACGTCCACTCACATATCTGATCATATTCATGAGTGGTGGCGTCATCGTCGAATGGTAAAGACGTATGTTCCTGATTAGATTTTAGCTGAGTGGTTTATTAAGTCCTTATTGCCATCTATCACTGAGGACGTGGCGAAAGGAGGAGTTGTCACAGAAGAGCAAGTCATTGCTCGTGCCCAATATTTAGATTTGATCTATACACAATCTGGCACACTCTATGACAAAATTCCTGACGCTCCTAGACCAGCTTTTTCCGTTCCACCTCCTCCTAAATCGAGTAGGGACTCTCATGCTGGTGATGGTGTGATCGGTTCCTCAAGCACACAAACCACAAGAGGTCCATCTGGTCAAGCTCTTGCTGTTTCTAGTCAAAATGCAAATGACAATTCTCTTGCCTCGGAGATTAATGTTGTGTCATCTGACAAAGGCAAAAATCCAAAGCAACCAGGGGGCAAGAAGAAAGGGAAAAATAATAAGAAGAAACAGGAGAATTCCACTCCTGAAAAATCATCTGAAAACCCTACTGCGGCAAGGAAACCTCCTCGTTATCCATGTTTGATATGTAACAAGGAGCATTTTACAAGAGATTGTCCACATCGATCTGAGGTTTCAAAACTTTTGAAGGCTTCGAATACCTCAGCAGTGTTGACTGATCCGTTTCTGAACCCAGAAACTCATATGGTTGCTACCGATAATGCTTCCACATCCCAAGTGCTTATGCTATCCATCGCAAACAAGCAAAATGATGTTTTGGTATCGACAAGGAGTAAATATTATGGGAATCCATCGTCGTCGAACAACCAGGCTACTGATCAACCTAATGGTTCGACAACGACTTTGCCAGAAGTTGTTCCACCCATTATTCCTGAATTAACCATTAAGCTGCCAAAGGGAGTCGTACATAAATCGACATTTAATCCTTGTGCTCGAGCTGCTCAGAATTATAATATAGTGGAGGATCTGGCTCAATCGCCATCTGCTATGTCGACACTTGAGGTATTGCAAAATTGTCCCTCCCAAAAGCAGGCTTTGTTATCAGCAATAGGTGGGATCGATCCAACGGATTCCAATCTTGTGGTCTTTAATCATAATGGATATACACCATAGTTATTGACCCAACTCGCTTTCCTTATACTGGTAAAAGCCCTCAATAAAAATGTTCATCGAACCAACATTGATGAGGGGGCATCTACCTGTATTATGTTAATGAGTTGCTGGAAAACTCTTGCTTCACCACCCTTGTCACGATCACCAACAAAATTAAAAACGTTCGATGGAAGAACGTACACTCCATATGGGATTTTAAGTAGCTTGCAAGTTGAACTGGGGGGAAAAGCAGTAGATGTTAAAGTCGAGGTCGTTGATGGACTCCTTGATTACAATATTTTACTGGGAAGGACCTGGGTTTATGCTATGGCTGTCGTTGTGTCTACATATTTTCAAAAGATTGCATTTCCCTTCAAAGGTGAAATCACAATCGTTGACCAACTAGCCTTTTTTGCTACTATTTCACAAGCTACTAGAAGCATTCCATTGATCCATGGAAGTTCACAATTGCTTTAAAATGTTGGAGTAGGTCTCCTAAAAGATCCGTCCTTGATGGGTACTTTTGCTCTCCCGTCTCCATCTGGTTTCACAGAAGTGGCCACAGTTGAAACTTGCCACATGATCTCTTCTACATCATCTGAGTTTAAGAAGAGTTCCAACTATTTTGAAAGTGATGATCATCGTGAGGCGCTGCCGCCAAGCCCCATTGAATCTTTGTAGCAATCAATCTTCTGGGCTTGGCAAACTCGAATCCACACTCAATGAGTGTTTGGGTAGATAGGTCTTTAGAATATGGTACCTCTTCTGATCCTTGGTCTTGTATACATTCTACAGATGAGGGAATCATCCAATCAATGATGATAGGAGAGACACCATGGGAAGATTATCATCATTGTTCCGACCTTCGAGATGACAATGAAGATTATTCGAACGACCTCAATCACCCTTTAATTGCTGATTTTTTATTAAATTCTATAAATACAGTAGATTCCAAGTGAAATCTATCCAACATTGAAGAGACTATCACCATTAATATCTTGACCAAACAGAATATTGTATAGAATATTCACGTTGGCAAATCTTGTTCTCCATCAGAACTAGATAGCTACTGTGCTCTTTTTCGCGAATTCAGAGATGTCTTTGCATGGTCATATGAAGAAATGCCAGGCATTGACTCGAGAATTGTTGAACATGAGATCAAGATGTATCCAGATGTCAAACCAGTACGATAACGACTTCGACCTGTTCATCCAAAGAAAGCCGCTACCATTAAACCAGAGGTTGAAAAACTTTTGCATGTTGGCTTCATTTACCCCGTTCCTCTCACTGATTGGGTATCGAATATTGTTCCTGTAATGAAAAAACAAGGAATGATAAGAGTGTGCATCGATTATAGGGATGTAAATCAAGCATGTCCAAAGGACAACTATCCTACACCCTTCATCGACCAGATTATTGATGAATGTGCCGGATGCGAAATCTTTTCATTCATGGATGGATTTTCGGGCTATAATCAAATCAATATCCGCCCACAGGACCAGTCAAAAACTGCATTTATATGTCTGTGGGGCACATTCGCATATCGTAAATTACCTTTCGGTTTGAAGAACACAGGGGCAACATTTCATAGGGCAATGAATTACACCTTCCATGACATCAAACACATCGTTCAACCATATCTCGACGATTTGCCTGCTCATTCACGAAAATGGACTAATCATCCGCAACATTTGAGAGCCATATTTTTACGTTGTTGACACTACAAGATACGACTCAATCCGCACAAATGTGTGTTTTATGTTGGTTCTGGTTGACTGCTTGGTTTTGTAGTTTCTAAGGATGGAATTCGACTCGATCCATTAAAGGTTTAGGCAATTCTTGACTTGCCTCCACCTTCAAATTTGTTTCAGATTCAGAGACTCCAAGAGAAAGCTAACTTTTTGAGGAGGTTCATTCCAAATTATGTTGAGATCACTAAAGGTTATACACGTATTTTGAAGAAAGGTGTACCCTTCCATTGGGATCAGGTCGCGCAAGCTTCCTTTGATGCTCTCAAAGATTCCCGATAAAAGCATCATTAATGTATGCCCCTGACTATCAAAAAGACTTTTACCTGTATCTTGCCGCTGCAGATACAACCATTGGAATGGTTTTAGTGCAAGAAAATGATGGAATTGAAAATCCTATATATTATTTAAGTCGCAATATTAGTGATACAGAAAGGAAGTACTCTTATGTTGAAAAGTTGGCTTTAGCAGTCGTTCAAGCAGTATAGAGATTTCGACACTATATACTCCTTCGCAAAACTACCATTGTGTCAGAATGCAACCCTGTGACATACATTTTGTCACGTCAATTGTTGGGGGGAAAATATTCCAAATGGATAGTCATCTTGTAGGAGTTTGATATGGAATTCATCAAATCCAAATCAAAGAAGTCTCTCTTTTTTGCAGAGTTACTTTGCGACCTTCCCTCGTCATCCAACGATTTAACATCAGAAGTATCAATCGTGGATGAGACTCTGTTTCTGATATCGTCAAGTGATCCGTAGTACGGGGATATACTGATGTATCTCTAGACCCAAACTTTTAGGCTTAACACCTCTCGCTCTGAACAACGATGTACTCGACACCAAGCCAAAGATTATCTGATCGTTGGTGATATACTTTATTGTCGTGGTGTCGATATGGTTTTACGAAGGTGCCTCACACATGAGGAGGCCGAATTTTTTTTGAATGATTGTTATTCAGGCGCTTGTGGGGGGCATCTATCTGGTTATGCTGCTACACAAAAAATCTTATGAGTTGGTTACTTCTGGCCTACCATATTCAAATATTGCATACTTGCAGTAAGAAGTTGCCATGCCTGTCAGATTTTCGATCGCAAAACCAGATTACCACCTGCACCACTGCATCCAGTCGTTGATGTTGGCCCATTTGCTAAATGGGGCATTGATTTCATGACATGTAGCCCCACCTCAGCCAGGGGGCATGGGTATATTATAGTCACTGTCGACTACTTTACAAAATGGGCCGAGGCGATGCCTACATTGAACAACAGCGACGAAATGGCTACACTTTTTTTTTTTCAATCATGTAGTTTCTAGATTTGGTGTTCCACAAGCCATAGTCACAGATCATGGGTCGCATTTTTGCAATCACATGATGATCAAATTAACTACCAAATTGGGATTGTCCCATGATAGTTCCACTCCATATTATCCACAAGCTAACGGACAAGTTGAGGCAATCAAAAAAGTCCTTAAGCGCATGCTGCAAAGAATGATTGGAGTCCATAAACAGAATTGGCATTTAATCTTGTACTCAGCTTTGTGGGCATATAGGACTTATGTGAGAAATGCGACCGGATTTTCACCCTTTCATTTGGTGTATGGTCTAGAAGTAGTCTTACCAATTCAGTGCGAAATCTCATCCCTCAAGGTTGCAATTGACTTGCTTCCTGAAACTTCTGAAGAAGAAGCTCATTTCTTGGAATTAATCCATCTGGATGAAACCCGTCGTGATGCTACATTGGCTAACGAAGCACATAAGAAACGCATCAAGGCACAATATGACAAAAATGTTAAGCCTCGTGTCTTCTCGGAAGGTGACCTGGTCTTGCTTTATGATCGAGACTCTGAAAAATTAAGAGTAGGTAAATTTGAACCATTATGGATGGGCCCTTGCATCGTTAAATGTGTATTGACAAAAGGAGCCTACGAGCTAGTCGATTATGATGGGATTCCACTGTTGTAGCCCCGAAACGGGTTGTATCTTAAACATTACTATGCTTGATTAAGTGTAGTAAACTCATTGTACATATGCTTTTATTGCATTTTTGAGTGTTTTCTTTTAGAGTTGTCATTTTGGTTAGGTAATCCACTTCATATTTATTGTAGATGTCATACTTTTTAGAACTATTTGTTGGGTATGCCGACGGAGCTAGTCATAGTACATGGAACCTATCTTTTGCGGCCTAGGCCATTTTCGCTCCAAGCGGCGAGTTAGTGAGTTTCAAGGGGATATGTATTGGTCGATCGACGAACAACATTGCTGAGTATAGTGCATTGATTGAACTTCTCTCTGATGCCATTTCACATGGCATACACTGACTCATTGTTAGGCTAGATTCACAACTCATCATTCTACAGCTTACTGGCGTTTATTCCGTTCGGAACCCGGTTATTCATCGCATTTTCCTAAGAGTTAGGATTTTGGAAAGACATTTTGATTTCATTCAATATCAACACATTTCTAGAAACTTAAACACATTGACTGATTCATTAGCAAACTATGTGTTAAATAGACATTTGCAGCATATGTAAAGAAGGCATTTCACATCAACATTTGCATTAGGATTTCATCACTTAGCCAAAATAAAACTCCAAAAGTCAAATAGATAGTTGTTTGAAAGTTTTCATAAAATGTTTTGTATCCAAGACAAAATCGGTCATCTGACCAAGAAACTCAAAGTAAATGCAGCAAAACATCCTAGACCAGTGATGCCGGTGATAACATGTCATCGCCTGTGCTATCATGCGCAGGAGCCTAGTCCAACAACTCAATACACCAGTGGTATGGCGCTGTAACCTCAAAGGTAACCCATCGGTCCTGACATCCTGAATTACAAGAGTGAGGCCCTCAATCTGATCCTGCAGCACTGCCAGGGTCTCTGATATATCCAGATCCCGAAGAACGACCCTCCCTATAGCCTCCCCTGCTGGAGCATCATCTGCCTCCCGTGGGCGTGCCACTGGTCGCACTGGTCCAATATCTGCACACACATATGAGTTTGTTTAGTCTTGGTAACATCAAAAACACAAAAACAATATAAAACTGAAAAACAAAGATGTGGTCAAATCATTTTACCTATAGCACTCCACTGCTCACCAACTGGTAAAGCCAAATCTGGATCGCCTCGGAAATCCATCCCGGTATATGGATACTCCGCAAACACCATCTCTTGGCGATTGAACCACTTGAAAAAGGCATCTGAGAAGGAGATATGTGACTGACCAGCACGTCTAGCCATGAGGTCCACCCATCTCTGCATCCGTGGTTCCCTCGGTGCAGGCAATCCCAGTGAAATGTTTTGAGGTTGCATCAGCGGAATTCTTTCCAAAGCAAAAGCAGTCAATATGGATCCATAACCAAAATTCTTGGTTCTTCCATTCTTTACTTTAGATAGTTGTTCTTTTATGACAGGAAGTATTGCCTCACACCAATTGAACACATTCAGTTCCAGGCATTCCAAGGCATACTGCATGTAGGATTTGTTCGCTAAATGTAAGGCCGCGCTGCTAGCTAATCTAGCAAAGGTAAATATAATGGTCCTTAAAGGTCGATCAGTAACATCCCGGATATTAATCTTACCATCTCTACTGGGTTGAGATCCATCCCCGTAGAACTGACGAATGTAATCTTTCACAGATTCGCCCCCACGAGCAAATCCTGATAGTGAAAGAGCAGCACCGCGCCTCGACAAACCCGTCAAAAAATAAATATCCTCAACTGTGAAAGGAATAGATTTACCTCTGATGTGGAATGCCTGATCAGATATTTGTTGGATCAATATGGTTGTCACATGACGTGAACGAGAACATGAAGAGGAGGACATGATTGCTTTACATGACCAGGGCACAGTGGATGCACTAAAGAAACCTGTCGACTTTATACAGTGTTTTATGCATCGATTTTGAGCAAAAAACAAGTAAAAATTTGATGAAAAACACTGTATAATTTTTCCTTTCTGCGCCCATCGCACCCTGCCTTTGGGCAAGGTGAGATGCATACTAATTGTCCTATTAACAACTTAATATGCATCGCACCTTTCGATACTAGCTAGGTGCGATGATTGAGGAATGAAATCTTTAAACCCTAGGGACCCTGAAAAGTTAGAAAACTTGCTCAGAATCGAGAAAAGATGCAATGAAAATGAAGAGCTTAAGGATAGCTCCTACCTGGTCCTGATGGCGCGAAGAATGGTCCACCGGATCTCCCGAAATCGCGTGATGAAATTTGAGGGGGAAAACTGCTTCAGAGCTCCAAATCCCAAATTTGAAATGAAATGATGAAAACGAAATGTTAAAACTAGTTTTTATGTTTATCTTTCATGTACTTCAAAATGAAATGTTAGTTTTAGTTCATTTTTCGTCTAAGATATATGTATTTCTAATCAATTTGATGGATTTTTAAGCAGGTTGAATGACTGATGAAAGAATCTGATGGCTAAATAGTGAATTGAACATCTTTGACCACCAAGCAAACCTTTTGTCTGCTTTTCGAGCTTTGATTCAAAAATGAAAAGAAAACTATAGAGTCCTCTTTAAACCCTTTTCAGACTCGTTAAACATGAAAATATTGTCGAGTGCTTGTCCTTTTCAGCTCGTTAAAGTATTGGAAATGTCATCTCCTGTATTATTTTATCCTTTTTCAGACCTGAGGGATTACTTTAAGAAAAAGAACTTATGGAGTTTTCTTTCATCCCTTTTCAAACTCTCTAAACATGAAAAGGACCAAGTTATCCTTGTCGTTAAACTCGTTAAAATAATAGCAAAAAACTTGTCCATCTAGATGAGACCGAGTTTCACTGTCGCTAGACTTGTTAAAACATTAAATAGTGACAGGTTTGCCCGAAGGGCGAATTATAGAACAAGCATATGTTATCCTCCTCAAGCTTGAAAAAAATAAAGAGGTACTGGTCAGCAATGACTGGGGAAAAAGGGGAAAAAACTTGAAGAATTTATGGTAGCAAGTCACTCTTGAACATGACACTTTCACTTCATCTCCATTATTGAGTTGGGTTGGGTTATTCCGTTCACTGGTCATCATACCATTGGTCTTTCATACCATCCATCTTTTGGGGTTAACGCTACCAATTCATCTCAGTGTCACCGACATGTTCAAGAGAAGTCATTCAGTTGAGAAGTCACCATCCAGTTAATGTCTCATACACTGCAATACCTCCAACCTTCATTTTTTTCATGATCGCCATTCCTGAACCTTGTGTCGTCAGTTCATTTTCACCTCCAGAAATCATTTGCTTCGTTTCGTGTCGTAGATGTGGGATACATCAAGGCCCTCCTATGATGAGTCACTTCTTGTCGACATCAGCTCATTATCCAAGAAGTTGACTTAGAAACAACCCTTTCAGTGCTTTGAAGCTTGCATACATCAATGGCAAGTTTCTCACTTCCGGCGACAAGTTGACATCAATGGCCTTCGACCGAAAGATTTTGCGTGGTGTTCGACATCGGATCATGTATTCACACCACGTGAATTGTACTGTAGTACCTTGAGGATCATTATCATTATCGGTGATCCCTCTCGCGTCTGTTAACAGCTCACATCATTGGCTGGTAATTAGGCGATGTCTTTCCATGTTCAACTTCAGAACATCTCTTCACATGGTTTGACTTGTACATCGAGCAAAGTTTGAACAAGTTTGAAGACCCCAAATCTAGTTTCATCCATCCGAGCTACGATATATTCATGGATATAAAAACATCAAATGTACGAAGGCTCTACATAGATGGTCAGCTTAATCATGGATGATGACTCTACATCTATAGAATCACCAGTCTGTATCTGCAGACGACTATCTGATCTATGTACATGAAATGAAAAAAAAAACTGAGCATGGGAATGCCTCCCTCAGCTAGATCATGAAAAATCATATTATGATGGTGTATTGTATTGTAACTTATGCATGTCACCTTCCAGTTCGAAACTTTGGATCCTCATGATAAAGCATTTCACCCGACATGAATTTTTACGACCTCATGCTTTAGGGGGCAACTGTTATAGAAATATTTGGGCACATCAACCCCAAACTTATATGTCGATGTATTAGGGCTCATCAACCCATAAAAGAGTTGTTTCATACCCTAAAGGAACATAGTCATCCCAATACATCATTCCCCAAAAGTTCCAACTGAGAAACCATCCAGAAATTGCCTAAACTGGACCATACTGACTGCTCCATTGAAAAATTGCGAGGCATACTGAGTGTTACACTGCCAAAGTGTGATGCATACTGTTTAGGCCTTCTATAGGGTGTGATGGGCAAGGATGGACAAATTTCTGGAACAGTTTGTTAGTTGGTCGCTCATGGAATCTTCTAGAAACTTCTCCTATGCCACTTGCCTCTCTGAATTCGCCGAAGGATGACCAAGGGAATCAAGAAACCATCTCCAATCCCTTCTTTTGTGGAAGCAATTGTAACAAGTGGAATGACACTAATCAAACCCGATGAATGACTCACACCCTTGCAAACATCTATAAATGAATCCCTCATCCAAGAGATTTAGAGGCTGGAATATTGTGAATTGCAAGGAAGTACTGATAGTTTGTCATTGAGGAGAGAGCTTTGTATTCTTGTTGGTGTGATCTTGCTATTTCATGAGGTGAAGAAGGATTGAAGCTGGGAGGATGATGCTTGATCAGACAACTGGGTTCTAATTCTCCTTTCTATTAATAAATCTCTTCAATTTTTCTCCCATATGATTGTGCAATTGTGAATGCTATCATTTGTTCATTATATATCTGATTCTGCAATGTTTATGTTGTAATAGATCACAATGATTTGATGGTTCTTTGTTGCTGTACTTGTGCAGGTACTCTTCAAGTGTGTTAAGTATGGGGAGGAGTTGCAGGTTCTGCGAAAGGAGAGAGAGATCAAGCAAGGGATTAAGCGAAAGTTCCAGGTTGGTTCCATTATCTTTCTCTTATCTATCACCCATAGAAAAATCATTGAATTGCTTTAAACTGTTGTTTCTAGGGTAGCTGCCAAACCTAGAGGGCTAGCATTCTTTAGGAATACTAGTTTTCCCAGAAACAAGAGTAAAGTAAGAATCTAAGTGAGAGGTAGTAGTACCACCCAGGAAGAGACACACGTGAACCAGAAAGGTTTGTCCAACACCTAGCGGAATAGTCCATAACGGATGCGGCAATCATTAAAACCGAGGTGAAGGGGACAACACCTACACCACCTAGCAGAGTAGGCCACACGGATGTCACGATCGTTATAACCATAAGACAAATATGGTATGTCGAGTATCCCACAAAGTAGTCAACACGAATGTGATAGCGGTGATAGCCAGTACGCAAAGTTGGCATGTCTAGTATCCCGCGGAGTAGTCCACAGGGATGAGACAACGATGATAAGAAATACAACACATCTTCAACAATGTAAGTACTAAAACAACCAAAGTAGTTTAACTATATTAGTACAGGTTAAGCAAACATGCATTACAAATGCTTAAAGAGTAGTCTTACAAACATCTACAAAACATATGTGAAAACACGCTTGCGTTAACAAGGTTTTGAATTAAGAAAAAGTCCCAAGACACATATGTACACCATACATCACTAGTCCCAGTAATGGGACATTGGAGCCACTCCTCACTCTTCAAAGAACAGACTATAGACTGTCAAGGCTATGTGGGAGGAGCCAAGGTGAAAATCCTTACTCATACAATGGGAGGGGTATATATAGCCAAGGGTGATGCTTGACCCTTGTGACTCTTGGACTACCCTCATGACTGTTCAACTTACAATGACTTTTCAATTGACATGACTCTTAAACTTATTGTGTGCTTCCATTGGACTTCACTTTACATTACATTAAGTTACAACAACTTTGGCCCATCTTGATGATGTGGCCAAGACAACTCATGACACAACTCGACATGACACTATTGACATGTACTAGATGACTGTGGTGTCTATGTCAAGTTGTTGCGTTGTTGAGTGATGGATGTACTCTTGGTGTGCTTTGTCTTATCCTCTGCATGGCATAGTGTTGCAGGGTCTTTGATGGTCTTGGTCTTGCATGATGTTTCAATGCATATGTTCCTTTCACTTGTTGCTTGATGTGCTTGGTACATCCGTCCAGCTACAAGAAATTCTTCTAGAATGTGTGCTCCTTCTTCATCCCTTTCATCATCTTGCCATGATCTATTAATGTACCTGTTCCTGCAATTCAATCATGACATGACGACATTAAATCCAAAACCTCCTAGTCTAGCATGATGCATTGTTATCGTTTCTCGAGTGATAGGGAGGGAGGACAACTCACTGAGACAGTACAGAGCGTAGCTTAGGCTGGAATGAGGAACTCTGGGAGGATAACCTACACTGTTGAGAAGAATTCCGCAGTGACCATTGGGAGGCATAATTGTGCAGTGAAGGACACCAGTGGTAGATGCAAGGTGGGACCTGAGGAGCACTTTTGCGCAGTTCTTGGAGGGAAGGCAAGACAAGGCTGCAAGGGACCTTCTGGGAAGTTATGCGCACTTTTCAAGAGCAAGGCATGATAGGACTGTAAGGGACCTACAGAGAATGAAAGCGCAATTTTGGAGAATAGTGCAGGATAGGCAGCAAAGGCCCTGCTAGACATGACTGTGCAATTTTGGAGAATAGTGCAGGACAGGAAGCAGAGGGCCTACTAGACATATCTACGTAGTTTCTGAAGGCAGCATAGAGAAAGGCAATAGAGGATTATCTAGAAATATTTTCACAAGTTTGGAGATGAGTGCAGGACAGGCTATAGGAGGCCTGTTGGACATGTCTGCGTAGTTTTTGAAGGCAGTGCAGAGCAAGCTAGTAGAGGACTAGCAGGACACGTATCTGCAGTTTTAGTGATCAATGGAGGCCTAGGTCTTGGTGAAATGCAGGGTTTCGGTAGACCTGAAGGAAGCTTGATGACTGTGCTTAAGAAATGTGCAGTTCAATTTGGACATGGAGGAAATTGATGCATAGTTCTGGAAGGCATACAAGCTGCTCACCTCCGGGATTGCACAGTGCAACTGACCTGGAGAATAACCTAAAGCACTATGTAGTTCTGGGTAGCAGAGAAAGGTCACTGAGGGCTGAGACTGCGTAGTGCAATTCAGTCGGGATCCAGTGGAAGAGGTTTTTCCAGTCGGACAAATTTTCAGGACAATGGCTGTGTTGAAAGCAAGTGAACTTGTGCAAACTTGACATTGTGATCATACACTTAGCATACTTTGACAATGAGACAACATAGACCACCAGTACAATAAGACAAAACATGCCCTCGGTGAGATTATCTTAGAGCTGAAAGTGACAAGCACGACACTTGAGATAGACCTTCGGATGACCGTGACGACACTTGCGTGACAATGCTTACAACTTTGTGTGTGAGTATGATGGATGTTTACATAGCAAAGACAACCCAAACACACAAAGACAAACCTTCAAACTCACCAGAACAAGATCGCAAGCATGACAAAACAATCAATATGCCAAAATATGATCGTTGGTCAAACAAGAAAAAGGGTGAAAAGACTTCACAAGAGCTCATGGGGTGAGCTCGAGTGTTTGCAAGCATCAAAGGAAAAACCAAGGAAGGCTCCAAAATTTGGATGCAAGCCAAATTTTTGGAGGATGTTTCACATGCTACAACACTTGGCGACACACTGGTTGAATACTAGCTTCTCTATTTTGGTTCGTTTACAGTGTAGGGCCTTGTCCTTTCAGGGAGAATTGATTCATTGTGCGGATAACTTTGTCTTCCCCACTTAACCCATGGACAGACACAGTTCACCTTGTACCAACTTAGTTGAACAAAACATAAAATTCAGCTAGATCATAGTGTTTCAAATTGGGAAGGGTAGTTTGGCTCGCGAGCTTAAGATTTTCAGAGTATAAGTTTTTCATCTCTGGTGTTGCTCCACTGCTAGTAGGCCTAGATAGTACCCTGACAGAGTCACGCAGGAACACAAGCGTTGCTCCACTACAAGCGAGCTTGGAAAATACCTCGGTGGAGTTGCATACTTCAACTCTTTGCGTAGGAAGCCTTTCTCTTCTTTCGCCTTTGTTATTTTTTGAAAAAGAATTGTGCATAGGCACTTATTTATTTTTTGGGGTGGAAGAGCGATCCTGACTTATTGAGAGGAAGAGAGGTTGTTCCTCCATATAAGCATATAAGTACCTCTGATTCAGGTTTGCTCGTTTAGATTTCCCCCTTCTCTATTTCTACTAGTTGGATAAGCTTGAACACACCAGAGCATAAAACTAAGTATAGGCATGAGGTTTCCTAGACTAGACACAGGTTCATGGCTCAAACAAAAATTTCCTTATAGACGGATCATATTTTCTGTCAACACTTCATGGGGTGAACTCGAGTGTTTGCAACCATCAAAGGAAAAACCAAGGAAGGCTCCAAAATTTGGATGTAGGCCAAAATTTTGGAGGATGTTGCAGCCGCTACAACACTTGGCGACACACTGGTTGAATACGAGCTTCTCTATTTTGGTTCATTTACAGTGAAGGACCTTGGTATTTCATGGAGGATTGATTGATTGTGCGGATAACTTCGTCTTCCCCACTTACCCCATGGACAGACACTGTTCACCTTGGACCAACTTAGTTGAACAAAACATAAAATTCAGCCAAATCATAGTGTTTCAAATTGGGAAGGGTAGTTTGGCTCGTGAGCTTAAGATTTTTAGAGTATAAGTTTTTCATCTCTGGTGTTGCTTCGCTGCTAGTAGGCCTAGACAGTACCCCAATGGAGTCATGCAGGAACACAAGCATTGTTTCACTATGAGCGAGCTTGGACAGTACCTCGGTGGAGTTGCATGCTTCAACTCTCTGCATAGGAAGCCTTTCTCTTCTTTCGCCTTTGTTATTTTTTGAAAGAGAATTGTGCATAAGCACTTATTTATTTTTGGGTGTGGAAGAGGGATCCTGACTTATTGAGAGCAAGAGAGATTGTTCCTTCATAGAAGCATATAAAGACCTCTAATTCAGGTTTGCTCATTTATATTTTCCCCTTCTCTGTTTCTACTAGTTGGATAAGCTTGAACACACCAGAGTAGAAAACTAAGTATAGGCGTGAGGTTTCCTAGACTAGACATAGGTTCATGGCTCAACCAAAAATTTCCTTAAATATGGATCATATTTTCCGTCAACACTTCATTGGCCAAAAGTTACACCTAAGCACAAAGAAGACGAACACAAGACTGGCCAAGCACTGCAATGTCACAAGGCTCTTTGAACTTCAACAACATACCCTTTCAGAAACCAGAACACAGTGCAGACACAACACTTATTCGCGTAGTGCAAACAAACGAAAAACTCAACACAAAATGAAAAACAAGAGGAGAGGAAAGACGTACACAACAAGGAAACTAAACCAGAAGACAAGAAAGAAAAATGACTAAAGCAACAAGATTTAAAATAAGAAAAAGATGACGGACTATGAGTGCAAGATGAGCACAAGGAAGGGAAAACTGAGATGCAACTAATCCTACTCCTATTCTAACAGCTTGATGGTCACGGTTATGTGAAATTAAATTTAGAGTGAAGCCACTATAGTCACTCCCGACTTGCATCCACAAATATACAAGCAATTAAAACAGATAAAAAGTAGTGCGCAACAGAAAATACAAAAAACTTGAACAAGCTGCACACGGAAAGGAAGGTCTTGCATGTGGGTAGAAAGATGTGTCACAACCACCCAATACACGTGCTTGCTTTTTTATGGATACCTTTTCTAAACAAACCTCGAAAATTCTTGCAAGGGTGTCCTTATATGCACTGAGCCTCTTAGCAAGCACGAGGAATGATTGAAGCTTGTTACCTAAAACATGGCTTGCCAAGTAAGATGATTCCAGCCATTCAGTGATTAGGTTGTGAAATTCATGATGGTTGTTTGCACAGCCTCGTGGTCTATGAAAGGGTGGATTTTTGATTTGACAGAGAGGATCACGATGGGAATCTCGTAAGGAAAAATAAATCTGATCATCCTCAAAAGTCATGCCAAGATAGTGATGATCCAAAATGGATTTTGGATAGACTCCTAAGTCTAAGTGTTCCTCACAGAGGAAAATGAAAGTCCAAGGAAGTTCCTGGAAATAGCCCCATTGCAGAGATCTTTTCCTTCTGAATCTACTGCAACTTGAATGGGCTAAAATGGACTTAGGATGCAAAAGTTATCACAGAAAGAAGTTGCCCTTTGTTCTTTGGAAAAAGAGGCAAAATCCCCTAAAAATGGCCTAAAAGGCCTTATATGGGAAATCGCATCAGAAAAAGGCAAAAGAAGCAGACTTAAGCGGAGGCGAAAGAAACCCCGATCGGCCGATCCGATCAATTGGGTCGGAGGCAGGCCCGTATCCGATATCGAGACCCTGGACTTGGCGATTGCGATTACGCGATATGCCGCTTGTCGATTATCTGATCGGCGGATTGACATCGGTTATATACAAAGCCCCTAGGCCGTATGCGATGCGATATGCGATAGTGATCACGACATACAATCTCAGCCGTCGGATCGGGAAAGGAATGGACGGCTAGGATTAAATCAGCGACTATCGAATGCCGGACCCGACGGATTTCATAAGCACAGTTTATAAAATTTGAGTTCCGATAAAAGGGATTTTTTGTGTATTAACACTTTTCAGTGTAAAAAATGAAATACAAAGGAAATACGCCCAAAGCGATAAAGTTGGACCCGAAGGGGAATTATAGACGCGGCTTATAAAATTTGAGTTCTGCAAAGGTGGATTGCGGGTGGGCCTCAAGCGATAAATGGTATTGGGCCGGCTCCACCCGATCACACACATTGGTCGACGCGTGGCTGGTGGAGGAGAGAGGAAAACCACCTTTTCATGCCGGTAACCTCCATACCCTTAAGCCACCCGAAATCGCATATCGACTGTTGGATCAAAGATCTCGCAGATCAATGGTGGGGATTACGATAGCGGCCAAAGGCGGACCTGATGCGATATTAGGGCGGATGCGATAAAATTTGAAGTCTGATAAAAAAGGATTTTGACAGGTTTTTCACGTATTTCCCGTGTATTTGGGATTTTACCCAATATGCCTATGCGATGCGATATAACACCTAATGGCGAACCCGATAGGAATTCTAGGGGCGATTGAATGGAATTTCACGTCCGAAATACACGCCCGATAGTGTATTTTCTAGAAAATACCTGTGTAATGGGATTTTTCTCAATTTTTGGGTTTTGGCTATGGGAAGGCCTCGAAAACCTCTGTAACCGCTTCTAATCCTCATGCCACGCTGCAAGTAAGTGTTTTTACAGGAAATGATGCATTTTGAAGCCACAGAGCCACAAAGCCAGATGGCCAGTTGAACTAACAAGGAGCAGGGAAGCCGCAGAGGCACAAAGAGATGATGATATGCAGAGAAACCATTGGGGTAGCCAAAAAGCTGGAAAAAGTACCTCAAAGGAGGCAGAGAGCTCAATTGAGAGCAAGGGCAATTGCAAAGCAGAAGCAAGAGAGCAGAGAGAGTGAAAAGCTACTACGCAGAGTAGCTGAGGGAGTCTCTGGGGTCACTTGGAGGTCAAGTGAAAAGCCAGAGAGCTGAAATTTACAGAAAGCCAAAGAAGCCAAAGCCAGAGCCAAGAGCCAGAGCCACGAGCCAGAGCCAAGAGCCAGAGCCAAGAGCCAGAGCCAGAGTCGAGAGCCAAATCCAGAGCTAGAGCTGAGAGCCAGAGCAAGAGCCTAGAGCCAGAAAGCCGAGAGCTTTAGAGCCAGGGGATAAGATGGTGTTCTGAGCCCATTGTGTTATGTGTAAACCAATGGAGTTGAGCTTGGATCTTGTGGAAGAGCTTAGACCATAATCCCAGAGAGCCTAGTTGAATTCACTAGAGCTCAAGGAGATGTAACCCAAGAGTTTTGGGTGAACTCCATATTAAACTTGTTGTCTTATTTGTGATGCTCATTTGCTACATTGTTTCACTATTATATGTTTTATATCAGTTTAAGCAAATCAATTTACAACACATAAACAATTTAAAACAACCATAAGCATACACCTTATTTTCAAGTACATATTTAATTCCGCTTTGGTTAATCATAAAGACTTGGGAATATTTAAGCTTTGGAAGTGGGAGAGGTTCTTGTAAGTTAGACAAGAAGCCTAAGTGTCCCATTTTCAAATCAAGTGAGGATCTGCCATAACCATTAGTGGAGGCTTAAGTGCCTCATCTGCTTGACAGAAATATGAAGAGAGAGATGTTAAAAATTGTAGATCACAGAGCGCAAAACAACTATCATTGGATGCGCAGATGGGAAAATGATAAGCCGACTGAAAGTCATCCAAGATAGAGGAATGATCAAATGAGCTGGTTGAGATGTCAGATTCCCAGTTTGAAATGAACAAATAAAAATTCATTTGAACAATCTTGTGAACGCTCTGAAAAATGGAACCAAGTTCACTGTGAGCTAGACATGATAGACCACCTTCTTACAACTAGTGAAAAACTGCATAGGCATCATGGTCATCACAAGAATTTAAAAGAGCTTCCAACATTACAAATGCGTGAAACTAGTTAGGGAGAGGAGCTTGATTCATGTGATAGCTCGTGTGCGCATCATCACAAGGGGGATTGCTGGTGTGATGAGTGGGCAGATTCATAATACAAGATTTGCAAGAAGACTAAGGAGTTGATCATGAGAGGGAAAATTCGATAAGTATGATTGCAGGCAAAGACAGTCTTTGAGATGATCGACTTCACAATTCCATGATTTCATGAGAGATGGACATTCCCAACCTGAGTTTGATGTAAGAGATGTGCATGAAGATGGATGTGCTGTAATAGATTCATGGATTTGGTCATAAGTAAAATTTTGAAAATTTGAAATATCACACCCAAAATACCAAACATTTTTTACACGGGGATCCACATTGAATGAAACCATGTAGATAGACGGATTATGCATGAGAAACTAGATCTGATTTAGTTCGGGGGGCTTACCAAAGTCGCGAGGTCCTGACATAACCATCAATGGACGTTGAAGTGCCTCGACTCCCTAGTACATCCTGAAACTTTCTAGAATTGTAGAATCATATTTTGAAGCATGAACTAGATCATGCATGGCTTGAGGATGGTTGTTGTTGTTGATTTAAAAACTGCTCTCAGGATGGAAACCATATTTGTCACAGGTTTCACCAAATTTTTTAGCTTCAATAATCTGATTTTAATAGTCATCTTCATGCACACGAAGAGATGATGGGGAATGGGAAGAACACTCTATGATTAGACTATTTTCAACTTCATCATGGACATACTCACTACCTTGTGTCAATAAAGGAGATAACTCATTAGATGGATAAGAAAGAGAACATGGAGTATATATGTTGCACGTAGATGCATCGTGAATGGTAGGACACATGGGAAAGTGAGGTGAAGAGGAATTTTTATATGGATGTCTTCTTTGACTGAAACATATTCTATATTTGACTTAAAGTCTTCATGAGAAAACATAAAATCACATGATGTGCTTGGGCGTTCATCAAGACATATGGAAGCATGGGAGTTATGACTTCCCAAGACTGGGGGTTGATCGAAAGAATTGATTGTACAGGATGTTCCACTGAGATTAGTAGATTGAGTAATGTTCAAGAATGGGAGCTCATTATTTTGAAACAGAGAGGGAAGATTTATAGAGTCCTCACCTTTCTGCTCTTGTCTGTGTAATATGACTTCCTTTCACTTGGCCGCAATTTGAGCCAATAGTTTGAGAATCAAGAGAATGTGAATAACTGGTTGGTGATACAGATTGATCGTACAGATTGATCGAGCGAGTGATGGTACAAGGATTCATGGCTTGTAGATTATAGAGGGTGGCAGAGATGTAGATCAGATTCGAGGCTTGAGTTATGTATGGTGACATCCTCTTGTAGAATGGAGGAGTGAGTCTTTGTTGTAGGCTTGTTCAGCCATTTTGGAATTTCCTCCATTGAAGCGGGAGACAGATGAGAAGATGGGTTGGGGACATGCTGTGCAGATTTCTTAGCTTTGCAATCACCACAAGGGGGCACCCACTGCACAAATTTCTCAGCTTTGTAATCACTAGAAGGGGGCACCCACATCAGGACCGGAAAGGGAGGAGGACAAGGAACAAATGGGGTGTTGGGCTCCTCCTCTGCAATATGAGGTGCCTCATGATCCACAAGAGTTGGGGAGGAAGAGAAATCAGGAGGTTCACCATATTGAGAAATATGAACCAAGTGTTTAAACTCTTCTCTCAAGAAGTCAAAGTTCACAAGTTGTTCAAGAATTTCGTAACAAAGGTGAAGGAAGCGATCAACAAAATCCTCAACTTATTCGTCAGGCTCCATACCTAAATGGAAGATTTTTTCAACAATTTCCCAGTGGCTATACTCATCGAACATTTTAATAATAATTTTGGCAAGATGACCAAATGAATCAATAGAGGCAAAGGGTAATGTGTAACACCAGCATTGAGCACGACCTTCGAATGTGAGGGTGAGCAATACAGTGTAAACATCTTCATACTCTATCTTGTGGCATAGCCAAAAGTTTATAACTTGGCACACATGCACACGAAAACATGGTTCACCCTCACCATTAAACTTTAATGATCCAGGAGGATCTTGTTAGTCTAGCATGAGCAGAGTCTCCAGTGGTTCAAAGTCGAAGTGGTCTTCATATGGTCATGGTTGATGAGGACTTGAGCTATATCAATTTCGCCAATTTCGTTGTCAGCATTCAGTGTTCGGTATCTTCATCTTCAACAGTGATGTTTATGGTTCCTGGTTGTCGACAGTGTTTGTCGTCAGTTCCACTGGGGTTTGATTGTGGTCCATGGCTATCATCATGTGGGTTTGTATGTCACATTGTGACAATTTGCTATAAAGGGTTTTTTTAGAACAAATGGTGTAAAAGTCTAGGGACTAAACCCTAAACATAAGTCCTAAACCTAATGTATAAACCTACATTAGAAAAACTATGGTGGATAAACATTAACTTACACCTAGCACCTAAACCCTAACACTACAACCTTCGGCCATGGTGTGAATTCATTACATTGTAAAAAACATTACAAATAAAACCCACAGTCCCTAACCTCTAGAGTTAACCACACCGGGACTACGGAAATGAGCACATGTGAGCAGGCAACATCAAACCGTCGGGCAGAGTTCACAGTGGATGTTAGTAGTTAACCATAGCAGAGGTACGGCTTAGGAATAGGTTCACTGCACAAACAGCGAACTGTATGCATTTACCGCACCGTTGCCTCAACCGCCGGAGGAGTGCGCTGTTCACATAACACCGCTAGCTTGCCGGAATTGCTGGGGGGCAGCCTGCCGTTAGACCACGGTTGTTCACATGGAAACAATCGCCATTTCCATGCCATTATCTGACCGCGAGCAGATAACACTTATCCAAAGTCAAATTTGGGTTTGCTTGTTAAGTTTATGTCTATTTTTAATTCACACACCATGTGATTAAGCCCTAATGTGTCCCTAGTGGATTAGACCGAAACCTTAGATAGGTTGATCACTAAACTTAGTAGTGGAGAGCTTGAATGCACCCAAACAAACTTTAAATTCACCTTTTGGTCATGAATAAAGGCATGAGAGTGGTTTTAGAGTTTTGTATGCAGATTCTGGAGGACATAGGATGATTTGTTTTCAGTGTAACGGGAGCATTGAGAGTCGGAATTGGGAACCGTGACAAGCATTGGAAAGATAATTCAGAGAGATTTCTTGTGGCATTGACCAAAAGTGCCTGCATGCGCAATTAGTTTGGTTAATTTTCTATGTAATTGACCTCCTCGGATTCAATCCTAATAAAGTGGACGACCATCTTGAAAGCAGACCCGGAGATGTAGTCCATCAGGGACGAACTCCGTAATCAATATTTTTGTCTGGTATCGTTGTGTTTTTGTTGCTTATTACTTCTATTTACATGTTTATTATGTTTCAATTATGTCGTAAAGTCATTCTTTTCAATTAGTTCTCACGGTTAAAGCACCTTAAGTTAACATTCAGTTCACTGATGGAATTAATCAATTCTACTTCAGTTTAACATATGATCATTTCAGATCATATAATTTGGTATCAACATAGGTTGTGTTTGTAGGATTTTTCCAGTGAATGTTAACCAGGTCAAAGTCACAACATGGAGAAGGAACACTCGAGGAGATTGATATAGAGATTGGAAAGCGAAGAGTCACGCATAAGTCGACCGTGACAGGATCTGATGCAGGTGAAGCTCCTGAAACTAAGATGAGCGAGGAACAGTTTCAGCAAGCATTCTTAAGCATGCAAGAGATGTTTGGAGAACTCTACAAAGATAAGAAGGTGAGAGATGCATCTTATTCTTCAAATACATCGAAGAAGGACAAGGGTAAAGGCAAGGTTGATAAACCTCCTTTCCCTCCATCATCTCCATTATCATCATCATCATCTTCTTCTTCTTCTTCCAGTTCAGATTCTGAAACAAAAAATAAACCTAAGAAAAAATATCTTTTGAAACTTGATGTAAAATTTGAGTTACCTATTTATGATTGTGAAATGAATCCTGAAAAGTTAGATGATTGGATTAAGTAGTTAGAAGTGTATTGTCATATTCAGAACATTTCTGACGATAAAACGAAAATTTAATTAGCTACACTTAGAATGGGGGGAACAACTTTAATCTGGTGGGAAAGTAAAACTCAAATAGATGTAAAGCGGAAAGGTAAATCGTCTCCTCTTGGTCTAAGTTTTTAAAAGCTCTTAGGAAACAATTCTATCCTTTAGGATACATGCAGCAAGTTATTATTGACTGGCAGCACTTGAGGCAAGGTAAAGGGCAAAATGTTTAGGAGTTTACTTAGGAGTTCAGAAAGAAAGCATTAGCACTTGGTATTTCATTGGATACACGTGAAACTTTATTAAAGTACATCGACAATTTACATTCATATTTGCAGCACACATTATTGATGTTTAATCCTAATGACTTTGATGAAATGTGTGTTCAAGCCATACATATTGAATCGGGTGGTAAACCATTCAAGTTTTCACCACAATCATCCAAAAAGTTGGAAATCAAGGATTCTAATGATAGCAAGAGGAAGAACAATTCGAAGGGAGAGAAATCAATGACAACTTAGAAGGTGTTATGTAAAAAATTAGTTAATTTTAGGTTTATTATTTAATTTAGGTTTAGTTAGGCGAAAGGGCACGATCATAAGATCATGCCCTTTCCTAAAGGGTGCCCATGGCGGTATATAAGCCAGGCAGCCCACTGTAAACAATCATCATCTGTCTATTCATTTATTAATAAAGTATTTTTATATATATTTCTGTTTATCCGGAAGTTTTACACTTCATCTGGTATCGGAGCTGGTCGATTCTCTGCCTTCAAAACACAGGTTCTCATTGCCGCCAACAATCATCGACCTCATCTCTCGCTGTTACCATAGCCCTGTTGGCCGTCAGCCGAACCCAGACCTCCGCTCTGCTTGTTTCGCAAATCCCACATAGTCATTACCGTTCCGCCACTGCCGCTGCCCGGCGCTGCACAACCATTACCCGACGTGCCTCAGTCCTTCCACTGCATGAAACTGTGACTGCACCGTTTTCGAAACCATCCCACCGGAGTCTTTACTGCACACCGAAGATCGCACGCTAAGAAGGACCGATACGCTGTGACCAGGCGACGACGTAATAACTGATACCATCAATACGGTGCAACGATTAGTGACACGTCAGGGTTTGTATTAACGAAATTTAATTATTAATAGTATAACCATCAATCAATAAGGGGATACGGTTCAGAAAGCCCTGTATTTTGTTTGAGGTGATAACGTTGAAGTTCCGGCGTCCCTTTTTTTTATCTGCGGTATTATTCTGTGCGGTTATATCCCCGTCCACTGCAATCCGGTCCCTGCAAGTCGTCTGCCACACGCTTCCGCCTTCCGAAATTGTTACAGCCGCCACTGTCCGCTATTCATCATCGCTCTGTTTCTTTATTACTGCCCACGTCTGTTTCAAACCGTCGTGTCGCTCCAAGTTAAGTCGATAGGAGTTTTATTATATATATGCATAATATATATAATTAAATTATATTAAAAATTATATATTATATAATATATATAACTAGATTATATTAAAAATTATATAATATATATAATTTTATATACATATAGTTAGTGAACCGTGGTTATATATATTTATAATATATATATATAGTTATATTATATATTATATACAATACAAATAATTTAATTAATTAAATTTATTTTAATTAATTAAAAATTATATATATATAAAAGTTAATTTAATTAATTAAATTTATTTTAATTAATTAAAAGTTATATATATATATTAATTTAATTAATTAAATTTATTTTAATTAATTAAAAATTTATATGTATAAAAATTATTTTAGCTAATAAACAAAAAAAGGGGGGAGGAAAAATATTTTAGCTGGCAAATAAATACACGCCTCCGCAAACCCGCTCAATGTCGACAATGACAATGGCGGATTTCCAAAAAAAGTTGTCGGATGCAGAGCAAAAGATAAATAACAACCACGACGAGGTCAGTAAAAGATTAAATGAAGTCGAGAGCACGCTGGGGGAGCAAGCGGACAAAATCAAAAATCTTGAAGATACGACAAATCGAATAGAGATAAAAATGGAAAGTCAACATGTCCAAACAGAAGTAAACTTCAAAGAGGTCTTAACAATGCTAAAAGTTCTGTGTAAAAGGTCGAATTGTACGCCCGAACAACTACTGAAAGAAGGTGAAGAGAATCAAGAACACGTCTCGTCGGATTCAACTAAGTCCACAGACTCTCATGACAAGGTTGAATCCCCAAAAAAATCAGCGACACCCCACCAAGAAGCAAGTAACACAGTCTTTACAAACAAGCAACTCTGGGATAACTTTACCAATCAACACCCTTTTTTCGCTCAACCAGTAGCAACATACCAGCGAAGGGCAAAGGTCGAGATGCCTAAATTCGATGGAAACGAAAAAAACAATGTTGCATGGATAAATAAAGCAGAAGAATACTTTGAGATATATGACATCACTGACGATGACGAAAAGCTCAGACATGCATCCATGAAAATGGAGGGAGAAGCATATAACTGGTATATGTGGTGGAAAAAGACCACACACGTCATTAGCTGGAGGAGATTTAAAGATGCATTCTTCAAAAGATTCCAAGGTGTAAAGGAAGAAGAGTTCTTTTCAAAACTCATCAAATTACGACAAAAAGGAAGTGTGGACGAATACACTCAAGAATGGGAGACCTTAGTAACACGAGTACCTGGGTTATCAGAATCTCGTCTAATTCAGTCATACATCTCGGGACTCAAAACCCATTTACAAGCAGAACTTGAGATGCATGATATTACATCTATAGAAGAAGCAAGACGAAAAGCAAAAACAACCGAAAAGAAATCCGAACCAATATTTTGGTCAACAGTGGAAAAAGCTTATGCAAGACGAAGGATACCCCAGTATGTGGACTCAAATAATACAAGATATGTTCCACCACATCGTCGTGAAGATGAAAAATCTAATGTGGAAATGCAAAGGATAAAAGAGGGTAAATGTAAACGTTGTGGTGAGAAGTGGGACCCCAAACATAGGTGTGCTAAAGGAAAAGAACCAAAGAACCTATATAATTGTGAAGCAACCAATGATTCAAACAGTGAAGATTATGACGTAGAAGACACAGAAGACGCCCCAGAATTCTCACCAGAACTAGATGATGGAAGTATTCCACAAGTATCATTATCAGCTATGACAGGTATATCACAACCTTAGACTTTAAAGTTAAAAGGACACATAAAGAAGAACAACGTAGTGGTTCTCGTCGACTCTGGAAGCACACACAATTTTTTAGATGCAACCGTGGCAAAGAGACTCAATATATTTTCATTTCCCTTACCAAACATGAAAGTGATGATAGCTAACGGTAAGAAGATTGAAAAGGTGGGAAAATGCCATAAGGTTAAATTGCAGATTCAAGACTTCAGTTTAGAGTCTCCGTTTTTCACAGTACCGTTAGGAGGAGTAGATGTAGTCTTAGGTATCCAATGGCTACGAACTTTAGGTACTTATGCCGCCAACCATCAAGTACAATTTATAAAATTCAAATGGGGAGGTCAGAAGTACAAACTACATGGATTCCAAGCACCAGAAAATCATGTTGTATCATCATCTCAGATGATGAAGCTGAGTCGAAGAAGAGCACCTGCTTATGCAATACAATGTCACCAATTAGAAATGTTATCTGCAAATATGACCAGAGAAGAATCACCAGAGATTCAAGACCTACCTATGAAGATGCCGCCTAGTAGGGAAATTGAGCGTAGAACAGAAGTTAAAGCAGGGTCAGACCTTGTCAACATCAAGCCATACCGATATCCACATCTCCAAAAAACGGAAATTGAGAGATTAATCCAAAACCTTTTACAGTGTGTGACATTGATTATCTTGGAATATCTGCTCAAGTGGAAGGACTTCCCAAAGAAGACGTTTCTTGGGAGAATGAAGCATTTTGTCAACAACATCCGTCGTTGCGCATGCTTTGAGGACAAAGCATTCTTTCGAGAGGAAGGCAATGTTATGTAAAAAATTAGTTAATTTTAGGTTTATTATTTAATTTAGGTTTAGTTAGGCGAAAGGGCACGATCATAAGATCATGCCCTTTCCTAAAGGGTGCCCATGGCGGTATATAAGCCAGGCAGCCCACTGTAAACAATCATCATCTGTCTATTCATTTATTAATAAAGTATTTTTATATATATTTCTGTTTATCCGGAAGTTTTACACTTCAGAAGGAAAGACCTACTTGTTCCCATTGCCAGAGAGTCAGTCATGATGAATCTAGGTGTTGGAAACTTCATCCCGAACTTAATCCAAAGAAGTTCCTTAAGGAGAAGGATGAAAAGAAAGCAAATGCAACAATCCAACAAGATCTAGTCTCCGATTCAAGTGACGAAAGGAGGATAACTACCATAGTTTTGACAGGTAAAACTTCTGACACTGGTTCAAGTTCTAATACTACTACATCTTCATCAAACATAAATCCTCCAAATGAGGATAAAAGAGTTGAACTATTTCACATAAGGATAATTTCTAAATACACAAAGACAGATACAATGTTTGACAGTTGATCACAGGCAAATTTGATATCTGAATATTTAGTTAAGAACTTGGGTTTGAGACACGGAATCATCCAAGACCTTACCCATTAGGTTGGTTGAATAAATCAACTCATATAAATGTCACAAAGCAGTGTTAGTTAAAATTTTCCATTACAACTAATTACATTGATGAAGTGGAATTAGTTGTGGTTCCAGTAGACATATGTGGAGTTGTCTTAGGAAGTCCTTATATTTATGATCGTGATGCAGTGTTTTATAGGAGAGGGCATAAATATCACCTTAAGAAAGATGGGGTTGAATTTATTGTTAGGACACATAAGAGTAAAACTCACTTGAATTTAGTTGTTGCTAATCAGATGAAGCGATTAATAAGTTCAAATAAGAGATTTGTACTCATGTGTGTAAAGGAACAACATAAGAATTGACATGATGTTTGTTCAGGTTGTGAGTCTCAGTTTAAAGATAGTTTGGTCAAGAAGGTAGAAACTTTTTCAGTTCTATTTAAAGAATCCAAACATCTTACTCATAAGAAGGAAATACAACATGCGTTACAATTGTTGTCCAAAGCTCCTCTTCCTAATGTTAGAATGTATCATTTTAGTCCAAGTTTGGGAGTTATAAGTTACAGGGATGTAGGCCAATATTGGGGAAAGTCAGTGTTACATTTCTCTTGTATTGTATCACCATTTCATGTTTCAAATAGTTTTGAAGCATCTTTTCAAGTGGAGAGGAAGCCTATTTGTTTTCATATCAAAACATTTTTCTAAAGCAGTGTCAAAGTATCTAGTACATGAAAGGGAAACTTATGCATTAAGGGAAATTGTTAATCAATGGAGACATCATTTAATGGGTGAGGACATAATGATTCAAACAAATCAACAACCACTTCAATACTTTAAAAATCAAACTAAGTTGCAACAGTTTTCACATTACAGTTTGATGGGTTTATTGCAGCAAGTTCACTTAGTAATCAGGAATGAGGAAAGTATATCAAGTCAAGTAGCTGGTATGATGTCAAGAATGTCTTTGAATGTTTCTGTCATTCCACAAAATAGATTGTTAGTACATGTCAATAGTATTGAACAATATCCTACAGAGGCTATTTTCAAATATGTTTATGAATCACTAATTCATGGTACTTCGTGGAAAGAAGTCAATTGCCATGTTCATAATAGGTTGTTTAACCATCTTCGCAAGTTGTACATACTGCAAATGGATGGAATAGTTCACAGATTCAAAATGCACCATGATCAACATCATGAGGGTCATCACTTTCAGGTTGTTGATCGAATGTATTGGTACATCATTGAGGCAAGGTGGAGAGTGAGGGAGCTCTACCCTCACCCGCTATTTGTCTAGTTAAACTTTTGTGGTCCAAAAGCTTTCAAGTGGAGAGGATTGATCCAGGAGGATCTTGTCAGTCCAACATGAGTGGAGTCTTCAGTGGTTCAAAGTCGAAGTGGTCTTCAAATGATCATGGTCGATGAGGTCTTGAGCTTTATCAACTTCGCCAGTTTCGTCGTCAACATTCAATGTTCGGTATATTTAGCTTCAACAATGATGTTTATGGTTCTTGGTTGTCGACAATGTTTGTCACCAGTTCCACTGGGGTTTGGTTGTCAATTGTGGTCCACGGTTATCATCATGGGGGTTTGTATGTCACATTGTGACAATTTGTTGTAAAAGGGTTTTTTTAGAACAAAGGGTGTAAAATTCTAAAGACTAAACCCTAAACATAAGTCCTAAACCTAATGTATAAACCTACATTAGGAAAACTATGGTGGATAAACATTAACTTACACCTAGTACCTAAACCCTAACACAACAACCTTCAGCCATGGTGTGAATTCATTACATTGCAAAAAAACATTACAAATAAAACCCACAGTCCCTAACCACTGGAGTTAACCGCAGCGGGAATGCGGCAATGAGCACATGTGAGTAGGCAACAACTAACCATCAGGCAGAGTTCATAGCAGATGTTAGCAATTAACCATAGCAGAGGTATAGCTTATGAACAAGTTCACAGCATAGTCAGCTAACCATAGGTAGTTATCGCATCGTTGCCACAACTGTCGGAGGAGTGCGTTGTTCTCATAACACCGTCAGCTAGCCGGAACCATCGGGGATCAACCGCCGGGTGGCAGCTTGTGGTTAGACCATGACTGTTCACATGGAAATAGTCACCATTTTCGCGCCGTTATCTGATCGCTGGCAGATAACGCTTATCCAAAGTCAAATTTGGGTTTTTTTGTTAAGTTTATGCCTATTTTTAATTCACACACCATGTGATTAAGCCCTAAGGTGTCCCTAGTGGATTAGACCAAAACCTTAGATAGGTTCATGACTAAAATTAGCAGTGGAGAGCTTGAATGAACCCAAAAAAACTATAAATTCACCTTTTGGTCATGAAGAAAGGCATGGGAGTGGTTTTAGAGTTTTGTATGCAGATTCTGGAGGACATAGGCTGATTTATTTTCAGTGTAACAGGAGCGTCGAGAGTCAGAATTGGGAACCGTGATAGGTGTTGGAAAGCTATTTCAGAGAGATTTCTTGTGACTGTGACTAGAAATACCCGTGTGCACAATCAGTTTAGTTAATTTTTTTTGTAATCGACCCCCTCAGATTAAATCCTAATAAAGAGGACACCCATGTTGAAAGCGGACCCGAAGACGTAGTCCATCCGGGACGAACTCAATAATCAATATTTTTGTTTGGTATCGTTGTGTTTTTGCAAGTATATCAAGCTTCTTCTTCTCTTCTTAGTGAGTTAGGGCTTCAAATTTTTCCTTTGCAGCCTTGAGATTTGCCCTTGCATTTCTTTCTCTGTTGGTATAGTGTTTTGCCATATTCCTCTGAATGTCATTCTGTTGATTAGCCTTGTCTAGGAGCTTCTCTAAATGTTGATTGACCTAATCAAGATAATGCTTTCGGTTCTCATTAATCAAGATGACAACTGCTCATTCCATGTGAGCTCATTTGCAAGCTCAGCCTCCTTTTGTTTCTCTAGTTCTAGGGCTCTTTTCAGCCCTCTAGCCCTAGGTCTACTTTTTGGTTCTTGCTCTCCTTCAGGTTCACCACATCTGTCATAGGCCTCATCAAGCAATGCCTTGGCTTTCATTGTTTCCCTTTTTTCCTTGACGAGTTAAATTTCCATGACATTATGTTTGGCTTGAAGCTGCTCATTCTCCTGCTCATAATATGAAATGATATATTTCGACCTCTCTAAGTTGATATGGATCTCCCTGATGAGTGCATCTTTTTCCTTGATGACAATGATGGTGTCCTTATTGTCATCATGCTCACCTAGGTCAACCAAGTCAAAATCCTACTCTGTCTCGTAGAGGTCTTCCTCCTCATGCTGAATCTTTGTCTATGTCATCTTATCTTTGCCTTTGTGTACCTGCTTCGTTGATGAAGAAGGAAAGGTGCCTCCCACAAGTTGTGGGGCAAACACCTGCCTATGGCCTCTTTGATAAGTGTGTGCCAATGTGCCCAAATATGCCCTTTTAGGCTTGATGACCTCAACCTGCTCAATCTACTCCGACTCATTGATCTCTTCTCTGGTAGGTGACTCAATATGCTCATGAAATGTTGATGGTGGAGGTGATGGTGAAGGTGACTGATCTAATGATGATGAATGATCTATGGGCTGAGATGGTGATGAGCCTTGGTATTGCAACAAGAATGCTGCAACTCCCAAGGCTACCGAATTAAATTTTCAACCCGGGGTTCGTACAAACTTAAGAGGTATCGGCCCTTTATGTGTAGCATACAATGTGTCCTTCCTTTACTATCATGAGTTAATGAAGTGCATGTACTAAAGTCAAATCCTAAACTAATTGCAGGAAATCAAATGTTTGAAATGGAACCTTAATCTATTGCAAGAAAGAAAGTACAAGGAAAGAGACCGAAATCAAATGATAAAACACACCATTTTCTAACTAACTACTAAGAGGTTTTGCTTCAAAAGAATGCTAAGTTAACATGTATGCAATCCTAATGTCCTAAGCATGCAGATTCAAACCATCAAACCTTCTATTGATGTGCATGTAAATGAATAAAAATAAATTTTATTTTATTTTTGTCTTTTTTTCATGTGAGAGTGTGAAAGCTAATCTCTTTTGGTGATGTGGTAGGTGGCTTGGAGATGATTGTGAATGGTCAGAAGGCTTGGGAGATAAGTAGGGACCCTTTGCTAGCTTCCTAGAAGCGTTTTCCTCAATTCTGTCTCAAAACAGGGTTTCCTACAAGATGCTATAGGATGTCTTGAAAAACCTACAGGATCCCCTGAAAACCTACAGGATACAACCGAGAGCAAAAGGATGGATGTTGAAGGTGATAAAAAGCTTAGGGAAGGTGGTTGATGGATGGAATGAGGCAAGGGAGTGCCTAGGACCACTTAATAACTCAAAACCAAAGTTGGGACATGGATGGTTTTGCTAAAAAATATTGGAGAAGTTTCCTTATGAAATTATGAAATTGGTGAGGGTTTAGTGAAAGAAAGTGAGGACCATGGGTGGTTGAAGTTGGGATGAGGTTGCTGACTATGAAGTATCTGTGTACTGCCGAAACTCCTGAACTGCATCAACCATTGACATTTATCCATAAATCATGTAAACAAGAAGGATTTCAATTAACTAAGGAAAAAATAATTTCATGAGCTAGCTGCCTATTTCATGCATGGGAAAACTTGCAGAATGATATAAAACATTGATGAGATCTAATGTAAGACTGAAGATAGAAGAAATGGAAATCAAATCCTACTCTTGAAAACTAGAAAAATGTTGACCTAAGTGTGGAGCAAGAGGGTTAAAATGGTCTTGATGGCATGGAGGTCAAGTAGAGGCCTAATCCCAACTTCAATGATGATTTTTCTCAATTCGGGCTCAAAACAGGCTTTCCTACAGGATGCTACAGTGATTTACTACAAGATGTACAAATTTAATATAATTCATCAAATGACCAAGCAAATCAAATCCAAATTGGATGGGACAATTTTTTTTATTAACTAGGATGTCTTAGGTTCCCATTCCAAGTGGAATAACTCAAAAATACCTTTGTTAACCCATGCTAAAAAATAGAAAAACATTACTAGTCCAAAATCTAGAAATTCGACAACTAGTGAGCTAGTAAATCTAAAACATGCATAACCAAATCAAGTGAAAATGCAATGGGGTAATTTTTTTTTATGAACTAGAATGTTTTTGTGATCTAATGCAAGTGGAACCAACTCGATTGAAGCTTGTTAGCATGCTCTATAAAATAGCGGAAATTTACTATTCTTTGCTAAAAAGGAGGTCCGACAATTTAGATTTGGGAACAAGAAGACTAATCCAAGCAGCTCAATGATTACTATGAACTTCCAAAGATTTTCCAAGGATGAAGTAATGCTTTTGATCCTGCAAAAGAACTTACATTAACCATTTAACCCAATCCTACACCAAGAAATCATTAATACTAAATGCAGAAGTAGAAAGAAATAAAAACAAGAGATGCATGTGAATAAGCAGTGAAAAGAAGGAAAGAAAATGATATAAAAGGGCTCTGAGGTTCCTGGGATGGCCAAGACCAAGGAAACTCAGAGACTTATGGAGGATAACAAGATTTAGAAGCTGAACATGAAACCAATCTTCATTATTCCATCAATACAATTACATCCCTGCAAGAAAATATAATGGAGTTGTAGAAATACGAGTTCTCTCCACAAGAACACTAATGAAACTCTCCCCCTAGAGGCAAATTCGACTTGGTACTTATAAAAAATGATTAGTAATCATTCCCCATGAATGGAGGAAGCTTTCCCCACCAAAATCCCTTGATTAGTGGATTTGGTCCCCAATATTACGAATCTGCATTAAATGGCAGGGAACACATTCTTAGATTTTCTCAATCATTGGAGTTCCACAATTTGTGTCATAAATCCATAATATATTGTTGATTTATTATTTCTTATTGGTCCTCTTGTAGTAAGGAACAAGTCCCTAAATTATCTCCTCCTCCAAATCTTCATAATATGCCCAATATTCTCATAATATTCCACAAAAATAAATAATATTAGGCACAAATATGCAATTATTCATAAACCTTCCTAATGAATATATTAAAGTTAAAAATACATTATCTAATGTAGAAAGAGAGGTTTAATGTGCTGAAGGATGGTCATAGGCCTTAATTTATGTTTTAATTTAGAGGCATGGGCCTTAATTTATGTCTAATTTAGAGGCCCATCATACCCCCTGCTGAAAGTGTTGCTCATCCTATGAGCAACTTCGTGATCTCATTGTGCCTCATCCATGGCCGTGGTGTCCTCTCTCTTGTGAATTAAGAATATTGGCTGGAATTTCTGCAAAGACAAGCCCAATAACATATTTGTGCAAAGAAAAATCATTGTTTCTTGAGACCATTAGCTTGCCTTTTCCCCTTATTCAAGATGGTTTTTTTTTGGCAAGGTCTTCCACACCCTTATCAACCTTCTGCTACCTGGTTCTGCCATTGGGACACCTCTAACACCTTCAAAATGCATTTAGATGAGAACTAGGACATCTTGTAGTAATTCCTGTCAAAACTATAGGAAACCTACAAGAAACCCTGTTAAAACTATAGGATACGCTTTTTGAGCATAAATTATAGTTTGAGCCTAGGACAGGCCCTCAACTTGACTCTCATGCCTTTTTCCCATTTTTAGGCCTTGGACAAAAGCTAGAAAGAGATTGGAGACCTCTTAGAAAACATCTTTTCATCACTGCAGTTTGAGTTTTGTTTTGATGGTGAATGCCTCATTTCATTTTTTGCCTTCTTCTTCTCTCTTGTGGCCTAGATGACTACCTAATGGCCTTGGAGTTCTCTGTTTTGATTAGGTCTCTATTAAGCTCTGCGATCTTGGGGTTTAGCATAATTTTTTCATTTCTTCCTTCTTGTAGCAACATTTTGCCCTGCTGTAGTAGTCATTCCTCCTCTTTTGGGGTCTTCTAACTGTATGGGAGTGGTGAGAAATGATGAAGAGGGATTGGATGATGATGCTAGGGCTCAAAGGGAGTAGTGTAGATTTGTGAAAATGGAGAGGATGCTCTGTTTTTTTTTCAAGAATGAAATGGTATGGATGAATGATGAATAGATAGTGAATATGAATTGGATGGAGGGCTTGGAGTGCTGTGGCGACTTGGCCTTTGCAAAAATTTCTTCTTTTAACTGCTGTCCTCATTCCTTGAAATCATCACCCTTCATAGTTTGACTTTTCAACATTGCTTGAGTGAAGTAGTGAGTTGCAATTAAATAGTTGAAGGCGGCTGAGACTATTGACCCATCCTTAGCTTATAAAACATCATCTCTCATGCATTGACAACAAATTTCTAACTATAATATGCTCAAGAGAAGATGTCAAGAATATTGCATACCTATACCTACCTGATGGTTGTTGGAGAGACTTGCATGCTGCTACTGAGTTGATGTTGATGTGCAGGTGTTGGATGGTGATGATGATGATCCTGATGCTGCTCCTAAGGTCTATAGGAGCTTCTTTGAGCTCTGGATCTCCATGTTGAATCTGACTGCAAATCTATGGCTACTTCATCATCATATCCCCTCAATTTTTCAAAGAAACCCATCAAATTGTGCCTTGTGAATATCTCTAGTATAGGAAGGTGCTGATGAATCCTCACTATGTTGATGGGTTCCCCATATCATTTTTCTTTGATGGATGGAGGTTTGTATATGTTTGATACCAAATTTAAAAATTCTATGTATAGAATTTCCCTAGACTGCAATCTTTTTCAATAAACTAGAAGGATTTTCTATATTCTTTTCACTTGGAAGATGTGGGAAAGTATAAAGCCTACCTCCTTATCACTACTTGACGAAGCCAACCTCTGTTTTTCCCTTTTAAAACTTCTCACTGCCAATCCTGTAGGTGTTGTTTTGTATCTTCTAGGATCTTGTAGGTTTTCACGGAATCATGTAGGTTTACAAGGCAACTTTGTGTAGCTGACTTGTTTTGTCCATATCTCCCAACCGGTAGAATGGATTGACCTGAAACTTTCTGAGAATGTTGCCATCATCATTATGCACCTCCCCATAAAATTTTTTTTGTCAATGGATGCATGCATTTCGAGAAAAACTAAAATGGTTGAAGGTGATGGAGCCCGATTTATTTGATACGGTGCACTGGAATTTTCTGAAGTTGCTTGGGCATGTTAGCATCATCAATATGCATCTCCCTATAAAACAAATTTTTAAATGGATGCACGGATATCGAGAAAATGCAAAAATTGTTGTAGGTGATGGAGACTGATTTCTCAAAAACTGTGCACTAGAATTTGCTGAAATTGCTTGAGCATTTTACCATCATCCATATGCATCTCCCCCTGAAACATCTTGGCAAATGGATGCATGGTTTTCAAGTTATGACAAAAACAATTTTCTACTCTATGTATTTTTGTATCCTGTAGTAAAACAGATCATCCTGTAGTTTTTTTAGGCCAACAAGCAAATTGAATGGTAGAAGCTTGAGAATGATGGGTGGGTGGTGAAAATAGATAAGGGTGATGGATTGACATGGCCTTGGCCTTGTTGGAGCATTTGAGCAAAGGAGGAGAAAGTCAAAATTTGACTTCTTTTGACTAGGCTTGACAAAATTTCCTTTTGGTACCAACTTGTTCTTGTTGCTTGTAGATGTTGGAGAGTACATGCATTCATCAGAGAGATACATGAAGCAAAGACTTTTTATTTTTTTCTCTTTGTTTTCTTCTAGGCCTACTAGCCGCCTCAAGGAGGTTTTCAACTAGTAGGTCTGCCTAGGCGCATCAAAGGAGGTTTTCACCTAGGATCTTTTATTTTTTCCTTTTTTCTTCTTTTTTCCCAATCCATTAACCGCCTCATGGAGGTTTTCAATCAATGAGCCAATCTGAGGTGCGTGAAAGGAGGTTTTCACCCGATTTCTTTTTTTTGCCCTACTCTACTTGAAAAACAAAATCACTTTCAAGTATATGAATACTTCCAATGGATCCATGTGCACATCAAGATGACAGAAAAAATGATGTGTAGGTTTGAAATGTATGTTTTGACATGTACCTGGATTTCAGAGACCAAATGATTTGGCCTTGAAAGGATCAAGCATAGTTGAAGAAGAGAGTGATGCTCCATCTTGTTGATTTTTTTGAACCAAACCTCAATATAACTTTGATGTGCTTGGTTTTCTTGCTTATTTGGATCATTCTTCATGTCTTCTTCTACCATGACCTTCAAATCTTCCTTTTTTGCTAATTGTTCTCTTAAATACATGGAGGATTTGATGGTAACCATGAGGGAATTCTCTCGATATCTGATTTCGATGTTTTCTCTTCATCAAGTGCAGCCCATGATTCTGTGGTCTTCTCATTTGAATCTTCTTCTTCTGGATGTGGTCCTTCAATGATATTAAGATAATCTCTTTTTTGCAATACTCTTCCTGAGCTATGGTGAATACCAATGATCTCAAAAGGGGATGGTTGGAAGTGTTGTACCTCAAAATTGTAAGTGGGTTGAGCTACTTCAATGTGTGGGTTTGGAAATGGTGGTACAGGTAGTTGAGTGGGAGTGGATATTTGAGATGGATGTGGTTGGGTGTTGGGCATGGAATCCCCCCTGAAGCATGTTTTGGGGCTCAAAGCCCATGTTTTGAACGAATAAAGTTGTAAGGCCCCGCAAATTGCGGGCGCGAAAGTATGTTAGAGTCATAGGGTTGTCCGCCCTAGTTTGTAATGCTATGTTGCGGGGGAGCCCCCCCCCCCCCCTCGAACCCGCTCCCGTATCGTGCTGCGGGCGGGAGCGCGCTCCCAAAATCGCTCCCGGACGGGAGCGATTTTCGGGAGCGCGCTCCCTCAAAAAAATTTGCGCTCCCTGGTCTGTTCGGAATCGACTTAGGGAGCGATCGCTCCGGCGCTCCCGGAGCGATTCGCGCGGGGCCGGGAGCGGGTCGGCAGAAAAAAATTCCGCGGACCCAAAAAAAATTAAATTTAAAAAAAAAAAAAAAAATTGGTTTTAAAAGGCCAATGGGCCAAAAAAATATTCATTTTTACTTCATTGAGCTTGAGTTTGGAGCTAGAGCAAGAGCAAAGGAGCGAGGAGCAAGTGTTGAGGAGCGAGGAGCAAGTGCTGAGGAGCGAGGAGCAAGCCTGCAAAGGTAAGTAACTTAGTAATTTAGTTAGTTTAGCTGGTTAGGTAGTAATTTAGTTAATTTAATTTAGCTTATTGAGTTTAAAATTAATGTATTTAAATTAAATTAATAAATTAAATTAATTAATCCCAATAAATTAAATTAATTTGCAGATTCAAGAATCAAAACCCTACAAACATCAAACACCATGGACCTGGCTATATTTCTTGGCATTTTCCTCTTCCTGGTCCCTTTTATGGTTATTATGGTGCTGGAGAGTAGGAAACGGAGGGGCCAGCCTCAAACTGAAGAGGGGGATGAAGAAGCCGGAGAAAGTCAAATGGGTGAAAACCCCGGTGAGGAGGAGCTGGAGGAGGGTGAACATGACCCTCAAAAAACTAAACAAGACTAAACTCCATTGTGGAAATATGTTAACAGGGTTGAAACAGGGAGAGGGGGTGGAACCACTAAATTTCATTGCCCCCATTGCAACACTGATTACACAAGTTCATACACCCATGCTAGAAGACACCTCTGCGGGAAAAGGCCATGCGATGGAGAGAAACAAATAGGAATCAAAACTTGTACAGCGGTGTCAGCAGCGGAGAGAGCCAAATACATAAGGGAAGAGGAGGAAGCCCAATACAGAACAAAAAAATCAAGGGGTTTCTTTGAACCAAGCTCACAATCACAAACAACTCCTTCAGCATCCTCCCAAGGCAGTGGATATGGACATGGAGGCACAGGGTCATCATCTTTAAGGCGTAGAACCATATCAGATTTCCTTGATGAGGGGTGTAGGAATGATGTGGATTCAAAAGTTTACAGGTTTCTCTATGCATGTGGGATACCATTCAATGTTCTTCGCTCACCTTATTGGCACGAAATGGTTTCTGCCATAAATGATGCCCCTAAAGGATAGAAGAGCCCTGGGTATGACAAGGCAAGAACCGTTGGCCTTGATCATGAAAAAGCAAAAATATCACATTCTTTGAATAAAATGACAAGTTCTTGGACTGACAATGGGGTGTCCATTGTATCTGATGGATGGACAAATGTAAAAGGCAAGCCATTGATAAGTGTTCTTGCTGTGTCTGTTAGTGGTCCCATCTTTCTAGCTGCACATGATTACTCAGACAAGTTCAAGACCGCCATCAACATTGCAGAAGCATTACTTGAAACAATTGAGCGTATTGGCCCATACAATGTCATCCAAGTCATCACTGATAATTCTCCTAATTGTAAGGCAGCGGGAGAAATTATTGAGGATAAATACCCCAACATATTTTGGTCTGGATGTTTGGTTCACACATTGAACCTTCTGTTGCATGATATTGTCAAAAACAAAAATGAACAATACCAATGGATTGGTAATTTGTACAAGAAAGGCAAACAAATGATAAAATTTATTACAAATCATAGCAATACCGATGGCCTTTTCCGCAGTCACTCGAGATTGGAGTTGTTGAAGATTGCGAAGACTAGATTTGATAGCTATTACCTCACCTTCAGGCGCCTTTTGAAGGTAAGAGAGGCATTAGCTGGCATGGTATCAAGTCCACATTGGCAGGTGTTAAAGGAAAGGGCTACAAATGTAGCTGACATGGCAGGTTTTGAAATGGTGGAGGAGACCGCTCTTGATGGGCAGTTTTGGACAAGTGTGAGGCAGGTATTGGATTTCACCAAGCCAATTTATCACATGATTTGGTTTGGAGATACAGACAAACCAGTGATTGGCGAGGTGTATGAGCAAATGGATACCATGTTGGGGGAAATAAAAGACATTGTTCATAATAGAGATCCCAACTTGTACAAACTAATTCATGATTGTGTGTGTGAATGGTGGAATAGGCTTAACCTTCCACTACATTGCTTGGCGTATATCCTTACGCCAAAATACTACTCTACATCTTGGTTGGGCCAACCTGCAGCAGGGGGTGGGGTTAGGACCAAACCCCATTTAGATCCAGAGGTAACTAAAGGATATTTGGAAGCATTAGAAAAGTTGGTACCTGATAGGGAGGAATGTGCAGCTGTGTGCCTTGAAATAGGCAGATACTTCAGTGGCACTGGTTTGTATGGTAACTTCCATGCAATGGACGACAAAGATAAATTTGAATCTCTCACATGGTGGGAAACATATGGCGGCCATGGACTTTTGCCAAAATTGGCAAAAAAAGTTATTTCACAGGTTGTAAATTCTTCTTCTGCAGAGAGGTGTTGGAGCACCTACAGCTATATACATAATGTGAAAAGAAACAAACTCAATGAAAACCGAGCATAAAGCTTGGTTTATGTGCACTACAACTTGAGGTTGTTGAGTCATTACTGTGATCGGGCTAATGAGGATCCCACATATAAAATTTGGGACAATCACCCAGAGGATGACACTTTGGAGGATGGCATTGTACATATTGAAGAACTAGAAGAGGAACTTGTAAGGGATGAAAATGAAGCAGCTGTAGCAGCCATGCCACCTCCACCTCCACCTCCACCATCCAGTAGCAGTGCTCGAGGTCCGAGTCTTGTTCCTTTGCTGTCGCCACCTCCATCTACACCCTCGCGTGGAGGTTCTAGTTCTGGTCGTCAGTCTGTGCGGGAGACTCCTAGAAGACCACCATGACCTGCTTATACTCCTGGAGACTCTCGTGGCAAGGGCCACATGTAGATTTACAGTTTACTTGTCTTTTTTAGTTTCTATTAGACTTTAGTTTTCATAACTGTTGAGTTTTGATTCCTTGACTCTTGAATCTTGACTCTTTCATATCATAATGATATTTTTTGTAAACATTATATCACCGTGACAATGAAAATTTGAAGTTTGAAGTTGGGCCTTGGCAATTATAACTCATTGGTAATGATTGTGAATTATGAATATGATGCTTTGTGAAAGACTAAAGTTGTTTCATTTCATCTCATTATTCATGTTTCATTTTATAATTTTTAACATTTCATATCATGTTAACAGTTAGAAGTTAGGACTTAGAAATATCTTCGATATTACTTCTTGTAATGGTTAAACTTAGCTTACAAGTACAACTTTGGTGATCAATGATAATAAATGTTATTGAATTTTCAATTCTGAAAGCTTGAAGTTGAAACTTTAAGATTGAATTTGATGAATCATGATTTATAAGACTCAATATGTTGCAGTTGTAATATGTATTTTACTAACTTGTGGACATGGTTGATGACGATTATAATTTCTAGATGATTGATGTGATATGGTTCAATGATCAATCTATGTTTTTTTTTTAATGTTTTTTATGTCTAATTCATCATTCTACATGTTTTTGTTGACATATATGTATCAAAAATTAAAAAATATAATATATATATATATATATTTAAAAAATCGCTCCCGGATTCGCTCCCAAACCGGGAGCTTCTGAAAATGGTCGCTCCCGCTCCCCGCTCCCACTCCCGCTCCCAAGTAACATTGTTGTAATGTAATGTCAGCCTACCCATGGTCAGCGAACCATGGGATTGTATAAATAGAGTGAGGCTCTAAATGTAGAAGAGAGAATAGAATGGCATAGAAGAATAGAGAGTGAAGTAAGAGTTTGAGTAGCTAAGTATGTCTTGGGTTGTAGAGTAGGAAAAGGCTCTGCAACTGAGTGTGCATTGGTCTAGTAGTTCGCAGCTGAGTGCGCAGACCTCTGCAGCTGAGTGCGCAGGGCGAAGTCGAGTCTGTAACCAAAGAAGAGAATAATAAAGAGAAGTTTTATCCAAATCATGTGTATCTATTCTTGAGTTATTACATGTTTGATATCAATTGTCAATATATTGTTTATTTAATGCGCGCACTTGTATGAATGATTTATATTGCTAAGTATACTTTACACATGCAAATAAGCTAAGTTAATCAACTAACGATGGAATACTAGTAAGGACTTGAGTAATAATAGCATTCGGCCCCCGAGTAGGGTTGCGTGAAGGCAACATCTCAGGCTGCGAGGTACAAGTAAGTGTGAGTAGTGACGTGCGCGCAGGGTCGAACTGCGGACCACTTGAACTCATCAGACATCTCCAGGGTGTGGAAACGTGGTTCTAACACCCTCCCATACTACTTCGGGTGAGGCCTCAGTCCGCGTTCTGCGGACTGTTACCAAAAGGGTCAGTAGTACCGAGATTCATTTGGCTAAATCACCTTTGAACCTGGGTCAGGGCCCAACAAGCCAACAAATCGTTCTATTGCTAGGACCGGGATCTGCATAAGGGATGTCTGATGTCGTGTCATTGGAATCCGACCAAGAAAGAAATTGAAGGGTGGTTGGACAGAAATATTCACGAGTTCGCGGCATAGGAAAATGAGAATCCACGAGTATCGAAGGAACTTTGGTTAGAGCGCTACTTATATACGTAAATCCACGAGATTTTCTTTGCATCCTTCCCCTCTGAGTTGTATGAGTGGATCGTGAAGCTAGTAGACAGTCAGGGAAGGTGTAGGATTGACAAACCTATTGTGTGGACTCCAGAATTGGTGCGCAAACTAGAAGCATCGAAAGATAAGATCGCGCGCATTGTGGACCATTGGCTCGATCGAATTATAGGAGGGTTTATCACCAAATTCGCAGTAGACACGTCAGTCAGCTACAACGAGGCAGAGTGACACTTCCTCAAAGGACCGTGAGGTAAGTACATTAAATCTTTGAACACTTGGATTAAAATGCTACTGTGTGAAAAGCGGGTTATGCGAATAAATTGATGTTTGGGGCTACGCGAAGTGGGAGGATCTATAGAAACGAAGGTAGCACAGAGATAGAAACTAGCCCCTTGATTTTGCCTCGGCGAGAAAGCGAGGAAGAGCTCGCGAAAGTTTCACCAAGAAGTGTGATCAGTCTGATAAGACAACGAATTCTGCGCATACCACCTCCACCTACACCACCACCGGTTTCACCATCTTCACCTCCATCTCCACCCACACCACCTCCGCCACCACCACAGTTCAATATGGCAAGCACGATAAAATTTCTGGTGTTCAAAGGAGTAGGGAACGAAGATCCAGACCAATTTTGGTTCATGGTAAAGGTTGTATGGGAAGCACAAGGAGTCATGAATGACAATATAAATAAGGCAACACTAGTAAGCGCGTTGCAGGATCACGCACTAACATGGTACATTAAGCATTCTAATGACCATCCAAACACGGGGATCACAAATATCCAGGTTGCGTTGAACGGGGAATTTAGCAGGCCAAAATTGGAGACACGGTCGATTAGCAAGTTTAAGGAAATCACGATGCTTCTAGGCGAGACCCCCTGGGAGCTGGATCAAATACTGAAAAGTATGATTCGTGAAGCCAACATGACTTTGACAGATGGACAACATTGCACATGGTTTGTAGCGTCACTAACACCGCATCTAAGGACCGCACTATCACAATAGAAGCTCTCTACTCAGGTCGAAGCCTTGGAGATTACAATGAGATTGCATGAGACCCCAATACAAGATCCTAGCCTGGGAGTGCAACAGATCCACACATAGTTGAAAAATTTGTGTCTTGAGATGCAGAGTTTGAAACAAGATAGGACAACTCGGCCAGAGGCGTGCGAGGAGGTATGGTGCATAAAATGCAAGGGCCAGGGGCATGACAAGGACCATTGTCTAGTCTTCGCGAACTATCTAGCAGGAGGAGGGCCAATGCCATTGAGACCAGAGGCACAAGAAGGACCGAGCGCGATGCCTACATTATGGTGTGCGATTTGTTAGATAGGAGGGAAACATGCTACAAATAATTGCCACATATTGCAGAAGTATACACAGACATCCCAACAATTGTTTTGTAATTTCTGCAGGTCGGTAGGCCATGATGAGCGCACCTGTAGAAGTTATGAACTGATGATGGATCAAACTCCTACCTACAGAGTCTAGACCGAAACATGGGTCCCCGATCAAAATGCAGGGATGGCGCGCACTGGATTTCAAGGGCACGGACGAGGTCGAGGTGGAATGGGGCCAAGAAGGGGTAACGGACAGTTGATTTGTTACAATTGTGGAGGGCCAGGGCATTATGCCCGCGATTGTACAAATCCGACGTGAGCATCATGTTTATATTATAGCTAGTTTGATCATGAGATGGAGGACTGCCCTACACTAATAGCGAGGTTGCGCGATAAAGGAATACTCTAGCCTCCCCCAACTCAGAACCTACAAATGACGAGGTCTGAGCCGCGCGAGGAGGACTCAAATGTAAAATCATGCTCCGAAGTGGTATCACGATAGGAGATGACAAGGGTAAGCAGCTAGAAGAAAGTTCTTGGGTTCGCAAGGTTCCAACAAAGGAACCAGAGTTCGATTTAGAGCGCACGAAGGAGACATTCATGGAAGCTAAGAAGAGCTTCACAGAGACCTCCACTTCAGGTAGTAAAGACAAACTAGAACCAAAGATGGACCCATCAATGCTTACTACCTTTATGGAGACATGCATGAAGCTATTGCGTGACAGCAAGGCTGTGAATGGACTGCAAGAACTCATCACTAGATGTGCTGGATCAGGGGAACCGCGCGTAGTCCGGAAGCTCGAGAGGCACACGACGCGAACAAGAAGGGAGATGAGATTGACTGTGCAAATAGGGGAATATGAAATGGATCAAGTGATTTTGGATTTTGGATCGGACGTGAACGTACTGCTAAAGCAGACATGGGAGTGCATGGGCAGACCCACATTGTAATGGTCTCCTATTCAATTGCGAATGGCCAACCAAAAGAAGATCCTACCGATGGGAAGATTGCAGGGAATAATGGTAGATATCAAAGGTGCGAGCACACTTGCAGATTTCGAGGTGATAAAGATTTTTGATGACAACAATCCCTATCCTACGCTACTGGGAATGGATTGGGCCACTGATATGAACAGAGTGATTAATCTAAAGAAGCGTAAAATGATTTTTGAAAAAAATCCACTATGCTAAGTGGTACCTTTAGACCCTGCAGAAGGATCACACTACACAGAGCCAATGCGTGATGACGATCTAGACTGTATTTACAAGATAACCACCCGGGAACAGGATTGGGTGAATCCAACTGCGGATGGCAGGATTTCGTGGGAGCGCGAGAGCTCCTACACATCAGATTCAGACGAGGAAACAGAACAATGGTAGAATCGACTTCACGAGGTAACCATGCTCAATTGCAACATGATGGTAAGATCACTAAGATGCGTGATAACAGAGGTAAGGGATCTGCCCATGTATGACGGGTTGAAAACGATGGATGACTTCTTGAACAAATTTGAAAAAGAGGTGTCAGAACAACAACGTTTTTATGCTCTAAAATGGGCACTACACGCTACACCCGCAAGATGGTGGGGTACGCATCAGAGAAGTTTTGAGAACTAGTGTGACTACAGAAGAATGATGTTTATATGGTTTGGGAAGCCTCAGCTGTGGATGGAAGCTAGTTATGATGGACGAAACAGCTTGCGCGCCCACCTCTCTAGATGGGTACAGGCGTATGGTCCGCAACCTACATGAACGCATACCGTCCTCACGATAAAAAACAGGACCAATAAGCAGGAGCGAGCACAACAAGGGTGTGAACAATGAAGTATGCTAAGACTAAGCGAGTCAAAGATTATACATGGAGAAGCCTTTGACAAGGTATGCGAAGTGCTGAACACAGTCCACCATGTGAGACGTACTGACTGGGACCTGCACGTACTAGGGGTTCTATGGGATTATAGGACCATGTACAAAACCCTGAACGTGTGAGAACTTATTAAGTTGAAGTATGAAGTAAGGGCTATAATCCCTATGGAGCATGCGAAGCCTAGTCCACGCCTAGCAACACCCGTAGATACAACAGTCCACGAAGCCCGGAACAAAGGAATCACACAGTCGCAAGAAACAGAACACATAAGACTTGAGGAAGAAATCCGACAGGGAAACCTTAGACTTTGCGCACTTGAAAAGGACCGGGTACGACTAAGGGATAAAAGCACTTTGATGGACGCGAGGGTCAAGAAGTTGGAAGATGAAATAAAGGAAGCATTTCTCGTCGAAAAACTGAGGATGGTAAGGCAAGGTGCATACGATCATACTGACAAGTGGGAGAACTATCGTTGTGAACTGGTTAGTCTGTTGCCTTGGCTTAGACTGCATATCGCCAAATGTAGTGACCAGGGTAGCGTGTTGCAAATAGTAGAGTGCGTGATGCCAACCACAATAATGGAAGGAGGGGATTCCCCGCAAACCATGGTGGAGGATGGGATGGAGCCCCACATGGGTGGTGCGACCACCTGACTAGCCACAGGAAGAATAATCTTAGTGCTCCAGGTAGTTGAAAGGGAGTGTGGGACTATAAACTATTCTGCCTGGGAGCTGCGCGATATTGGGGATGCGCGCAGAAGTAGAGCATCACAGGGTCTGCGACTGCGCACGGAGGGTTGCGTTATCGTGTGGGTTGGCCGGAAAGTGACTGTTGAAGTCACTATTCACAATGGGATGCTCGACTTGAGGCAAAATAAAGCGGGCAGCGGGCATTTAAGACGTGATTTATGGGCAAGATTTGGGAAAATTTGCTGCCAAGAAAGCATTAATGGCCCGAAATTGGGGGAACTGTCGAATTCGAATTCAAAAGGCACTGTAAAACACAAAGTGCTGGCCAGCGAAAAACACTTGGTCATTTGAGAATTGAGCGCTTGAGAAAAGCATTGAGCATTAAGAGCCGAGCGATAATTGAGCCCCTAAGTTCGCGAGTGACAGAATACAACCTCGATACGATGATAGCCACTAAGGATTGTTTGGAAATTGAAGAGGTAACTGTTGGCGACGCCGCACAGACCCCAATGGTGGAGGATGTTCCAGAAGGCACCATGGTTGTGGCCGAAATCCCCAAATCACCGCGAATGCCGAGGCCCAAGAAAGATAAACAAGCAATGGCCCCTATACGCGTGTCCCCGAGGAACCCACTACGCAACAAGCTATCAATGGCAAAAAAAAGGAAAGTTGTCACGATCGACACAGATGAGGAAGAAGAAGATTTGCAGGCCCTAACCATCACAGTAGAAGAAGAAAAAGATATGGAGGAGGATATTCAACCTATATGCTCTGCAACAAAATTGGTTACATATGTCCCTCTGCGGAAAGGGAAGACCAAAGTGTTGAAGGACCAGGATGAAACCAAGAGTTCACTCCAGACTCCATTCCTCCCCAACGGCATAGTGTTTGAAGGCACGCACCTGGGCCGCATGCCAACCATGAAGTTTGAAGACTAGGACCTCACTAACCACGAGAATTTCCCTCACCTTAAGATTGGGAACCCAATGAAGCAGAACATTGAGGGGGCAGTGACAACGTTAGAGCCGCGAAAGTGGTTGTACAGTGTGGAAAAGGCCAGGTTGCTGTACTTACTATGGGTACCACATTTCCACCGTGCTCATCACCATTTTCGTCATCAGGCAGCTACTTTGCCTGGTGCATGATTGATCCAAAATGGATCTTGAATAAACCTTCCAAGTCTTCAAAAATATTTTAAATCGAAGTATGACAGGGAAACTACATTGAAACGTAAGCCCGTCAAAGAAATGCAATGTTAATGCTCAAGGGCCATTGGATCCAAAAGATCAACGGACGGGAGCAAAACAGTGGGGTAGTCATCCATTGTTATCGCATCGGAGAAAAGACAACGGTATGTTTGGACTGTGGCCTTAAGAGGAATGTGATGAAGCAGACCCGAAGGATTATTGAACAAAACAACGAAGGAATTGAGTTCCGTGGTAAACGGTATTTCGGGCAGGCTTCAGGCAGTAAGTGGTATAAGGGCTTCACCCAATTCCATACACCAGTGGACATGTAGCATGTCGCAGGAAAGAGAAAACCACTTCTTCGGGTGGGTAATCTCTGTGCAACTAGGCCACCCGAAATGGCTGTCAGCCGTTGGATTGGAGATCACAGATCAATGATGGAGATTGAGCAGACTGCTTGATGTTTCGGGTTTAGTGCGAACCATCGGATTAAAAGGCAAATAGATATGATAGATTAAGTTGGATCGCAATGAGTCAAGTTCAAAGGAATGGACCTTGGGCCGTAAGCGATTGCGATGAGCACTTTGAGCCGTTGGATCGGAAAAGGAATCAATAGTCAGGATCTGATCAGAGATCGCTGATCGGGGAAGCTTAAGGGTTGTGGACCATGGAAGCAGCAACCACCGATAAGCGATATAGCGATAATGCCGATAGTCGATGAGGCGCCGGTCGAAGTGATCGAAGATCGGGAGATCAGAGCGCAGCAGAGCAAAGGGGAACAACAAACCATGCAACATTGCAATTTGCGATGGATGCGTGGAACAAAAATATTATAGATGCAAGTTGATGATCTTTGAGATTCAGATTAATTAGTTTTGCAATGTATTTTTGTGTATATTGCATATTGTTTAAGTTTACTTTGCTTTGGGGATTCTTTTATGGAGAAAGGCCGGATGGTAGGGACTTCCACGCCCGCCGGTCCTTTCATCTCCAAATCGTTTCTATTTTAAAACATCATTGTTCCCCACTGTAAGGAAATGATTAAAGAGATGTGTCATGAAAACACGAATTAGAACGCAGAAGAGAAGGTGAAGAGATGGACAGAAGGGTCCAGCATAGGGGAAGGTGTTTTGGGAACCAAAGAGGATTTGGTAACCATCTAGGGGGTCTGGAGCCGTTATTCTTGTGGACTCGAGGAGTTTAAGCCATCTCAGGGATAAATTCCATTGTTTTGTAGAGACTCAGGTGGAGCTCACACATGGTAATAATCCGAGCCAGTGAGAGGAGAACAAAGAGAAGCCACCAGAGGTTGGAGGCAATTATTCTCCTTATGGAGAGCCAAGAGACAAGAGCCGAGAGCCAGAGCCAGAGAGCTAGAGAAGCTTAAGGGCTGAGAGCCAGAGGACAACAAAGAGATCAAATGATCAAGCTATTGCTAATGTCTGAGGTGTGTTGAAGATAGAAGAAGGAATTCTAGAGATAGTAAAGGAATTCTAAGGGAGTTGGTGCAAGCAAGGAGCTCAAGATAGGCCGGAGCGCTGACTGAAGGAATCTAGTCTAGAGAAGCCTAGATCTGTCTGCAGAGTATGGAAAGCTGGTGAGATAAGATGGTATTCTAAACCCATAAGTGCAGTTGTAACCAATGGAGTTAAGTGTGGAACTTGTAAAAGAAGCATTACCATAATCTCAAAGAGCCTAATAGAGTTGATTAGAGCTCAAGGAGATGTAGCCCAAGATATCAAGGTGAACTCCATATTATATTGTTGTCTTATGTGTTTGTTTATTTGTTGCATTTTGTTGTTATATGTGTTTATATATTAGTTTAAGCAAATAAACTTAAGGCAATTAAGCAGTTACATGCAAACACAAGCATACACCTATTTCAAGTGCTTATTTCCACAAATTATCAATCATACGCATAGATCTTGGAGATTCTTTAAGCTTTGGAGTGGGAGAGGTTCTTGTAAGCTGACAAGAGGCCTTTAGTGCCCCATTTCAGATCAGGTGGTATTGAAGCAGTTTGCTTGATTGACAGAGCATAAGATTGCTTGTTTGACTTGAAAGGTCTTCAAATAGTCAAATTCATATTGCTTGATTGTTTGTAAACTGACTGTTGTTTGAGTTTTCAAAGGTGAAGGGAAAGCTACTGATAGCTAATTCTAGGAGAGGACAAGAAGGAAGAAGGGCTGAAGGCATTCTTCTTATCCCAAAGGACCTCAAGGCAATCCTTGAAGCACAAGAGGTTTGTTGCAAAAGGTTGCTTGAATAAGCCCTTCGTTAATCTTGTTTGAAGTTCTTTTGTTCATTTTGATAATGACTACTTCTACAAGTGAGTCCTCAAATTCTTATTTCTTCACAAGATTCTTTGATGAATACATGAAGCAAGACTTGTTCATCATGATGGATATGGTGAGAGAAAGGTATGAGGATGGAAGGAAGAGCACCGAACTTTGAGCGTAGTTGAATTCCATGAGGGAAGAGAATCAGTTGCTTTCTAACAAATTACGGGAAATGGAGAGACAACTTCATATTGCAAAAATGGGTCTGGAAAGGGTGCGTGAGTTGGAGACACAACTCCTTGTTACTAAAGAAGCCTTAGTCAAGTATCAGCTTGAAGAAGAGGTAAACAATTCCAGTTTGTATTCAAAATCCTCTAAGAATATTTATGTTGGTTCTTTTGAAAAACATACCAGAGGCATAGGGTCCAAGTTAATGTCCAAAATGGGCTCTGAAGGAAAAGGATTGGGAAAACATGCACAGGGTATAGTTGAACCAATAATGGTTGAGGAAAGGCCTAAGTATTTGGGTCTTAGCTATGGACAATCTTATGTAGAAAGTTCCAAAGTAGCCATGAAGGAAATTGAAACAGTTCCTAGAAGGAGTTTCATGTCAAGTCTTCTACCTCAGGAGTGTAAAGATTATATTTTGGGTGAATGCAATAGTTTGAAACATCATTTGTAGGAAGAAGGTGTTCATAAGCATACGCTTGAACCAGAGAGTTGTGGAAACTCTAAAAGCATTGAAGAGATTGATGGTGTTCCAAAGGGAGCCACTTCTTCATTTGATTCACCTCCTCATGAAGGTAATAAAGGTGAAAGAGAAAGGTATAAATATGGTTTTAACCATATTCCTTTTGATTATGTTCAGCAAAGTAAATTTCCATATAAGTATGGGAAAAGAATTGCATGTTCCTTTTGTGGTTTGGATAACCATAATGTTTCTAGATGTTGGAAGAGAATGGCCACATATAGGAAACTTTTGAAGGAAAGGAAGCAAAAAGCCAAAGGTCCACTGGACAAGGCAAATCATGTTGTCAAGAAAATGCACATGTGTTGCATTTACTGCCATAAGCAAGGACATATTGCTGCAAAATGTTGGACTCTGAATCCAACAATGCTTCCAGAAAACTTGTAGAGGGTGGAAAGAGAGAATAGCAGGAATGGAAAGAAATATTCCATGAATGATGTGTTTCAAGATGATTCACATGTTGATGTGCAGACAAAGGAAGGACCTTTGAAATGGATTGGTAAGAAATGGTTAGAGTTCTTATCCAATTAAGGTTGCATGTCTTTTGAGAATGCATCAAATCAATAGAATGCATTTCTTTGTTAATGGAATGCAAGTTACAAGATTCTACCAAGAAGGTGAATGGAGAAGTTGAGTAGGAGACTCACTTTATTGCTGCAACCTTATATTCATTTCAACTTCAAAAGTACAGTGTGCTTAAGTGAAAGTTGAAAGATGAAATGTATGCATAAGCATGATATGCATGACCACATGGATGTTGATGATTTCCTTGTATTTGAACATGTATGTGTAATTAACTTGAAGGGTTGATTGCTTTGTTTTTAAACATGCATGTAATGTAATATTGACTTGGAATAAGTTGATTTGGTCTCCAAGATGGAGATAATGATGAAGTGTTTCATCTTTGAAAAAAAGAATCATACAATTCTTGACTGGAAGGGTCAATTGTCTTAAAGGCATGTTTTATTGGCTTGATATCTAGTCAATCATTTGTATACAGATGTAAAGACATGGAGGTGTTCACAAGATGTGAAATCTGCTTCTTTTGGTGAAGCAAGAGTTTAGGCCATCCAGTTGTTGTTTTTAATTCTGTTGTTGTTGACAATATGTCAAACAGATACAAATGAATTTTTTTGTGAAGAAGATGTAACTTCACATTTGTTTGAGTCACCTTGGATCAATGATCGAGGAAGAGAAGTTCAAACTACCTTCTGTAACCTTCTCAGTAGGAGTTCTGCATGAAGTCAAGAAGGAAGATAGTTCTTAACCGGAGGACCAGCACATCCAGGAAGGAAGTGTTCAAAGGCTTTGGTTCATAGGCACTATGCAAGGCAAGTGGATGGAGGCTGAAAGAAGAGAGTGCTATTACTCTCATCTACTGTTCAGATCAGTATGTCAGTCTTTTGGGGTCCAAAAGATTCCCAATGGGGAGGCGTGATCCAAAATGGATCTTGAATAAACCTTCCAAGTCTTTGAAAATATTTTAAATCGAAGTATGACAGGGAAACTACGTTGAAACGTAAGCCCGTCAAAGAAATGTAGCGTTAATGCTCAAGGGCCATTGGATCCGAAAGATCAACAGATGGGAGAAAAACAATGGAGCAGTCATCCATTGTTATCGCATCGGAGAAAAGCCAGCGGTGTGTTTGGACTATGGCCTTAAGAGAAATGCGATGAAGCGGACCCGAAGGATTATTGAACAAAACAATGAAGGAATTGAGTTCCATGGTAAATGGTATTTCGGGCAGGCTTCAGGTGGTAAGTGGTATTGGAAGGGCTTCACCCAATTCCATACACTAGCCGACACGTAGCACGCCGCAGGAGAGAGAAAACCACTTTTTCGGGCGGGTAATCTCTGTGCAAGTAGGCCACCTGAAATGGCCATCAGTCGTTGGATTAGAGATCGCAGATCAACGGTGGAGATTGAGCGAACTGCTTGATGTTTCGGGTTTAGTGCGAAACGTCGGATTAAAAGGAAAATCGATGGACCAGATTAAGTCGCATTGCAATGAGTCAAGTTCAAAGGAATGGACCTTGGGCCATAAGTGATTGCGATGAGCACTTTGAGCCATCGGATCAGAAAAGGAATCAATGGTCAGGATCTAATCGGAGATCACTGATCGGGGAAGCTTAAGGGCTGTGGACCATGGAAGCAGCAACTGCCGATAAGTGATATAGCGATAATGTCTATAGCCGATGAGGCACCGGTCAGAGTGATAGGATATCGGGAGATTGGAGTGCAGCAGAACAAAGGGGAACAACAGACCATGCAACATTGCGATTTGCGATGGATGCGTGGACCCAAAATATTATAGATGTAGGTTGATGATCTTTGAGATCCAGATTAATCTGTTTTGCAATGTATTTCCGTGTATATTGCATATTGTTTAAGTTTGCTCTGTTTTGGGGATTTTGTTATGGAGAAAGGCCGGATGGTGGGGACTGTCGCGCCTACCAGTCCTTTCATCTCCAAATCATTTCTATTTTAAAACATCATTGTTCCCCACCGTAAGGAAATGATGAAACAAAATGTGTCATGAAAACACGAATTAGAACACATACGAGAAGGCGAAGAGACAGATAGAAGGGTCCAGCACAGAGGAAGGCGGTTTGGGAACCAAAGAGGATTTGGTAACTGTCCAGGGGGTCTGGAGCTGTTATTCTTGTGGACTCGAGGAGTTCGAGCCATCTAAGGGATAAATTCCATTGTTGTGTAGAGACTCAGGGGGAGCTCACACATGGTAATAATCTGAGCCAATGAGAGGAGAATAGAGAGAAGCCACCAGATGTTGGAGGCAGTTATTCTCCTTACAGAGAGCTAAGAGCTGAGAGCCAAGAACTGAGAGCCAGAGCTGAGAGCCAAGAGTTGAGAGCCAGAGTCGAGAGCTAGAGCTGGAGACCCAGAGAAGCTTAAGGGTTGAGAGCCAAAGGATAGCCAAGAGATAAAATGATCAAGCTATTGCCAATGTCCGAGGTGTGCTGAAGACAGAAGAAGGAATTCCAGAGACAGTAAAGGAATTCCGAGGGAGTTGGTGCAAGCCAGGAGCTCAAGATAGCCCAGAGCGCTGATTGAAGGAATATAGTCTAGAGAAGCCTAGATCTCTCTACAGAGTATGGACAGCCAACGGGATAAGATGGTATTATAAACCCATAGGTGCAATTGTAAACCAATGGAGTTAAGTGTGGAAATTGTAAAAGAAGCATTACCATAATCCTAAAGAGCCTAGTCAAGTTGATTAGAGTTCAAGGAGACGTAGCCCAAGATATCAGGGTGAACTCCATATTATATTGTTGTCTCATGTGTTTGTTTATTTGCTGCATTTTACTATTATGTGTGTTTATATATCAATTTAAGCAAATAAACTTAAGGCAATTAAGCAGTTAAAGGCAAACACAAGTATACACCTATTTCAAGTGCTTATTTCTGCAAATTATCAATCATAAGCATAGATCTTGGAGATTGTTTAAGCTTTGGAGTGGGAGAGTTTCTTGTAAGCTAACAAGAGGCCTTTAGTGCCCCATTTCAGATCAATGCTGAGTATCTATGGCTGGAGGAGCCTATTCCCATCACGACAAACCTCATTCACTGCATTTCTCGGCTCCCCTGCAAAGGGAAGGACCCCATAACCATAGCAGAAGGAAAGGGCAATGATTTGGCCCTTTTAGAAGCCACGAAGACAAAATACAAGCTGGAGAAGAAGAAGAGAAGCTATGCCATCTTCAGCATCAAGGACAAATGGGTCCGCGTAGCAACCCAAATCCTGGCTGGTAAAGTTATGAGGAAGTGTTGCATCGATGAGGTACTGACGCCTGTGGTCGCATTGGCCGAGTAGTGCGCGGAGGGGGTCTAGTTCAACTGGTCTGAATTCCTCTGCGAGGAATTTTTTAAGAACTGTCGCGAAGCCCAGAAGCAGGGTAAAACCTTCCACTACACGTGGTTGTTGTTATCCATAATGCTTGTAGCGGGGGAACTGCCGGAGGACAACCAATTCCCCGTCATTAATAGAGAATTACCAGAGGCTGCGAAGTGCGCTTCACTCTGGGCCACAAAGGATGTGAAGAGGATACGCGACACCAAAATCTTCTGGGTGCTCATGGAGATGAGCATGCGGATGTGGATCAATCGGAGGCCACACCTGTCACCTACGGTGTACAACAGTATACAGAGTTTCGCAGAATTCAAAGCCGACGTGAATAATGTATACATCAACGTGCGTAAGGATACAACGAAGGAGTGGACAAAGATCCTGTTTATTGATGAGCCCCAAAAATGGATAATTATTTGGGCTCATTCAACCTCCTAATTCGACTTAATCCACCATTCTCATTAGTTTATTGCATGTTTTTGATTATATTTATGCTAATAGAGTGAATTGGGTTAGCCATTATGCCAACAAGTCTAATGTGTGCTTTGTGTAACCTTTTTGGTCAATTTGGAGACAAAATCAATGGTTGAAATGAGCACTTGGCAGCCAAATTCGTGGAGAGTATTTTTAGGAAGGTGTTCCCTTCATTTATGGGCCCTTACCTCGAATTCTCCACCATCAGCTCGGAGTTCAAGGGCCACCAAATCAATCAGCACAAGGGCAGTCAAGCAAGTCAAGTAGGACTGCTGTTAACTACAAGTCTTGGGTAGCCGAGTCCCTAAAGTTTAGGAGGACTGTTGGGGTCCTCAATTTGTATAAATAAGAAGGCTTAGGGCCTCATTTGGGTTAGCTAGTAGTTGGCCAATGGTTAGTCATTTTGTAGGCAGAAGTTAGCTAGTTTGTATTTCGATTTTTAGGCAATAGATTAGCTTTGCTTTCAGCTCATTTTCAAGTTCTCCTTGTGGACAGTTTTGATGTAACTCTTCTTTTCTTGCTCAATAAAGATGAATCCAGCTTTGCAGCAGCTCTAGATCTCTCTTAGGAGGCTATAGCTCTTGGGGTTGGGCCCATCTCAAGCGCCCAATACCTCCTTTGTTTACTTTCATGTGTCTTTGCTGCATTCTTAGAATAAAATCTGCTATTTGGATTTAAATGTTGTGTTGTTATTTAAGTTGCTCTTGATGATTAAAAAGGTTCTTCATGTTCAGAATTACTTGATTGGTTAATCACAAGAAATATATTCAGAAAAAGGCTACCAAGTACTTTGGATCTCACCTCCCCATCAGTGGAATCATGAGCTGGGACCAATGTGACTTTGCTGCCAACAAAAACACTGTCTTTTTGCTTCACCATGCAATTAGTAGTGTTGGATTTTTAGTTGTCGAATTTGATATCAGTTTTGATTGCATGCTTCAGTTTATGATTGCTTAGTTGCATAGTTATTTCACGCATTTCATTTCGAATAAACTTCTGTTCATTTCCTTTTGTTGTTAGGTCAGATTAGAGTGAAGTAACTAGGTCATAGGTTTTATAAGTGTTTGTTTGTTCAGTTTGAAAAACCTCTTGAAGAGTACCTGTTATCCTTCCTTACCTGCCCATACTCCATCCAACCTACCTGCTTCACCCTTCACTCAGAACCCTTACCTTACATTTGCCTCATTCGCTTACTTTGCCATGATTCTCATCTTCTTGTGCAACATCGTTTCATCCCTCCTTGAAAAAATCTCACCATCTACGCCACTCCTCAACTCCATCCTCCAAGTCTTGAACTCCCCTACACCCCTATTTCACCTCCATACTCATTCCTCCACCTTTTTCCCTCCATCCATGCTTCAAAACCCCATTTCTGAACATCCTGTAGAAAAATTACAGAACATCCTGTAGAAATCCTAGAACATCCTGTAGAACCCCTGCAGACTTCCTGTAGAAGCTCATAAACGCGGTTTCTTGGCAGCCAAACTTTGTGAAACTCTCTGGAAGGGTGTTAGGGACCCCTTAGACCCTCTCTGAACCTTCCCAACCTTTCCCAAGCATTTCTCCCCTTGATCTACCCCTGCACAGTAAAAAGCCAGTTAGAAGCACATGCATGATAATTCCAACAACTTGAACAAAAATACAAAAAGATATTTTCTTCATATAGAGATAGTCTAGACACATGTATTTTACCTTCATAGAAGTAATGGCATCTCTTTCAGTAGTTTTCATGCTCTCCTTTGCGTCAGTAGGACTAGTTGGTAGAATTAGGGCTTGCTAGGGTTTGCGTTTCTTTTTGGCTTTCAGTTTCTTTCCGCGAGTAGATTAGCTTCCTTTGAGTTAGCTTTCATCCATAAGTTAAAAAGCTTCTTCTAAGAGCTCATAGAGGTTGGCTTAAGCCCCTAGCGGACTTGTGCCAGCTGACCAAGTGACAGTTGTGGCAAGAGCTAGTACTTGTGCATACAGCACCGTCGCTTCCAAGTTTTTTACGAACTACCGGGTTGATAAAATTAAAGAAGGGAGTTCCAGGAGTTGTAGCATTATTGCTACAATACTGGGGCCCACCATCTTTTTGGCGCCGTTGCCGGGGAAGCGTCAGAGTATTGGTGATTGCCGCTTTTCTTCTATTTTCCACTACAATCTTCTGCTAAGTAGTTTATTTCATTTCCATTATGCAATTTCGTTTATGCAAAAGTAGATTAGCATTTCCCGCTTTCATAGATTAGCATTTCAATTCCGCAATTTCATTTCTGCAAGCGTAGATTAGCATTTCAATTCTGCAAGCGTAGATTAGCATTTCATTCTTGTAATTTCATTTGAGCAAAATAGATTAGTCCTTTCCTGCTTTCATTTCAATTCCGCATTTTCATTTCAGCAAGATAGTTAGTTGCAGTTCAATCTATTTTAGTTTTTGCAGGTACAAGAAGAAAAATACAAAAATCAACCAAAAATATTTCATTTCATGCCTTGTAGGAGTAGAGATAAGTTAGAAAAATGATTGCACAACACCCCCACTACTTCACACAGCCAACATTCTCTCTTCTTCGATGGCTGTGGTTAAAGAACCCTTAGGTGGACAGCAAGACATATTTGAAGAACCTTAAGGGAAGAAGAAGAAGAAACCATTCCTCTGGAGCAAATGGCTACAAGCAGAAATGTTGGGAGCAGCACCTTGTCCAAAGACGAATTTGAAAATCAGATCGAAGATTTCAAGAGTGATATGAGGCAGTTTCTTGCCATGCAACTGGATACCTTGCAGATCCAAAAGAAGCAAGAAGAAGCCAAGAGGGCTTTGGCCATTTTTTTTCCTAGGTGCACTAGAAAGCATCCTAGGAACGAATGTCCATTGTACTCCATAAAAGTGTGTTTTGTATGTGAAGAATGCCATCCTACAGATCAGTGCCCTTCCTTACCCAGAATCAAAGCTGCATATCAGAGAGCCAAAGGAGCCACTGAATCACTCTATTATATGAACCAAAGGAGGCCACATGAACCTAGATCTTATCAACGGGAACTGCAAGGGACATCCGAGACCTATTATGACCCCTATCAAGCCACTTTCATGCCTTCTTGGGGTCCCCCTGCTCATCCTTCCTGGTTCACACCTCCTCCTTGTTCCTTCATAGATCCATATTATGCCCAACCAGCTGCTCATTCATTTCACTCTTATGCTCAGCCACAGCCTCAGTGGAATGCACCTCATCAGGGGTGGAGGCCCCAATACAACACTCCTCCCGCTTCTTTTCCTCCACCACCTGCTTGTCCACAACCATCGCCTCCTCCTCCACCAAGGCAACCCCAAATGCCTACCCAACCACAACCCCATCCACATCCATCTCAAATATACACCCCCACTCAGCTACCCATACCACCATTTCCAAACTTGTCCATTGGAGTAGCTCAACAAAATTGCAATGCTGAGACACAACATGTCCAAACCACTGCTCTTGAGCTCGATGATCTTCACCATAGCTCAGGAAGAGTGTTGCAAAGCAGACATTATCTTGAAAACATTGAAGGACCACATCCAGCAAAAGAAGATTCAAAAGAGGAGATCAAAGAACCATGGGCTACACTTGATGAAAAGAAGAGATCATAATCAGAGATCGAGAGAGCTCCCTCATGGTTACCATCAAATCTTCCATGTATTCAAGATAAAGATCATCAAACAGAGGGAGATGAGAAAGTCATGATAGAAGGTGACATGAAGAACGATCCAGATCAGCAAAAGGACCAAGGATATCAAAGCTATACTGAGACATGGTTCCAGACAGTCACTAAGTTGCAGCAGTACTCTCTTCCTCCGCTATGTTTGATCCCTTCAAAGTCAGATCATTTTGTCTCTGAAATCCGGATAACTGTCAAAGCATGCATCTCAAGCCGCCAAATCATTTTTATCTCTAATCTCGATGTGCACATGGCTCCATTGGAAGTATTCTTACACTTGAAAATGATTTTGTTTTTCAAGTAGGGTAGGGTAGAAAAAAAGGAAAAAAAAAAGAGAAAAAAGATTAAAAAAAAATGAAAATAAGAGGAAAAATAAAAATCTAAGGTGAAAACCTCCTCGGAGGCACCTTAGATTGGCTCATTGATTGAAAACCTCCATGAGGCGGTCAATGGGTTGGGAAAAAAGAGTAAAGAGAATAAGATCTCTGGGTGAAAACCTCCCTTGGAGGCGCCCAAGGCAGGCAATTAGGGTGAAAACCTCCATGAGGCGCCCCAGTTGTTTTTCAAAAAAAAAAAGAGAAAAGGAAAAAGAAAAAGAAATCTAATTTCCATTGAATAATTTCAAGTTGTAGCAATGACATTGCAGGTCAGGAGGATCACTCAAAACAAAGACAAAGGAGTTTTTGTGCCTTCTACAGGAAGTTCTGTATTTCTACAGGAAACATCCTGTAGAACCTTCAAGCGAGCCAGATTCGATTTTGGAAGGGAATCTAAATCTTGGAATCTGTTGGTTAGGCCTGCAAGCACCTCTGTGTCCATCCATTTCCTTTCTCCATCATTTGTCCACCTCATTGTGCTTCTACATTGTGCGTCTACAGGAAATTCCTATAGAAATTGTAGGAAGCTAGAAATGGATTTCAAAAAGGTGGTTTGGCGAACATGGTAGCTTCCTCAAGGGTTCAGAAGTCCTCCTGCAATCTTCAAACTCCTCCTCCATCATCTCCATACCTGCATCACAACCCAAGTTCATTTTTCATACCATGCAACAAAACTGCAAAATGCCTTGAAGAAAAAATACCTAGAACAGAATTTGTTTTTGCCCTAACTTGAAAACCATGCATCCATTTGAAAAACCGTTTTATGGGGAATTGTAAAAGGGTGATGGCAACATGCCTGAGCATTTTCAGCCAATTCCGTTGCACAGTTTCCAAGAAATCAGCCTCCATCGCCTTCAGCCATTTTTGCATTTTCTCCATATCTGTGCATCCATTTCAAAACCTGTTTCATGGGGAGATGCACATGGGTGATAGTAGCCTACCTAAGCAGTTTCAACAGATTCCGATGCACGGTTTCCGAGAAATTGATCTCTGAAATCTTCAGTCATTTTCCATTTTTCTCGAAATCTGTGCATCCATTGATCACGATTTTTCTATGGGAGGTGCATCATGATGATAGGAACATGCTCAACAATTTTCAGATCGATCCGATCTATCGTTTGGGAGCAATGGCAAAAACAAGTTCTGGTCCGGTGAAAATTCAGCAGCAACAGCTTGAAGGTGCAGATCTGAGCGTGGAAATGAACTCCTGCAGCATGCATCCGGCCAGAGGACACATGCACAAGGAAAACAACCAAAAAATCATCATCCAAGCCCTCATGCAACCAAAGAAACCAGTGCATGCAGCAATGACTAGCCTCAGCACCTCACAGCAGCCATTTGACTTCAGGTACGTGACTGAAACTCGTTCTTCTATTGCACAAATCTAATTTAAAAACTGCATGAATGAATGGAATGGTGGAATTGAGCCACGAATATAGCAGGATTAAGCTGATAATTCCTTGTCCAATTCTCTATCAATCAGCCAAGAATCATGCAACGTATGTGTTAGACAACTCACGTGAAATTTGAAAAAACACAGACAGTTGTGGATATTTTAAACTCCAGTGCAACTAATGGTAAGGGATTACAGGCAGATGGCACTGCAGGGGACCAACAGTTTGCATGAGCAGCACACGTCTCTGCCACCTCACCACAAATCACGTAGTAATTAAAGGAATGCTCGGCTGAAGACTCACGTTAACTGCTGATTCATTTACACTTGCAAACCTCTTCAGCTGAATCCTCTGCCTCTGAATTCTGTTAAACTGACGTCCTTCGCCAAGTTTTTCAGCTTGTTAAAAATTCTCCCGCATACCAAGATCATTCAAAGGTGCAGAGACACCCTACAGGCGTTTCTACAGGAAGTCTTCTACAGGAAACGCAGAAAACAACCATGCAAAAAGAAAACCTGGGATTTTCGGCGAATTTCAAGCTCCAAACAAGGTAGGAGTGGGGAAGCTTCGTTGTGCATGATTTGTTGGTGCAAAATGGTGAATTGAACATGGAATTAAATTTTAAAAATGAGAGGAAAAGTCTGCCTGCACATTAAAAAAATGTGAAAAGCCTGCTTGCATATTTTCTGAGTTCTACACAATACTTTTTTCCTCTGCATTCAAAGCCTGGCTTCTTCCTTCTCACCTTCTTCTGACAAGAGAGATGCAACCATAGGAACTAGGCTTGTGTGAAAGAATGAATTTGCAAGACTGACCACTTTCTAGAAGGAAAAAACTATGCTATTTTGGTCTCTGTTTTGTCAAAAAAAAAAAAAATTGATTTCTTTTCAAAAACTAAGTAGCAAATTCAGGTTGGAAAAGTTTGAAGAGATGAAAAATTGGAAGTTGTTGTTGTGAAAAACACGAAAATTCCAGGAGCAATAACAAGTTTACAAGAGGGGAAATGAGCTATCTTTTTAGAAGAAAACACAGGTTTTTGCAAAATTCTTGGCTTCAAGAGAATAAGAAAACAAATAGTTTTATTTGTTGCATGTTTATGCAAAAGCAGCGATGCAATTCTAGGGAAGAATCAGACCTGGAGAATGTGAAAAAACCAATGATGAGGGAGCACAAATCATTCAAGCAGAGGTCAAAACAAAGGCAGAACATAGAAAAAAAGGCTACAGTAGAGAAGGCAGGAGCTAAACAAGATGAGAAGAAAGCCAAAACAGAGCATGAGGAAGCAAGCTAACAGAGGCAAAAAAGACCAAAGAAGAGGAAAAAAGGAGGAAGAGACACACCATGAGATATCAGTGACAGTAGACCGAAACAATTTCTACAAGAAGCCAGAAAACGACCACTACAGAACTTTCTACAGGAAGTTCTATATTTTTACCAGAAACATCCTGTAGAAGCCTTTGGGCAGGCCAGAATCAATTATGGAGAGGGATTTGAAGCTTGAAGTCTGTTGAGGAGGCATGCAACCACTCTTTTCTTCCATCCTCCACTGGTTTCATCTCCTTTCACCACCATTGCCGCCATCAGATTGAATATACTTGCACAATCATACCAAAGCTGAGAATTCTTTAGGAAAAGGAGCAAGTAGTGGGAAGAAGCAAAGAGAAAAGCATGGTTTCATGAAAGAGAAGAGGACATCACTTCAGAAGCTTGGCATGACAAGGAGGCCACCAGGGCCATCAAAGATGAGGAGATAGATTGGTTGCTCAGAGGATGAGCAACACTTTTAGTAGGGGGGTGATGATGAGCCCCAAAAATGGATAATTATTTGGGCTCATTCAACCTCCTAATTCGACTTAATCCACCATTCTCATTAGTTTATTGCATGTTTTTGATTATATTTATGCTAATAGAGTGAATTGGGTTAGTCATTATGCCAACAAGTCTAATGTGTGCTTTGTGTAACCTTTTTGGTCAATTTGGAGACAAAATCAATGGTTGAAATGAGCACTTGGCAGCCAAATTCGTGGAGAGTATTTTTAGGAAGGTGTTCCCTTCATTTATGGGCCCTTACCTCAAATTCTCCACCATCAGCTTAGAGTTCAAGGGCCACCAAATCAATCAGCACAAGGGCAGCCAAGCAAGTCAAGTAGGACTGCTGTTAACTACAAGTCTTGGGCAGCCGAGTCCCTAAAGTTTAGGAGGACTGTTGGGGTCCTCAATTTGTATAAATAAGAAGGCTTAGGGCCTCATTTGGGTTAGCTAGTAGTTGGCCAATGGTTAGTCATTTTGTAGGCAGAAGTTAGCTAGTTTGTATTTCGATTTTTAGGCAATAGATTAGCTTTGCTTTCAGCTCATTTTCAAGTTCTCCTTGTGGACAGTTTTGATGTAACTCTTCTTTTCTTGCTCAATAAAGATGAATCCAGCTTTGCACCAGCTCTAAATCTCTCTTAGGAGGCTATAGCTCTTGGGGTTGGGCCCATCTCAAGCGCCCAATACCTCCTTTGTTTACTTTCATGTGTCTTTGCTGCATTCTTAGAATAAAATCTGCTATTTAGATTTAAATGTTGTGTTGTTATTTAAGTTGCTCTTGATGATTAAAAAGGTTCTTCATGTTCAGATTTACTTGATTGGTTAATCACAAGAAATATATTCAGAAAAAGGCTACCAAGTACTTTGGATCTCACCTCCCCATCAGTGGAATCATGAGCTGGGACCAATGTGACTTTGTTGCCAACAAAAACATTGTCTTTTTGCTTCACCATGCAATTAGTAGTGTTGGATTTTTAGTTGTCGAACTTGATATCAGTTTTGATTGCATGATTCATTTTATGATTGCTTAGTTGCATAGTTATTTCACGCATTTCATTTCGAATAAACTTCTGTTCATTTCCTTTTGTTGTTAGGTCAGATTAGAGTGAAGTAACTAGGTCATAGGTTTTATAAGTGTTTGTTTGTTCAATTTGAAAAACCGCTTGCAGAGTACCTGTTATCCTTCCTTACCTGCCCATACTCCATCCAACCTACCTGCTTCACCCTTCACTCAGAACCCTTACCTTACATTTGCCTCATTCGCTTACTTTGCCATGATTCTCATCTTCTTGTGCAACATCATTTCATCCCTCCTTGAACAAATCTCACCATCTACGCCACTCCTCAACTCCATCCTCCAAGTCTTGAACTCCCCTACACCCCTATTTCACCTCCATATTCATTCCTCCACCTTTTTCCCTCCATCCATGCTTCAAAACCCCATTTCTGAACATCCTGTAGAAAAATTACAGAACATCCTGTAGAAATCCTAGAACATCCTGTAGAACCCCTGCAGACTTCCTGTAGAAGCTCATAAACGCAGTTTCTTGGCAGCCAAACTTTGTGAAACTCTCTGGAAGGGTGTTAGGGACCCCTTAGACCCTCTCTGAACCTTCCCAACCTTTCCCAAGCATTTCTCCCCTTGATCTACCCCTGCACAGTAAAAAGCCAGTTAGAAGCACATGCATGATATTCCAACAACTTGAAAAAAAATACAAAAAGATATTTTCTTCAGATAGAGATAGTCTAGACACATGTATTTTACTTTCATAGAAGTAATGGCGTCTCTTTCAGTAGTTTTCATGCTCTCCTTTGCGTCAGTAGGAGTAGCTGGTAGAATTAGGGCTTGCTAGGGTTTGCGTTTCTTTTTGGCTTTCAGTTTCTTTCCGCAAGTAGATTAGCTTCCTTTGAGTTAGCTTTCATCCATCAGTTAAAAAGCTTCTTCTAAGAGCTCATAGAGGTTGGCTTAAGCCCCTAGCGGACTTGTGCCAGCTGACCAAGTGACAGCTGCGGCAAGAGCTAGTACTTGTGCATACAACACCGTCGCTTCCAAGTTTGTTACGAACTACCGGGTTGATAAAATTAAAGAAGGGAGTTCCAGGAGTTGTAGCATTATTGCTACAATACTGGGGCCCACCATTTATCGCCACTGACAATGCCATCTTCACTGTCTTGGAGACATGGTCTCCAGAATGGTGTGCCCCAGATCTCGCAGAACTAGAAAATGCGGCACCGCAGAAGAAGAAGGACGATGCCAAGTTGCGCGTCACACAATTGGGCGAGAAAAGGCGGCAGGAAATAGTAGCAGATAAGGAAAGGGCAGCAAGGGAAGTGACACAGAAAGCCACAGAGTAGCAACACAAGTGACAGAAGAAGCAACAATGAAGGCAGATGAGGACCAAGCAACGTCCTCATAGGGGCAGGAGGCAAAGGAAGCAGAAACAACAGAAGGGAGCGCGGACCCAGGAACCGCATCCACCCAGCTAAAGCGCCCACACATGGCAGAGTGCGTAGGACCAAGGAAGAAGGTTAAGGCCTCGAAATTGGCCATTGACCCAATCACCTTAACCAAAGGTGATCTGCATGACATCGGTGAGACAGTTCACAATGTCACAAACGAGGCCCTTTAGGAGTTTATGCAGGAGCACCAGACTGTGTTGGGGGCCCTCAGAGTGTAGCTGTAGGAGTTACAAGTGCGCCCCCCTCAGGAAGGTACCCTGTCAACCCACGTTGCAGCAGGAACTTCAACAGTAGAGCATATGCTACGCGCATGGAGGGCTAACATGTTGCCAGAGGGGGCTCTAGTGTCGTCAAATGAGATGGATCGATTTTCGGTTAGCATGATGAAGGGCCTTGGCCTTAATCTGGCTGCCCTTCTGTGGGAAACACTGTATCTGCTACAAGATGGGATAACGACAGAGCTACACGCTAGGGAGAGCCGCACGATCCAAGTTATTAGTGAACATAAGATAAACATAGAACAACTCAGCTTGCAGCGCAACGAATTGGTGTCATAGAATTGACAGTTGGAGAAGGTGGTAGACAACGCTTGCAGACGCATCCCGGAGCTGGCCATCCCGACCGATCTACCGGTAGAAGTACGGATCCACAGGTTGGCAACCAGAGTCAGCGAGGATAGGGAGGAAATAACCAAGGTTTAGCTGGAGCTGAATCTTCATATCACTGAGCTACGATTAAAGGCGCAACCTTCCACTCCCCCAGAAGCTAGAGAACAACGTGCTAGCACTATTACAGTGGGACTAGAAGAAATCAGAGGTGTGGTAAAGGATTGTACTACTTTTTTGGAGCAAGCACTTGAGGTCCTCACAACTCTATAGGAGGACCCCAACATCCAACACCTGGAGACAAAGGCGTGAGAAATCTAGCAGCAATATGACAATGTCTGAGGAATTGCACAGGCACTGAAGGAACAGGTGGATGCAGCATGACATAAAGAGGCAATCCTCAAAGCGCACGTCTAGCCGTGGATCAAAGAGGCTTTCACTATCATGGCAAACATCAAAGGAAAGCTCACGCATATACAGGGGATGCAAACATTAATGCAAAGAAGCACCCTAGACATAGAGGTCTCAGAACAGAGGATGCAACAGATTTAGCAAGTAACAGCTCAGTGCATTGCCGACTTTAGCACAGTTCAAGTATAGTTGGAGGAACTCCATGCCAAGATCGCCGCACCAACAGAGTGACTCGAGGGCAAGTCACAATGTTTATGTTGGGGGTCTGTTGGGCATGGAATCCCCCCCAAAGCATGTTTTGGGGCTCAAAGCCCATGTTTTGACTGAATAAAGTTGTAAAGCCCCGCGAATTGCGGGCGCGAATGTATGTTAGAGCCATAGAGTTGTCTGCCCTAGTTTGTAATGTAATGTCGGCCTACCTATGGTCCACGGACCATGGGATTGTATAAATAGAGTGAGGCTCTAAATGTAGAAGAGAGAATATAATGGCATAAAAGAATAGCGAGTGAAGTAAGAGTTTGAATATCTAAGTGTGTCTTGGGTCGTAGAGTAGGAAAAGGCTCTACAACTGAGTGCACGGAGGCCTAGTAGTCCGCAACTGAGTGTGTGGACCCCTGCAGCTGAGTGTGCAGGGTAGAGTCGAGTCTATAACCAAAGAAGAGAATAATAAAGAGAAGTTCTGTCCAAATTTTGTGTATCTGTTCTTGATTTATTACATGTTTGATATCAATTGCAAATATACTGTTTATTTACTACGTGCACTTGTATGAATGATTTATATTACTAAGTATACTTTACACATGCAAATAAGTTAAGTTAATCAACTAACGGTGGAATACTAGTAAGGAATCAAGTAATAATAGTGTTCGGCCCCCGAGTAGGGCTGCGCGAAGGCAACATCTTAGGCTATGAGGTACAGGTAAGTGCATGTAGCGACGTGCATGCAGGGTCAAACTGCGGACCACTTGAACTCATCAGACATCTCTAGGGTGCGGAACCCTGGTTCTAGCACCCTCCCATAGTATTTAGGGCGAGACCTTAGTCCGCGCTCCGCGGACTGTTGCCGAAAGGGCCAACAGTACCGGATTTGTTTGGCTAAATCACCTCTAAACCTGGGTCAGACCCCAACAAGCCAACATTGGGTTTGTGGTTGTGGTGGAGGTGAATGGTAAGGATAACATGGAGTTGGGTATGGAGGATATTGAGGAAAATATTGAGGATATTGTGCATGGCTCCCATAAGTTCCTTGCCAACCTTGTTGCCAATATTGGTTTTGGGGTTGAGATGGTCAATGTTGCCAAGGAAAGGGTGTGTTCCAATTACTTTGAGATGGATGTTCATAAGCTTGAAATTGTAAATTAGGATCTTGCATCATGTTAGGTTGAATAGGTTGCCATGGTCCTCTTGGAGCTACATAACATTGTTGCATTGGCAATTGACTTGCTCCATTGTGCTCTTGGTGAATTCCTTCAACCTTGGTAATGAGGAGCAACATTTAACATCATGTGATTCTGCATGGACAACACAAACATCTTCTTTTTGCTCATTTTGTATTCTTAACAGTTCTACTTGTTTGGTTAGATTTATAATTTTAAAATCATCAAACAAATTTCCAAGTTTAGCTTGACTTACATATCTTGATGCTAATTTACCTACTCTTGCTTTTCCTCTTGATATGTGTTTGCATGTTTCAAAAATTTCCTCAAATGATAATTGGTATACATCACCTCTACTCATGAGATCAAGGAGATCAATCCACTCATCCCTAATTGTTCTAAGTAAGAGGGTTTTTAGTGTGTCGGATCCTAAATGATGTAGTTTTGCCCTCTTAACATTATACATGAACCTCTCTATTAGATCCTCAAGGCTCTCATCTTATCTTTGATTCATTCTAAATATTTCTTCTTTAAGATCATGATCTTTATATTTTTCTAGAAATATCTTTTGCATGTCATTCCATGATCTTACTGAATTAGTCCCTAAATTCATGAACCATTTAAGAGCAATGTTGTTGGAAACAATCTCAATTTTTGAGTTTTTAATAAGTAACCATAAGATATACAAATAATTTCAAATTCAAAGAGAAAGTTTTCCAGATCCTCTGACCTTAGACCATGAAATTTTGGAAGAAAATATGGAGGGATGTTCTTCATGTGCACATTGATATTAGTATCTTGAATGGGAAATCCAAGAGGATCTTCCTCATTGTCATCATCTCCATCCATTTCTTCTACATTCTTTGCCATCTTCTTCTTCTACCTGCAAAAGTGAATGGTGATGTGGCTCTTATTGCACCACGTGATCAAATGGGGGGTGGGTTGGTGTTGGAGATTTCTGTTTTTTTTATTTTTTATGATTGAATGAAAATTATAATTCAATTTTTCTACTTTTGAAATTAAATATGCCTAATGCAAATATTTTATTTTTTTGCAAAAACTAAAAAGAAATGAATCAACTAGGGAAGAAAAAAATGCATACTTTGACACCTCCCTAGCAACGGCGCAAAAACATGATGAGCCTAGGTATTGCAAAAAGAATGTTGCAACTCCCAAGGCTACCGACTTTAATTATCAACCCGGGTTCATACAAACTTAAGAGGTATCGGCACTATATGTGCAACATACAATGTGTATTTCCTTTGTTGTCATGATGTAATGGAGTGCATGTACTAAAGTCAAATCCTAAACTAATTGCAGAAAATGAAATGTTCGAAATGGAACCTTAACCTATTGCAAGAAAGAAAGTACAAGGAAAGAGACTGAAATCATATGATAAAACACACCATTTTCTAACTGATTGTTAAGAGGCTTTGCTTCAAAAGAATGATAAGTTAACATGTATGCAATCCTACTGTCCTAAGCATTTAGATTCAAACCATCTACCCTTCTACTACTGTGCATGTAAATGAATAAAATAATTTTTTTTTCTTTTTGTCTTTTTTTCATGTGAGAGTGTGAAAGCTAATCTCTTTTGGTGATGTGGCAGGTGGCTTGGAGATGATGGTGAATGGTAAGAAAGCTTGGGAGACAAGTAGGGGCCCTTTGCTAGCTTCCTAGAGGCTTGTTCCTCAATTCGGCCTCAAAATAGGGTTTCCTACAGGATTCTACAAGATGTCTTGAAAACCTACAGGAGACAACCGAGAGAAAAATTATGGATGTTGAATGTGATAGAAAGCTTAGGGAAGGTGGTTGGTGGATGGAATGAGGAAAGGGAGTGCTTAGGACACTTCAGAACTCAAAACCAAAGTTAGGAGATGGATAGATTTGCTCAAAAAGCTTGGAGAAGTTTCCTTGTGAAATGATGAAATTGATGAGGGTTTAGTGAAAGAAAGTGAGGACTATGGGTGGATGAAGTTAGGATGGAGTTGCTGACTATGAAATCTCTATGTATTGCTGAAACTCCTGCACTGCATCAACCATTGACATTTATCCATAAATCATGTAAAAAAGAAGGATTTCAATTAACTAAGGAAAACAAAATTTCATGAGCTAGCTGCCTATTTCATACATGGGAAAAACTTGCAGAATGATATAAAACATTGATGAGATCTAATGTAAGACTAAAGATAGAAGAAATGGAAATCAAATCCTACTCTTGAAAACTAGCAAAATGCTGACCTAAGTGTGGAGCAAGAGGGTTAAAATGGTCTTAATGGAATGGAGGTCAAATAGAGGCCTAATGCCAGATTTAATGATGATTTTTCTCAATTCGGGCTCAAAATAGGCTTTCCTACAGGATGCTACAATGATTTACTACAGGATGTACAAATTTACTATAATTCATCGAATGACCAAGCAAATCAAATCCAAATTGGATGGGACAAATTTTGTTATTAACTAGGATGTCTTAGGTCCCTGTTCCAATTGGAATCACTCAATAATACCTCTGTTAGCCCATGCTAAAAAATAGAAAAAACATTACTAGTCCAAAATCTAGAAATTCGAGAACTAGTGAGCTAGTAAATCTAAAAAATACCTAACCAAATCAAGTGCAAATGCAATGCGGTAATTTTTGTTATGAAATACAATGTTTTTGAGATCTACTTCAAGTGGAACCAACTTGATTGAAGCTAGTTAGCATGCTCTAAAAAATAGCATAAATTTATTGTTCTTTGCTAAAAAGGAGGTCCATCAATCTAGATTTGGGAATAAGAAGACTAATCCAAGCAACTCAATGATTACTATGAAATTCCAAAGCTTTTCCAAGGATGAAGTAATGCTTGTGATCCTACAAAATAACTTGCATTAACCATTTAACTCAATCCTACAACAAGAAACCATTAATAGTAAATGCAAAAGTAGAAAGAAATAAAAACAAGAGATGCATGTGAATAAGCAGCGAAAAGAAGGAAAGAAAATGATACAAAAGGGCTGTAAGATTCTTGGGATGGCCAAGCCCAAGGAAACTCAAAGACCTATTGAGGAGAACAAGATTTAGAAGTTGAACATGAAACCAATGTTCATTATTCCATCAATACAATTACATCCCTGCAAGAAAATACAATGGAGCTGCAGAAATACGGGTTCTCTCCACAAGGACACTGATGAAAATATCCCCTAGAGGTAAATTCCACTTGTTACTTATACAAAATGGTTAGGAATCATTCCCTATGAATGGAGGAAGCTTTACCCACAAAAATCCCTTGATTGGTGGATATGGTCCCCAATACTATGAATCTGCATTAAATGGCAGGGGACACATTCCTAGATTTTCTCAATCGTTGGAGTTCCACAATTTGTACTATAATTCCATAATATCTTGTTGATTTATTATTCATTATTGATCCTCCTATAGTAGGGAACAAGTCGCTAGATTATGCCCTCCTCCAAATCTTCATAATCTGCCCAATATTCTCATAATATTCCACAAAAATAAATAATATTAGGCACAAATATGCAATTATTAATAAACCTTCCTAATGAATATATTAAAGTTAAAAATACATTATCTAATGTAGAAAGAGAGGTTTAATGTGCTGAAGGATGGTCACAGGACTTAATTTATGTTTTAATTAGAGGCATAGGCCTTAATTTATGTCTAATTTAGAGGCCCACCAGATGGAGGAATGGAGGTGGAAGGATGAGATGATGAAGGGACATTTTGAACATTTTGAATAGATGGATTAGTGAATATGGGATTGGCTATGAAGGTACTCCATGCAATGTTAAGCTCTTTGATATGATAGAGGGCTATGATTTTGATGAGGGAATGATGAAAAATACTCTTCATTTGATGTTCATATTCCCTTTTCTGGATAATATAGGCCATATTATCAATGCTCCGGAAAAGGTAGTAGGGTATGTTGAGCAGTTTTACCCTAGTGAAATGCATTAAGAGCCAAATGTGATAGGAATAAAGCTGAGAAAATCTACCTTCACATGAAAAGTACTTCATGATAATCTTCATCATTGGGGCATATCTGTCCAAGAGGCGAGAAAAAGGAAAATAACCCTTTCTCTCATTTCGGTACCTTGGTTTTATGAAAGGCTCATAGTAATGTTTCTCCAACTCCCCTTCTTTAAAACGTTTCTCTCCAACATATGGGATCCTGGTGGTAGCTGATATAACGACAGTAGATAAAGTAAAAGTGATACCAACTAGAGTAACTTGGTTGTCATGGAGTTTGGATATGAAGGGTCTAGTCAACATAGCATGGCGTTGGATTGCTTGAATTTTCTCACAAAAATCATAACAGCCAAGATATTTGAAAGATGTCACAACCATAGGAGATGCCAAGAGTTCCCTGAGATCTGTTGGCTCAAATCTGAGTATTCTGCCCCCTTTGTGTGGTTTCTTCACCTCTATTTCTTCTCCCTCACTGTATGGTTTGTTTTCCTCTTCTGCCATGGTGTTTTAATATCAAACCCTAGGGAGGTATTAGGTTGTTGGAATGTGGTTTTTTAGGAGTAAGGAATGGGGAAGGGAAATTGAAGGAGATGGGTTTAGGGATTTATGTAATGGAGGAGGGGATAAGGAGTATTAATATGATGGATTTTTAGGATGGTGAAATTCTTTACAATGTAGGGGTTTTGAGAGCCTAGGTAGTTGTAGCACCTAGGGCTTAGGGTTTTGGGATAAAGGTTAAAGAGTATTGGGATAAAGGGTTTATGGAAAGGGAATGAAAGTGTAGGGGAGAGGAAATCTGGGAATTGAGAGTTCGAGGGTGGTTTTGAGGGAGATACTAGGGTTTTGATGTGAGAAAAAAATAAAATCTTCAATAAAATTTCAAAACACCATAAGAGTGACTTTAGGAAGAAGAAGCATGCTATATTTAGCTGTTACTTATGTGTTGGAGGTTGAATACAAGTTTGGTGGAGCTTTGGAGGCGATTCTAGCTTTCTTGGACAAACGCGCAGTGCCACAAGGAAGTGTGCCCTTTCTTTGGCAAGTGCGTAGTGCTTGTAGGAAGTGCACAATGCTTGAAGAGTGTGCGTAGGGCCTGACAAGTGCACAGTGCCTGAAGGGTGTGCGTAGCGCCTAAAGGAAGTGTGTAGCACCTGCTCTGTTTTTTCAAATTCACCCAGAATCGTGAGAAATTCTCTCTTGGGTTTTGATCAATCGATGGTAGGAGGCAAATAAATTTGAGTTTGAAGCTAAGAAGGCCTTTATACTTGACTGAATTTCATCTTTTAACTTTAAAACCCACTTTCTAATGTTTCAATTCACCCTTTTGAAATCTTTGCTAATTACCCTCTACTCTCTGATTTTCTTCTTTGCGGATTGATGATGTTGGAGTTTGGCACTCTTTACATTTGAATTTGCTTGGATGAAGTTGGCACATAGAGTTTGAGTTAATAACTTAGGATTAGTAATTTATTACATATAATGGAAATAAAACTACATAAATTAAAAAAAATATATTACATCTTTGTTTTTTGGAATAAAATTACAATCTAAAATAAAACTCATACTTTGGAATGAAAATGAGAGCTTGGGAAACCATAGTTACATGTTTGCAAATCCTCTTTAAATGAAAAAGGGACATTATTGGTTACTCTCATACTTCTTTGTTGGCCTTATGTAGTGAAATAATGTATTATTGAACCTTGGAAAAAGAAACCTAGTGACGTAATGGGACCTTGAATGACTAGACTCCATGTTGACTTGATTGACATGAAGACATGATAAAATGATTTTTTATGATTGACTATTGCTCAATAGAAAATTAAGGTGGTATACTAAGTATTGATTTTTTAAGGGAGAGTGAGGATTTTGACTTGTGCTACCATCAGTGAATAAATTTTTTCATGAAGACCTTGGTGGAATGACCAAAAATTTCAGAATGGGACCCTAATATGATATAAAAGAGGAGTTTTGATCACTGATGGTAGTATGCAAATACTGACTCTAACATCGGCCTTATTTGGGGATGGAAACTCCTTGGAGGTGTCAATAAAACCATAGACTAAGTGCCTAACCATGTGGGCCAATACGGTCAAAAAATTAAACTGAAATGCATAACTAAATACTAACAATTCAAATAACACAAACTGACTCGAAACTGACTTACTTAACTGACGACTGAACTTTGAAAAGGGCAAAAAATCAGTGAAGCTCCATGGCCTTCACTTTGGCTTCCGAACTCCAGTAATTATTTACTTCACACTTGCAGAAAGTTAAACTGTTATGTATAATGAAACTAAGAAATTTCTGAGAAGCATATTTCAGAAAAGATAGTGCTTAAGGAGCCTACCATTGACTGGTCCTCCTAAGCATGGTTCTCCATTCATCTCATCTAGCATGAAAGAATTTTTCCCTCGGAAATTTGAAATCTGATAAGGGCCTTTCCACATATTTTCAAATTTACCATGCTTACCCTTGTCCTCATTTCTGGCATCCCAACGGAGCACCACATCTCCAATTTTGAAATCATCCTCCTTTGTTTTCTGGTCATAGATTTTATTTATCCTATCATGGAGCTTAGAGGTGTTTTGAAATACCTCATCTCATGTCTGTTGTAGGTGAATCATTTGATTGATCCGACAATGTATATCATTCTATTCACTTCCTGATTTTTGCAACAATTTCATGACCGGGACTACTAATGATGAAGGAAAAACAGTATCTACTCCATACACTATTTGAAAAGGATAAAGTCCAAGAAATTTCTTACTACTCACCCCATCTGCCCACAATGCATTGATCATCTTTTTGTGCCAATTCCTTTTGTTGGCCTCCAACATTTTCTTGATGATGTTGATTAAGGATTTATTAGAGGACTCCTCCAAACCATTTCCTTGCGGATAGTATGTTGTTGAATGTCCCAACTTGATGTTATATTTGTCACAAAACTTAGTCAGCTTTTTAGACTAGAATGTTGTCGTGTTGTCTGTGATGATATTATTAGGAAAACCAAAACGGGACAAGATATTAGTTTCTAAAACTAAATGATAACTGAATCTGTTTCTTTCCTAGTTGGAATTTCTTCGATCCACTTAGTAAAATAGTCTGTAGTTGTCAACATCCAATTGTGTTGTGCAAATGATGATGGGTTAATCTTGCCTATGAAATCGAGGCCCCACTACTGAAATGGTGCATGAACTGATATAGGTTATAGAGGAAAAGGAAGAAGTTTTCTTTTACCTTGGAAAACTTGGCACTCATGACAACTCATCACTACCTTGTAGATATCTGCAAAAAGCGTAGGCCAATAGTAACCAGCTCTCAGTAATTTGTTGGTCGTGGTCTTCCAGTACAAGTGGCCCCCAATATCTCCTTTGTGGAAGTCATTTATCACCTCTTTAGACTCATCTTCGGTCAGATAGTTCAGCAACACACCTCCAGGATCCTTCCAATAAAGTGTGTTGTACAAAATGAAATATTTAGAAGCCTTCAGCTTCCATGACTTGCTCTTATTCTTAGACATGTCTGCAGGGGGATTTAGATGTTACAAAATATAAATAATACTAGAATATTGTGGAGATGATAAAACGATATCAGATACCTAAATGGGATCTACTTCTTCTTGACTGTCAGACAATGCTGATACAAGGTTGATATCTAGAGCATGAAGATTTGACTCAGCCATGAGTTTGGCTAAGCCTTGACCCTTGATCAGCTTGGTAGGCTTGATCTGAAGATCATATTCTAATAATGTTTCTATCCATATACCTCTTCTACGTTCTGGGTCATTCTATACAAGAACTTCTTTTACCGCTGCATTAGGCACATAAGCAAGAGTATGCGAATGTAAAATGTAAACTCTAAAATCTTTCACTACCTTTACCAAAGCCAAAGCTTGTTTCTCTATGATGTTGTACTTAAGGGATGCATCTCTGATATTGCGACTGAAAAATGCTATTGGCAGCTCGGTTTTATCCCTATATTGCATTAATACTGTTGCCATGTTATGCTCAGAAGAAAAATAGAATATTATAAAATCAATGGCGTAATCAGGACTTATTAAAATAGAGGCAGTGGTCAAGAATATTTTTACCGCATGAAAAGACTTGCGGGGTTCTTCGGACCACTTTACATCATTATCTTTTTTCAACATATTTGTCATCTCTCTAAGATGTTCAGCCAAATTAGGAATAAATCTGCGTAAGAAATTCATCTTACCATTGAATGCTTGGATTTCTTTCTTGTTGCGATGGAAATCAATTTGCTGAATGGCTTCTACCCGTGAAGGGTCAATCCAGATGCCATCCTTTGAGATTATTTGTCTGAGAAGTTTGACTACCTCCATAGAAAATAAACTCTCTTTTTTTTTTTTTCAATCCGGATGCCATCCTTTGAGATGATGTGGCTGAGAAGTTTGACTTCCTCCATAGAAAATAAACTCTTTTTTTTTTTTTCAATCTCGATGCCATCCTTTGAGATGTTGTGGCTGAGAAGTTTGACTTCCTCCATAGAAAATAATTTTTATTTATTTATTTGTTTATTTTGTTTTGTTTTTGTTTTGCTTTTGTTTTGTTTTTTGTTTGTTTTTTTGTTTGTTTTTTTACAGGTTGAGAGAGATCCCAAACATTCTGAATCTCCAGAAAATAACTTTTAAATGATGCAAATTCTCATCATCTGTATGTGAAAATACTATCACATCATCTAAATATACAACCAAGAAAACATCATTTTCATTGGCAAAGGCTATGTTCATGGCACATTAAAAAGTAACCCCTGCATTCTTGAGACCTAATGGCATTTTTTCATATTTGAACGTGCCCCAAGGTGTGGTAAATGTCGTCTTGTCCTGATCATCCTCGTGCACTAAAATCTGATTGTAACTGGAGTAGCCATCATGTAGTGACATCTAGGAAGTGACAACAACTCTATGAAGGATATGGTCCATTTTGGGAAGTGGATAATTCTCTTTCATAGATACATTTTTTAAGTTTATGAAGTCTATGTAGAGCCTTATTTCCCTGGCCTTCTTTCTCTTTGGAACTAGATTTGTTATCCAATCGGAAAATATGATAGGAACAATGATGCCCGCCTTGAAAAGTCTGTTAATCTCTTTCTCTATGGATGGAAGTAACCTTGGGTAAATCCTTCTTAGGTTTTGTCTAAAGGGCTTTTGATCAGGTCTAATTGGGATAATATGCTGAATTATTTTCTTGTCATACTCCTTTAAGTCTGCATAATCCCACACAAAAACATAAGAAAATTCAGACAATAAATGAACATATTTCTCTTTTAACTTTGGAGATAATGATTTGGACATCTTGATCATTTTTGGTTTGTCTACTGTTCCGATGTTCACGTCTTCGACACCTTTCTCTGTAGGAACCAATGTGGGCTTCCTTGCTACATCATCTTGATCAAACAAGTCTTCCAAAGGCATAAGACCTTTCAGAATATTGTTTTCCTTCAGCTCTAGTATATCAACTTGAGTTGCCTCGATGACTTGATCATCCTTGTCGTAAACTTCATCCATGGAATAATTCTCAAACTCTCCTTCACTCTGAAGAAAGTTATTTACCTTCTTGTCATCCCAGAACACTTGTCAATATTGCATGTTGTCAGAAATAGAGGGTCGATGCCTTACATGAATCTCAAATTTCCTATTTGAAAAGACGGGGATTTTGAAATTGCTTGCAGCTGTAGCCAATGAATCTGCCATAAGATTTTGACTCCTTGGTACAACCGAAAGTGTATATTCAGGAAACATTCTAAAAATATCTAAAATATAATTTCTATATTGTCTCATTCGCGGATGGTGAGGTTGATATTGACCCTTAATTTGCTTGATCACAAGTTTTGAATCACCACACACAGAAATTCTTCGTGCACCTAATCTTTTCAATATCTTTAAACCTGTGATCAACGCTTCGTACTCCACCTCATTGTTAGTGCAATCAAAAGCTAACTTGTACGAGCATAATCTAACATTCTAAGGGACCTCACCTTGCTAATGATGTGGAATTTAGATCCAAATGTTAATGCCCGCCCCATATTTTCCAAGAGCACCATCAAAGTCCATGGTCCAAAGACCATGCTCCTCTTCCAGGGGTTGTAAATCTAGTTTTTGCTTTGTCTCGGCATTCTGAACTTTCTCTTCATGCTTTTCTGAACTATCCATTACCTTTTTTGATGCATGTTCTAAGCCTTTCTCTGCCTTGTTTGATGGTTGTTCTGATGAACTCGATAGATTTTCTTTTCCCTGATCTAAGACTGTTCTCATACAATCAGAAATTTCTGGTACATCTTTTATTTCTAGAAGCTGACTATCTACATCATTCAATCCACTATCATTATATAAAATAAATGATTCTAAATCTGTATGTACAACATTTATAGGATTATTATTCGACCTCTCCTTGCTAGTTATCATGAATTTCATTTTGGTTTCTCGGTACAATTTCGTCAATTGCCCGAAAAATGGGATAGTGGCACAAGAGAAGTCTAACTACAGTGTGCCTCTTAGTTTTGCTCCCTAGGACCTTGACAATAACATATCAAACGGTGGTGGTATATCAACTACCACCACATCCATTAAGACATTCTTTGTCGATATTTGGTCCAGAGATACTACCAAATCTTTGATTAGACCAAGACAACAGACCTTACCGAAATGAAAAGAGTGTAAATCATGGTATTCACGAGTTATATCTAGACCCAACTTTTCCATGATGGCCTTGGGAATTAAATTATGGGAGGCTCTAGAGTCAAGCATGGAGTTATGAAAAATGTACTAGTGGATTCTTAGACTCAGGTAAAATGGAGGAACCTCACTATCTTCTGACTAGACATCTATGGCTGGACCAAAAATTAATTCAGGTTGGTCATCTTCAACATTAACCATGTTGGAAAAAGGATCGAATTTGAGCATTTTAACTATATCATACTTGTAATGGCTATTTTTGACTAGTTTAGTAAGAGGGATTGACACTTTCAACTTTGAAATTTCAGTTTCTAGATTGAATGAGCCAGATTTATCTACCTCTCTTTGGATGATGTCTCTCTTCTCGGGCAGATCTTTTGATGTCTGATCCTTCTTCTGACTGTCATGGTCCTTGTTTGGATTGCTTGTAGATGGTTGATTTACTTTGTTTTGGTTAGCTGTTTCTAGCTCTTTACCTTTACTTTGATTACCTTGAGTATTTGTCTTATGTTGGGTATCCTTCTACTACGATGTCCTTTTCTGAATAGGAGTGATCGGGACATCCCTATTTCTCAAGGAATATTGCTTCTATTGAGAGCTGAGTGCATTCAAGTATCCTCTTTGATAATCATCTAATTGGGTTTCCAATGCATAGTCATTCGCCAGTATGTAGTCTTCATCTTTGGGTTCTTTTGTATTCTCGACATACTTCTCATTTTCAGTCAAGAAAATGGGATGGTAATCTTCCCTGAAGAAGTGGTTTTCCTCGAAAATCAGGTCTGTTTCATCCTCTGATTCTCCTTGAGCATAATTATGCTGCAAGGGTGTCTGAATTTGCTGTTGAGATGTTGATGCCTCATGAGATTTCTGCTCTCTTTGTTTTATCCTATATTGAGGTTGCTGCTGGTTTCTGAAATTTGGATTTATGACTTGTGGCTCAAGCTATCTATCTGAATTTATTATTTGGTCGGCCATCCTGTCCATGGTTCTGATCAATGCATCTTGTTTAATATTGGTGGAAGAAGAGGGTTCTTCTTTAATTGTTACTTCTCTGGTTTTTCATGTTTCAACTGAGAATTTTTAATCATCAAATTTGCTTCCATGCTCACTGCATTATTCTGCATTTCTTCCAGAGTTGCAGGATCTCTTTCCCTTAGTTGATAAGCCATCTCAGGATCAAAGGCATCCAGATAATGTTGAAGTGCCAAATCAGGTGGAGGTTTCATGTTATCTGGAATGTACTTGTAGATCTGATTGAACCTTATTAGTAAACTCTTGAACCATCTCATTTGCATTCATTTTCAATGTATTATATTCTACCAAGATCTGCAATGGATTCTTATTTTCCAGCCACTTGGCTAAGAACAACTCATTTAGCCTCCGAGGAGTATCAATTGAGCGAGCTGCAAAACCACGAAACCATTTTTTCACATCTCCAGAAAAAATTTGAGCCATTAGTCTCATTTTGGCATCATCTTCATGAACCTCCCATAAATCAATGAAATCAACCATTTTTTCAATATGTTGTTGTGCTGTGATTCTCAGGCTACCATCAAAAAGAGGAAGTCTCTAGCCATAGGTTTGAGGTAAATCTGGCAACTGACCGGATAATACTAAGGGAGAAAATATCGCCATGACTACTGGGGGAGGGTGTACAGGAACTAAAGTGGGTTGTGTTGGCTGGGAAGAAGATGGAGGTACAGATACAAATGTTTTTGAAGGTGGAATAGAGGGTATGGGAGAAGATAAGCTTTCAAGACGATACTGGATACAAGCTTTTTCTGCAGTAATTTGGAATTGATCAGCTAGGCTTTGAAGTTTATCAAAATTAGACCAAAGCTCGTGCTCAAGTTTTGAAAACTAAGATGTTGCAGAAGGTTGATTAAATAAAGATTTTGAGGCGGGTAAGTATGAATCAATATTTATGGGATAAAACACTATCTCTGTAAGACAAGACTCAGACTTCGAATGAAATAAGGATAGGTCGAATTTAATATCAAAAGGAATATCCTCAACAATCAATATTTGATCTGGCAGGGAAGTGGTCCTTTCCAATTTTTTGCTTTCAGTCTCGGGGAAAGGGATTTTAGGTTTTCTTAACAATTTTTCAGGATCATCAACAGGAGAAGGAGGGTTTGGGTCAGGTTTTGACCTGGTATATCTTTTTAGAGCCAAAATCTTAACAGGGTCAAATACTATGTGAGGTAAAATACTTCAGACTTGAGCAGAACAAAGAGAGCTTCAAACTTCACAACAAAGGAATGTATTCAAGAGAAAATTTTAAACTAGTAACAATCAAGAGCTTACCAATGGAATGAGGTTTGATTGAATTTGTGATTTGTAAAATTCTTCACTTTTTGAACAAGCTCTGAAAATATTTGATTGAATCAGCTGGATCAGCATCTGGATTTTGATTTTGTTTATCTCCTCGAAGCCAGCTCTACAATCTTGACACCTCAATTACAAAATCAACATTTGTGAAACTTATTCATATCATCCAGAGGACCAAATTCCAATGAAAAATTGTCATACACCCAGGGAAAATGAATCTTTCGTTCCTTGAAAATGGCACTGGTAAGTTATCACTCCTCTGGATCTCCAAGGTTGAGGAAAAGTCCTGCTAAGGTAACCACATACCAATCTTCTGACTTGGTAGCTAGCCCTACCAGGTCGGAGAGGGCTCTCTTCAGAGAATCACAGCCAAGAGGGCTGGATGGATTAGGGTTTTAGGCTAGGCATAAAGTGTAGAGGTTGTTTTGATTTGATTTGATTGGGTTATTTTTGGATGAGGGTATTAGGTCAAAGAGGCTAGGTAAGGGAAAATGAGATATGATTGCAGACATTCAAAGGAACAAGGTAGGCAGGAGGTTTATCACTTAAAATGTGATTTGGTGAGATGGTTTAATACTGATGAGGAGTGAGGAAGAGAATATGAGATGTATTCTTCCTAAATTGAAGAAAAATGGACAAATTATGATAACTTTCCCAAAACAGAGCATGAGCAAACATGTATTTTGCCTATCAACTTGAAAATTACCATATAAAGACATTAAATGGTTTATGATCTTACAAAGCATTCATAAAAATGATAACAAAGAAGAAACAATGCTAAACGTCGATACCACATGTATCCCATGTTGAGATTGCAACAAGATGATGGAGCTTAGTGAAAAGAGTCGCCTTCACTAAGTGGGCCCGCAGGCTATTTTTGGCGCAAGTCTATTTTTTTAGACTATGTCTATTTTTAGACATATGGATCATGTCTATGGTTTGCAGGTTGCTGTTTATGGATGATTGATCAAGTTGGGAAAAAATAGATGGATTTCTATTTTTGATGAAAGTGTGAGTGATCACAGTGTGAGTGATCAAAGTCTATTTTTAGACTGGCTGTCAAAAATAGAAAAGTCAAATATTATTATCTCACAATAATATTTGGACTATAAACTTAATCTTATTCTCTTGGAGCACTTCAGTTTGAGCTACAGAGGTGGCACATGCAGCTGTCAGAAGGAAATACGCTTTTCTTATGAGTCAGTTGAGTTGTTGCATGCATGACTTCAGTTAGAACTCAATCAGTTGAGTTTGGTGGAGTTGATTGTGGAGTTGATGGAGTTGTGTTCAGTTTAGCTTTGTTAAACTGGTTGTATTTAGTCTAACTGGCAAATAGACTAGAGATGAGTTGGGTGAATTAGTTATTAATTAATTCACAAGTTATTAACTCATAATACAACTAATGAATACATCAGTTAACTCAGTTGCATGTCAGTGCATGTTCAGTTCAACAGGGACAGGTGGTAGAGAATCAGATTGCTATCAGTTGTGACTATAGTTGTGCACCAGATCTTGCACAATAAAGGGATTGAGTATGCCAATGAGTTTGCTCACGTATTTGCCCACATTATAGCTTGTGCTCACGTCCAGCAAAGTGTGAGTGACTATTTTGCAGGTGAAAAACGAGTTTGGTGAGACATTCTCATCAGTTCTTGAGCAGGTATTGAGCAGTGGAGGCAGGCAAGCAGTGGAAGGGATTTGGAGATCAAGTTTGAGCTGTATTGTGTGTAACAGAGGTGGAGATACTTGTGAGAAGTATTATGTTGTGTAATGTTACATGACTCAATCATTAATATACAGATAGTTGGGGTTTTTAGCGAGATGCTTTCCCCGGGATACATACTGTGTTAATGTGTGAATGCTCTTGATGTTTTATTGTTCTTGATGCTGCTATATTGATGATCAACGTAGAGGAGCTTATGTATTGTGTATGTATTCCGCAATAGTACATGATCAGGATAATCTCTGTTGAATATGTGTTAAATTATTCAAAATTTCTACATCCCAAAGAAATAGCTGCAACTCATCTATTAATATTGGCCAAGAATCTGATACAATAGTGTCTTTGATCACTAGTACAACATCCAACTGAGTCCAACCTTTGAAAAGAGTGAATAAAGGGAAGATATAGACATAAAACAATCTTCTCACATCCTCAGGGGTTGAATCCCTGAGTTGAGGAAGAGACATACAAAAATTTGAATTGATACCTAGAGTGTAGGGAGCTTTGAGTGACTCCTCCCTAATTACATTGAAACTGATTCATTTGACTTGATGAAGTCTATTTACCTAATTTATTTACCCTAGGTAATAGTAAAAATACCATAATTACATTTAAAACATCAATTACATCAGTAATGAGTTGATTTCCAAGGATGAAAATCAAATCTGGAGAAAAATGGTGAAAATTCAGGCAAATGGTCAAGTGCGCCATCACAGTGTCAAGTGCGCCCTCCATCTTGTAGGCTGGGTTTGACTGCCTTTCTTGTGTCCAAATTGAGCCCAGGATAGCTCATTGGAAAGCTTCTCTTGTATAGTTTCTAAATTTTCTTCATTTTACAAAATGTGCTTGATTTGACCCTCCAAAAGTTGATTCTCCCAAGACTTGTTTGTGCGCAGCGCCTAGGTCAAAATTGAGGCAGAAACATGATTTTTTGCTTGTTTTTTGCCCTTTTCACTTGTATTTTGCAAAATAAGGTTGGAAACATGATTATCTTAGATGTATTTATCCTTATGCATCTAAGGTTGGTTTCCATTTCTTCAGAAAGTGCCCCAAAAAAGTGCGCAGTGCCTAAGGCGTTGCGTGTTTGACCATGCTGCAGATATAAATTTGCCTAAAAAACACAGAAAAGACAATATTTACAAAAATGAACCAAGAGGCTTCAAAATTGGTAAAGGAGTTGATGTTTGGTGTGGATAGGCTTGGAGTGCAGCCTATGCAAGTATATCAAGCTTCTTCTTCTCTTCTTGGTGAGTTAGGGCTTCAATTTTTGCCTTTGCAGCGTTGAGCTTTGCCGTTGCATTTATTTCTCTGTTGGCATAGTGTTTTTCCATATTCCTCTGAATGTAATTTTGTTGATTAGCCTTGTCTAGGAGCTTCTCTAAATGCTGATTAACCTTATCAAGCCAATGCTCCCGCTCATTAATCAAGATGGCAAATTTCTCATTCCAGTGAGCTCATTTGCAAGCTCAACCTCCTTTTGTTTCTCTAGTTCTAGGGCTCTTTTCAGCCCTCTAATCCTAGATCTGCTTTTTGGTTACTTCTCTCCTTTAAGTTCACCATACGTATCATAAGCCTCATCAAGCAATGCCTTGGCTTTCATTGCTGCCCTTTTTTTCTTGATGAGTTGAATCTCCATGACATCATGTTTGGCGTGAAGTTGCTCATTCTCCTACTCATAATATGAAATGATATATTTTTACCTCTCTAAGTTGATATGGATCTCCCTGATGAGTGCATCTTTTTCCTTGATGACAATGCTAGTGTCCTTATTGTCATCATGCTCACTTAGGTCAACCAAGTCAAAATACTGCTCTGTCTCATGGAGGTCTTCCTCCTCATGCTGAATCTTTGTCTCTGTCATCTTCTGTTTTCCTTTTTGTACCTTATTTGTTTATGAAGAAGGCAAGGTCCCTCCCACAATATATGGGGCAAACACCTGCCTATGGCCTCTCTAATAAGTGTGTGCCAATGTGCCCAAATCTGCCCTTTTAGGCTTGATGACCTCAACCTGCTCAATCTGCTCCGACTCACTGATCTCATCTCTGCTAGGTGACTCAATATGCTCATGAAATGGTGATGGTGGAGGTGACTGATCTGATGATGATGAATGATCTATGGGTTGAGATGGAGGAATGGAGGTGGAAGGATGAGATGATGAAGGGACATTTTGAACATTCTGAATAGATGGATCAGTGAATATGGGATTGGCTATGAAGGTACTCCATGCAATGTTCATCTCTTTGAGATGATAGAGGACTATGATTTTAATGAGGGAATGATGAAAAAGACTCTTCATTTGATGTTCATATTCCCTTTTCTAGACAATACATACCATCTTATCAATTATCTGGTAAAGGTAGTAGGGTATGTTGAGCAGTTTTACCCTAGTGAAATGCATTAAGAGCCGGATGTGATAGGAATAAAGCCTAGAAAATTTGCCTTCAAATGAAAAGAACTTCATGATAATCTTCATCATTGGGGCATATTTGTCAAGGAGGTGAGAGAAAGGAAAATAATCCTTTCTCTCATTTCAATACCTTGGTTTTATGAAAGGCTCATAGTAATGTTTCTCCAACTCACCTTGTTTAAACCATTTCTCCCCAACATCTGGGATCCTGGTGGTAGCTGATATAACAACAGTAGATAAAGTAAAAGTGACACCAACTAGAGTAACTTGGTTTTCATGGAGTTTGGATATGAAGAGTCTAGTCAACATAGCATGGTGTTGGACTGCTTGAATTTGCTCATAGAAATCATAACAACCAAGATATTTGAAAGATGTCACAGCCATAGGAGATGCCAAGAGTTCCCTGAGATCTGTTGGCTCAAATTTGAGTATTCTGCCCCCTTTGTGTGGTTTCTTCACCTCTATTTCTTCTCCCTCATTGTATGGTTTGTTTTCCTCTTTTGCCATGGTGTTTTAATATCAAACCCTAGGGAGGTATTAGGTTGTTGGAATGTGGTTTTTTAGGAGTAAGGAATGGGGAAGGGAAATTGAAGGAGATGGGTTTAGGGATTTATGTAATGGAGAAGGGGACATGGAGTATTAATATAATGGATTTCTAGGATGGGGAAATTGTTTACAGTGTTGGGGGTTTGGGAGCCTAGGTAGTTGTAGCACCTAGGGCTTAGGTTTTTGGGATAAAGGTTAAAGAGTATTGGGATACAGGGTTTAGGGAAAGGGAACGAAAGTGTAGGGGAGTGGAAATTTGGGAATTGAGAGTTCGAGGGTGGTTTTGAGGGAGATACTAGGGTTTTGATGTGAGAAAAACACCAAATCTTCAATAAACTTTCAAAAAACCATAAGAGTGACTTTAGGAGGAAGAAGCATGCTATATTTAGTTGTTACTTACTTGTTAGAGGTTGAATATAAGTTTGGTGGAGCTTTGGAGGCGATTCTAGCTTTCCTAGATAAATGTGCAGCACCACAAGTAAGTGTGCCCTTTATATGGAAAATGCGTAGCACTTGTAGGAAGTGCGCAACGCCTGAAGGGTGTGCATAGCGTCTGGAAATTGCGCAACACCTGAAGGATGTGCGTAGCACCTTAAGGAAGTGCACAACACATGTTCTGTTTTTTCAAATTCACCCAGAATCGTGAGAAATTATCTCTCGGGTTTTGCTCAATCGATGGTATGAGGCAAATGAAGCTGAGTTTAAAGCTAAGAAGGTCTTTATACTTGAGTGAATTTGATCTTTTAAGCTTTTCTTTCTGAACTGAACGCTAGTAGTGTTTATCAAGAGATTGCTCTTCATAAGTAAGTAAGTATCTATCCCAGTATCTATAGGAACCCAAGTAGCTATTGGAACCATCAGAATCAATAAATGGGTCTCAAAGCATCGTAGGAGCTTTAAAACCCACTTTCTAATGTTTCAATTCACCCTTTTGAAATCTTTGCTAATTACCCTTTACTCTTTGATTTTCTTCTTTGCAGATTGATGATGCTGGAGCTTGGCACTCTTTACATTTGAATTTGCTTGGATGAAGTTGGCACATAGAGTTTGAGTTAACAGCTTAGGAATAGTAACTTATTACATATAATGGACATAAAATTACATAAACTAAAAAAAAAATTACATCTATGTTTTTTGGAATAAAATTACAATTTGAAATAAAACTCATACTTTGGAATGAAAATTAGAGCTTGGGAAACCATAGTTACATGTTTGCAAATCCTCTTTAAATGAAAAAGGGACATTATTGGTTACTCTCATACTTCTTTGCTAGCCTTATGCAATGAAATAGTGTAATATTGAACCTTGGAAAATGAAACCTAGTGACCTAATGGGACCTTGAATGACTAGACTCCATGTTGACTTGATTGACATAAAGACATGATAAAATGAGCTTTTATGATTGCTGTATGCTCAGTAGAACATGAAGGTGGGCCATCAAGTATTGATTTTTTAAGGGAGAGTGAGGCTTTTGAGTTGGGTTACCATCAATGAATAAATTTTTTCATGAAGACCTTGGTGGAATGACCAAAAATTTCATAATGGCGCCCTAATATGATATAAAAGAGGAGTTTTGATCACTGATGGAAATATGAAAATACTGACTCTAACAAGGAAGAGCCATTTTTAAATAAGAGATTCAAATCAAACTCTACGGGCATAGCTTGTCACTTGGCCCTCCTTCTAGCGCCATTTTGTTGACGGTGTTGGACCTGCCAATAAAGGGGATCTCCCTGATATGAAGTCCCAACTAGACCCCACATTGTTTGGTGTAGGGGTCCCATCCATTATGATGAATCGGTTCCAATTTACTTAGAGATCTGCCTTAGCTCTAGCTGTCAGCACATGAGAGTGTTATGATGGTATCTTCAAATATCAAGGTACGTGTGCTTGGTGAGTGCGTAATGTAACTGTGTCAAGGTTCTCTTACTACAAAGGGGGAGAATAAAGTAAGAATCTAAGTGAGAGGTAGTAGTACCACCCAGGAAGAGACACACATGAACCAGAAAGGTGTGTCCAACACCCAACGTAATAGTCCATAATGGATGCGGCAGTCACTAAAACCGAGTGACGGTCCACACGGATGTGACCGTCGTGACAAAGCAGTCCACACGGATCTGACGGTCGTTATAACCATAAGACAAGGATGGTATGTCGAGTATCCCATAGAGTAGTCCACACGGATGTGATACAGTGATAGCTAGTACACAAACGTGGCATGTCTAGTATCCCGCGGAGTAGTCCACAGGGATGAGACAACGATGATAAGCAATACACCACATTTTCAACAACGTAAGTACTAAAATAACCAAAGTAGTTCAACTATCTTAGTACAGGTTAAGCAAACATGCATTACAAATGTTTAAAGAGTAGTCTTACAAACATCTACAAAACATGCGTGAAAACGCAATGGCCTTAATAGGCTTTTGAATTAAGAAAAATTCCCAAGACACATATGTACACCATACATCACTATTCCCAGTAGTGGGACATTGGAGCCACTCCTCACTCCTCAAAGAACATACTACAAACTCTTAAGGCTATGTGGGAGGAGCCAAGGTGAAAATCCTTACTCATACAATGGGAGGGGTATATATAGCCAAGGGTGATGCTTGACCCTTGTGACTCTTGGACTACCCTCATGACTGCTCAACTTCGAATGACTTTTCAACTAACATGACTCTTCGACTTCTTGTGTGCTTCCATTGGACTTCACATTACATTACATTAAGTTACAATGGCTTTGGCCCATATCACTATTCCCAGTAGTGGGACATTGGAGCCACTCCTCACTCCTCAAAGAACATGCTACAGACTCTTAAGGCTATGTGGGAGGAGCCAAGGTGAAAATCCTTACTCATACAATGGGAGGGGTATATATAGCCAAGGGTGATGCTTGACCCTTGTGACTCTTGGACTACCCTCATGACTGCTCAACTTCGAATGACTATTCAACTAACATGACTCTCCGACTTCTTGTGTGCTTCCATTGGTGTTATGAAACCAGCTCACAAAAAGATAGAAAAGAGAGATCCACGCCTTAGAATTCAGCCTCTTCGAGGGGGCAACCTCCTTTACATTACATAAATGAACAATTCTTGGATGATACAAATGACAAAACCTCCTTTCTATATATAGGAGTCTAAGGAGTCACAATATAATCCAGGCGACCTAACAATAATAATATAAAGCCACAAAAATAACAATAGAGGGATTCTATGGGGCACAGAAATAACAATATAGGGGTAATAGGGGCACAACAATATAAATAGGGGTATAACTACAATAGTAATGGGGTAATCACTAGTATTATAGGGACCCAACATGCCCCTCTCCTTCAAAAAAGTGTTGTCCTCAACGCTTGAGTAGTTCTGGATACTTCTGCATAAAATTCTCATCCTCCCATGTGGAATCTTCAGCGGATAAGTTCTTCCACTTGATAAGATACTCTGAAATTGATCGATTTCGTAGCTGTCGAGTTCTTGTTTCTGTGACTGCTTCCGGTTCCAATATAATTTTTCCTTCCTCGTCAAGTTCTGGCAATATTGTTTGAATTGGGAGCTTGTCACCTATAACCTTCTTTAAACATGAAACATGGAAAACTGGGTGCAATCGAGAAGCTGCAGGAAGCTCCAATTTGTATGCCATAGTACCAATCTTTTGCAACACCTTGTACGGACCATAATACTTTGGTGATAATTTATTATCCTTCTTAGCTTGCTTTAGGGACATTTGCTTATATGGTTGTAGCCGTAGGAATACCCAATCACCTACATCAAAACTTCTTTCACTGCGATGTTGATCTGCCTGTTGTTTCATTCTATTTTGTGCCAACACGAGGTTATCCTTTAAGAGTTGGAGGACTTGTTGTTGATGTTCGATGTGATGTTCCACTGCCTGAACCTTAGAATTTTCTCTTAAATATGATGTGATGGATGGTGGTTGATACCCATAAAGTGCCATAAATGGGGTCATTTTTGTTGCTGTATGGAAGGAAGTGTTATACCACCATTCAGCCAGAGGCAACCATTTGACCCATTGTGTCTGTTTATCAGATACAAAGCAACGAAGATATCCTTCCAAACATTTGTTTACTATCTCAGTTTGCCCATCAGATTGAGGATGATAAGATGAGCTATGAGCTAACTGAGTACCAAGACAAGAAAATAATTTTGTCCAAAAATTTCCAGTGAAAATGGGATCTCTGTCACTTACAATAATCTTTGGGTTTCCATGTAGCTTTTGAACTGTTTCCATAAATGCAGTAGAAACTGTACTGGCTTTAAATGGATGTGATAATGCACAAAAGTGTGCATACTTGGTAAGTCTGTCAACTACCACCATGATGACACTCTTTCCCTCAGACTTGGGTAAACCTGTGATAAAATCCATTGAAACCTCCTCCCAACGTTGGCTTGGAATGGATAAAGGTTGTAATAGACCTGGTGTCTTAATTGTTTCAACTTTATTTTGCTGGCAAACCAAACATTCCGCCACAAACTTTTGAATATCTGATTTAAGGCCATCCCAAAAAAATTCCTTCTTAACCCTGTGGTAAGTTTTTAAAAATCCTGAGTGCCCTCCTAAGGGAGAAGTGTGCAATTCCATAAGAATCTTTTGTTTTAGCTGGGAATTCTTACAGAGGTATAAGCGATCTTTGTACCATAACGAATCATTTTTCCAGCTAAATGTATCAGAAGTACTGGAATCTTGTTGTAGCTTTCGAATAAGTGCCCACACTTCTTCGTCATTCTTCCATTCCTCCCTTGCTTCGTTTATCCAATCTGGTTGGATAATAGAAATGGCACACAACAATGCTTCCACATCCTCATCCTTTCTTGAGAGTGCATCTGCCACCACATTTTGCTTCCCTTTTTTGTAGATGATTTCAAAGTCATAACCCAACATCTTTGTGACCCACTTTTGTTGCTCTTCAGAGGATAATCTTTGTTCTAAAAAGTATTTAAGGCTATCATGATCCGTTTTTACCTTGAAGTGTCTTCCCATTAGGTAGGGTCGCCATTTCTTAAGTGCATGGAGTATTGCCAACATTTCCTTCTCATAAATAGCTTTGCTTAAAAACTTTCCCTTGATTGGACGACTTTCAAAAGCAATGGGTCTTTCATCTTGCATTAGAACAGCACCAATTCCATTTCCTGAAGCATCACATTCCACAATAAAGGTTTTTGTGAAGTCCGGTGTAGCTAAGACCGGTGCTTGGCACATTGCCTCTTTAAGATGTTCAAAGGCCTTTGTTGCTTCCGAAGTCCATGAAAATGAATCTTTCTTCAATAATGTTGTTAGAGGTGCTGCTATTCTCCCATAATTCTTAACAAACTTGCGATAATACCCTGTCAACCCAAGAAATCCTCGCAGATGCTTTATGGATGTGGGGATTTTCCATTCCTTAATGGCTTTAATTTTGCTAGGGTCTACCTTAACTCCTTCATGAGATACAATATGACCCAAATATTCCACCTCCTGGACTCCAAAGAAACATTTGGATCTTTTTGCATATAATTGTTTCTCCTCCAATAGTTGTAGCACCTTGTCAACATGTTCAACATGATCCTTCCAAGACTTGTTGTAGATTAGTATATCATCAAAAAATACTAACACAAATTTTCTAAGGAATGGTTTGAAAATTGAATTCATCAAACCTTGAAATGTTGAAGGTGCATTGGTAAGGCCAAAAGGCATGACCAAAAATTCATAATGACCCTCATGAGTTCTAAATGCCGTTTTTGGAATGTCTTCAATCTTCATTCTGATTTGATGATATCCCGAACGAAGATCCAACTTGGTGAAGTAAATTGATCCATGCAATTCATCCAGTAATTCATCAATGACAGGAATGGGGAACTTATCTTTAATAGTGAGCTTGTTGAGCTCCCTATAATCTGGACACATGCGCCATGATCCATCCTTCTTGTGCACCAATACTACTGGAGCTGAGAAAGAACTTTGACTCGGTTGAATTATACCAGCCTCTAGCATTTCTGCAACCATACGTTCAATTTCACTTTTTTGGACATATGGATATCTGTACGGCCTGATGTTTGGAGGAACACTTCCTGGAATCAGATGAATAGCATGATCATGATCACGCATAGGTGGGAGACCTTTGGGAGTCTCAAATACCTTGGAATGATTGTCCAGGACTTTTTGGAGATCTGGAGAAATAGATGATTCCAATGTGGAAACATCTAGCGAACATAATTGTGCAATTACACCTCTTTGCTCCTTTTTTAGAAGCTTTGTCATGCCATTAGAGCTGATTATCTTTCCTGGTTTCCCTGCAATACCCCTTAATTCAACTTCCTTTCCTTCCACAGAAAATTTCATGAAAAGTTCTTGAAAATTAAAAGCTATTGTACCCAAGGATTGTAGCCATTGGACTCCTAGTACAACATCAGCACCTCCCATTGGAATGGAAAGCATTGGGCTAGTCAATACATATTCTCCCATGGATAGCTTGATATTATGGCACTTTCCAGAACAATTTATTGTTCCTCCATTTGCAATCATCACTTGACACTCTGGTGCTGGATATAGGAAGCAATTCAATTCTTTTGCTACCCTACAATGAATAAAATTGTGGGTGCTTCCTGAATCAATCAACACTATTACCTTTTTCTTCTTGATTTGTCCTTCTATCTTGATGGTTTGAGGAGTGGTAATTCCCGCCAATGCATTACAAGATATGGTCGGATTTATTTGTTCTTCATCTAGGCTTTGTTCCTGGAATATATCCTCTTCTTTTGACCTTTCTTGCTCCTTTTCTTCTTCCTCTTCACAATCTATGTAGAATAATTTCTTCTCAGCACACTTATGACCTTTTGTGTATTTGCTATCACAATTGTAACAAAGCCCTTTTGCTCTTTTTTCTTCCAATTGTTGTGGTGTCAACCTTGTAGGTTGTGGAAGATTATGGGCAACAACACTTCCATCTTTATAGTTGTGAATGGTATGCTTCCTAGTTGCCATTTTTCTTGCTAACCTGAATGCCTTCTCTAAAGAATCAGGTTCCCAAAGGCGCACATCATGTTGGATATTATCCTTTAAAGACCCTATGAACACATCAATCCTATGCTCCTCTGGAATATCTTTTACCCTTATGTTCAATTTTTGGAACTCCTCAATGTGCTCCATTATTGAACCCTTTTGTTTGAGACTTATCAATTGGCTAAAAAAAGTGTTGCTTTTTGTATCCTCATAATGTGCTATCAATTCTTCCGTAAAAATTGCCCAAGTGATAAATTTTTTACGAGAACAAAGCCATTGATACCATACAAACTGATTTGGTTCCAAATATAAAGTTGCCATACGTACCTTTTGTGTGTTTTGCACATTATTGAGATCGAAGAATTGCTCCATCTGTAATATCCATGTGGCGGGATCCTTGCCATCAAACTTCCTCATATCGATTTTTGGAACATGGTGAGTCTTCGATCCAACATTAGAGTCTATGGAATCATGATTAACATTTCTTTTGTTTTCATCATGAGTTTCCTTTACTACCTTTTCACCATTAGTGACCCTTTCTTGTAGCAACTTCTTCAATTCTTCCATGTCTGTCTTCAAATCATCCATCTTAGCTTCCACGTCAATCATCTTAGCTTCTACGCCTTTCTTTAAACAGTCCATCTTAGCTTCTACACCTTTCTTTAAACCATCCATCTTAGATTCTGTTCCTTTTTGTGTAAGGGACAGTTGTTGCACTTGGTCTTGTAATTTTGATATATCATGTTGCATTTCTTCCTCTTCTTCATGAGTCATGCTAGAGCTTTCAGGTTCCTTACTAGGTGTTTGCATTTTCTTTCCTCGGGGCATCAGTTACCGATAATAATGCTCTACTATGCCCTTTGAATTCCTTCAAAATAAATTTTCAAACCAAGCTTAAGCAAAAATTTAAGAAAATCTACACACCTTTTTTTCACTTTGTAGGAGCTCGATATTGCCTCTGATGTATCTCTGTACTCTCTGATTATCTAGTCCTAAATTTGTGACCTGTAGTAGCCCTCTGTGTCCTCTTTCCAATGCCACAAGTCTGACCCAAATTGGATTCTCCAAGGAAGAGTTATGCGAAATCTCCCACAGTGACTTGATTATAGACTAGTTCAGTAGAGCGAATTTGTACGGCGTGCCACGAGTCACTGTTTCGACCTTTGGATCTGAAAAACACCCATAAGAAACTACAATCCGTCCTCTTTCTGTACCTTCTTACGAAACTTCAATCCGATCCCCAGAGAGAAAGTTATGACGATTTTCCCCAGGTCACCTGTTTTGAATGTAATTCAGGAGTCTGCAAAAAGACCAACTTCCTCAGATCATATCTCCGCAAATATCGCGCGAAAAGTTATGAAATTCGGACCCAAGCTTCAGCGTGATTTATTCTCAAATTGGTTTTTTTTTGCGACTTCTGAAACGTCACAGAAAAAAAGTTATAGCGAAAATGCCACGATGACCTGTTTGGAGCAGCGAAACCCTAGAATCCAAAGCTCTGATGCAAAATGTTATGAAACCAGCTCACAAAAAGATAGAAAAGAGAGATCCACGCCTTAGAATTCAGCCTCTTCGAGGGGGCAACCTCCTTTACATTACATAAATGAACAATTCTTGGATGATACAAATGACAAAACCTCCTTTCTATATATAGGATTCTAAGGAGCCACAATATAATCCAGCCGACCTAACAATAATAATATAAAGCCACAAAAATAACAATAGAGGGATTCTATGGGGCACAGAAATAACAATATAGGGGTAATAGGGGCACAACAATATAAATAGGGGGTATAACTACAATATTAATGGGGTAATCACTAGTATTATAGGGACCCAACAATTGGACTTCACTTTACATTACATTAAGTTACAACGACTTTGGCCCATATTAGTGATGTGTCCAAGACAACTCATGACACAACTCGACATGACACTGCTGACATGTACTGGCTAACTGTGGTGTCTATGTCAAGTTGTTGTGTTGCTGAGTGATGGATGTACTCTTGGTGTGCTTTGTATTCTCCTCTGCATGTCATAGTGTTGCGGGGTCTTTGATGGTATTGGTCTTACATGATGGTTCAATGCATATGTTCATTTCACTTGTTGCTTGATGTGCTTGGTACATTCATCCAGCTATAAGCAAGTCTTCTAGAATGTGTGCTCCTTCTTCATCCCATTCATCATCTTGCCATGATTTATCAGTGTACTTGTTCTTGTAATTCACTCATGATGGGACGACATCAAATCCAAAACATCCTAGTCTAGCATGATGCATTTTTATCATGTTCTGAATGATAGGGAGGGAGGAAAAATCACTGAGACAGCGCAGAGTGTAGCTCACGCTAGAATGAAGAACTCTGGGAGGACAACCTGCACTATCAAGAAAAACTACGCAGTGACCACTGGGAGGCAGAATTGCGCAGTGAAGGACACCAGTGGCAGTTGCAAGGTGGGACCCTGAGGGGCACTTCTATGCAGTTCCTAGAGGGAAGGAAAGACAGGGTTGCAGGGGACCTGTTGGGCAGTTCTACACAGTTTTCAAGAGCAAGGCATGATATGGTTGCAAGGGACCTGTTGAGCATGACTGCAAAGTTTTGGAGAACAATGTAGGATATGCAGCAGAGGGCTTGCTAGACATGACTATGCAATTTTTGAGAAAAGTGAAGGATAGGCAACAGAGGGCCTGCTAGACATGTTTAACCAATTTTTGAAGGCAGTGCAGAGAAAGGCAACAGAGGACCAGTTGGACATGTTTGTGCAGTTTTGGAGATCAGTGCAGGACAAGCTATAGGAGGCCTGTTGGACATGTCTGTGCATTTTATGAAGTCAATGCATAGAAAGGTAGTAGAGGACCAACATGACATGTCTATGTAGTTTTGGAGATCAGTGCAGACATAGGTCTTGGTGTAGTGCAAGTTTCTAGAAGACCTGAAGGAAGATTGATGACAATGCTTGAGAAATGTGCAGTTCAGTTTGGGCATGGAGGTTGTTTCTACGTAGTTCTATGAGGAAGACAGGATGCTCACCTTCAGGATTTCGTAGTGCAATTGACCTGCAAGACAACCTCAAGCACTGCGCAGTTCTGGGCAGCAGAGAAAGGTCACTGAGGGTTGTCCAGTCGAACAGATGTTCAGGAATATGGATAGTTGTTGAAAGCAAGTACACTTGTGCAGACTTGAAATTGTGATCGTACACATATCATACTTGGATGATGAGACAATACAAACCACCAGTACAACAAGACAAAACATGCCCTCAGTGAGACTGTCTTAGAGATGAAACAAACAAGCGTGACACTTGAGATAGACCTTTGGATGATCATGACGACACTTGCGCGACAGTTATTACATCATTGTGTGTGAGTACGAAAGATGTTTACATAGCGAAGACAACACAAACACACAAAGACAAACCTTCAAACTCACCAGAAGAAGATCACAAGCATGACAAAGCAATCAATATTGCAAAAGATGACCATTAGTTAAACAAGAAAAAGGGTGAAAATACTTCACAAGAGCTCATGGGGTGAGCTTGAGTGTTTGCAACCATCAAAGGAAAAACCAAGGAGGGCTCAAAAATTTCGATGTAAGCCAAAATTTTGGAGGGTGTTACAGCCGCTACAAAAAAGGGATTAATTTAATACTCTTCCTAAGATGATATTTTTATTAGCGGTTATTAGATTACCCTTAAAATCCCTTAAATTAGTTATTTAATGAGTATTGGCCAAGAGATGTGTGGCATGAAACAATTCTATGGGGTTTTAGCCCACAAAATAGGATCCTCAACTTCAAACTCAATTATCTTCCAAATGGTGAAGAACTACGTGGCATGCCACATACCACCAGAAACATCTCGATGAGGAGAATCCTATGAAATGGATCCCTAAGATAGACTCAATAGTTTCCCTTTCAAAAACCAACAACAAATTTTGGGTATGTCCTTAGTCCAGGGAACCCAAACCCTAGGACCTGGGTTTTCAACCATCCAAGAGTGGAGCTTCCAACTTTATGTGATCCAAACAATTATAAGAAGTGTTCATTATCATTTTGACATCAATGATTGGTGTTTTATTCAAATTCAAACCCAGTCAAACCCCTGAGGTTTACATCAATGGAAATACCATCCAAATATCTTCCCCTTTGTCATTGATGGAACCACTAATTTTCATTTTGTGATTACAACTCCCCCTAACATCATGCTTCATCTCTTCCTCATGATTTAAATCTCCTTCTCAGGTTTTCTCTCCCCATTTGACATCAATAGTAAATGGTGACTCGCTTTGACAAATTGTCTACTTCCTGTGAACTTATAACCTACTTGTGCTCCCCTTGACGAGAAACCTTCCTATGCCTTCCTTCAAAGTACTTTCCTCAATCCTTATTGCAATGACCTATCTCCCCCTGTCATGGATTTCCTTTGGTGAATATGATAACCATTTGTTGGTTTGTAGTACCAACCTGTTATAAATGCGGATACTTTGATGATCGATCACTGCGAACTTGTATCCTATGATTGTTCATCTCCCTCAAAACCTATTATGGATCTGGCATATCTGACTTGAAACTATAATTAGTTCCATGCTACCTATCTAGTCAACTATAGACATGTGCCACATACTGCTTCATAGACTCCCCCACTTCAATATTTAGGGAGTCAACAAGTTGGATTTGTTCAAAATAGAGTATCACCCAGCTCTTCAGTTGGCCCATATTAACTCTGGTCATTGTTGGATGCATTTGTTGACTCATCATGACCTTTTTTCATCACAAAACCTGAGATCATGAGTGTTGAGACCTTCTTGCCTTCCTTCTCTTCTTGTACATGTTTTCTTTTCCAAATCTTCTTATTCTCATTGTCAAGCTTTTCATTCATGGTTGATTCCATCTTATACCTGTAGTGATGAGCTATGTGTCCATAGTTTTGACATTTATAACATTCATTACCAGGGTCTTATTTGCACTCTCAAGTTATATGTTCATAATTATGACACTTGAAACATCCAATGTCATCCTTAGAGGATTTCTTCTGATATCGGCAATCGCAAGCTATATGTTCATAGTGATGGAATTTAAAACATTCAATGTTTGGCCCATCTTGCATGTACTTTCTGTTAAAAAAATCATCGTTGTACTTGTCTCATGATCCTGCAAACTTGCTTCCAGGGTTTTGCAGATCATGATTGTACTTGTCAAAAGCTTCACAATCCCTAGCCATATGTCCGTAGTTAGTACATGAAAAACAATAACCATTAAATGAACGGGTATACCTAGATGAGTTATCTTGTCTAAATTCATTCTTCTTCTGAGGCAGTGGTCTTTGATAATTGTTCATGTCAACAACTTCACAATTCCTATCCATATGTCCATAGTTAGCACATGAAAAATAATAGCCATTAAATGAACGAGTGTACCTGGATGAGTTATCTTCATTCTTCTTCAGAGGTGGTGGTGTAGTCTTTTGTTTTTTTTTCTTGATGACTTTTCGTACCATCTTTTGGAACTGCAACACTCTTAAGCTTTTTTGGTTCTTCATCTTGATCAGTGTTCTCATCAATATTGGAACTTCTTCCTTTGTCACATGTAGCCTTTTCTCCTTTTTTTGCCTTCATCTTCAACTTAGCCAATTCTTGATTTGTCCTTTCAATAACTTGCAAATGTTCCTTTTTCCAATCCTTGAACTTGTTGACTTCATTAAGGGTTGTGAAAATTTCTTCATGCTTTTGAGCAAGGTCTTCTTGAATCCGAATTTTCAACATTTGTCTTCTTCTATTTGTAGCTTTAGAAGAGTGACATTTTCTGCTTCTCTGTTGAGAACTTGTATCTATTCCTTCTACCTTACATTTTCCTTCTTGAGCCTATCTATTTATGCAATAGCTATATTCAGTTCCTTTCTCTTTTGATCAACTTCAAATATGTACCTTTTACCAGATTCCTTCGATTGAATTTCCAAATATTTCTCTTTCTGCTCTGCTTCCTACACTTGGAGTTTCAATACAGAAACTTCTTCTTTGAGTGTATGATTCTCTGACTCTTCGAATTTTATAGCTTTTTCTAACTAGATTCTAAGACTGCTAATAATTTCCTTGGATTCTACATTCTTCTTATTAAGTCTTCCGACATGTCCTTTTGCTATCTTTATTTCTTCTTCCAAAAATTTAGGCCTTTCCTTTTCACTCTTGAGTTCCCTTATAACTCTAATAACTTCATTTTGAAATTTGATTTCACTTATTTCTTCAACTTCTTTTTCAGGAGAATCCTTGTTTGATTCCTTAATATTAGTATCATCATGATTATCTACATTTACATATTGATCTGAATGCTTCTTTGAGTAGAGATTATGGAGCCTTTCCTAAAGAATTTTGGTCGTTGGGCATTGACCAACTTTTGCTTTTACAGGATCTGGCAGAACATTAAAATGACATTCATGGCTTTCATATTGTACCTTTTAGCTTAATTGGTATATGTGTCTCCAGAAACAACAAATCTACATACATCATGAGCTTACAGATGGACTACCATTCTAGATTCTCATATCTAGTAATTATCTTCATCAAATTCAGGAGTTGGTGTACAATATTGATTTTATTCAGATTTGGACATTGTTATAGTACCTGAAACTTCCTTTGAATGCTTGGCAGATTTCTTCTTTCATTTTCCCATCTTTGTGCTATGGGTTTGCCTTCTAGTTGTTAATTTAATACTGAAGGAACTTGCTCTAATACCAATTGCTGGAAATACTGAGAGGGGGGTGAATCAATATTTATTAGAAATTAGCACTTTATCAATATTTCTTATAGAATTGGTTAATCTTTAGAAATATTATTATTATTCAGTATCAAATAGAAAAACCAGTTAAAAACACCATACAACAATGTAGAAAGATAGAGACAGTAGACACAAATATTTTTGGGTGGAAAACCCTCTCCAGGTCAAAAACCATTGAACACTTCTTAGTAATTGTCTTCTTGTCTTTAAAAGAAATAATTACATAAAGTTGTCAGCTCTAACTGAAGGAGTTTCCAACCATCTATTTTACAGGCACCAACCTAAACGATGGTACTACACCCTAATAACTTGTTGCAATAGGAAGGATGCCCTAATTCCCTGTAAGTCAGGTCACAACCTCACGAGTGCCCCAACACTCTATTTACCAGCTATTTTTAGAAGCATGCTTTTTCACCCTATAATTTATGAACCCCAATTGAAAAGACACCACAATGCCATGTGCAAGCTACTACTTGCCCTAGCACCTACCTTGCACCACCCTACCACCCTAATCAACAGGCGGATCACATTTCACAATTTTCAGGCTGGACCCCCCCATACTCTGAATTAATATAAGAATGTTGTATAGAAGATAAAGTTGTATTGATTAATATGAATATCATGCCAAAACCTACTACACAAAACTGCTCAAACTGACAATCGACCATTGCACATTACTGACCACCACTCATCACTGGACAAATTACTATTATTGTACAATAATGTCCAAGTTAATCATTGCACTACACTGCACATCAAACCATAATTATTAATGCTGCCAAATTATAATACAATTATACACCATATCACTGCTCCATTGACCATGGCATACATTGTCACTGCCACCATTTCACTGTACTACACTGCTCACATATGAATATGCATTGAAGTGCTCATGAAGTAGTCAACCAAATCATTGTACTGCATTATTCCGATCTACTCATAATGTTGCAAACATCTATCACTGCTATCAAATGATGGCACAAACCTAGGTGCCTCAGGTTATCTCTGTGACCTTCCCACAAAGCTCTCAAACTTGGCCCAAGGAGGGCTACTAGCATGTGTATTTTCACTTATATTACTGATGACAAATCATATATTGTTGTCCATGCCCCATGCCAATAAGGTTGGATAGGTCGAGTTGTTATGGAACCAATCACTAAGCCAAAAACCATAACCCTTTATCCAATGATCTTGCCAAGAAATATTTTCTAATTTTTTTTAATTTGCGTCAGGTAGGTTGAAATATTTCAGAGCTAAAGTTATAAAGTCATGTGTTGAGAGTTCATAATTTTTAGGAGTGATGGGACTTCTTTTATAGTGTTTAGAGGGGCTTCATAAGTGATCGTTAGAGAAAAAGGAAATAGCTTCATGAAAGATTTATAATATTAAACTTTTAATCAATTCATGTCTTGCATATTAATTAAGAAAGGTCGTGAACCTTACGAGGGCGAGATATTAGCCTTTAAAATATAAGGGATTAATTTAATACTCTTCCTAAGATGATATTTTTACTAACACTTATTAGATTACCCTTAATATCCCTTAAATTATCTATTTAATGACTATTGGCCAATAGATGTGTGACATGAAACAATCCTATGGGGTTTTAGCCCACAAATTGGGGTCCCCAACTTCAAACTCAATTATCTTCCAAACAATGAAGAACTAGGTGGTTTGCCACTGTACCACCAGAAACACCTCAACGAGGAGAATTCTATGACGCGTATCTCCAAGATAGACTCAATAATTTTCTACTTCAAAAACCCTCAACAAACTCAAGGTATGTCCTCATTCTAGGGAACCCAAACCCTTGGACCTGTGTTTTCAACCATCCGATAGTGGCGCTTCCAACTTGATGTGATCCAGTCAATTATAAGAAGCATTCATTATCATTTTGACATCAATGGCTAATGTTTTAGTGAAAGTCAAACTCAGTCAAACCCATGTGGTTGACATCAATGAAAACACCATCCAACAACAAAAGAGAAGGTTATTTCTCATGCCTAATATTTAGACCTCGTTTATTCGCACTCTGGCACATTGCACCAAAAAATTCCAAATGCTCCTCAATCATCGAACATGATTCAATCATCTTCTTACATTATCTCACATTGTTGATGGTGTGATTGGTTATGTCAGTCAACAATCTACAAGTAAACCTTCTGGTCATTCTAATCCCAAGTCTACTCCTACTGTTTTTGTTCAAAATTCACCTCATGTTACTTTTTCTCTTCTTAATACTTCTGAGGTTAACACAATTCAATCATCAACTAGTAAACCTCAGGAACTTGGAAGTAAAAAGTAGGGAAAAGGGAAAGCAAAATAAAATTCCCCTTAATAGGAAAAACCAATGAAAACCCAATCTCCTGAAGAGAAACATAAACAATGATATCCTTGTCTTATTTACAATGAAGATCATTATACTAAGGAATTTATACATCATGTATAGGTTAATCAATTTCTTAAAGGTTCCTCTACACCTATTGTCTTAATGGATCCTTTCCCCTCTCAAGAGACCAAAATGGTTGCACAAAATCCATCTTCTTCTTCCCAAAACTTTGCGGACATCATGATGATGTCTGCTTAGTTACCTCAAGTTATGGTAGTTACAAGATCTAAAGATTATGGTTCCCAAAATCCTTTGAATGGAAGCACTACAGATCAACCTTCCATATCGGCCCCATCTCCTTATGATTCTCTTCTATCGAGTGATCAACTTTTGAAACAACAATTCAACCTCCTCCTAAAGGTGTTATTCAAAAGTCACCTTTTAGTCTACATTCTAGAGTAGCTCAAAATTATATTGTTTAAGACTTAGCACAAGCTCCTTCAACAATTTTAGCTCTCGAAGTGCTTTAGAGTTACCTAGTAGCATGAAAACCATTATTATCAGCCATTAGTGGAATTGATCCACAAGATTACAACCTTTTTGTCGTTGATCTTGAGATTTATGTACATACACTCTTGAATTCCAAATTCAAGTTGTTGTACGTAGCAGAATTTTTTTTCACACTGTGGCAAATGAGGGAGATTCTACATGTTTCATCTTTGTATCTTGTTGGAAATCCTTAGTATCTCCTTCAATTAACTAGTCTCCTTCCAATGAAAGAATTTGATAGAAGAGGATTTAAACCCTAGGACATTTTAAATGCATTACCCATGAAATTAGAAGGTAAAATTATTACGGTTGAAGTGGAAGTTGAGGTTATAACCTTTTAATTGGTCAAAGTTGGACTTACGCCATGTCTGCAGTGGTTTCTTCACTATTTCATGCGATACATTTTCCTCATCAAGGAAAAATAAATACAGTAGACCAGGTAGCCTTTTATGCCTCCAATTCACAAACCACTGCTAGTGTACCCTTTGTAGGTAATTGCATGTTTGGTTTCTCAAGTCAATATGATTTCATTAAGCACTTTAGTTTGAGAATCATATGACCCCTTGATAGTGCCTACTCAATCAAAATTGACAAATTACGATGACAAAATTCCATTGAGCCCAATTGAATTAGCTTATGAAGCTATCCACTTGGCCTCTAAACCTCTTTTTCAACCAAATGACCAAGTGAATGTGGTCATAAATGATCATTCTCAGTCATCCTGGTTGATATCTATTTCATCTCCTGATCCTTTCGATGACATGTTTCCTATAGATGAAAGCATTATGGATACTATGAATTTTGAAGAAATTCCTTGGGATGATTATCATCACTGTTCATCCTTTCTTCCCTACCTTGATACCATTGAGAATAACTTCACTACTATGTTTTCACCTTAGATAGTTGATAACCCTGAATTCCCTATATTGATTTATGAATTTGCATATGAAAATAATTTAGGGAACATGTCTATGATTGTTCCAATCGATATCTCAGTGAACCCTATAATCATAAAAAGCGTTCATATAAGTGTCTCATTCTCTCTTGAAGAGATTTAAACATACAAGGCCCAATTCCAAGGATCCCACGACATATTTGCTTGGACCTATGAAGAAATGCCCGAAATCGACCGAAATATTGTTTTTCATGAAATCAAGGCTTACCCTAATACTAAGCCTGTTAGGCAAAGATTATGTCCGGTCCATCCAAGATAAGTTTCCACCATCAAGGCTAAAGTTGAAATTTTCTAAAAGTTTGTTCTATCTATCTTGTTCCTTTGACTAACTAGGTATCCAATATTGTTCCTGTTACTAAGAATTAAGGGACTATTCGAGTATGCGTTGATTACAGGGATATTAATAGGGCTTGTCTGAAAGACAACTATCCAACCCCTTATATTGACTAAATAATTGATGATTGTGCTAGGAATTAAATATTTTCATTCATGGACAGATTCTCCAACAATAATCAAACATGCTCCGTTCGAATCAGCATAAAACCTCTTTCATTTTTCCATGGGGAACTTTCTCATATCAGAAACTTCCATATGGACTTAAGAATGTTGGCACCACATTTCAAAGATTTATGTCTTATCCTTTTCATGATATCAAGCATATTTTAAAGTTTTATCTTAACGATCTACCTGCACATTCCATGAAACTCCAAGATCATCTGATACATCTACAAGCAATATTTATTTGATTTCAGCACTATAATATTCGTTTAAATCCACATACATGTGTGTTTTGTGTGGAATATGGTCACTTACTAGGATTCATTGTCTCCAAACAAGGAATTCATGTCAATCCACTCAAGGTAGAGGCTATATTGAATTTACCTCCTCCTTCTAACTTATGCCAACTTGCAAGGGAAACCAAACATTTTACATCGTTTCATTCAAATTATGTTGATATTACCAAGGGTTTTACCCAACTTTCGAAAAAAGGGATTCCTTTGATTTGGGATGATATTTCCCCAAAAAAATTGATGCATTAAAACATGTGTTGACGCATACACCCTTATTGCATCCCCCTGATTATCATCAGGATTACCTATTATATTTAGTGGCGTCAGACGATACTATTGCTATGACAATAGTTCAAGAGGATGATTTATACAATGAACATGTGATATACTATTTAAGTAGGAACCTTACCACCTCTGAAATTAAATACTCACCAATGGAAAATTTAGCCTTGTCAGCTGTTCAGGTTGTCCAAAAATTCTATCACTATATTATGCTACGCAAAACCACAGTGGTTTATGATTTTAGCCCCATAATCTATATTCTCACATGAAAATTACTTGGGGGAAAGTATTCCAAATAGATTGTTATTCTACAAGAATTCAATTTGGAATTCATTAAATCTAAATCCAAGAAATCACTCGTTTTATACCGAGACAGAAACCGTGGCAGAGGATTCTCTTCTAGATGAATCACTCTTTTTTATCAGTTCACTCAATCCATGGCATGGAGGCATTATTATTTATCTCCAAACTCAAAATTTTATGCTAGAGTTATCTCATACTAAATGTTGTCGAATTGGATACCAATCCAAATAATATAATATTGGTGGAGATACCCTTTATCATCGTGGTTTAGATTTAGTTTTTTGTCGATGCTTAACGCATGAAGAAGTCGAAAAAGTCTTGAATGATTGTCACTGTAGAGCATGTGGTGGTCATATGTTCGGGTATGCCATTGCTAAAAAATTCTTGCATGTTGGATATTTTTGTACTTATCTATTCAAGGATTGTATTATTTCAATCCAAAAATTTCATTATTGTCAAAGATACAATCACAAAATGCATGACCCTGTTGGTCCTCTTCGTACAGTAATTAGCATCAGAACCTTTGCAAAATGGGGTACTAATTTCATGACATGTAACCCTCACTCAAACAAGGGGCATGGGTATATTATCCTTGCAATAAATTAGTTTTCAAAATGGATCGAGGTGATGTCTACATATAATAATGATGGTGAAATTGATTCCCTATTCATATTCAATCATGTAATTGCTAGATTCGATGTCCCGCAAGCCATTGTCACTGACCATGGCACCCACTTTCAAAACTTTATGATGTTAGATTTGATGGCTAAGTTGGGTCTACGTCACGATTGCGAAAATCCCTATTATCTGCAAGCAAATGGCCAAGTGGAAGCCATGAACAAATTTATAACTACTATGCTTCAACTGATGACATGAATTCACAACAGGACTTGGAAACTTATGCTTTTCTCAGCATTATGGGCATATTGTACAACAACAAAAATAACAGCCATGTTTAATCCCTTTCACCTTGTATATGGTCTAGAATTTGTGTTACGTATTGAATGTGAGATCATGTCACATAAACTAGCTATCAAATTGCTCCCTACTACTTTTGCGTAGGAAGCGTGTTTTTTATACTTAGCACGTCTAGATGAGACTCGTCGAGATGCCACTCTGTCTAGAGAGGCTCATAACAAATGTATTAAAGTACAATTTGACAAAAGCATTAATCCTTGAGTGTTTTCAAAAGGTGACTTGCTCATGTTATATGATCAAGAACATGACAAGCTAAGAGCCAGAAAATTCTAGCTGATGTGGCATGGCCCTTATATTGTAAAATGTGCACTTGAAAAAGGTTCTTATGAGATGGTAGATTATGATGGTATTCCTTTATATGAGCCCAAGAATGGGATTTATCTGAAAAAAGTATTATGCTAGATTTATCCATGGGTACTTTGTACATATTTTTACTTTTACTTTTTGGTGTGTTGTGTTTTCTTTTTGCGAACAATTTTTATCTTTGTTGCTTATCTTGTGTTGCACTTGGTTTGCATATGTCAATGAATTATTCACCTTTAGATCAGATTTGTTGATGGTGCTATTTGTAGTAATTGGATCCTTTCATCTACTTCTTGGGGAATTTTCATTCTTAACTATGAGTTAGTGAGTGTACATGGGATATGTTTGTGTCGTAAAACTAAAAATATTGCAGAGTATAGTGTGGTAATTGAGATATTATCTTATAAGCATTAAAATATCCGAAATAGTTCAACTACTTTAGTATAGGTAAAAACAAACATGAATCATAAACATTCACAAAACAGTCTTAAAAACATTCATAATCCATGCATGAATAACGTGTTGGCCATCAAGCTTCATATATTAAGTAAAAGTCCCAAGACGCATGTATACAACGAACACCACTAGCTCCAATAGTGGAACGTTGGAGCCACTTGCTCCCCAAAAGAATTAGCATGTCTCTTTGATGCCTTAAGGGAGGAGCTAAGGTGAAAAGTACTTTGCTCATACAATGAGGGTATATATATAACCAATGGGGTGATGCTTCACCTACCTTGTTACTCTTTGACTATCCTCATGACTGTTTGAATTCCTATGACATTTTGACTTTACATGACTCTTCATATTGTGTACATGTCCTTTGGACTTCCACTTTACAATAAATTTTGAATGGGAAATTACATAATCCAAATGCTGCACATCGTGACACATCACTTGACATGACATGACACTAATGACATGGCAATGTCAAGTCATTGTTGTTTCTTCTTGCTATGTGTCTTCTTGAGAATGCTCTTCTGTCCACCTCCATATGGCATAGAGATGAGGAGTCTTCGGTGACATTATATCTTGAGCAGTGGTTACAAACTAGAGTATCTTTTCTTTCTTTTGATTGATCTTCTTGCATAGTCAGCTACAGAGGTGTCTTCTTGCATATTCACCTTCTCCATCTCCTTCATCATCCTATCATGGTATGATAGAGTTCTTACATATGAAATTCACTCATGAAAAGGTGACATCAGTATGATAAACCCCTATTCTAACATGTTGCATGATGATCAACTGACTGAGCCAGAACCGGGTAGCAGGCTAAGGGAGCGGCTCAATGTCTGAGAAATTATGCAGCTCAAGTAGTTAGGGGTCAAGATTTAGCCTTCAGACTGTACAATGTGTATTTCAGGTTGGGATGAGAAAGAAGATTGTGCAATTGGGGAGCTCAAGGAGCCAGGATGAGGGCTTGAGCACTGATTTTTCCCATTGCACAGTTTTGGAAGGTAGAGGAGGCCAAATGATTGTGCAGTAGTGCAGTTCAAGGGGTCAAGAATGAGGCTTGAGCCTTGTGATTGCGTAGTGCACAAAACTGACTAAGCAAGATGGAGGAATTGCGCAATTTTTTGGGTAAGAGGTTGAGCTTGAGACTTGTGATTGTGCAGTGTATAGTCCTGGAAGGCATGAACTTCACATTGTGCAGTGCCAAGAGGCATGGTTGCAGCTTGAGGGATGAGACTGCGCAATTTGTAGTTCAAGAGGGACAAATGAGGCTAATTTGCTTAGTTGGGAGCCTTTCCTAATTTGGCAAAGTGTGGGATTGATGAAGCTGGTGTGAACAATGATAAGACTTGACTATGATCACACACTTAGAACACTTGATGACACAACATAGATCATCTAGAACACATGAACAACAAACTTCCCAATGCGACAACTTTGAGACGATCATGTTGGCACTTGTTCGACAATGCTTAAAACTATGGGAATGAGTGCAACGGGTGTTTACAAAGTGAGAACAACTCATTTACACAAAGATAACCCCTTGATACCACCAACATAAGCTTATACACATCATGTGACACTTGACATGTAAAAATATAACACTTTGATTTTCTTACAAACGAGAGAAAAACACTTAGAAAAAACACATGCAAAGAGTCTCAATATTTGCGACGATAGTATGCAAGATCAAGGTAGGCTCCAAAATTTGGGTACATGCCAAAATTTTGGAGGGCATTTTAGTCGTGAAAACACTTGGTGACACACTAGTATAATTTTAGCTTCTCTTTCTTAGTTGACTATTTTGCATAGGGTCTCAGTTCTTCATGGAGTATTAATTCATCGTGCAGGTCACTTTGGCTTCCCCACTTACACCATGAATAAACATGGTCCACTCTGTGTCATCTCGTTTGAACACAAACATAAGGCCATCCATATTGTAACGTTTCGAATTGGAAAGGGTAGTATAGTTTTCTAGATTTATATTTTTATAGTATAGTTTTTCATCTCTAGTGTTGCTTTACTGTCAGCAAGCCTGGATAGTACCCAAGTAGAGTCACTAAAGGAACACAAACATTACTTCGCTTCCAGCGAGCTTGGATAGTACCCTGACGAAGTTGCTTGCTTCACCTCTCTACGCAGGAAGCATTTATCTTCTTTCACCTTTGTTTATTTATTTTATAAAGGATTGTGCATAGGAACTTATTCATTTTATGGGCGGAAGAGGGATCCTGACTTATTGAGAGCAGGAGAGGTTGTTCCTTCATAGCAGCATATAGAGACCATTGATTTAGGTTTGCTCATTTGGGTGTTTCCCCTTTTCTTCCTCTAGTAATTGGATAAGCGTGAAACACTGAAACATAAGGAACCAAGTGCGGACGGACATAAGGTTTCCATAGTAGACACATGTATCATGGTTCGACACGAACCTCTCTTTATAGATGGATTTATTTTCCTTCAGAACATCATTGACCAAAAGATGTAATCAACATAAAGAAGGAGGACCGAAGGTAAGCCAAATGTTGTAATGTAAAAAAAATGTTTTCAACTCCGCCACACACAAAGAATTCGAAAAAAATGTTCACACACGATGCTTATTTACAGAAACAAAAACAAACACAAGACCAAACAAACAAACAAGAAAAGAAACTATGTACATAGGGCAAGGCACAACCCCAGATCATCATTGAAAATATTGTTTTAAGTCTTGGCCATTAATAGGAAGAGAGTCAATCTTCCTGTCTAGTGATTGAAGATGATATGTGTGTTGGTCAATATTTTCGTGGAGAGTCAACGGTCTGATCCATATGGATTGAATCTTAGCGTGTTTTCCTTTGTCCTCATTGGCTTTATCCCACTTTAAGACTAGGTCACCAAAATTAAATTCATTATTCCTTGTAGACTTCTTGTCGAACCACCTCTTGATATGACTCTAATGAAGAGATTTTTTTTTTTGTTTCTTTTTGTCTTTCTTCCTACAGCTTGTGGAGAGTTTTTATCCTACTATGAACTAATAAGCACAACTTGCCCTAGGATTCTTGTGAAAGTTGAAGGGCAGGAAAATAGATATTTGGGGGTAGGATGAATTCTTTTCCATACACCAGGAAGTAAGGAGACGTATTCAGAGAAGGTTTTGGCATGACTCGATCAGCCCATAAGGAATTCACCAAAGCAGAGTGCCAGTTCCTCTATTAAGAGAAAATGATCTTCTTGATAATGCAGATAAGGTTTTTATTTGTGGACTCAACAAGACCATTTCCATGCGGATAGTAATTAGCTGAATGTTTCAATACAATTCCATTTTCCAATGCAAAATCATATAATCTTAGTGATGAAAAGTATGTTTCATTGTAAAAAACAAGTGAAGTCAAAATGCCAAACCTAGAAATGATATTCTGCTTAAGGAAGTTGATGACTTCCTGATCATTCACCTGCTTGAGTGGCACTACTTCTGCCTACCGCACAAAGTAGTTTGTGGCAGTGAAGATGTTTTGGTGTTGCGTTGATGAGTGCGGAAAAATATCATCAATAACATCTAGGCCCCATTGTTGAAATGGTTATTACATAGTGGTAGGATGAAATGGGGCGGGTGACTTCTTTCCTCGGTCGGCACATTTCTGACAGACTGACACTTGTGGGCATATGTGTGAGCATATTTGAATAATGTGGGCCAATAGAAACCAGACCACATAACTTTGTGCGTTGTTGTGTCACCCACAAAATGTCCCTCTATAGATCGACCGTGGAGATCACGCAACACTCTCTCTGAATCATGTGCTTCTAGGCATATGAGAAATACTCCATTATGGTGCTTTCTGGAAATCAACCCATCCACCAACTAGTAAGATAATGCTTTTAATTTGACTACCCTCTTCTATCGTGTGGATAAATGAGAGGGAAAAGTGCCATGCTAGAGATATTGGTTCATATTCGTGTACCAATAGTTCGAAATATAAATTGGGGAGGCTCGATCGACATTATACATTTCGATTTCTTAGTCCCAACCTGATGGATCATCTTCTTTTGCATCCACTACTTTTGTTTCTAGCCAACATAATCCATGGCCCTTGATGGTGTGAACTTGATCCAGGTGGATGTTGGTGCCCACCCAGCTATCCCACTTGGACCTCCACAACTGTCTCTTTTAGTTTTTTAGTTTCCATATTTGTAGCACAATTTACTATTTTTAGCCGTTTTTCAGGTCCTGAACTTCCAGAGCCGTTTTGAGGCCCTAAACGATGTTTTTTGGTAAATCTAGGAGCAACATGGGTCCATGGACGAATGTTGCTCTTCCCAAAGTTATAGTTCTCAGATAGATCTTTCTAATGAGCTATTGTACGCATCCAATGGAGATCGGGTGCTAAAGTTACGACCCCGTGAAGTTGATGTACCAATTTACCCAAAACAGGGCCCACAGTTTGGCATTTCATCTTCTAGGGTTAGGTTTTTGGATGTTTAGGGTTTTCCATTGTTTCTCAACAATAAATAGGCCTTTGAGCCTCATTGTAACACAATTTAGAGGCATGTAGCTACCACATCTCTTCTCAGAGATAAGCTACCATCGCCCTAGCTGGTGTATTTCCATTTCTGTTTGTAAGCATATTTCAGTGTTTTACATTAATGAAATGAAGTATTATTTCCACTACATCTCTATATTTATGGTTATTTCTGTAATTTGTTGCGTTCCTGTTTAAATCCAGATCAGTGGTATTAGAGCGGTCTGTTTTTTCTCTGTTTTTCTTTACATGTCCCCAACAAGGTCGAGATATAAGGAGTTAGGGCTTGAACTGGTCCAACCTTTGCAAGACCAGCCTCGCAAATCCTGACAGCCTCCCATGGCGAATGAAAAGAAAGATGAGGGGGCAAGAGATCCTATCAAAATCTTGCTCGAAGAAGCCCTCAAACGACAAAGGAACGTGATGATGGACATATTTGCCTAGATCCTTCAGCGGCTACCCAAAGGCGACACATCGGCGTCCAATAGCTACTCTGGAAACACCACACCCTTTAAGGTACAAGTTAATTTTGAAATTCCCATCTTTGAGGGTCAAATAGATGCAGATGTCGTAGATAAATGGTTAAATCTGCTAGAAGGGTATTTTTTTGTTCATGATTTTTCAAGTCGGGAAAATATTATTTTCGCTCTTCTCAAAGCAGCCCCCCACGTCAAGGACTGGTGGGAAACCTACTGCGAGCAAAGGATGAAAGTACAGGCTCACTATTTTCGGCCTCACCCACTTGGAATTCATTCCGGGATGCCATTAAGGAGCAGTATTACCCTGTAAAAAGCTATGAGGACAAATACATAAAGTGGACCACGCCACGACAGGGAAGGGACCAAGATGTGCCAGATTTCACAAACATTTTTCATACCCTTCATACACAGTTGGGTATCAAGGACTCTGAGCTGAATTTGGTACTCAAATATCGCAGCTACCTACACAGGTACATCCAGGAAGAGATGGAGTTCCTGAACATCTCCTCGCTCGACACGGCGTACCGATACGCTATCAAAATCGAGCAAAAGTTTAAACAGAAAAAGAGAGACTTTGGATCTATGAATCCGAAGTAAGGGAAAGGCTTCCCCAAATCGCAGAACCAAGGACAAAGCCAAGACGGGGAAACCCAAGGCAACCTGTTGAAGCCACAAGAAAATAACAACACCATGAAGTCGAAGAAGAACACAGGAAAGTGGTGTGAGTTCCATAAGATCCCCACTCACAGCACAAGTGAGTGTCAGACCAAGCAGTCGTTGGTGGCCGAGTTGAAGGCTTCAGAATCAGATGCATGTTTCGACCCTGAGACAGAACCCAACAAGGGGAATGGCAAAAGGAAGCAAATCATTGATGCAGAGCCTAGCGCCACTATTGCCACCACTAAGATCCAGAAGAATGAGCCCGAATATCGAGAAGAGGGGGAGCGTCTTTTCCACTCACAGATGTGGGTGAAGGGTTCGCACTGTAATTCATTATCAACAGTGGTAGCCAAAAGAACCTCATTTCAGTAGAGGTCATGAAGCAGTTGGGCCTACCAACTACACCTCACCCACAACCGTACATTATTGGGTGGCTTCACCAAGGACGAGATCTCCGAGTTCGTCAGCAGTGCCACTGGCCGTACAGCATCAAACCCTTCACGGACGAGGTATTGTGTGATGTTGCACCTCTGGATATTTGTGATGTATTATTAGGCCATCCATACTTGTGGAGGCGACATGTTGTGTATGAGTCAAGGCCTCGTGCTGTTATTATTTCTTTGGGTAATTAATTATAAAGGATATCGGAGGTAGCCCCACCTACCGCCACCTCTTTGATCGCTACTAATAAAGGCAACAAGCTCATCTCACAGACTAGGAAATTTATTTTCTGTCTGGCTCACTCCCAAAGTAAGGGGAAGATCGTTGCCACATCCCTGACCCCTGCAAAGGGTTCCTCCATGCAGTAGTAGCAGCAAAGGGATACGGTCATGACAGTTTACAGGAACAACTTCTCCTCATCCACAGGGGTACCACACAAGTTTCAGGTGGGAAACAAAGTCTGGTTGCATCGGCATGAAGAACGGCTTACCAGAACCCATCAGAAGTTCAGACCACTCCGACATGGTCCTTACACCATTACTAAGGTTGTGGGAAACAATGATTTGGAGCACAACATTCCCTCATTCCTTCACCTGCACAAAGTGTTCAATGTGTACTGCCCTCGACCATGCTTCCCACCATTACTGGACACATACGAGATTGTAAAACATCTCACTAGGGACCAAGTTCAGCAGATGGAGGAACTCAACACAATGGGGACCATTGCTTCCTAAGGGGGGAGGAATGATCCAGGTGGATGTTGGTGGCCACCCACCTATCCCACTTGAACCCCCACAACTATCTGTTTCAGTTTTTCAGTTTCCGTATTTGTAGCATAATTTACTATTTTTAGCAGTTTTTCTGGTCCTAAACTTCCGGAGCCGTTTTGAGGACCTAAACGACGTTTTTTGGGAAATATGGGAGCAACATTGGTCTATCTCTTCCCAAAGTTATAGTTCTCAGATCGATCTTTCTAACGAGCTATTGTACGCATCAAACGGAGATCGGGTGCCAAAGTTATGACCCCGAGAAGTTGATGTACCAATTTACCCAAAACAGGGCTCACAGTTGGTGTTTCATCTTCTAGGGTTAGCTTTTTGGATGTTTAGGGTTTTCCATTATTTCTCAACAATAAATAGGCCTTCGAGCCTCATTATAACACAGTTCAGAGGCATGTAGCCGCCACATCTCTTCTCAGAGATAAGCTACCATCGGCCTAGCTGGTTTATTTCCATTTCTGTTTGTAAGCATATTTCAGTATTTTATATTAATGAAATGAAGTATTATTTCCACTGCATCTCTGTATTTATGGTCATTTCTGTAATTTTTTGCGTTCTTGTTTAAATCCCAATCAGAACTGGTTTTAATTCTAAGTCATACCTTTGCAGACTAGTCATCCATTTCATTGTTCTCTCACTCAACTCTTATTGGAAAAACAATGATCTCACTATTAGACGTAGAACAAAGATAATGTTCTTGGATAGTTGGCATTCTCTGTCTAGCTAGTGGCACTAAGTGTGTTGGCATTGATGTCAACAGTCATGTTGGGATATCAATTTGGGTAGTTTGCATTGCTTGATAGTTAGCAAGTGTGTTGGCATTGATGTCAACTAGATAAGCATGGATGTATGTGCTAGCATGATGTTAGACAAGAAAACATTGATGTCCACCAGGTTGGTTGTCATGGTAGCAGATGCTAGCATTGATGTGATTGATGGTTAAGCTCAGGCAGAGTCACATGGTTGCTACAGTCTCTAGTGAAGAATCATCACAGTAGCAGGCTTATTGGAGAATCCATAAAATGATGGCTATGATGGTTGGTAGTCCCAGACTTTAGAGGAGATTTTTCCACAAGAGATCAGCTTAGATACTCTTGGAGTTAGCAGAATTGGTTAGTGCTCGTAAAGAGCTTTAGAATAGTATGTGGAAGTCCATAAATGGCCATCAAGATCAAAATTTATTGATATCGGAAGAAAGGACCTTGAAGTCCTTAGAAGTAGGCCGATTTCGAAACCAGAGGAGCAGGGCTAATTTCAGAACCTTGAATTTCGGAGGGTTAAAGTCTCAGGACCTCGGAAGGTATGTGGGGCGTGGGATCCCCAAAGGGAAGTTTTGGGGCTTAGAGCCCATATTTTGGTCAAAAGTTGTAACCCTAATGTAAAGACTCCGCATTTTGTGGGCGCGGAGTGCGTAGTTTGTAAAAGAGTCATAAGGTTGTCCGCCCTCAGTTTTGTAATGTAATGTTGGTTGTAGAGATCTACCCATGGTCCACGGACCATGGGATTATATAAATAGAGTGAGGCTCTAAGTAATTAAGAGATTAATAATGGAAGAATGGATCCAAGGATGAAGAGTTGAGTCATATCTGAAGTGTAAGGTCTTGTTTTGGGTCGTAGAGTAAGAGAAGGCTCTGCAGCTGAGTGCGCAGAGGCCTAGTAGTCTGCAGCTGAGTGCACGGACCCCTGCAGCTGAGTGCACAGGGTCAGTCGAGTCTGTAACTGTTGGAGCATTAATAAAGAGAAGTTTCATATCCATTCTGCATATTTATTGACTATTTTATGCACCTATTACATTGAATATATTGGGTATGAATTGCATTTCTATTGTTTATATGATGCGCGAACATATATGATTGTGTTGATTAAGTGAATGTGAGATAGATTATCTATTTACGCGAAGTTAACTAACATCTGTAAGAAGATAAGTAAGATACATGGTGTAGTTTGGGGAAATAACGCAGGTCGCTACCATAGCAGCGCGAAAGCAGCTCAGCCCCTAGTTAGGGCTGCACAAAAGGCGATTATGATAGATCGCAAAGGTATTGAAGGTTAGAACAGTGTGCAAAGTGACCTACGCGCAGGTAGGCATAGTTGGACTAAATAGACACCACAAACATCTCAAGGATGTAGAAACTTGGTTCAGGCATCCCCCCATATTGCTTCAGGTGAGACTTCAGTCAGCGCTCCGCGGGCTGATGCTAAAAGGGCTAGTAGTGTAGGGATTAAATAACTCCAAACCTAGGTTAGGCCCCCTCAAGCTAACAAATGGTTTTGTTGCTGGGACCAGAATCTGCAAAGAGATGTTTGATGTCGTATCATTGAAATCCAACTAAGAAGGAAATTGAAGTCTGGTTGGACAAAAGAATTCATGAGTTTGCAACGCAGGAGAACGGGAACCCACGACTGTCAAAAGAAGAGTGGCTATATTGCTACCTATACATAGATATCCACGAAATCTTCTTCGTGTCCTTCCCTACTGAGTTATATGAGTGGATCGCGAAGCTAGCAGATAGCCAAGGAAGGTGGAAACTTGACGGTCCTATTGTGTGGACCCTAGAGTTAGTGTGAAGGTTAGAAGCATCGGAGGATAAGATCGTTCATGCCGTTGATCATTGGCTCAATCGTATTATAGGAGGATTCATTACTGAGTTCGCGTTGACACCTCAATTAGCTACAATGAGGCATAACAACATTTTCTCAAAGGACGGCGAGGTAAGTACGTAAAATCTTTGAATACTTGGATTAAAATGCTATTGTGTGAAAAGAGGGTTATGCGGTTACCTTGATGTTCGGGGCTATGCGAAGTGGAAAAGCTTACAGGAACGAGGGGAATAAGGGACCAGAAACTAGCCCCTTGATTTCATCTTTGTGAGGGGATGAGGAAGAGCTCGGGAAGGTCTCACCGCGAAGTGCAATCCACCTGATAAGGAAAAGAATTCTGTGAATACCATCTCCACCCACACCACCACCAGCTTGACCACCATCACCTCCATCTTAACCCGTACCACCTCCATCACCACCACGATTCAATATGGCAAGCACAGTGAAGTTGCCTGTGTTCAAGGGTTTGAGAACTGAGGATCTGGACCAATTTTGGGTTGTGGTAAGGGATGTATGGGAAGCATAAGGAGTTACAAATGACAATATAAAGAAAGTGACACTGGTTAGTGCCCTGTAGGATCATGCGCTAACTTGGTATATTAAGCACTCCAATGATAATCCAAATATGGGAATCACAGATATCCAAGCAGCACTAAACAGAGAATTTAGCAGGCTGAAGTCTTAAGCACAGTCGATCATTGGATTCAAAGAGATCACAATGCTACCATGCGAGACTCCTTAGGAGCTGGATCAGAGGCTGAAATGTATAATTCGTGAAGCTAATATGAATCTGACGGATGGAAAACATCGCGAGTGGTTTGTAGCTTCGCGAATGCTACATTTAAGAAGTGCGCTATTGCAGCAGAAGATAATGACTCAGGTGGAGGACTTAGAGATTTCTATGAGGCTACATGAGACCTCGATGCAGGATCCTAACTTAGGAGTTCAACATATCCACGCGCAGCTGAAGAATTTATGCCTTGAAATGCAGAGTCTGAAACAGGACAAGACAACTCAACTAGAAGTGCGCAAAGAGGTATGGTGCATAAAATGCAAGGGTCAGGGTCATGACAGGGACCACTGCCCAGTTTTCAAAAATTACCTCGTAGGAGAAGGACCGATGCCCTCAAGACTAGAAGCGCAAGAAGGACTTAGCGCGACACCTACTTTGTGGTGCGTGATTTTTCAAATAGTAGGAAAACATGCCACGAAGAATTGTCACTTGTTACAGAAGTATACGCAAAATTCACAACAGTTGTTCTGCAACTTTTGTAGGTCAGTGGGACACGATGAGCACACTTGTAGAAGCTATGAGTTAATGATGGATAGAACGCCCACTTACGAGTTCAGGCCGAAACGCGACCCCTTAACCAAAATGTGGGAATGACACGAACAGGATTTCAGGGGCATTGACGAGGCCAAAGTGGAGGAGGACTTGGGAGAGGTTGCGGTCAATTGATATGCTACAATTGCGGAGGGCCAGGACATTATGCCCGTGATTGCACAAATCCAACATGCCCATCGTGTTTGTATTGCAACTTGTTTGATCATGAGACAAAAGATTGTCCTACATTAATAGCTAGGATACGCGACAAAGGAGCGCTACAGCCTCCCCTGACTCAGAACCTGAAGATGATGAGGTCTGAGCCGCGCAAGGAAGATCTGAATGTAAACATTATGCTCTGAAGTGGAATCACGATGAGAGATGAAAAAGGCAAACAACCAGAAGATAGTACTTGGGTTCGCAAAGCTCTGGCGAAAGAAGCATAGTTTGATTTGGAGCACACTCGGGAAACCTTCATGGAAGCCAAGAAGAGCTTCGCTGAGGCCTCCACTTCAGGAAGCAAAGATAAACTGGAGCCAGAGATGGACCCATCTATGCTCACAACATTCCTGGAAACATGTATGAAGATACTACGTGAAAGTAAGGTGGTAAAAGGGTCACAGGAACTCATTAATAGATGAGCTGGAACCGCGCTAGGAGAACCTTGCGTAGTCAGGAAGATTGGAAAACATAAGACAACAATGGGAAGAGAAATGAGACTGACTGCTTAGATCGGAGAATATGAGATAGATCAAGTCATCCTGGAATTAGGATCGGATGTGAATGTTCTGCCGAAATAGACATGGGAGCAAATCAGAGAAAATTTTAAGAACAACCCTAAATTTATATGTATCATAAATGGGCAAATCCCCATGATACATAGGAAAAATGGGAGGCAATTTTATCAATAATATAATATGTATATATAATTTTTTTGGTGAATCTCTCACCGGATTATATTATCTTGTAAAGTCATGGCGAATCTATCATTGAATTATAAAATCTTGTAAGATCTTGGCAAATCTTTCACTGAATAATAAAAAGTGAAGTCTTGGCGAATGTTTTGTTAAAGTATGAAACCATATATGATAATAGGAAAACATATTCATTAAATTGTAATATACTAACATACATGTTTGGAAAAAAGAAACATAATTTTCTCTTCCTACAAACAATGTTGCAAGTTTCAGTGGCCATGTTTGTCAAGGTTCTCACTGTACACTCTTTCATATCCTTGTATTAGTTTTGATAATATTCCACAACAAAGTTCTTGTAGGTGTTGATCTTGACCACCAGTTTTGTCAAGGTAGGAGAGATTAATCTTTTCTCTACCACTTTTGTCAAGCTATCAAATTTCTTTCTTATTCCATAGAGTCCAACTACGAGATTTAAAAAAAAAAAAAAACATATTTTGTACCACTTTTGTCAAGCTATCAAATTTCTTTCTTATTCCATAGACTCCAACTATGAGATTAAAAAAAAAAAAAAAAACAAAACAAAACAACAACAAAAAAAAAACAAACAAACAAACAAAAACAAAACAACAAAACAAAAAAAAAAAAAAAAAAAAAACACACATTTTGTTTACCCCAACACGCCAACAAGTAGCAAGCCCCAACTATATAATATAAGAAAGTAGTAGGTATCCCAAAGGCCTGAAGGGGATCTAATGGAAAGAAGTGACCATTGTCAGAAGCCTTCCAATCAATATATTAATATATACATATAGATTTATTATTATTTTAATTGGAAATCTTCAATTAAATAATAAAATTTAATTATGTCTCTCCCAATCTAAATTTCTTATTAGCATAATTCACTACCTTCATACGTCTTGCATTTTTTAACAACGTTGTAACATGTGGATTAATTTCCTTTTTGGTGCACAATCTCCGCCTTTTAGGACAATATGGTGCACTGGCCCAACCCCTAGAAAAACAGAGAAGATGAAAGGTTGTACAAACCAGCATATTTTTCAAAAAACTAATCCAACATCAGTACCTTAACTTTTTCATGAAGATATCATATTGAGAACGTTTGAAAAATGGTGGGAAATCTGGGCACTGACTATCTCTCTTCTGCGAGGGTGATGCGGAAAGAGTGATAAGATTTCACTGTTTTGAATTTTTTTTTTTGTTAAATCAGAAAAACCAATATTAATGGAGATATTGGTATTTTTTACTAAATTTTGTGAAGTGACTAAATGTAGCTTTAACCATTCACCTTAAGATATTTTTTATAATATAATTTCCTAAGTCTATTTAATATCTTCATTATCATAAAAACCAACCTATATCCATCTTAACTCCACTTCTACCACTCTTGGAGGGATGCAATCTATTTATCCCTCTCAGCACTGGTAGAACTAGAATTAAGATGGATCTAAGCTGATAGAATTTCCCCTTTAAATAGTCTATTCTCACATGAATACCATGATATTACCATGGGTCAATACGATGGGTTATCATAAACCTGGAGCTTAAAAACTACTATTAGTAATTTATAAAAATTAATAATTGATTTTTATTTTATTTTTTTATTTTAATCAAATTAAAATGTTTAAGTGACATTAAATTACAAGATCCATTTTTACCCTTGATCTACCAAGCTCGAGGATCAAATATTTTTTCACTCTATGCTAGTTTGCATATCACAATATTTGATCCCTCATGGGGCTTAGTAGATCTAGAGTAAAGATGGATCTATGTTGGTTTAATTCCCCCCTTTAAATAGCCTACATTCCACGTGAATACCATGGGTCAATACCATGTGCCATCTTTTTTTTTATTAATACTAATAATGGGTTAATAATGTTTTTTTGCGTGGTATTAATAATAATTTGGCCCATGGTATTTGGCCCATAGGCTTCACCTAAATATAACACATTTTTTTAGTCTTGTTAAATATAATGTGACTTGTGGAGTAAATATAAAAAAATGTTTTATTTATTTACCATACCTCTCGTTTATTTATATTTTTATTAATTTATCATACCTCTTTTATAAATATGGTATTTGGCCCATAGGATTCACTTAAATAAAACCTCTTTTTTTAGCATTTTTAAATAGAAAGAGGGTTATGGACTAAATATAAAAAGAGGTTTTATTTATTTACCATAACTGTAGTTTATTTATATTTATATTTATTTACCATACCTTTGGAGTAAGTATAAAAAGACGTTTTGTTTATTTACCATACTTCACTTTATTTATATTTTTATTTATTTACACGTAAATATAAGGTGATTTATGGAGTAAATATAAAAAAATGATTTCCATTATTCTTTATATGATTATGACTAAACAGGTGAAAACTTGGAATATGGCAAGAACATTATTCAATATTTAAATAAACATGAAAATAAGAGACATGAATTTTTAAATAAAACGAATTATTCTTTTGTGACCATTTGTTCCAAAAAAATAAGGTCATTTTCTCGAAATTAACCCCAATACCATGAAATACGGGAAAATGAAATAAAAAAACATTTTTTACACCAAATGTGGAGGGTAAAATAACTATCATAAATACCTATTCTTGAAACTTAGGGCGAATGGAAGGTTGTAACTCCTAATTTCAAAGGCTAAATTTACTTTTTTACTCTCTCCCTTAAAATAAGGTGGGTTAGCCTCCATACCCAATTTTTTTACTGTGATACAAAATATTCGCCCAATAAAAATATAAAACCCAAGGGCGAAAATTCACCCCTAAAATTTTCCATGGAGCGAATGGGGCGACCTGCATTTCAGTGGTCTCCAATTCAGCTGCGAATGGCGAACCAACAGAAAATAATACCCATGGGGCGATTGCAGGAATAACCATGGATATTGAGAGAGCAAGCGCGCTGGCAGACTTTGAAGTGATAGAGATTGTTGATGGCAGCAATCCCTACCCCGTGCTCTTAGGAATTGATTGGGCCATTGACATGAACGGGATCATTAATCTGAAAAAGTGGAAAATGATTTTTGAAAAGAAATCACTACGCGTGATTATACCCTTGGACCCTGTTGAAGGATCGCACTATATGGAGCCGGTGTGTGACTATGAAAGTGACGATGATTTGGACTACATCTATAAGGTAACAACGCGAAATCAAGACTGGGTGAATCCCACCGCGGATGGGCGGATTGCATGGGAGTGCAAAAGCTCCTGTATTTTGGATTCAGACGAAGAGATCGAGCGATGGCAGAATCGGTTACATGAGGTAGCTACAATGAATTGTAATATGATGACAAGGTCATTGTGTTGCGTATCAAAAGAAGTAAGAGACCTACCTACTTATGATGGTCTAAGTGAAATAGATACCTTCTTGAATAAATTTGAAAGGGAGGTGTTGGATAAGCAACGCTTCTAGGCCTTGGACTGGGTACTGTGCACTACGCCTGTGAGGTGGTGGGGTACGCACAAAGGGAGCTTTGACGACTGGTGCGAGTGTACGGGAATGATGCACACATGATTTGGGAAGCTTAGGGTGTGACTGACAGATAAATACAATGGACGGGATGATCCACACGTGCGTTTGGCCAAGTGGCCGCAGGCATATGGAAAACAAACTACGCGGATGCACATGAACTACACGCTGAAGTGTATGGTCAATAAGCATGTGTTGGGGGGGCAAATGTGCAAATGGCTCTTAATGATGGGGAGACATTATGTAGGAAGAACAGTTGCACATAATATTCTCCACACAGAAGCATTCAACAAGGTATGCAATGCGTTGAACAATGTATGCAATGCGCATCGAAGTGATTTGGACCTGCGCATACCTGCAGTATTGCGGGCTTATAGGAAGGCATGCAATAAGCTGTAATGCCTATGGAATACATTGTGCCTAGTCTGCGCATAGCAACGCTCACAGGTATGATGGACCGCAGAGCCCTAGAGGAGAGGCTCGTGCAGTTGGAGGAGCTCGAAGAAGAACGGTTTTTGGCTGGCTTTCACCAGTATGTCCAAAAGCAGCACGAAAAGGCTTGGCACGATCGACATATTAAGTTGCGCACCTTCAAGGTGAATGATTTGGTGTTGTTGTATGATAGTAAGTTCGATAAATTCCCAGGGAAGCTCAGAATGCATTGGCTGGGACCATATGTTATTAAGGAGATCACAGATGGTGGCATGATACAGTTGGTAAAGTTAAATGGAGAACTCTTCCCAGGAAAATTTAATGGCAGTCGTTTGAAGGTGTACACATGGGGCTTGGCCATCTGACTAGCTAACAGAAGCACAGTCTTAGCACTCTAGGCAGCTTAAAGGAGGTGCGGGACTATAAACTACTCTTCCTGGGAGCTGCGCGATGTCAGGATTAGGTGCAGTAGTGAAGTGTCGCAGGGTCTACGACAGCGCGAGGGTAGCGCCCCTGTTGTGCGGGTTCGCTGGAAAGTGACCGTTAAAGTCACTATTCATGATGTGATGCTTGGTTTGAGATCAAATGGAGCGGGCGATAGGAAATTAAGGCAAACTTTATGGGCTAAATTCTTGAAAATATTCCGCCAATCGAGCATTAATGGACCGAATGTGGGGGGAATGATTGAATTCAAATTCAAAAGGCGCTATAAATTACAAAGGGAGGTGTAGCAAACAACACTTGGCAATTTGAGAAATGAGTTGTTGCGTGCATAGACATTCATGAACCTAGATCTGTTCGATCTTCTGAAGGCGAATTCTTTGCTTGAGCAATTACCCGAGCCGTTATGAGAATTATGGAATAACACTATGGCAGCACTTGAGGAAGCCATGGATACTGGAGTAATGACCACTGAGGAAGCCCCATAGGCCATTATGGAAGTAGAAGTCCCAAAGTGCTGGGATAGTTGCAGAAATCCCTAAATCACTGTGTATGCCGAGACCCAAGAAAGACAAGCACGATATGGTACCAGTGCACGTATCCCCAAGAAATCCATTAAGGAATAAGCTTACCATGGGAGAAAAGGGGAAGGTGATCAATTTGGAGGCCGATGAGGAGGAAGAATTTGAAGAAATCCTGGTAGAGGAGGAGGAGGATGTAGAAATGGAGGTGGAAACCCAGGGTGCAGACCCTCTGACCAGGCTGCCCACATATGTTCCTCCGCGGAAGGGTAAAGCAAGGGTGCCCAAAGATCTAGATGAGAGAAAAATCTCTCTGCAGACTCCGCTACTCCCTGACAAAATTATTTTTGACAGAGCGTGCTTGGGGTAGGTGCCTGTATTAAAATTTAAGACTGGGATCTCATGGACCACGAGAAGTTCCCACATTTGGCAACCACGCTGCTGATGTGCCAAAAGAAAGACTCACTGACGGGAGTTATAGAGTTGGAGCTGCGTAAGTGGCTAAGAGGTGTAAAAAGGGAGGACTATTAAACCTGCCCTGGGTGCCACATTACCATCATACCCCAATGACTATTATTGTCATTAGGCAGCTGCTCTGCCTGGTGCATGATGGGTGCTTGTGGCTGGAGGAGCTCATCCCCATCACGGACCAATAAATTCACAAAATTACCTGGCTCCCTTGCAAAGGGGAGGATCCAACGAATATCTCAAAGGGCAAGAGTGATGACTTGGCCATCGCGGGGGCCATGAAGAATAAGTTTAAGATGGAGAAGAAGAAGAGAGGCTACGTGATTTCCAACATTAACAACCTTGCGGTCAAATTCGCGATGCAGATATTGGACGGAAAGGTTATGCGGAAGTGTTGCGCAGATGAGGTGCCTACGTCAGTGGTTTCACTTGCCACGCAATGCACAGAAGGGGTCCAGTTTAACTAGGCATACTACTTGTGCAGAGAGTTCCTTGAGAACTACTGCGAGGCAAGGAGCAGGGAAATACTTTTCATTATGTGTGGTCGTTGTTGTCTATAGTACTAGTGGCATGGGAATTGCCCGAAGACAGCCAATTCCCAATGATCGCGTAGGACCTTCCATAGGCATTGAAGTACGCTTCGTTGTGGGCAACTAGAGACACGTAGAGAATAAGAGACAACAAAATCTTCTACGTGTTCATTGAGATGAACGTCAGAATGGGAATTTATCGCAAACTATGGTTATCGCCCACAGTATACAACAGTCTGCAGAGCTTCATGGAGTTCAAGGCAGATTTCCACCACGTGTACATCAGGGCATGGAAGGACCCCGCGAAGACATGGAACAAGCTACCCTACCTGGAAATGGACGATGTCATCTTCGCAGTCCTTGAGTCGTGGCCGCCGGAGTGGCGTGCTCCAACCAGCTCCGCGGTGGAAGTAGAGAAGTCTGCCACACAGAGGAAAAAGGATGAGGAAAAATTGCAGATGGCATAATTGGCAGAGAAGTGTAGGAACGAAGCAGCAGCAGCCAAGGTCCAGGTGGCGTGGGAAGCTGCGAAGGTGGTGGAAGAGTAATAGAAGGCAGCAAAGGAAGAGCGCAAAGGACATAAGTCACCTTCGCCCAAATAGGAAATAGATACAGAGCAAGGTAGCACGGACCCGCAGACAATGTCCACACAACTGAAACGACAACGCCCAAGAGAGTAGGTAGGGTCGCATAAGAAGTTGAAGGCTTTGAAAACTTCATTTGACCCAATCACCCTCGCTGAGGGGGATTTGCACAACATTGGGGAGACAGTGAGGGGCATCACCGCAGAGGCCCTCCAATAGTTTTCGGAGGAACACTAGATGGTGTTGGGGGCTCTTCGAGCACAGATACAGGAGTTGCAAGTGCGCACTCCACAGGCTAGCACTATGTCAACCAGCCTTGTAGTAGGCACGTCCGTGACTGAGGAAATGCTGCGCACCTAAATGACCAACACCATAGTGCTGCCAGAGGGAGCACTCATGACAGAATATGAGGCCAACAGGCCTATGGTTAGTGGGTTGAAAGGAATCAGGCTAAATATGGCTACGCTCCCTTAAGAGACACTCTATGTTTTGCAGGATGGAGTTACTACAGAACTGCGAACCAGGGAGGGTCGCACGCTCCAGGTCATGAACGAGAAGCGCGTCAACATTGAATAGTTGAGCCTGCAAAGTGACGAGGTAGTGGCACAAAACCGACAGCTAGTGCAAGTGACTGAGGAATCCTGCCAGATGGTCCCAGAGCTGGCCATCTAAGCAAAAGAACCAGTGGAGGCACGTGTCCGGAAACTAGCAGTAGGGTTGCGCAAGGTAAAGGACAAGATGGCCAGGGTTCAGCTCGAACTAAAATTTAAGATAGCCAAACTGCAATTAAAGGTACAACCTTCAACTCCACCAGAGGTTAAGAAACAATGTGCCAACACGATTACAATAGCAATTGTAGAGGTCAACAGTGTAGTGAAAGACTCCACAAAGCTGTTCGAGGTCCTCACCACTTTGTAGGAGGACCCTAACATACAGCGCCTAGAAACAAAGGTGTGCAAGCTACAAAAGTAGTACGAAGAAGTAAAAGGGACCGCGTAGACAGTTGCCCTTACATAGAGGCTCGCACTGATGCAGCAGACAAAAGCGCTCAAGGAGCAGGTGAATGCTTCTCGACATAAGGAAACAATTTTGAAGGCATGCTTATAGTCATGGATTGTCATTACACCCTCTATTGAAGCAAAGCTCGCGCAGATGCAAAGAACACAAGAACAGGTTCACGGAAGCAGTTCAGATACAACGACCTCTGAATAATGCGTCCAGGAAGTGCAACGGGCAACCGCTTAGTGCGCTGCCGATCTTGCAACAATCTAGGCAGAATTGGGAGGTCTTTGTGCAAATATCTCCACACTGACAGAGTGACTTGAGGGCGAGTCACAATGTTTGTGTTGGGGGCCTATTGGGCGCGAGATCCCCAAGGGAAGTTTTGGGGCTTAGAGCCCAAATTTTGGTCAAAAGTTGTAACCCCGATGTAAAGACTCCACATTTTGTGGGCACAGAGTGCGTAGTTTGTAAAAGAGTCATAGGGTTGTCTGCCCTCAATTTTTTAATGTAATGTCGGTTGTAGAGATCTACCCATGGTCCGCAAACCATGGGATTGTATAAATAGAGCGAGGTTGTAAGTAGTTAAGAGATCAATAATGGAAGGACGGATCTAAGGATGAAGAGTTGAGTCATATCTGAAGTGTAAGGTCTAGTTTTGGGTCGTAGAGTAGGAGAAGGCTCTGCAGCTAAGTGCGCAGAGGCCTAGTAGTCCGCAGCTGAGTGCGTGGACCCCTGTAGTTGAGTGCGCAGGGCGAGTCAAGTCTATAACTATTGGAGAATTAATAAAGAGAAGTTTCATATCCATTCTGCATATTTATTTCCTGTTTTATGCATCTGTTACATTGAATATATTGGGTATGAATTGCATTTCTACTGTTTATATGATGCACGAACATATATGACTATGTTGATTAAGTGAATGTGAGATAGAATATCTGTTTACGCGAAGTTAACTAAAATCTGTAAGAAGATAAGTAAGATACATGGTGTAGTTTGGGGAAATAGCGCAGGTCATTATCATAGCAGCGTGAAAGCATCTCAGCCCCTGGTTAGGGCTACGCAAAAGGAGATTATAACAAATCGCGAAGGTATTGAAGGTTAGAACAATGTGCGAAGTGACTTGCGTGCAGATCGGCACAGTTGGATGAAATCAACACCACAAACATATCAAGGGTGTGGAAACTTGGTTCTAGCATCCCCCCATACTGCTTCGGATGAGACTTCAGCCCGAGCTCTGCGGGCTGATGTCGAAAGGTCCAGTAGTGTAGAGATTTTTTTGGTTAAATAACTCTGAATCTCGGTCAGGCCTCCTCAATCCAACACGGTACGGAGTATCAAAGCCTAGAGAATATTGGAATATTAGAGGTCGAAGACTTCATATAATTTCCTTTTGAGAAATTTTTGATATGATATTAGGGAGCTGATCCTCAGATCTGTGAGACCTTGAAAAGCAGAGGAATATCGAAGCAGGTGAATATGATAGCATGGTTGAATATTGGAGAAGGCGAAAACCTCAGAATTTTGGGATTTTGTAACTTCTTGTTAATTGATTTATTTTGAAACTGACGAGGGTTGCATGGAGTAGAGGTTACAAAGGAATTAGTCTCAAAACCAAAGGACCGAGGGACCCTTTCTCTCTCGTATGACAAGACACACGGAAGCAGCTGATTGGTCAAGAGGAGTTGTGATGGAAGATGACGTCAACATGACATGCCAGTACGGAGGAAACATGGCAGTCAGAATCAACACTATTGAGTGTCCTAATGGGGAAAATCTGGGGGACTCATGTCACCACTAAGGAGATGCCATGTGGAGATTATGACGAGAGCATGACATCATTCAGGAAGTACATATCGGAGGTATGGATTTCGTAACCCCGTTCTAATTGAAATTTAAAAAAGTTTCGATGCCAGGGGGTTCTGATGTTGACTAGTGTTTGGTCATGGAAACCCAAAGAACTAGGGGCACATAGTAGGGTCTAGCACCTAAGTCTTATGGACATGCCACATGAGTATTTCAAACGCTGGATATTTTGTAACACCTCCATAAGTGAATTTTGAGAAAGACCCGATACAGGGAGCTCCCATGTGTTGGAGTTTGGTCGTGAAAGCCCGAAGAACCAAGGGAAAAGAGTGATAACACAAGGAGATAGGCCTCTGGTAGGTCCTGAAGGGCTTAAAAATTAATGTTGTGTCGTCGGTCACATCTCCTAGTCGTGTGAAGTAAAAACAAGAAGGGGCTATAGGCCAATCAAGATTTTGTAATATCGTAAGCTCATGTTAATAAAAAGTTACGATATGTGGGGGATCCGAAATTCCAATACAATCACAGCACATGATCGCATGGTGTAAAATCAATAGGGGGGAAAGAATAAGGGGCTAAAGGCCAATCAGAATCCCATGATTTCGTAATGTCTAGCCTTAATAAAGTTATGAAATGATTGGGCTCTAATATAACAACACAAAGGTGTATGGAAGATGAATGAGTCAGCAACTAAAGAGTAAATGTGCATGTTAAGATTGGTCAATGGAGTCAATGGAAATTTTCCTAGGTAGGAGAGAGAGACAGATATCGTTGGGTCAAGCTAGCAAGGACCACGATTTCACAGATGATTTAGTGGAGCTTGTCATGAGATGAGAAGTAAGCCACCTTTGATCTCCCCATGCATGCCTGATTGATTTAAATGAAGAATAGGGAAGCCATGTTGAATTATCTGTCAAGCTCTGTGAGCCATGAATAAGCATGGACAACCTCGTTGGAGTGTTCAGGTGGACTGAGGATTTATTTCTCAGCATGGAAACTCTCAGGAGCCCTTTCCCAGTGTTTAATGTGGCTGAAGAGATCAAGAAGTTTGATGCAACAACAATATGGAGAGGAATGAAAGAGTACTCTTGGGCAACGTGAATGGAAGAGTGATGGTTGACAGAGACAACAAAAGAGTGAAATAAAAAACCAGGATTGGAGTTAAGCAATTGGGAGGAATGCAACATAGTTTCTAGTGAGTTGTGTGGACATCTCTATGGATGTGAGTGCGCTCTTGAGGAAAGGTTGAGTGAGCATGTGCTGAAAGAAGAGGCTAAGAGTGCCTATGCAATGAAAAGAGACCCTGTGTTGTTGTGTGAGAGGCCGATAAGAGCCTATGAACAAAAGAGGCCAAGAAGAGCATGTGGAACAAAAGGGGTTGAGTGGTGTTTATATGTGATGAGAGAAAAGGGTTGAGAGCAAAGATCTTGAGTGAGTATGTTGCTACAGGCTGGGCAAAGTACAAAGAGTGGTGTGCATCAGTGTACTATCAAGCAAAAGAGTGTGCTATTGCAAAATGAGTAGAGGATAGAGAATTTTGCACGTGCCAAGTGTTGAGGAGAGCATAGTTGATATTAGGCAGAGTGGCTTCCAATTATAGGGAGAAGTGGGCTATATTTTAAGTATGGGTTGGATCCTACATACAGGAAGTTGGTGCTTCGATTTATAGTGGGTGCCTGAAGAAAACTTGGGGGTTGGTGCCTCCTACAAGTTGGTGCTTGCAACAAATTCATGAAGTTGGTGCTTCAGATGGTGATTCTGGTAGGTCGATCAGGTGTCTGCAAAAGGAGGGAGTTAATGCTTCTTGCTAGTGGGTGCTAACAAACAATCAAAGGGAATTGGTGCTTCATGTGAGTGGTGGCTCACATACATATTGATATAATAGAGTACATGCTCTTATTTTACATTAGTAGAAACAACAAGCTTTGGTGGTTTTTCTCAAAAGGGTTTCCACGTAAAACCTCTGTGTCTCATGTGTTTGATGCTCATGATATGTATGCTTGTGTTGATTGATATGATTGTTGTTATGGTCTATTAATGGTTTCTCCCATATAGTGGATGCCAAATTTGAATGAGTAAAGATAAATTGTCCTAAAAGTTAAAATTAGCCTTAATATTGATTCACCCCCCTATTTGCGGAAAAGACTTCCCTAAGGTAAGGGTTGACAACCTCAACGTATCGAAGGCAAACAATCAACAAGAAGCATACATTCAAGCAAGCAAACTATGAAAACTACTAAAGTTGGGTTTGTGAAAAGTACCCGAAGGTCCTAAGTTTGATGTCAATCCGTAGGGTCCAAACCCTCTACTTCCTCCAAAGTGATCAGACATGGAACAAAATTCAGAGAAGCAAATACATAGAAAGTAATTCAAATAATGTGCATAATAAACATGTTAGATCATCAATCATCAACATATAAAGCATGATATATTAGATATGAATTATAAAAAACATGAGATAATACAATTTCAGGAACAAGACAGAGCTTCTTTATTGATATCAAAAAATAGGAGTGGAAGAATACAACTTGATCCTACCACAGCACCAATGAAACCTTCCTCTAGATCCGTCCAGCCCAAGCCTCAAAGATCACCTCTCAACATGTGCAAAAGGATGTCATATAATGGAAGATGAACATATCTACAAGGAAACAAGGGTTTCTTATGACTGGGAGTGCAGGAGGAACAAGGAAAATTAGACTTGATCTAGGGACAAAGGGACTATAATGTCGATATCCTATCTCCTTCTATTTTAGGCCTTCCCATGAGGTGTATAAATACCACCAAAAATCAGTTGATTCAGTTAGGCCATGGGATCCTATTGGTGGGATTTCGGTGAAACCTGTAAACCCCGCCCGACAAATAGGAAATGTTTTTTTTTTCATATTTAAATCATGTACGCGGGTTTGGTATTATGGTACCCGCGTGTACACACACTTTTATAAGGGCATATTTGCGTATGGAATTTAAAATAATAATAATAATAAGTGACTCTGAATGGGAAAGGGTTGCTTAGGGCCATACAAGAGCATCATAACTACAAGAGTGTTGAATGATGTTATAACACCCTCTTAGTACTAACATAGTTTTCGATAATTGGTATCAGAGCCAAGTTCCTTCAGGAATAACTTAATCACTATAATGTAGATTAATGGCTAATCAAATTTGGCTAACTACAGGAGTTCCATTTTTAAATGGATCATACTATGAGCTATGGAAGATCATAATGGAATCTTACTTGATGGTAGTCAATGAAGACATTTGGATGTTAGTGATATATGGAGAGAGGAATGAGTTCAATACATAAGCCAAGGAAATCATCATGAAATGGTTTCTAAGCCACATGTTGATAAAGTGAGGCATTGTGAGACAACAAAAGAAATGCTACACAGATTGCAATGTTTGTATGGAAAAGATTGCAATGTGACTCAAGGGAATTCCAGAGAAACTTGTTGCTCGAGTAGTGAACCAGAACATGTAGCTAATGGTGATAAGAAGAAAAGGAAGAGAAATGAGAAGGCATAAAAAAGGAAATATGCTCAAAATATTGAATATATTTCTTCCTATGAGAAAATTGTTGATCTTCACTCTAAGGATGGTCAACAAGAAGACCTGGATAAGAGGCCATGTGACTTTGAAGGTAAGCTATTGTTATGTGATAATTGTGAAGAGATAGGTCACTTAGACATTAGATGTACATATTCCTTTTCTGAAGATAAAGATAGTCATACATCTAGTGGTTGTGAAGAGAGGCCTATACTTGTAGCAATAGCCAATGAGGGTATCTTAGAGGAAGAAGATAGATCCTAGGTGTGCTCATCCATAGGAGAAAATAAGAGTACCCCTAGTAGTGATGAAGAAGGGATACTTCTCAAACCCGTGGAAGATTCCATGGACACAGATATGGATTTAGATCTCTATGGTGGCTCATCCAACACCTCTAATAGCAAATAAAAGGATCTAGATGAAAGGATATATTTGAGGAAGAAGTTGATCTCTTCTCTAAAAGAGATCAAGGAGCTATCAGAAGAAAATCTCAAGCAAAAGGAGTAGTTACACGAGTATGAGCTTGAGAATGAGAACTTGAGCAAAACAATAGTTGATATAAATGCTCAACAAGAAGAGACTAGCAGGCTAAGTGGCATGCTGACCGATCAATTAAATGATAGAGAAGATTACTGTGAGAGACTACAAAATGAATTAGTCTCATTGAGACATGACCTAGAAACAGAAAGTGAAGAGTTGTCTCAATATCATAAGCTTTGAATGAGATGCTTATTAAGAAAGGATCCCCTCTCATCAAAGCTAGTTTGGTTTCCAAACTCCAAGACTACAAAGGTTGAAGGTTCAACTTCCCAGGTAAAGGAAGTTTGAGGTTCTAGCAACAAAGGAAAAGAAGTTGTTGAACTTCAGCACAAGAAAGGAAAGCATCAGCATTAGGAGAAGAAAAGGAAGCAACATAATGATAAGCAACAACAACGAGGAGAGCAACAAAAGAGAGTCAAGAAGCAATAAGAAAGAGCACAAGGTAGTAGTGCAATACTCCATGGAAGTCACATGAAGAACCAATGGAGGCCCTTTCCCTCTCAAGGAAAATACCCTCAAAGAAAAGGTATCTTCGGTTCTCAAAATATCTTTTATGGATTTTTTTTTATTGCAATAATTTTGGACATAAAGCCATGGACTGTAGATGGCATGAAAGAAAACAAGATGTGTTGGGTAGTAGCAACCCAAGAATGCACAAAGTTGCCTAGAATAGATATATTGTAAGAAGCAGTAGAGGATTTGACAAGACGGATAACAGATATGGCAGGGCCTTTTCTCCATTCTTAAGCCAAATCGAATGCTACAATTGTGGCAATCTTGGGCACAAGAGAGAAAGTTGCATATATGAGAAGAAATGGCATGCTTCTCAGCATATGCATGCAAATATTGCAGCTTGGGCTGTGAAGACAAAAAGGAACAAAAGAGAAAAAGAGAAAAAGAATATGAGTTTGTCTTTAATTCTCTATGTCAAAAGAGCAAGTTGAAAAGAGGAGGAAGAAATCAAAATAAACTAGGAAGAATGATCCTCATACTCTTGTACCAACCCCCTTTGTAAGGAAAAAAGGCGGCAAGAAGACTTGGGTTAAGAAATAGAACTTGAAGGAGAACTGTCCTCTAGTCATGCACAGCTCAGAGAAAGCTCAAACATGGGAAAATAAGCATATTGAGGATAATGCTTTTGTTTGGACTCGGCCAAAGAAGGTTTGGAAGAAGAAGGAAGATGATCTGCTCAGAAGGAGTATATTCTCTGTTTCTCTTCAGTAAAAGAGGAGAATGGCCTCAAGAGAGGTTGAATAAGTTAGATGCATGAACCTAGAAAGAATAGACAGAAAGGTGCATTTGATTTTTGAAGGTATGGTTGTGTCCCCTTATATATTACAGGAATAGATTGGTTTATCTTCAAGTATATCATCATTGCGAGAAATAGGAAAGAGCATCCAGCATGGTTTTAGGGGGAGTACACAACAACATTTTATGTGTTGGGAAAAAGATGAGTTGCAGCAGAAGTGTGGAATGACTAGAAGGTCCACAATTAAGTCAGGTCCACACAATCAATCCCCACACAGAACAAAGGAAGTAGATGCAGGAGATCAAAGAGCATTGGCCCAAGAGGAGTTGCTTTGATAGCAGTAGCAAGCAATAATTGTCAGCGTTAGGAAGAAAGATTGCACAGAGAATGAAAGGTTTGCATCTTTGGTGAAATACCCTTATTTCATTTAAGTTGTGAATTTGATTTTGCTTAGCAGTCTTGTGTTCATGAAGTGCAATGGGTATAAGCTTTCAATGTACCTTAGTCTTCAATTGGTATCACTATGTCAATTGATGGTTTTGGTTCATATGGAGTAGCCTTTTTGTGTAAGTGGACATTTCTTTTTGAGAAAGAGCTATAAGAGGTTGTCTGGTATAGCATCCAATTTGTATCAATTTCTTGGTGCAATTGGTATTATTTAAGCAGCAGTCCCTATTGTAGAAGTATGATCTCAAGGGGATAAGTGTTTAAGATGCTCAGGAGAAGTGAACATAGAGGATGAAGCAGTAACAGTAGTGAACATAAAGCTCAATGCATCACTAATGATTGGTATTTGCAGCAATAACAATACCATGAGAAATTTTAATAGGTATCAATTTCTTTTAATTGGTACAAAAGATGCATTGGAAAAAACAATATTTAGCCAACAGCCATAAGGTGTCCAAAACTAGAGGTCTATTAAAAAGGAGGAAGTATATGTTCAAGGGGAGCATATCACACAAATCCAGTTTATAGAGCAACAACAGTTATTAGCTCTTGAAGAGAATTCGGTTGAGTAGAATGCACATTAATAATCAAACACTTGGTCATTGAAATTCAGTGATTGCTTGGGGAGAAGAAGCAACTTGTAGCCCTTTTCCATTGATGTCAAAGGGGAAGAGAATTATTGGAAAATTTGTGATGGCCTAAGCAGAGAAAATAAATCCATTGGTGGCTCATACTAGGAGACGTGTAGAAGTATCATGAGGATTGGCCATCAATGTGGAAAAGTGAAGAGGTGTTGCCATCAATTCTAAAGGGGGGAGATTATTGGATAGTTGGCATTGTCTGTCTAGCTAGTGGCAGTAAGTGTGTTGGAATTGATGTCAACATTCATGCTAGGAGATCAAGTTGGGTAGTTTGCATTACCTAATAGTTAGCAAGTGGGTTGGCATTGATGTCAACCAGATCAACATGGATGTATGTGCAAGAATGATGTTAGGAAAGACAACATTGATATCCACCACGCTATTTGTGATGGAAGAAGATGCTAGAAATGATGTGCTTGATGGTCAAGCTCATGGGGATTCCCATGGTTGTTGTAGTCTCTGGTAGAGAATCATCACAATAGTAGGCTTATTGGAGAAGCCATAAAATGATGGCTATGATGGTTGGGAGTCCCATACTTTGGAGGATATAATGCCACAAGAGAAAATATTGGATACTCCTAGAGTTAGAACAGTTTGTTAATGCTCGGAAATAAATTTCCAATGGTATGTGGAAGTCCATAAATAGAAATCGGGATCAAAAGTTATTGATAGTCAAAGAAAGGACCTTGAAGTCCTTAGAAACAGACTGATTTCAAAACTAGAGGAGCAAGTTGAATTTCAGAACCCCAAATTTCAGAGGATCACAGTCTCAGGATCTCGGAAGGTAAGGAATATCGGATCCTATAGAATATCGTAATATCAAAGGTCGAAGACTTTGTATAATTTATTTTTAGAAAGTTTTGATATGATCTTAGGGAGTCGATCCTCGAACCTTCGGAACCTCAGAAAGGAGACAAATATCGGAGCAGGCGAGAACCTTGGAATATCAAAACCTCAGAACTTCGGGATTTCATTACTTCTTGTTAATTGGTTTATTTTGAAAGTGTTGATGGTTGCGGGGAACTGAGATTGCAAAGTAATTAGTTGCAAAACCAAAGGATCGAGGGACCCTTTCTCTCTCCTCTGAAAGGACACATGGCAGTAGCTAATTGGTCAAGAGGAGCTTACGGTGGTAGATGATGTCAGCATGATGTGGCAGTACGGAGGACACGTGGTAGTCAGAATCAACACTATTGGGTGGCCTAATGGGGAAAATCTGGGTGACATGTGTCACCATTAAGGAGACACCATGTGGAGATGATGATGAGAGCATGACATCATTCAAGAAGTACATATCAGAGGTTGGGATTTCGTAACTCCATTCTAATCGAAATTTGAAAAAGTTTTGACGTCAAGGGCTTCTGATGTTGATTGGTGTTTGGTCATGGAGACCCAAATAACCAAGGGCACCGAGCAGGTCCTAGCACCTAAGTGTTGTAGAGGCGCCACATGGGTATTTCAGAGGCTAGAGATTTCGTAAGTCCTCTATAAGTGAATTTTGAGAAAGACCCGATACAGGGATCTCTGATGCATTGGTGTTTTATCGTGGAAGCCTGAAGAACCAAGGGCAAAGAGTGATCACACAAGGAGATAGGCCTTCGGTAATTCCTGAAGGGCTTAGCACCTAAGTGTTTTTCCACTGGTCGTAGCTCCCGGTCCCATGAAGGAAAAACAAGAAGGGGCTAAGAAAAAGGGGCTAAAGGATAATTAGGATCTCACGATCTCGTAAGCTAATGTTAATAAAAAGTTACAATATGTGGGGGCTCCTAAATTTCAATATAGTGGTGTATGAAGCTGTCAGTCATAGCACATGGTCCCATGGTGGCAAATAAATAGGGGGCGAAGCAGAAGGGGCTAAAGGCCAATTGGAATCTCACAATTTCATAAACCAACCTTAATTAAGTTATGAAATGATTGTTCTGTTATATAACAACATAGAGGTGTATGGCAAATGAATGAGTCGACATCTAAAGACTAAATGTACATAGTAAGGTTGGTCGATGGATTCAATGGAGACTTTCATAGGCAGGAGATAGAGACAGAGATCGTTGGGTTAAGGCAAAAAGGAACATGCTCGCACAGATGATTTAATGGAGCCTGTCATGAGCTGAGAAGTAAGCCACCTATGATCTTCCCATGCACGCCTTATTGAATTAAATGAAGAACAAAGAATCCATGTTGAATTATGTGTCAAGCTTTGTGAGCCATGAATAAACAGGGAGATCTTCGTTGGAGTGTGAAGGTGGACTAAGGATTTATTTCTCAGAATGGAAACTCTCAGGAGCCTATTCACAATGTTTAATGTGGCTGAAGAAATTACGCAGTTTGATGCAATGGCAACATGGAAAACAATGCATGAGTACTCTTGGGCAGTGTGAATGGAAAAGTGATGGTTGACAGAGACAACGCATGAGTGAAACAAAACCCAGGATTGTAGTTGAGAAATTGGGAGGAATGCAACATAGTTTCTAGTGAGTTGTGTGGAGAGCTTTGTGGGTGTGAGTGTGCTACTGAGGAAAGGTTGAGTGAGCCTGTGCTGCAAACAAGAGGTTGAGAGTGCCTATGCAGTCGAAAGAGACCCCAAGATCCTGTGTTGCACTGTGAGAGGCCGAGAAGAGCCTATGAACAGAAGAGGCTGAGAAGAGCATGTGGACCATAAGGGCAGAGTGTTGATTGTACGTGATGAGAGCAGAGGGCCAAAAGTAGAGATCCCAAGTGAGTATGCTATTGCAGAATGGGTAGAGTGCAGAGAGTGTTGTGTATTAGTGTATACTTTCAAGTAGAACAGTATGCTACTACAGAATGAGCAGAGGACAAAGAATGTTGCATGGATAAAGGGCTAAGGAGAACATATCTGATATCAGGAAGGGTGGCTTCCAATAATAGTGAGCAGTAGGCTATATTTTGAGTGTGGGTTGGAGCCTACATACAAGAAGTTGGTGCTTCCATCTCTAGTGGGTGTCTGAAGAAATATTAGGGGTTGGTGCCTCCTGCAAGTTGGTGCTTGCATAAATCAAAGGAGTTGCAAGTTGGTGCTTGCATAAATCCAAGGAGTTGCAAGTTGGTGCTTGTATAAATCCAAGGAGTTGCAAGTTGGTGCTTACAACAAATCCATTAATTTTGTGCTTCAAATGGTGCTTCTGGTAGGTTGATCAGGTGTCTACAAAAGGAGAGAATTGGTGCTTCCTGTTAGTGGGTGCTAGCAAACAATCAAAGGGAGTTGGTGCTTCCTGTGAGTGGTGGCTCACAAACAGATTGATGTAATAGAGTAGGTGCTCTTATTTTACATCAATAACAACAACAAGCTTTGGTGGTTTTTTCTCAAAAGGGTTTCCACGTAAAACCTTTGTGTCTCATTTGTTTGTTGCTCATGATGTGTATGCTTGTGTTGATTCATATGGTTGTTGTTATGGTCTGATAATTGGTTGCTCTCATATAATGGATTTCAAATTTGAATGAGTAAATATAAAAGGCATAAAAGTTAAAATTAGCCTTAATACTAATTCACCCCCCCTCTCAGTATTAATATTGTTTCCAACAAATGCAATGATTTTCAATGAGATAGGGTTGGTAGTGTTTTACCGCCTTATAGAATGCATACTCTTGTTTATCAATGTAGGATAATTAACCTCAGGTCCTTGTAGGATGGCACTCATATATGATATTGGCTGCTCATTGTTTTGATCATATTTATGCGTAAGTATGGTGGCAATATAAGTGTTAGAAGCGAAGGTGTAGAGCCAATTTTTTTGTTAAAATCTAGGTTTTATAAGGTTAGTGCTTTTTTGATAGATTTCTTGATATGAGAGAATGTGTCCTTTTCCATTTTATCCCACTTGTATATTGCATCCTTCCTCACCATCTCCTGCATAGGTTTGACAATTTGAGCATAGTCGGAGATGAACTTGCAGAGAAAGTTGAGCTTCCCCAAAAAGGACTGCATAGTTTTCTTATTCACTAGGAAGTGAATTTGCGTAATAGCTCTCACCATTTTAGGGTCTACTTTAATCCCACTTTTCATGATAATATGGCCCAAGTGGTTTCCCTCGGACATTAAACAAATACTCTTCTTTGGATTAAGCAATATCTCGTACTTTCGACATCGCTCGAATATTTGCTTCAAATGGCGTAGATCGTTGGATCTCTTCTTGGAAAAAACTGTGAGATCATCAAGATACACCACTATGCTTTGCCTGATCAATCCATGAAATGTGATGTCCATTGCACGTTGAAATGTCACATCGACATTGACTAGCCCAAATGGCATTCTTTTGAATGCGAATGTGCCCCAGTTCATTGGGAAAGTAGTTTTTAGTCTATCAGACTCTGAAACCAAAACCTGGTTGTAGCCCAAATAACCATCAAGTAAAGAAAATATCTCTGACCCTGATATTGTCTACAACATCTGTTCCATATATGGCATAGGGTATTTGTCATTGGCTGAGACATGATTCAAGTTTTGAAAATCAACACACAAGCAGATTTCCCCTAACTTCTTTCTTATTGGGACTAGAATAGATACCCAAGTTGAATGTCGTACCTTGTATATGATCTAAGCATCCAACATCTTTCTCAACTCTTTCTTGAATCAGGGGCTCAAGCATGAGATGTACCTTCAACAACTTTTGTTGGAAAGGTTTGGCCCTTTCCTTGGTTGGGATGATGTGTTGGATTATTCGTGTGTCATAAGTTTTGAGCTCATCATATGTCCACGCGAACACATATTGGTATTCTTGAAGATGCAGATGAAGTATTGTATCCCTTGTGATGTACATAAAATACCGAGATTGAAAAACTTCAAATATTTCTGCATTCCAAGATTAATCTATTCATGCGATAGCATTGAACTGTGGGTTTTAGCATCGACTGGCCCTCTAAAATGATTCTCCAAGTCATACAGATTTTTTAATGATATGATGCATTTCAACATGGGTTTCTCTTTGTTTACATGAGTTTCATCTTGCAACGCCTTTTCATGCTCATCTTCATTGATAAATGCATCTTTGAATACATCAGTGTTCGCCATAAAGTGTTGTATCCGATGGTCATCATTAAAAATGCGTAAATTAGTGATATTATCAGGGATGGATGGTTGGTAAAGAATTTGAATGGAAAAACCATCTCAAGCAGTGAAAACCTAACAACGACATTTGCTAATGCATCCATAGTTGTGTTACGCATTCTAGGAACATATATGATATTAAAATCTTGGAAATGAGAAATAAAACACCATACCTCTTGTTGATAACCTTTCAAATGAGGTGACACATAATGTATAGTATTATGTACCTATCGTACGATGATTTCTGAGTCACCTATTGCTTTAAGAACTCCAACATTGAGGTTAATGGCCTTCTGTAAGCCCAGGATGAGTGCTTCATATTCCGTTGTGTTATTAGTGCACTCGAATTCCAAGCGGCTTGAGATCAGGTGTTTTCTCTGTCACGTGTCTTCTAAAACACAACCAACTCTAGAGCCCTCTTGTGTCTTTCAACCATCAAAATACAAATTCCAAACTTCATATGTACAAGAACTATGCTATTGGGAGCAGGATCCCCCAAGGGCAGTTTTGGGGCTAAAAGCCCATGTTTAAGTCAAATTTTTGTAATATTATTGTAAAGACTCCGCATTTTGTGGTCACGAAGCGCGAAGTTGTTATGTGTCATAAAGGGTAGTCCGCCCTTAGTTTTGTAATGTAAAATTGGTTGTAAGAGATCTACCCATGGTCCGCGGACCATGGGATTGTATAAAAAGAGCTAAGCTCTAAGTAGTTAGAGGCATCGAACATGTAAGAGAGTCATAGCTTTAGAGCAAGAAGTCTAAGTCTTGGGTTGTAGCGTAGGTAGAGGTTCTGCAGCTGAGTGCGCAGAGGCCTATTGTAGAAGTACGCAACTTAGTGTGCGGACCCCTACAGCTGTGTGCACAGGGTGAACAGAGTTCGTAACACTTGGAAGATATTAATAAAAGGAGTTATTCTGCAATTTCCATGTATTTGTTCTATTGACGGGTTTGGATATTTTGTGTATGAATTTATTTTATTATGCTTCTATACTACGCGAATGAATATAGTTACGTTGAATAACAAAATGCAATTACGAATAACTGATTACGCGGTGATATCTTTAAGTATTTGGAAAAATAAAAAAATCACTTAGGGTAATTGATGAATCTTCAAGGCGCGCTACCATAACAGCACAAAAGTAATTGAGCCCCAGGTTAGGGCTGTGCGAAGGTTGATCGTGTACTTTCGTGAAGGTATTGAAAGCCATAATAGAGGGTTTGTCTTACAAGCCCTAGAGCGAGATCACCTCCATGAAGGCAAGGATAGAAGAGATCAAACGACATCACAACCATATCAGGGCGTATAAACTTGGTTCCAGCATCCCCCTATACTACTTCAGGTGAGACTTCAGTCCACACTCCGCGGGTTGATGCCAAAAGGGCCAGTAGTGTAGGGATTTGTTTGGCTAATTAATGCTGAACCTAGTTTAGGCCCCATCAAACCAACAAATGGTTCCATTTCCAGGATCAAAATCTGCATAAGAGACGTGTGATGTCGTATCACTGGAATCCAACTAAGAAGGAGATTGGAGACTAATTGGATAGAAAAATCCACGAATTCGCGGCATAGGAGAACAAAAACCCGCGACTAACAAAGGAACAATGGTTGGACCGATACCTGTATACAAATATCCACGTATCTTCTTCTTCTCTTTCCCTATTGAGCTATACGAGTGGATCGCGAAGCTAGTAAATAGCTAAGGAAGGTGGAAACCTGACAATCCTATTGTGTGGACCCCAGAGCTAGTGCAAAGGTTGGAGGCATCGAAGGATAAGATCGCCCACGCTGTCGATCATTGGCTCGATCGCGTCATAGGAGGATTTGTGACTGAATTCGCGGTCGACACCTCAGTTAGCTATAACGAGGTGGAGCGACATTTTTTCAAAGGACCATGAGGTAAGTACGTAAAATATTTGAATACTTGGATTAAAATGTTGTTGTGCGAAAAACGGGTTATGCAACTACCTTGATGTTCGAGACTACGCGAAGTGGAAAAACTTACAGGAACAAAAGAAAAAGGCGTCCGGAGTATAGCCCCTTGATTTCACCTCAGCAAAGTGATGAATAAGGGATAACAAAGGTTTCTCCGCGAAGTGTTATTCAGTTAATAAGACAAGGATTCCTGCAAATACCACATCCACCCACACCACCTCCGACTTCACCACCGTTGCCTCCAACTTCACCCATACCATCTCTACCTCCACCCACACCACCTTCGACTTCACCACCATCACCTCCAACTTCACCTGTACCACCTCCACCTCCACCGCGGTTCAGTATGGAAGATACAGTAAAGTTTCCTTTATTCAAAGGCTTGGGAAAGGAGGACCTGAACCAATTATGGTTCGTTGTGAGGGCTATATGGGAATGTTATGTAACCAGCTCAAGAAAAGATAGAAAAGATAGGTCAACGCCTTAGAATTCAGCCTCTTCGAGGGGGCAACCTCCTTTACATTACATAAATGAACAATTATTCCATGATTCAAATGACAAAACCTCCTTTCTATATATAGGAGTCTAAGGAGTCACAATATAATCCAGCCGACCTAACAATAATAATATAAAGCCACAAAAATAACAATAGAGGGATTCCATGGGGCACAGAAATAACAACATGGGGGTAATAGGGGCACAACAATATAAATAAGGGGTATAACTACAATAGTAATGGGGTAATCACTAGTATTATAGGGACCCAACATGCCCCTCTCCTTCAAAAAAGTGTTGTCCTCAACGCTTGAGTAGTTCTGGATACTTCTACATAAAATTCTCATCCTCCCATGTGGAATCTTTAGCGGATAAGTTCTTCCACTTGATAAGATACTCTGAAATTGATCGATTTCGTAGCTGTCGAGTTCTTGTTTCTGTGACTGCTTCCGGTTCCAATATAATTTTCCCTTCCTCGTCAAGTTCTGGAAATATTGTTTGAACTGGGAGCTTGTCACCTATAACCTTCTTTAAACATGAAACATGGAAAACTGGGTGCAATCGAGAAGTTGCAGGAAGCTCCAATTTGTATGCCATAGTACCAATCTTTTGCAACACCTTGTATGGACCATAATACTTTGGTGATAATTTATTATCCTTCTTAGCTTGCTTTAGGGACATTTGCTTATATGGTTGTAGCCGTAGGAATACCCAATCACCTACATCAAAACTTCTTTCACTGCGATGTTGATCTGCCTGTTGTTTCATTCTATTTTGTGCCAACACGAGGTTATCCTTTAAGAGTTGGAGGACTTGTTGTTGATGTTCGATGTGATGTTCCACTGCCTGAACCTTAGAATTTTCTCTTAAATATGATGTGATGGATGGTGGTTGATACCCATAAAGTGCCATAAATGGGGTCATTTTTGTTGCTGTATGGAAGGAAGTGTTATACCACCATTCAGCCAGAGGCAACCATTTGACCCATTGTGTCTGTTTATCAGATACAAAGCAACGAAGATATCCTTCCAAACATTTGTTTACTATCTCAGTTTGCCCATCAGATTGAGGATGATAAGATGAGCTATGAGCTAACTAAGTACCAAGACAAGAAAATAATTATGTCCAAAAATTTCCAGTGAAAATGGGATCTCTGTCACTTACAATAATCTTTGGGTTTCCATGTAGCTTTTGAATTGTTTCCATAAATGCAGTAGAAACTGTACTGGCTTTAAATGGATGTGATAATGCACAAAAGTGTGCATACTTGGTAAGTCTGTCAACTACCACCATGATGACACTCTTTCCCTCAGACTTGGGTAAACCTGTGATAAAATCCATTGAAACCTCCTCCCAACGTTGGCTTGGAATGGATAAAGGTTGTAATAGACCCGGTGTCTTAATTGTTTCAACTTTATTTTGTTGGCAAACCAAACATTCCGCCACAAAATTTTGAATATCTGATTTAAGGCCATCCCAAAAAAATTCCTTCTTAACCCTGTGGTAAGTTTTTAAAAATCCTGAGTGCCCTCCTAAGGGAGAAGTGTGCAATTCCATAAGAATCTTTTGTTTTAGCTGGGAATTCTTACAGAGGTATAAGCGATCTTTGTACCATAACGAATCATTTTTCCAGCTAAATGTATCAGACGTACTGGAATCTTGTTGTAGCTTTTGAATAAGTGCCCACACTTCTTCATCATTCTTCCATTCCTCCCTTGCTTCGTTTATCCAATCTGGTTGGATAATAGAAATGGCGCACAACAATGCTTCCACATCCTCATCCTTTCTTGAGAGTGCATCTGCCACCACATTTTGCTTCCCTTTTTTGTAGATGATTTCAAAGTCATAACCCAACATCTTTGTGACCCACTTTTGTTGCTCTTCAGAGGATAATCTTTGTTCTAAAAAGTATTTAAGGCTATCATGATCGGTTTTTACCTTGAAGTGTCTTCCCATTAGGTAGGGTCGCCATTTCTTAAGTGCATGGAGTATTGCCAACATTTCCTTCTCATAAATAGCTTTGCTTAAAAACTTTCCCTTGATTGGACGACTTTCAAAAGCAATGGGTCTTTCATCTTGCATTAGAACAGCACCAATTCCATTTCCTGAAGCATCACATTCCACAATAAAGGTTTTTGTGAAGTCCGGTGTAGCTAAGACCGGTGCTTGGCACATTGCCTCTTTAAGATGTTCAAAGGCCTTTGTTGCTTCCGGAGTCCATGAAAATGCATCTTTCTTCAATAATGTTGTTAGAGGTGCTGCTATTCTCCCATAATTCTTAACAAACTTGCGATAATACCCTGTCAACCCAAGAAATCCTCGCAGATGCTTTATGGATGTGGGGATTTTCCATTCCTTAATGGCTTTAATTTTGCTAGGGTCTACCTTAACTCCTTCATGAGATACAATATGACCCAAATATTCCACCTCCTGGACTCCAAAGAAACATTTGGATCTTTTTGCATATAATTGTTTCTCCTCCAATAGTTGTAGCACCTTGTCAACATGTTCAACATGATCCTTCCAAGACTTGTTGTAGATTAGTATATCATCAAAAAATACTAACACAAATTTTCTAAGGAATGGTTTGAAAATTGAATTCATCAAACCTTGAAATGTTGAAGGTGCATTGGTAAGGCCAAAAGGCATGACCAAAAATTCATAATGACCCTCATGAGTTCTAAATGCCGTTTTCGGAATGTCTTCAATCTTCATTCTGATTTGATGATATCCCGAACGAAGATCCAACTTGGTGAAGTAAATTGATCCATGCAATTCATCCAGTAATTCATCAATGACAGGAATGGGGAACTTATCTTTAATAGTGAGCTTGTTGAGCTCCCTATAATCCGGACACATGCGCCATGATCCATCCTTCTTGTGCACCAATACTACTGGAGCAAAGAAAGAACTTTGACTTGGTTGAATTATACCAGCCTCTAGCATTTCTGCAACCATACGTTCAATTTCACTTTTTTGGACATAGGGATATCTGTACGGCCTGATGTTTGGAGGAACACTTCCTGGAATCAGATGAATAGCATGATCATGATCACGCATAGGTGGGAGACCTTTGGGAGTCTCAAATACCTTGGAATGATTGTCCAGGACTTTTTGGAGATCTGGAGAAATAGATGATTCCGATGTGGAAACATCTAGCGAACATAATTGTGCAATTACACCTCTTTGCTCCTTTTTTAGAAGCTTTGTCATACCATTAGAGCTGATTATCTTTCCTGGTTTCCCTGCAATACCCCTTAATTCAACTTCCTTTCCTTCTGTAGAAAATTTGATGAAAAGTTCTTGAAAATTAAAAGCTATTGTACCCAAGGATTGTAGCCATTGGACTCCTAGTACAACATCAGCACCTCCCATTGGAATGGAAAGCATTGGGCTAGTCAATACATATTCTCCCATGGATAGCTTGATATTATGGCACTTTCCAGAGCAATTTATTGTTCCTCCATTTGCAATCATCACTTGACACTCTGGTGCTGGATATAGGAAGCAATTCAATTCTTTTGCTACCCTACAATGAATAAAATTGTGGGTGCTTCCTGAATCAATCAACACTATTACCTTTTTCTTCTTGATTTGTCCTTCTATCTTGATGGTTTGAGGAGTGGTAATTCCCGCCAATGCATTACAAGATATGGTCGGATTTATTTGTTCTTCATCTAGGCTTTGTTCCTGGAGTATATCTTCTTCTTTTGACCTTTCTTGCTCCTTTTCTTCTTCCTCTTCACAATCTATGTAGAATAATTTCTTCTCAGCACACTTATGACCTTTAGTGTATTTGCTATCACAACTGTAACAAAGCCCTTTTGCTCTTTTTTCTTCCAATTGTTGTGGTGTCAACCTTATAGGTTGTGGAAGACTAGGAGCAACAACACTTCTGTCTTTATAGTTGTGAGTGGTATGCTTCCTGGTTGCCATAATTTTGCTTTCCATTTTTCTTGCTAACCTGAATGCCTTCTCTAATGAATCAGGTTCCCAAAGGCGAACATCATGTTGGATATTATCCTTTAAAGACCCTATGAACACATCAATCCTATGCTCCTCTGGAATGTCTTTTACCCTTATGTTCAATTTTTGGAACTCCTCAATGTGCTCCATTACTACACCCTTTTGTTTGAGACTTATCATTTGGTTCCAAATATATTGTTGCCATATGTACCTTTTGTGTGTTTTGCACATTATTGAGATCGAAGAACTACTCCATCTGTAATATCCATGTGGCGGGATCCTTGCCATCAAACTTCCTCATATCGATTTTTGGAATATGGTGAGTCTTCAATCCAACATTAGCATCTACGGAATCATGATTAACATTTCTTTTGTTCTCATCATGAGTTTCCTTTAGTACCCTTTCACCCTTAGGGACCATTTCTTGTAGCAACTTATTCATATTTATCTTCAATTCATCCATGTCTGTCTTCAAATCTATCTTCAAATCATCCATCTTAGCTTCCACGTCAATCATCTTAGCTTCTACGCCTTTCTTTAAACAGTCCATCTTAGCTTCTACACCTTTCTTTAAACCATCCATCTTAGCTTCTACATCTTTCTTTAAACCATGTATCTTAGATTCTGTTCCTTTTTGTGCAAGGGACAGTTGTTGCACTTGGTCTTGTAATTTTGATATATCATGTTGCATTTCTTCCTCTTCTTCATGAGTCATGCTAGAGCTTTAAGGTTCCTTACTAGGTGTTTGCATTTTCTTTCCTCGGGGCATCAATTACCGATAATAATGCTCTACTATGTCCTTTGAATTCCTTCAAAATAAATTTTCAAACCAAGCTTAAGCAAATATTTAAGAAAATCTACACACCTTTTTTCACTTTGTAGGAGCTCGATATTGCCTCTGATGTATCTCTATACTTTCCAATAATCTACTTCTGAATTTTTTAGCCATAGTAGCCCTCTGTGTCCTCTTTCCAATGCCGAGAGTCTGACCCAAATTGGATTCTCCAAGGAAGAGTTATGTGAAATCTCCCACAGTGACTTGCTTATAGACTAGTTCAGTAGAGCGAACTTGTACGACGTGCCACGAGTCACTGTTTCGACCTTTGGATCTAAAACATGCATACAAGAATCTACATTCCGTCCTCTTTCTGTAACTTCTTATGAAATTTCAATCCGATCCCCAGAGAGAAAGTTATGACGATTTTCCCCAGGTCACCTGTTTTGAATGTAATTCAGGAGTCTGCAAGAAGACCAACTTCCTTAGATCATATCTCCGCAAATATCACGCAAAAAGATATGAAATTCGCACCAAAGGTTCAGTGCGATTTCTTCTCAAATGGGTTTTTTTTGCAACTTCTGAAACGTCACAGAAAAAAAAGTTATAGCGAAAATGCCACGATGACCTGTTTGGAGCAGGGAAACCCTAGAATCCAAAGCTCTGATACCAAATGTTATGTAACCAGCTCAAGAAAAGATAGATCAACGCCTTAGAATTCGGCCTCTTCGAGGGGGCAACCTCCTTTACATTACATAAATGAACAATTCTTCCATGATTCAAATGACAAAACCTCCTTTCTATATATAGGAGTCTAAGGAGTCACAATATAATCCAGTCGACCTAACAATAATAATATAAAGCCACAAAAATAACAATAGAGGGATTCCATGGGGCACAGAAATAACAACATGGGGGTAATAGGGGCACAACAATATAAATAAGGGGTATAACTACAATAGTAATGGGGTAATCACTAGTATTATAGGGACCCAACAGGGAAGCTCAAGGTGTTACAAATGATCATATAAATAAGGTGACACTGGTTAGTTCTCTGCAAGATCGTGCACTAACCTAGTATATTAAGTACTCTAACGATAACCCGAATGTTGGAGTAGCAGACATCTAGGCAACACTAAATAGGGAATTTAGTAGGCCTAAATCTGAGGTGCAGTCGATTGTGGGATTCAAAGAGATCGTAATGCAACCAGGTGAGATGCCTTGGGAACTAGATCAGAGGCTAAAATGTACAATCCATGAAGCCAACATGAATTTGACAGATGGACAACATCGTGAGTGGTTTGTGGCTTCGCTACTACCACACTTAAGGAGTGTGCTGTCGCAGCAGAAGATAACAACTCAGGAAGAGGCCTTGGAGATTTCCATGAGACTACATGAGACTCTGATGCAAGATCCTAATCTAGGAGTTCAACAGATCCATGCGCAGCTGAAGAATTTGTGCCTTGAGATGCAAAGTCTGAAACAGGACAGGACGATTCGACCAGAGGTACGCGAGGAGGTATGGTGCTTGAAATGCAAGAGACAGGGTCTGGAGAAAGACCATTGCTTGGTCTTTGCAAATTATATTGCAGGAGGAGGACCGATGCCTTTAAGGCCATAATCTCAACCTAGCACGGGGCCTACATTATGGTGCGCTATCTATTTGGTAGCCAGAAAACATGCCACGGATAATTGTCACTTGCTACAGAAGTATGTACAAGCACCGCAACAATTGTTCTGCAACTTTTATAGGTCGGTAGGACATGATGAGCGTACTTTTAGGAGCTATGAATTGATGATGGATAGAACTCCCGCCTATAGGGTTTAGTTTGAAACATGGCCCCTTGACCAGAATGCAGGGATGGCGTGGACATGATTTCAGGGGCGCAGACAAGGCGAAGGCGGAGGGGGACCTGGTAGAGGTCGAGAAAAATTGATTTGCTACAATTGCGGAGGACCAAGACATTATGCCCGTGATTGCACTAATCTAACGCATTCGTTGTGCAAGTATTGCACGCTGTTTGATCATGAAATAGAGGAGTATACTACACTGATAGCTAGGATACGTGAAAAAATGGCGCTACCACCTCTGCCGACTTAGAACCTGCAGATGATGAGGTTTGAGCCACGCGAGGAAGATCCAAACATAAATATAGTGCTCAAGAGTGGAATTGTGGCAGGAGATGACAAGGGGAAATAGCTAGAAGACAATACATGGGTTTGTAAAGCCTCAATAAAATAGGTAGAGTTCAATTTGCAGCGCATTCATGAAGCCTTCATGGAAGCTAAGAAGAGCTTTGTTGAGGCCTTCACCTCAGGAAGCAAGGATAAGCCTTAGCCGAAAATGGACCCCACTATGCTCACAACTTTCCTGAAAACCTGTATGAAGTTACTGCGCGAAAGTAAGGCTGTGAAAGGATTATAAGAACTCATCAATAGATGTGCTGGAACCGCGCTAGGTGAGTTTCACATAGTAAGAAAGATTGGCAAGCATAAAATGAGGATAGGACGAGAGATGAGACTGACCGCATAGATAAGAGAGTATGAAATAGATCAGGTCATTTTGGACCTGGGGTCAGATGCAAATGTCCTACCAAAGAATACTTGGGAGTGAATGGGGAGACCTACGCTACAATCATCTTCGATTCATCTAAGGATGGCGGATCAACAGAAAATCATCCCCATGGGGCGACTGCAGGGGGTGACCATGGATATTGAGGGAGCGAGCGTACTGGCTGATTTTGAAGTAATAGAGATAGTAGATGACAACAATACCTACCCTGCGCTCTTGGGAATTGACTGGGCTACTGATATGAACGGGTTAATCAATCTGAATAAGTGAAAGATGATCTTTGAGAAGAAATCGTTGCGTGTAATAGTACCCCTTGATCCTGCTGAAGGATCGTGCTATACTGAACCTGTCCGTGATTATGAGAGTGATGACGACCTAGACTGTATCTATAAGATAATAGCGCGAGACCAAGATTGGGTGAATCCCACCGCGGATGGACGGATTACATGGGATCGCAAGAGTTCCTGCACTTCGGACTCTGACGAAGAAATAGAATGCTGGCAGAATCGGTTACATGAAGTAACTACACTAAATTGCAACATGATGACCCGGTCACTGCGCTATGTGTCATCAGAGGTAAGAAATATGCCTATTTATGATGGTCTAAATGAGGTAGATATCTTTTTGGATGCATTTGAAAGGGAGGTACTAGAAAAGTAGTGCTTCTAGGCCTTGGATTGGGCACTGCGCACTACGCCCGCAAGATGGTGGGGTACGCACAAGGGAAGCCTAATTGGCGCGAATGTAGGAGGATGATGACAACATGATTTGGGAAGCCTAAGATGCGACTGACAGAGAAGTATGATGGGCAGAATAATATGCGCGCACATCTAGCCAAATGGAGGCGGGCTTATGGAGAAAAGCACCAACCTGAGTGGGTGCACCTGTTCTGTCATACCCTGGATGTTATCCCAATAAATTGGGATATAGAAACAGAGCTCCGCCATGGGACAAGTGAATGGGATATCCTGCGCAAAGGATTCATGATGACATTCAGTTTTGAGGACGGGTTTGACAGTATTGATGAAGCGCTACAAGAGGTGAAAGCAGCTATCTTTAGGATACTGCAGGATCCTTTAGACCTGATTCAGCCTAAATGGGCTACTCAGCTGAGTCGCGTGCTCAAATTTTATAATGTAACTGCTGAAGCAGAGGATGAGGATCCGTAGAAGATTAACATTCCGGAAACAGAAGGCCACCACGAGGTTCAAGGACCACAAATTGAGAAACCTAATATAATCGCGTCGATGAAAATGAAACAAGTGAACATTGGTACGGAGGCAGAACCCAAATTCACGAAGATTGGAGACTACTAGGATGATGCGACGGTGGATAAGGTCGCTGAATTTCTTGGCGAATACCAGGACTTATTCCCCACCAAGCTTACAGGTCTGAAAGGAATAATCAGGGACTTAGGAATGATGAAAATCACGTTAAAGATCGACGTGAAGCCAGTGAAGCAAACGCCTTACCGTCTCAATCTGAAATACAAGGAGAAGGTCTACTTAGAGCTAGAAAAGATGCTAGTGGCAGGCCTCATTAAGCCTGTGGAATAATTTGATTGGGTAAGCCCAATGGTGGTGCAAGAGAAGAAGAAAAAGGATGAGATAAGGATATGCGTGGATCTCAAAAAATTGAATGAAGCTTGTGTGCATGATCCTTTCCCGACTCCATTCACGGATGAAGTGTTGGATAATGTAGGCAGCTGGGAAGCATATTCCTTCACTGATGGGTTCTCTGGGTACCACCAAATAAAAATCGCGTGAGAGAATCGGACCAAGGCAACCTTCGCGACTGAATGGGTTTGTTTTCAATACACTGTAATGCCATTTGGATTGAAGAATGCGCCTGCAATCTTTTCGCGCGTGGTTGTTGCGACATTCAAGGAATTTATTCATAAGTTCCTGGAGGTATATTTTGATGACTAGACTATATTTGGGCTGGTTAAGCGCCATGTAGCAAGCTTGCACCTGATGCTAGATACCTGTCGAAGATACCAGATCGCACTCAATCTCAAGAAGTGTCTATTTTGCATTCCTTTTGGGAACCTATTGGGGCATGTGGTTTGCAGACAAGGACTGATGGTAGACCCCACAAATATCGCAGTGATACTGAACTTGGAAGTGCCGAGGAGTGTGAAACAGTTGCATGCTACTCTGGGACATACGGGATATTACAGAAAGTTTATCAAAAGCTATGCCCAGATCACCGCACCTATTGAAAAAATGTTGAAGAAGGATGTCACGTTCTACTGGAACGATGACTGTAAGAAACACTTGGATATATTGAAAGAAAAGATGGTTACCATGCCGATTATAGTCTTCTTAGACTGGAAGAAAGAGTTTCATGTACATGTCGACGTGTCATGTATAACGCTGGGGGCAGTACTAACACAGGCTGGTAGAGAAGGCTTGGACAATCCTATCGCATTCACAAGCCGCAGATTATCCAAAGTAGAGAAGAACTATTCTACCACTGAATGCGAGTGGCTTGCTATGGTGTATGGGCTCCAGAAGTACCAGCACTACTTGTTAGGAGGCCATTTTAAGATGTATACGAATCACTCCGTGGTGAAGTACCTGGTCAATAAGCCTGTGTTGGGGGGCGAATCTACAAATGGCTCTTATTGTTCCAAGAGTACGATTTTGAAGTTGTTGTGAAGCTTGGACGATTGAACATGGGACCAAACCATCTGTCGCACATCGAAACAAGGGAGGAACCTACTAACTTGGAAGAAGGATTGCCTGACGTGTAGCTATTTGCAGTACGTGTCATGGATGGTCATTTTGAGGATATAATACACTTCCTAACAATAGGAACTGCACCGGAAGGATACTCTATCCAACAAAAGAAGGAATTAGTGGTGCGCACGACAGATTTCTCTGTCATTGCTGGGCATCTATACAAGATGGGGACTGATGAGATATTGCGACGGTATGTACCTAAGTTCGAATGAAGCAGCATCCTCGCATATTCTCATGGGGGCGTCATGGGAGGACATTATGCAGGGAGAGCAACCGCGCAGAAGATTCTACACACTGGGTTGTGGTGGCCAACCCTTCATTAAGATTCAAAAGCATATTGCAAGGCATGTGATGTATGTCAAAGAATGGGCAGGCCATCGCGGAGGGATGAAATGCCTTTGAATCCACAAATAACATTGCAACCATTTGAGAAGTGGGCAATAGATTTTGTAGGACCCATTCAACCACAAGGGAAGACAAGCGCAAGGGACATTATCACTTCGACGGAGTATTTGACTCGTTGGGAGGAAGCGCAGCCGGTGAAGGATTGCATGGGTGTGACAGCTGAAAAGTTCCTGTTTGAGCATGTACTGACGCGATTTGGATGTCCAAGGATCTTGATGAGTGATCGTGGTACGCACTTCCTGAATGAGACGATCAATGCACTCACAAAGGAATTTCAGGTATATCACTAGAAGAGCACACCTTATCAGCCACAGGCTAACAGGACAGTGGAGGCATTAAACAAAGTGCTTGAAAATGCACTGACCAAGGTTTTCAATGCTCAACGATGTGATTGGGACCTATGCATACCTTCAGTATTGTGGGCTTATCAAATGAGATGCAAGAAGTTGACGGGATAAACCCCTTTTAGGCTTGTCTATGGCGTGGAATCCGTAATGCCTATGGAATACATCGTGCCTGGTCTGCGCATAGCAGTGCTCACAGGTATGAAGAACTGTGGAGCCCTAGAAGAGAGGCTCGCGCAGCTAGATGAGCTTGAAGAAGAAATATTTTTGGCTAGATTTCACCAGCAGGTACAAAAGCTGCGTGAAAAGGCATGGCATGATCGACACATCAAGCTGCGCACATTTAAGGTAAATGATCCGGTTTTGTTGTATGATAGTAAGTTGGATAAATTTCCAGGAAAATTCAGGATGCACTAGTTAGGGCCTTATGTTATTAAGGAGATTACTGACGAAGGAGCGGTACACTTGGTCAAGTTAAATGGAGAACCCTTCACCAGAAAGGTGAATGGTAGTCGCTTGAAGCCATACGCCAGTGGTTCGGCCATGTGACTAAATGAAAGTAGAACAGTCTTAGCGCTCTAGGCAGCTGAAAGGAGGCGCGGGACTATAAACTACATTGCCCGAGTTGGGGAGCTGCGTGATTGGAATATGGTGGGAAGCAAGGACATGTCACTGGGTTCGCAACAGCATGGAGGGAGCTGCACTACCCAGGAAGAAATCGTCCAGGTCGGCTGGAAAGTGATCGTTAAAGTCACTGTACATGAAAAGACGATAGAAATGAGGCCAAATGGAGCGGCTGACCAACATTTAAGATTAAATTTATGGCTTAGGTCCTTGAAAATCTGCTGCCAATCAAGCATTAATGAACCGATTTCGGGGGGAACGGTCGGATTTGAATTAAAATTTCCATATAAATTCCAAGTGGCTGCCCAGCGAAAAATACTTGGCATTTTGAGAATTGAGTTGTTGCGCTCTCAGCTGCACATGAGCTGTGAATTCTTTCAAGACCTGATAAAGAGTCCAACGTTTGAACAATTTTCAAAAGAGACACAAGCACTAGTGAAAAGCGTCATGTCAACCCATGCAGAAGCTATGAACACTAAAGGAGTGGCCACCGAGGAAAATCTGCAGGAAATTGATATGGGGACCGAAGTAGCTGCCCCAGAAGTGGCTGAAGTATTGGCACAGGTCTTTAAATCCCCGAGAATGCTAAGACCAAAGCCAACCCAAACCAAGGAGACCATGAAAGACAAGAAGGGCAAGCAGCCTACCATCCTGGTGCGCGCGTCACCGAGACGAAACCCACCAAAGACCACTACCTAGGAGAAAGGCAAGGCTATAGACCTAGAGGCAGAAGATGAGGATATCGAAGACATCCCCATGGACGATGAGGATGTGGGAGTGGAAATAGAGGAGGTTGAAGCCCAGGGTGCAGACCCTATTACATGGTTGTCGGAGTATGTCCCTCTGCGCAAGCCTAAGTCCAAGGTCCCAAAGGACATTGATGAAAGTAAGACTCTCGTGCATACCCCATTGCTACCAGATGAGATCACTTTTGACGATCCGTGTTTGGCATGGGTGTCGATTTTGAAGCTCAAATAATGGGACTTGGTGGACCATGAGAAGTTCCCGCACTTGGTGACCGAATAGTTGATGTACCACATCATAGACACAAATACGGGGATGATTGCACTGGAGCCACGGAAGTGGCTCAGAGGAGTAGAGAAGGCATGATTACTCAACCTGCTATGGGTGTCGCACTATAACCGCACCCCGTGATGGTTTTAGTCATCAAGAAGCTGCTATGCTTGGTGCATGATGGGTGTGTGTGGCTGGAGGAGCCCATACCCATCATCGATATGTTAATTCACCGCATCACACGCCTGCCGTATATAGGTGAAAATCTAGCTATGATCTTTGGTGGCAAGGGTGGCGAGTTGGCGCTTGTATAATCAATGAAAGAAAAGTTCAAAGTGGTGAAGAAGTCATGCGGGTACGCTATCTCTAGCATTTGTGACCCTGCTGTGAAGGTGGCAACACAGATCCTTTTAGGGAAGGTGATGCGGAAGTGTTGTGTCGATGAGGTGTCGGTGACTGTCATTGCGCTCGCATAACAGTGCGTAGAAGGAGTCCAATTTAACTGGTCGAACTACCTTCACAAAGAGTTCCTGGAAAAATTCTGCGAAGTGTAAGAGCAAAGCAAGACGTTCCACTACGTGTGGCTCTTGCTATCGATTGTGCTCGTACCATGGGAGCTACCAGAAGAGAGCCAATTCCCCTCGGTCGCGCTAGACCTTCCTGAAGCAATGAAGTACGCTTTACTATAGGTGACCAAGGATGCAGAGCGTGTTCGGGATAGTAAGATATTCTCGATCTTGATGGAAAATAATATCAGGATGGCTATTAATCGCAAGTTATGATTGTCGTCCACAGTATATACTAACCTGCAGAGCTATGCCAAATTCAAAGATGATTTCCATCGGATATCAATCAGGGCGTAGAAGGACCCTGCGCAAAAATGGTATGATTTGCCATACCTAGCCATAGATGATGCCATCGATTCGGTGTTGGATAAATGACCGACAGAGTGGCACACCACCATAGACTTGGAGGTGGGTGGAAGCAAGTATACCACACAAAAGAAGAAGGAAGAGGCCAAGCTGAAGATGGCATAGCTGGTCGAAAAGAGGAAGAAGGAGGCCGCTAAGAAGGCCAAGGCAGAACAGACAGGAGGCAGGAATAGATAGGTGGCACAAAGTGGGGCTCTGACAAAGGCGTGCGGTCACCTTCACCTGAAACTGAAGAAGAGGACACAGAGTAGCACAGTGCAGACCCTCAGGAGACGTCTGACTGCCTTAAGCACTCGAGAGAGCTAGAAAAGGGGGTCCAAAATCTAAGGCGACCAAGACCTCACTGGACCCTATCACACTAATGGAGGGAGATTTATACGACATCGGTGACCCAGTCAGAGATATCATTGTAGAGGCCTTGCAGCAATTTGAAAATCAACAGTAAATCATCCTAGGGGCCATCCAGACTGGATTGCAGGAGTTGCAGACCCGCGCGTCGCAAGTTGGCACAGTGTCTACCAGCTTGGCTATCGGCACATCAGAGGCTGCTAATATGTTGTGCATGAAGGCTTGTATTGCCCTAGTTTTTCCGGATGGAGCACTAACAACAGAAAATGAGGCTGATAGGCCCACTATCAGTGCCTTGAAGGGAGTGGGATTGAGCCTGGCAGCTCTCCTGCACGAAGCACTCCACCTCTTGCAGGATGGAGTAACTGTAGAGCTGAGGGCCAGTGAGCACCATGCCGTCCAAGTGATCAGTGAATAGAAAATAAAAAATGAGCAGATGGCCTTACAGAGTAATGTTTCCATCACCATCGAGGCCGAGGCGACCAGCCAAAGCAAGAAGATCATACAGGTCGTGGAGGAGGCCTGCAGAATGGTCCCAGAATTGGCCATTTTGGAGGAGGACCTAGTCGAGGTCCACATCCATAGATTGGCCATAGGGGTGTGCGACACTCGGATGGAGATGGTGCGGGTTCAGTTGGAGATGAACCTACCGATTACAGAGCTCTAGTTAAGGGCTCAGCCTTCAACACCACCAGATGTAAAGGAACAGCGGGCGACTACTATCAAAGAAGCAGTCGCGACAATGGAGAGTGTAGTAGCAAACTGCACACAGTTGTTCGAATAATTGTTTGAGGTCTTTTTCCAGCTTGTAGCAAGACCCAAACATCCATAGGCTAAAGACAGAAGCGCAAACTCCAATAGCATTATGACAAAGTTAAGGGCACAATGTGAACCGTTGCGCTGACACAAAGGTTAGCCAAGCTACAGGAGGCCAAGCATCTGAAGGAACAAGTGGATGCAACGCTGCACAAGGAGCAAGGGCTGAAAGCGAAACTAAATCCCTAGCTGGAGGAAGCTTATGCAGTCACAAGAAACATTGAAGGCAAGCTTGCGACTCTGCAAGTGACGCAACAACAACTTCAGGCTAACAGCGCAGGGGCAGTAACCGAGAAAACAGTTGAAGATGCGAAGTAGGCAACAGCTCAGTGCACAGCCGAAGTTGCGGTCATCAGGGTCAAGCTAGACGGGCTTTGTACAAAGATCTCCGTGCCTGGGGACTTGAGGGTGAGTCATGATGTTTGTGTTGGGGGCCTGTTGGGAGCGGGATCCCCCAAGGGCAATTTTGGGGCTAAAAGCCCATGTTTAAGTCAAATTTTTGTAATATTATTGTAAAGACTCTGCATTTTGTGGTCGCGGAGCACGAAGGTGTTATGTGTCACAAAGGGTAGTCCACCCTTAGTTTTGTAAAGTAAAGTCGACTGTAAGAGATCTACCCATGGTCCGCGGACCATGGGATTGTATAAAAAGAGCTAAGCTCTAAGTAGTTAGAGGCATCAAACATGTAAGAGAGTCATAACTTTAGAGCAAGAAGTCTAAGTCTTGGGTTGTAGTGTAGGTAGAGGCTCTGCAGCTGAGTGCACAGAGGCCTAGGGTAGAAGTCTGCAACTAAGTGCGTGGACCCCTGTAGCTGTGTGTGCAGGGTGAACAAAGTCTGTAACACTTGGAAGATATTAATAAAAGGAGTTATTCTGCAATTTCTATGTATTTGTTCTGTTGATGGGTTTGGATATTTTGTGTATGAATTTCCTTTATTATGCTTCTATGATGTGTAAATGAATACAATTAAATTCAATAACTAAATGCAATTACGAATATTTGATTACGCGGTGATAACTTTAAGTATTTGGAAAAATAAGCAAATCACTTAGGGTAATTGAGGAATCTACATGGCGCGCTGCCATAACAGTGTGAAAGTACCTGAGCCCCAGGTTAGGGCTATGCGAAGGTTGATCGTGTACTTTCGTGAAGGTATTGAAAGCCGGAATAGAGGGTTTGTCTTACAAGCCCTAGAGTGAGATCACCTGCGTGAAGGCAGGGATAGAAGAGATCAAACGACATCACAACCATCTCAGGGTGTGGAAACTTGGTTCCAGCATCCCCCCATATTGCTTCGGGTGAGACTTTGGTCTGCACTCCATGGGTTGATGCCGAAAGGGCCAGTAGTGTAGGGATTTGTTTGGTTAATTAACACTAAACCTGGGTCAGCCCCCCTCAAGCCAACATATTCCCTACATTAGTACTAGTACTACAACTACTACCACTACTTACTATACAAATTTCATTTCTATGAGTTGGACTAGGAAGGAGTTCCAACTATGTGTTTGGTGGGATTGGAGAAGGTTGAGCAAGATAGCACCCCAGATCAGTCTCTAGGAAGAAATTACCAAAGATTATATATGCTAAAGAACCTGGTTCAATTTTCCCCTTAAAGGGTGTGACAACATGCTTCATGTAAGGTTCTAAGTTCACCCAGATTTCGTTATTTTTTCCTTTGTACGGAAGCCATAAATGTGACCAGTCGATAGCAAAATACCCCTGTAATTTTTTGGACTAGTCTCTACTCAATAATACATCATATGCTTCTGGATTTTCCACAATTACTATATTTATAAACTAGCGAACTCATTGATCAGATGATATGAAAATAAGCACACTTTGGAGTTCACCAATAGTATGGACAAGACCCTTGTCTAGTTAAATGATCTATGCATCTGTTTTATCCCATTCTGCATTGGTTTTCTTAGCTACAGATAGAGGCATTACATTTATCGATGCACTGGAATCAACTAAACAATTGTGTGCATTGTAATTAAAAATTTTGAAAGTTAACAAAAACGAAGGGAAGAGTGTGTTAGATTCTAATGTTAATGCATTAAGTATCGATTCTAGGGGACTAGAAGGCTTACCAAATCCATTCTGTGAAGAAGCATTTCTAGCTTGGGCAAGTTGTTCAAGAGCGTGGACGAGCATTTTTCACTGGCTTACGATCCTTGTAAGTTCGAAGAGTGAAATTTAAGCGCATACTTTCTTCATGTCTTCAACTATATTATACCAGCACAACGGGCGTCACTGAAATGTCTAGAGGAGTAACTTGATCTGATAATTTTGAAGCGATGGCCTTGATTTTTCCATTGGCATAAGTATTCTTTGTTGTAACAGTGTCTCTAGACTTGCTTTGAGTTGTTTGAGCTGAGTTGATAGGTAGTGTGACCCTCCTTAGAAAATGTTCTTTCAATTTCTACCTTGTCAACTCTGGTTTGAAATTGGACCTTGGCTTCTCAAGTTATATCGACCATTCTTCTTTTGAGTCGGGTCCTCACTCAGTGGCTTCTTTTCATAAATTTTATTTTTGGTTTTGTATACACAACTGAGTGTATTCACTACGTGCCCAACACTCATAGTTTCTTTGGCTACAACGATTTCTTCCTTTTCTTTCGCAGGCTCAGTCTACTTGTCAGAAAGTACTATATTGATGAAATGCACAAGTAGAGTGTTCATGCTATGATTCCATTGTGGGCATGTATTTTTTGAGTGATATTCTTGATGAAACAAACAATATTGATCCATGCTCATGCTCTCACATTTATCACGAAGTTTGAGCTTTGCACAGACTTGGTTGGTTGATTGTTGTTGCTGCTGAAGTTGGAAGCCCTTCTTAGAAAGTTGAATTTAGGAGGCTTGCTACTTATGATGGTCTCGCTTGACCTCTTTTTTAACTCCGCCAACTCACTAGACAGAGACTTGATGGTACGAGTAAATCTCTCAAGATCTGTACCTTATTTTTCTTTGGACTTACCTGAGGAGTATTAATACCTTTTTCCCATGTCTTTGGAGCCTTTCTATGATTCATCATCCACAATTACTCCAATCACATCCAAGTCCTTTTCAACTACGAATTCTTCTTCATAATTTTCTGCAAGAGTCACTCTTATAGTTCTCTTCACGAACTGTACAATTCTTGTCTGTAAGGCAGAAGTATAATAATCAATAGTGATGGAGTCGTGAGGTTTTGTATCTATAGGAAATCTTTTCAATATATGATTGAACCTCTGATTAAAATCTTTAACCTTTTCTTTCTGCTCCATCTTCAGATTTCCCAGCTCTTTCAATAACATGGCAGGGGTTTTGTCATCAGAAATTTTTTCAAGAAACAACTTATAAACCCCTTCTAATTCTGAATTGAGTTCAGAGGGTGAATATGATACCATACAGTTTCTCTTCCATCTAAGGTACAAGGGAAAAGTCTACATGTAACATCATCGTAACATACCTCAATCATTTGCAGATGCAGGTATAAGTTGTCAAAATGGTCCTCCGCTTTCATTGCTTCGTCAGGGTCGTACTTTGTTAACAATTTTTCTAGGTGCCTCGATATCTTGTGTAACACACCCAACAGTGCAAATGGGCCCTGAGTCATCCAATCCAGATCTTGGTCTGCCATATGTTCATCTTTGTGCTCCTCCTCTTCTTCAGAATCTGATGGATCTTCCTCTTCTTCTCTGAAATCCGATGGATCCTCTTCCTCTTCTTATTCATCACCTAACCCACAGAAAGTATTGTATGAGATTACAAAATTGTGTACATCAACTCTGTTAAAAGATAGAGGATGCTCTTGTTTCTCTGTGCTTTTTGCATTCTCTACTAGCTCTTCAAGGGTAGCGAGAACTAGATCTTCGACTGTCGAAACCACTATCTTGGTAGGAGTGGTTAAGTTCTTATTTGGAAAGTAATGCAGATTGTGTACTCCAGGGATAAATCCAATAGCCTTTGCAAACTTATGGGTTATAGGTTGGATGGCCTGGATGTGTTCGTAAGATATTTCATAATTTTGTTCAAGACCGAGCTAAGAAGATTTGCCAACTTCAGGAATATTAGCAGGGGAGGTGTTGGGAATATTGTTTCCTTGATCAAAATAAGTATGGTGAGGGTGGGTGAGGCTAACAACCATAAAAAATTGGATGCCCTCCTTCTAGTGCCATAAATGTTAGCAGTGTTGGACCCGCCAACATTCAAGGGGTCTCTCCAATATGTGGTCCTAATTAGACCTCACACCATTTGGGATAGGAGCCCCATCCAGAATAAAGTGTGGTTACCATATTCTTACAAATTTTCCTTGGCTCTAATTGTCAGCACAAGGTAGGAAAACAAGTGTGCCTTTGAAAAGAAAGTAAGTGTGCTTGGTGAGTGTTTGGTTGTAGGTGTGTCAAGGTTCTTCTACTGCAGAGGGAAAATAAAGTGAGCCTCTAAGAGAGAGGTAATAGTACCACTCTAGTAGAAACACACACAAACAAGAGATACATGTCTAACATTCAATAGAATAGTCCACAAAGGTGCCATGAGAATTGCAACCACTATAGCACATTCTCAATATGATAAGCACTAAAATAACCGAAATAGTTCAACTACTTTAGTATAGGTGAAAACAAACATGAATCATAAACATTCATAGAACAATCTTACAAACATTCATAATCCATGCATGAAGAACATGTTGGCCATCAGGCTTCATATATTAATTAAAAGTCCCAAGACACATGTATACAATGAACACCACTAGCTCCAATAGTGGAGCGTTGGAGCCACTACTTGATCACCAAAAGAACTAGATTGTTTCTTTAATGCATTGTGTGAGGAGCCAGGGTGAAAGGTCCTTTTCTCGTAAATGAGGGTGTATATATAGCCAACGGGGTGATGTTTCACCTCCCTTGTGACTCTTTGACTACCCCCATGATTGTTTGACTTCCTATGACTTTTCGAATTTACATGAATTTTCGACTTTACATGACTCTTCATATTTTGTACATGTCCTTTAGACATCCACTTTACAATACATTTTGAATAGGAATTTACATAATCCACAAAAGTGATGTAGCACATGGTGACTCGTGATATGACACCGATGACATGGACTATATGATGACACGGAAATGTCAAGTCATTGTTGTTGCTTCTTACTTTGTGTCTTCTTGAGAATGCTCTTTTTTCCACCTCCATGTGGCTTAGAGATGAGGATTCTTCAGTGATATCAAATCTTGAGCAATAGTCACAAATTGGTGTCCCTTTTCTTTCTTCTAATTGTCCTCTTACATATTTAGATATAGAGGTGTCTTCTTACATGTTCCTGTTCTGCATCTCCTTCTTCATCATCCTATCATGGTATTATAGAGTACCTGCATCTCCAATCCACTCATGACAAGATGAAATCAGTCTAATAAACCCCTATTCTAACATGTTGCATTACATTCCACTGGCTGAGCCGAAACTGAGTGGGAGGTTGAGGGAGAGGCTCAATGAAGTGCAATTGTGCATCTCATGCAGTCAAGGATCAGGCTTGAGCCTTAAGACTTCGTAATGTGTAGTTCAGGCTGGGCTGAGTAAGAATATTCCACAGTTGGGAGCTCAGGGAGCCAGGATGAGGGCTTGAGCATTGGCTTTTCCCACTATGCAATTCCAAAAGGCAAAGGAGGCCAAATGATTGCACAGTTTCTTAGTTCAAGGACTTAGGGCTTTGGCTTGAGTCTTGTGATTTTGTTGATGGTGTTGAACCTGCCAACATGTCAGGGGATCTCCCTGGTAATAAGTTCCAATTAGACCTCAAACCATTCGATGTAGGAGTCCCAACAGTTTGTCGTATGGTAATGCCTTTACCGCGATTTTACACAGAGGCAAGTAAGATAATTATGTAGGTAGCAAGGGTGTGACGGCTTTAGCGAGCCAAGGAAGGTGCATGAGAGGTTCTCACACATGGGGGTTGAGATGAGTGCGCCCCTTGGAAACCTGTGATAGCATGCAGTTAAGAAGGGAACACATGAGCAAAGATGAATCACAACATATGCATGAAACGTGCTGGATCTTATTATATTAAGAAGTGTAAGTTCCATTCATACAATACATCCATGTCCAACCACTAGTTCCGACAGCGGAACGTTACAACCACAATTGCCTGTTCCTACAAAGAGATGTACTAGCTCTGTGCAATGGAGAAGCAAAGGTTCGTTATAATACTGTCCAAGCTCTCTCCAAGATAGTCTTATCGGAAGCTTGGCTGACCAAAAGCCTATACAATGAGTTATGAGGGACTATTTATAGCAAAGGGTGGTGTCCCTTGACATTCCCCTTTATGACAGTTCAACTACCCTCATGACTCTTCATCCACTCTATGATTTTCAGATCCAACTATCGACACTTGACTTACAATTGACAAGACATTACATTACAATGCACATGTACCCATGTGAGAGAAATGGCTTGAGCAAGCCATGCTAGACATCACTATGACTTAGACAACCATGAAAGTCCAACTCCTCAACATACTCACGCTAATCAATAGTAACATATTGATGCCGAGATCGGTAGTCCACAATGGTGTTCGTGTAATCCATGGTGGCATCTTTCTAGAACTTAACTCTTGCCTCCATAACATCTGGGTACACTGCTCAGGCTCCTCTGTCCAACTCATCTGTAAGCATGCACATCATTGTCTTCAATGTGGCTGGACCAACAACATGCTTGTGCATGACGTCTACATTGATGGGCAAGTCCGGGCTAGTGGCAATGTGCATAAACTCTTCGAAGTAAGAGTTAAGGTCTAGTCGGACCTGTGCCTTTGTCTTCGCCTGGGTGAGAGTCCCAATAGATTGGATCGCATGTGCGTGCACCACAACATCCATACTCTTAGATACACATGCATGGGAAGCCTGTATACTAGTGATGAACTGCGGGAGCTCTTCATAGTTCTAGATTTGACTCTGTATATATGCCTTCAGCTCGACCACACTGGCCTTCATCATCTTAGGCAAGTGAAGCAGGGCTCCCTTGTATCTCATCGTCCATGTTTGCATGTAATCAACAACAACATGCAAGTTCATCAAGATACATGCTCTTCTAGCACATCGTTGTTGCCATCCGTTGAGATGGACAACTGCCTTATGCATGAAAACAAACTTGGAGTACAACTCTTGCATCACTGTGTCAAGGGACAACACTTCATCTAGTATTACCTTCTTAAGTTCATCTCAGGTGGACGTTGTCATGAACTCTCCTCCTTGCTTGGCCGTCTGAAGTTCCTTAGCCTTTCGCTCATTTTCAGCTATCAAAAAGTGAGCACTTGAGCTAGTGGCTTCGGCATACACTTTGGTTACATTTCTCAAGGTTGTTGGATGTTTGCGCACGTCATACACGATCACTCGTTCCTCAACTTGCATAGGATATGTATGATGATCCGAAGTTGACACTCTGTGAGACTGCACAACTCTATGTTGAGACTCATCGAATGAGATGTTGTGCATCTCTCCTTCCGGCTGATCTCCGAGGATCTCTATGCCTCCTCAGTCGCTTGAGACTTGATCATCATCTGGATGCGGTGAAGCAGGTAAGTTGATCTCTTGGTGGTGACACATAAGGTCGAATTCCTGTTGTAATTCTCGTTGCTCCAAATTCGTATCCAACTATTGAAGTGCTTGCTCTATCTCACGAGCAAAGTCTTGCTCCTGTGTTCGTTCACCCTGTCTGCCTAATACCAGCTGTTCTGATGAAACAACTACTTGTACGGGCATTATTCTAGGTGCATATTGGTGGCCACCCACCAATTCCACTTGGACCCCCACCATTGCTTCTTTCAGTTTTTTAGTTTCCTTAATTGCAACACAATTTACTATTTTTAGCAGTTTTTCGGGTCCTAAACTTCCGGAGCTGTTTTTTGTCTAAAATCGTCTTTTCCTTCATCTTCCTCAAAGAGATCTTTCAGACGGGTTATCATGCGTGTCAAACAAAGATAATATGACCAAGTCATGACCCTGGTAAGTTAGTTGTCCAACTCACCCCAATGGGGCCCATAAACTCTTGGTGTTACATCTCCTCGAGTTAGGGCTTTGGTTGTTTAGGGTTTGCTCTTATTGTTCAATAATAAAAAGGCCCTTGAGCCTCATTGTAAGGTAGTTCAGAGGAATTTAGCCACCACATCTCTTCTCAGAGATAAGCTACCATTGCCCTATTTCCATTTCTGTTTGTACGCATATTTCAGTATTTTACATTAATGAAATGAAGTGTTGTTTCCACTGTATCTCTGTGTTTATGGTTATATCTGTTTTTTTTCTCTGTTTTTCTTTGCATGTCCCCAACGAGGTCGGGATATAAGGAGTTAGGGCTTGAACTGGTCGAACCTTTGCAAGGCCAACCTCGCAAATCTCGACGACCTCCCATGGCGGATGAAAAGAAAGATGAAGGGGCAGGAGATCCTATCAAAATCTTGCTTGAAGAAGCCCTCGAGCGACAAAGGAATGCGATGATCGATAGCTTTGCCCAGATCCTTCAGCGGCTACCTAGGGACGACGCATCAACTTCCAAAAGCTACTCTGGAAATGACACACCATTTAAGGTACAAGTTAATTTTGAAATCCCCATATTCGAGGGTCAGATAGACGCAGATGCCGTCGATAAATGGTTAAATATGCTAGAGGGTTATTTTTCTGTTCATGATTTTTCCAGTCGAGAAAAGATTATTTTCGCTCTTCTCAAAGCAAACCCCCATGTCAAGGATTGGTGGGAAACCTACTGCAATTAGAAGGATGAAAGTATAGGCTCACTATTTTCAGCCGCACCCACTTGGAATTCATTCCGGGATGCCATCAAGGAGTAGTACTACCCTGTCGGAAGCTATGAGGATCAATACATAAAGTGGACCACGCTGCGGCAGGGAAGGGACCAAGACATGCCGGAGTTTACCAATATTTTCCATACCCTTCACACAAAGTTGGGTATCAAGGATTCAGAGCAGCACTTGGTACTCAAATATTGCAGTTGCCTGCACAAGTACATCTAGGAAGAAATATAATTCCTGAACATCTCCTCACTCGGCACGGCATATCGATATGCCGTCAAGGTTGAGCAAAATTTTAAATATAAGAAGTGAGGCTTTGGATCTGCAAATCCGATGCAAGGGAAAGGTACCCCTAAACCACAGAAAAAATGACAAAGCCAAGGCGAGGCAGCCCAAGACAACCCGCCAAAGCTGCAAGCAAAGAACAACACCGCGAAGCCGAAAAAGGACATAGGAAAGTGGTGTGAGTTCCATAAGAGCTCCACTCACAACATAAGTGAGTGTTAGGCCAACTAGTCACTGGTGGCCGAGCAAAAGGTTTCAGAATCAGATGCATATTCCGACTTTGAGTCAGAACTCGACAAGGGGAATGACAAATGGTAGTAGATTATCGATGCAGAGCCCAACGCCATTGTTGCCACCACGAAGATCCAGAAGGAGGAACCTGAAGATCTAGAGGAGGAAGAGTGTCTCTTCCACTCCCAGATGTAGGTAAAGGGCTCCCCGCTACAGTTCATTGTCAACAGTGGGAGCCAAAAGAACCTCATTTCGACAGAGGTCATGAAGCGGTTGGGCTTACCGACCATAGCACATCCACAACCGACCATCGGGTGGCTTCACTAAGGATGGGATCTTCGCGTGAGCCAGTAGTGTTGCCTTCCATAAAACATCAAGCCCTTCACGGATGAGGTATTGTGTGACATTTCTCCCCTTGAAGTTTGTGATGTATTATTAGGACAACCATACTTGTGGAAGTGACATGATGTGTATGAATTAAGGCCCCATGCTGTTATTTTTACTTTGGAAAAAAAGTTGTATAGGATACCGGAGGTAGCACCGCCTACCACCATCTCTTTGGTTACTGCAAAACAATGTAGTAAGCTCATTTCCAAAACTGAGAAATTTGTTTTCCTGATGATACGCCCTCAAGGAAAGAAGAAGATGGTGGTCATGACCTCTAGACAGGGCCCCTCTACACGACAACTACAGATGAACAAGGTCATGGAGGAGTACGAGTACATCTTCACCTCCCCCGCAGGGGTTCCTCTGCACTGTCAGGTCAGGCACTCCATCGATCTGACCCCAGGTGCGCCACCACCTAATGGACCAAACTATCGTCGCTATGTTCTGGAGAACGATGAAATCAAGAGGAACATTCAGGAGTTGTTGCAGAAAGGTCACATCTGTTCGAGTTCATCGCCCTGTGGGAACCCGATCGTGTTGGTACAGAAGAAGGATGGGACTTGGAGACTCTGTATTGACTATCAGGCGCTGAACAATATCACTGTCAGTAATAGGTACCCGATCCCACAGATTGATGATGTCCTGGACCAATTGAAGGGGGCAAAATATTTCAGCAAGATTGATTTGAAGTCAGGATATCACCAGGTACCAATCGAAGCCTCCGATGTGTGGAATACTGCCTTCAAAGCCAAGGAGGGCCTTTTTGAATGGTTGGTTATGCCTTTCAGATTGATGAATGCTCCTACAACCTTCATGAATCTAATGGATGACATCTTGCGGCCATTCACCAACTCATTTGTAGTGGTATACTTGGATGACATCTTGATCTTCAGCCAGAGTTGGGAAGAGCACCTCCACCACATCCAACATGTTCTCCAAACACTGCGGCAAAAAAAGTTATGTGCCAATTTGGAGAAATGCACTTTTGGTATGACCCAGGTTCAGTATCTGGGATACATTATTGATGAATAGGGGGTGCATGTCGATCTAGCCAAGATCTAAGTCATTCGGGATTGGCCATCTCCAACCACTCTGACAGAGCTCCACAACTTTCTAGGTCTTGCCAACTTCTACCGCAGGTTCATGTTGGGATTTTCTCATATCACTTGGCCCTTGAGTCAAGTCACCAAGGGAGGAACGAAAGCAAAATTCTTTTGGTCTGAATCTCAACAGAAGGTGTTTAGTCAATTTAGTGTTCCTAAATTGATGTCATTAATTGTCAACCCGGGGCTCGTAAGCTGATGAAGTGAAGGTGTACTATATGTACTTAAGCAACCTCTTAGATCTTTTTTTCGTTTGGGGGTGTTGTTTGTGGTCAATTTATCTTCCTAAGATGGAATGGAGGTTTTATAAACAGATGAGTGATAGTGTGTGTAAAGTGATTTCTAAATGAGTGAGTGTGTGTTACTGGTGGTTTCTAACTACCTTCTAAACTTGCAAAGAAAGAGCTTGAAAGAAATAACTTGAAATGAAACTGAAAGCAAAGCATAAAAACCACTTTCTAATGGCACTAGTCACTACTCATGCTGCTGCAATAAAAAGGTAAGAAAAACCACTTTAAAGACCAATTATAATGTTCATCTCTTCCTAACACTCTGCTTCCAACATATAGTACTATGTGAAACACGATTAAGAAGTAGTTAGAAATAAGTCTAAAAAGTAATCAAGCTCTAAGATGACAAATTATAACACCACTGTGCCCCTCTTCAACATTCTGCTTCCAACATACATTGTAATGTGTAACAAGTGAAGAAAGAGTTAGTGATATAAGTCAAAAACTACTCAAAGCAAGCTGTAATTTATTAGTATTCTGATCTCTTAAAGATGAACAACTTATGATAAGGAGACCATCAATATGTTAGCATACAACTTGAGAAACTAAACTAGAAATCAAGCTAGAAAAACAGAGTAAAGGCAGCAACTATGAATATGACAACTGAAAATACCATTAGAGATAAAGCAAATACAACAAAGACACACAATCCTGGGCTAACACCTGCAGAAAACAATCCTGATCAGTTAAAGTAAATGCTGGAAATGAGATGACAACGAAAGTAAATCAAAACTGTACATGTGTTAAAGAAAAGGAAAATTGTTGAATTCAAAAGAAGGAAATGGCAAAAACATAAAGGTAAATTTACTGTACAAAGGCTGTTATGAATGGGGGCCCTCCATCCACAAAACCCAAGGAAAGATCAGCTACGTGAAGGAGTCAAAACAGCACAGTCTTCTATTAACTCATATGCAGAAATTACAGTAAAAAGTGTTGAAACAGCAGCTTCAAAACAGAGTTTTTGTATACACTAAAATTGTAGCAATTACATAAACAAAACAACTAAAAACTAATCCTTAAGCGTGCGCAGACGCTGGATTTTATAGGCGTATGAACAACTGCCTACTACGTAAAACATGAAACTAGAAATTAACTGATAGTCATGCTAATTAAATGGTACAGCAACACGTAAACAGGTCCGTGTGTTATCTGGAGGGTACGGTCGTCATGGAGGTTGAATCCAAGGTTGGATCATGTCTCCCATAACCTGCGTAGCGTGGAGGAGTCGCCATCTGGAGTGACGTGACCTATCAGCTCACGCAGCACCGTTTGCGCTGGCTTTGTTAACCGAAGTTTGATCCACGTTGACCGGAGGTGTACGTGGCGTTGCTGACCGAACCAATAGCACAGGAACCTTTAACACCTTCATTCCCACGTGCCCATGTGATTCGTTTTTCAAAATGACACGTGGAACATAGAGATCAATTAAAAGGCTGCGGAATGACTAGATGGCTGCGGAATTGCTGAATGGCTGCGGAATTGCCAGACAGCTGCGGAAACTCTGTGCATATGTCAAAAATCTAGACAAACAGTCAAACATTAGCAAAGTTAACCAATCATGCTTAAAGACATCAAATGTAATGATCTGAATAGGTTTATGAGGAAAATAGGGCAAAAGAGAGGGATAAGTGAGGAAAAGCTGTAGGTAATGATAGGTAATTAGGTGCAAGTTAGAGGCTCTACATACCCCCACTACGAGGGTGTTGCATGTCCTCATGCAACGAAAACATTGTTTAATCCACCTGCTGAGATGCCTATGCTAGGACATCTAGTCTTCTCCTCTTCCTCTGTGTAGCCACATTGACTCTTGGTCTTTTCATCAAGCATCTGAATTTTAAATTGACCAAAGCTCTGCTTAGCTTCCTGCATTTTTTCTTTAGCTTTTTGTTTTTCCTTTGCCAAAGGCCCAGATGAAGCATTGTATTATCGTGGACCATCTTGTCCACATTGCTCTGTTCCTTCAATTTTTCATTTTCCTGTTTGATGTGGCGATTTAGTACCTCTAGCTCAAATACTTCTTGCTTCAGTGATTGAACCTGCTGTTCAAGAGGTAGAACAGTGCTTGGACCAGCAGCAGCTTGTTCTAATGTCTCCAAGTAGTTATATACTCTCTGCTGATCTGGGTAAATCTCTGGTGACCTCTTTGGACTAGGCTCTCGCTCAAATTCGATTTCATGCTCCTGTTGAAAAGGGCTTTCCTCTCATGGAGGAGTAACCTCAACATGTGGTGGGCTTGCCTCAAAGTCAAGTCTTGTAGCAACCTTTTTAGGTGTGCTCAAGTCAATAAAGAGTGACTCTTTGTTCTTTGTGGCCCCCACTTTGCTTTGTAGCCTGCTGCTCCTCCTCACAGTGGTGATGCTCTGTTTTTCCTTTTGTTGCTTCTGCTTTTGTTTTTGCATCTTCTTGGAAAGGGCAGCCTCATGAAGTTGGGCCAATCTATGTGCCAATGGCTGAGTGTCCTCTTCACTGGAATTTTCAGGAGTAAGGTAGGTTTCTTGGGCTATAGCTTTTCCTTTATCCTTCTTTTGTCTCTTCCTACCCTCCTTTTTCTTTTGAGCAGCCTCTTGTACAATTTCTTGCAGGGTTTCTGTAATGATTTCTTGGGCTGTTTGGTCAATATCTACAGCAAGCTTAGGGTCAATTTCTTCCTCAAACTTATGGGCAACATTTTCTTCTTCAACAAGGTCTTGGACAGTTTCTTCTTGGACAGCAATTTCTGGGGTAACCTCTTCTCTTCTTCTTCTACTCTTTCTGGGCACAGAGGCTTCTCCTACCTCTTGGAAGTGGTTCCTTACAAGAAATCTTTCCCATGTATCTCTTTTTGCTTTCAACTGTTCTTCAACTAGTATCTTGACAAGCCCATGATGATACAAATGTGGCTCAATGTTTCTTGGGTTTCTTTGGACTATTGAGCACATTTTTCTAAGGCTTGAGAGTAAAAAATATGGAAGGTTAATGTCATGCTCTCCTAAGAAATGCATCATAATTTTGGCATGGTAAACATATAGAATTCCAAACCTTCCCTCACATGTAAAGAATTTTTGTACTAGTAGAAGCAAAGCTGTCCATTCTTCTTTGACAAGATTAACAGGGATTCCCTTTGTAAAAATGCTAGTGTCCATACCTGGATTCTTCAGAATTTGCTTCCATTGCTAGTCTTTTACTGATCGGTTTTTGAACCATCTCTCCCCAGTTTGTGGTAGTGAAGTGGCCTGTGCTAAACTGCTCTCGGTGACTGTAAATTTCAGATCTCCTATCTCCACTTGGTTGTCTTTGTCTTTGAAAGAACGTGCAAAAGCCTTTGTGACCTCTCTATGGTAACCCTTGAATTTTTGGATGCACTGGAGCCAATTTGCCTTCTGCAAAGCGTCTTTGATTTGGGGATATCCTTCCAGAAATTTGGAGCCCTCTGGCTCTGCCCTCAAAAGTTTACCCATCAGCTCTCTGGCTTGTCTTACAGCTCTGTTTTAATACTTTGGAGAAAGGGTTATACGGCTTCAACATAACAGCCGTAATACACTCACAACAGTGGTCAAAGTTTAGCAGAGGAGAAAAAAAATGAAACAGAGTATGGTTACGGTGGCAGAGTAGTGAATAAGGCAGAGCAGTGGAAAACAAGGGAAATGCGGAAGTGAATCAACAGCGTGAATGAGATTATACATGCGTAGGAGGGTTATGAATAATGGGAAGAAACGGTTAAGTCCCTTAGACATCGGTCATGAGTGTACATTTGGCTGCGGAATCATAATGCAGAGAGCCGTAGTACAATTGTCTACGTCACTCAGGTACAAGAGTTTTAATGGAAGAGCAGCCGTGTTTGAGTTTTTAAAATCGTGATGAATAGGGACCGTTAAGGCTGAGAGATATGTGGATTTTCGGTCGAGTAATGGAAAGGATTGGTAATCATTACATTAAATGGCTAAAAACACAATCCGTAAACCATGCAAAATGTTATAACCGTAGGTTTAGAAATTAGATCATACCTTATGTATCCGCGCTTTGATTCCTTTTGCTCATCTGACACTAACCTTTCATTGTTTATTGCTACTACATGACCTTTTTTCAATTTTTGCTGATGACTTTTGGACTGCAGATTCCTTCTTAAAACAGACTGTGTTTTTTTTTTTTAATGCAGGTGCAGAAAGTGTACCGGCTGCGGAATTGGGATGTTGGCTGCGGAATTGCTCCTCAGCTGCGGAAACTGCAGTGATACCCTTCTGTCTGCACAAAACAACTTTAGCTGTGTGAAATAAATCTGACAATGACTTTATTGGTGAGATGGAATGTAATGGATGGATGGATGGAGGAAAAAGAAATAAGGTGGAATGAGAATGATGGAATGAATGAGATGGCGAATGAAGTGGATGAAATGGCGAAATGAGATGGAAGAGAGAGATTTTTTTTTGGAAAATATGAGGTGTCAGGTGACCCTGATTTTCACCTCAGATTTTCTGCATAAGACTGCCAATCAGAGATTGGTTTTCAGGCTTATACATTTATTTATTTATTTATTTTTATTTTTATTTTATTTTTTTCAAAAACCAAAGATTAGGCTGATGGAGGAGAAGAATCCTTCTCCACCAACCTGATTGCAGAATCTTCTTTAAACAACTTGACAAATTCCTCTTTTGAGAGTGGCTTCTGGTAGACTTTCAATCTATGGCCATTCACAATGAGAGGAGTCTGAAGCTCATCAATGGTCTTCACTCGAACTGCTCCATTTTTAAAGACTTCATCAATCTCATATGGCCCAAGCCAATGAGTTTGAAATTTTCCTTTGAAGTCCTTAAATTTGGAATCAAACAATAGTGCCCAATCTCCTTTCTGAAACTTTCTTTCTTTGATGTGTCGATCATGCCATTTAGTTCTTTGGTGCTGAACTAGATCGGTCCTTAGAATTGCATCTTGTCTTATTTCATCTAGCTCATTTAGCTGGTCCATTCTGTGTTTTTGGGCTTCCAAGAGGCTCATCCCCAATTGGACTGCCATCTTGAAGGTCTTGATTTGGAACTCAATGGGGAGCAGGACTTCCTTCCCATAAACAAGTTCATAGGGAGAATGTCCTGTTGTGTTCCTCCATGTAGTTCTATAGGCCCATAAGGCTTCAGGAAGCCTTTCCGCCCAATCTCTTCTATGAAGATGAACAGTCTTGGTGATAATGCCTTCAAGAACTTTATTGGTAGATTCCACTTGGCCATTTGATTGCGGATGGTATGGAGTAGATGTTCTGTGCTTGATCTTATATTCCTCCATCAGCTTCTCCATCAATTTAGATGTAAATTGGCTTCCTTGATCTGTTACAATTTCTCTTGGGACACCAAAACGAGTAAAAATATCCTCAAAAAGAAATTGAACAACTGAATTTTCAGTGGCAGAAGGCAAAGCTTTTGCTTCTACCCACTTAGTAACATAATCAGTACAAACCAATATATACTTCTTTTGCTTTGATGGTGGATTAATAGGTCCAACGAAATCTAGAGCCCATTTCTCAAAGGGTTCGATGCATACATGTGGCTGTAGTGGCATTTCATTTGAAGGAGTTGGTCTCCCAACTCTTTGGCAGTTGTCACACCTTCTAACATACTGCTTTGCATCTTTAAAGAGAGAAGGCCAATAATATCCTAGAGAAAGGATTTTATAGGCTGTCCTCTTGTTAGCAAAGTGTCCGCCGCATGGTTCATCATGACATGCCTTAAGGATGTCAGGCATTTCATCTTCCCGAACACATCTTCTGATTATACAATCTGGCCCTGTTTTGAACAATTCATTAGAAATCCAAGAATAATGTGAACTCCCCTGAATGATTTTTCTTTTCTCATTAGGAAATAAGTGTAGAGGTAGCTTCCCTGTAACTAGATAATTAGCAATATCTGCATACCAAGGAGTCTTGGTAGTTACTGCAAACAAGTATTCATCTGGAAACTTATCTTCTACTGGAGAATCTTCATTAGTGTTTTGGATTCTAGACAAGAAATCAGCTACTGTGTTTTGTTTCCCAGGTCTATCTAACACAGTAATGTTGAATTCTTGTAAAAGTAAAAGCCATCTTGTAACTCTGCCATTAGTAACAGGTTTGTTCATTAAATATCTTATGGCAGAGTGATCAGTATGGACAAAAGTTTCATAGCCGGTTATGTAGTGTCTAAACTTATTGATCGCATGTACCACAGCTAAGAACTCTTTTTCTGTCACAGTATAATTTAACTCAGTGGGAGTCAAATTTTTACTGGTGTAATAAATGGCATAAGGGATCAAATCCTTTTGTCCCAAAACAGCTCCTAGAGCCGTATCTGAAGCATCAGTAGAAATGTGGAAAGGGAGTTTCCAATTTGGCCCCCTTAAGATGGGTGCTTCAGATATTCTAGTCTTTAAAGTTTCAAAGGCAGACTGACACTCAGGATCCCATTTGAACTCACAGTCTTTGGTAAGCAATTTGAAAAGAGGAGATGCTATCTTAGTGAAGTTTTCAATAAATCTTCTGTAATATCCAGTAAACCCAAGAAAACTTCTAACATCTTTCTGGCAATTTGGAACAGGTAACTTGGAGATGACTTCCACTTTGGATCTATCAACTTTAATTCCATCTCCTGAAATATGATGTCCTAAAACAATTCCTTCAGTAAACATCATAAAACACTTTTCATGACTTAATGAAAGATTTGTTTCCTTACATCTAATTAGTACCTTTTCCAAATTTTCTAATGCTTCTTCAAATGTATTACCATAAACTGTGAAATCATCCATGTAGACCTCTACACAATCATGAATTAGATCTGAAAAGATTCCTAGTACAGCCCTTTGAAATGTAGCGGGTGCATTGCACAATCCAAAAGGAAGTACTCGGTAAGCAAAAGTTCCCCAAGGACAAGTAAATGTGGTTTTGTCTTGATCTTCAGGTGCTACCTGAATTTGATTGTAACCACTAAAACCATCCAAGAATGAGAAAAACTTTTTACCTGCTAAAGTATCTAATACTTGATCAATAAAGGGCAAAGGAAAGTGATCCTTTAAGGTTGCTTTGTTTAATTCTCTGTAATCAATGCAAACCCTCCATTTACCATTCTTTTTAGGTACTATAACCAAGGGAGAAACCCATTGGCTATCTGAAATAGGGTAAATGAAGTTCACATTGAGTAACTTCTGGAGCTCTTCTTTCACTATCTCCCTAAGATTTGGATTCATCCTTCTTTGAGGTTGTCTGATTGGTCTACTGTTTTCCTCAATATAGATGTGATGAATACAAGTCTTAGGGTCAATACCTTTCATTTTGGTATACTCCCATGCAAAAGCAGTAGAATTTCTTTGCAAGACTTTGGTTAGCTCTTCCTGTTGGGATTTTTCCAAGTTTTTGTTAATGTTTAATGTTTTTCCTGGAAAGATCTCAATGGCGGAACTACCAAATTCTTCCATAGAGAAAAGAGACATTTGTCTAGATGATAGACACTCTATGTCAGAATCCAACTGAAATTGTGTAGAGTCATATTCTGAAGATGATTCAAAATTTTCTAATGTATTCAGAATTTGACTATCTTCGCTAATCTCAGAAAGGGTAAAGACAGGTTGTATAGTATCTTCATCATCAACCCATTCATCTTCTCCTATTTCTGTTATTGCCTTTGCTGGAGGATACAAGTTGAATTTCTTGGTGGAATTACCATCTGATATATACATGTCCCCAGACCTACAACTGATAAAAGCATCAGCTGTTGCTAGCCAAGGTCTTCCTAAGATAAGAGGATGTCCTCCTAGATTGTTCTTGGGAGTTAAAATCATAAAATCAACTGGATATTCCCAAGAGTCTAGGGAGACTGGAATGTCTTCCAATACACCATCAGGTTTAATGATTGATCTATCTGCAAGCTGCAGTAAAGTAGGTGTAAAGAGAAGGTTAGGAAGTTTTAACTGGTCCATGGTCTGTCTACTCATAATGTTGATAGCAGCCCCTAAATCAACCAAAGTATTTGGGATTTCAACTCCATTAATATGAGTTTTGACAATAGGGCTACCGGGGTCTACATATTTCTGCATGGTAATCTTACCCATCATAATGTATGCAATTTTTCCAACCAGATGGATCCTTTTGGTATCTCTGGTTTTCTTTCCTGTTTTCTTCAAACTCAACTCCTTTATTGTCTTTGCTAGAATAGGAATTTCCTTAATGGCTTGTAACAAGGGGATCTTGATACAGACATTCTTCAATTCATCTAGAAAATTATAGTCAGGCAACCAAATTTGTTTTTCCACTCCTTTGTCAATTTGTAATCTTTCAGGAAAAGGAGGTGTAGCTAAAGAGGTAGGTTGCTCAACTATGGGAGTTGTGGGGGTTGATTCTTTTTCTTTTTGAATGTTTGGGCGTTGAAGGGATACTTCAGAACCCTTATTAGCTCTAAGAGATTCTTCCTCAAAAATGCTTGGTTGTTGAACATTTATAGAAGGTTGATCTAGGATTCTACCTGATCTGAGTTGTACTTCGTTAAGAGGAACAATCATATAGGTAGGGAATGGGTGACCTTCCATCATGTAAGCATTTTGAGGGTTCCTATTATTGGGGTTTGGCAATGGCTGAGAGGGAAGTTGATTTGACTTTTGTTGAGATTGGAGCAAGAGTTGAGAATTTTGATTTTGTGGAGGAGGTTGTTGTTGAGGGAATGGTAATGATAGTTGTTGACTTTGATTTGGAACTTGTGGAGCTTGCTGATTCTGAAAAGATGGAGGATATTGATAGAATTAAGCAAATCTCCCATAAGGATTTTGCATGCTTTTCATCCATGATTGAAAAGGATTTTGTGGTTGAGGCCAAGGTTGTTGCCAAGGATTCCAATTTGGTTGGGGTTGAAAATTCATAGAGTTGTTAAACCCTTGATTTGGTTGCCCCTGCCAAGGTCTCCTTGCAACAAAACAGAGAGATTCAAGTGTGTTTGGATATTCTTGAAAGACTGCTTTGAGGCCAGGAATTGAAGGACAATCCTTGGTCTCATGAGTTTCTGAGCAAATTACACATGTTTCCACAACTTGTGCTTCCAAGGGACATTCCCTTAAAGCATGTTTCTTTCTACATTTCAGGCAAAAGATTGCCAAGGCCTCGGTTTCTGCTTTCTGTTTATTGTGGATCTTAAGGGTGTCTAATTGTTCACTAAGACTCCCTAAGATATCAGTTTTGAATTCATCAAGCATATTGCCGATTTCAGCCCTACTTACTGATCCGGTTGCAGATTTATTTGCCCTAAGTAGAGAAGGATCTCTAGGCCCTTTTTGAGTTTTTGATTTGCCCCTTGAAGGATGGACACATAATTCTGCTATATCAGAAAGTGGAAGCTGAGATATATCTCCCTTCCCCATCATATTCAAAAGATCTATCCATTCATCTCTAATGGCTTTTAGTAAGAGGGCTTTCAAGGTCTCTTCATCCAAGTTACTCATTTTTGCTCTTTTCAAATTATATTGAAATCTTTCAATCAGTTCCTCCAAGTTCTCATCTTCTCCTTATACCATTTTAAATACCTCATCCTTGTGATTGGTGGGCATACAGTAGTCCAGATACCTATCCAAAAATGTTTGTTTCATTTCATCCCAAGACCTAATGGACTGAGTGACTAACCCCATGAACCATTTCAAAGCTTGTCCTTTCAATGTGGAAGGGAACAATTTGAGTTTTTGAGTGTCATCTAAATAGTCATAAGTTCTACATACGACTTCAAACTCAAATAAGAATGTTTCAGGGTCCTCAGTTCTTAACCCATGGAAATTTGGGAGGACAGATGGCGATATGTTTTTCATAGTAGCCCGGGAATCCTCATTAACAATAGGAAACCCAAATGCGTTATCCCCATCTCTATTTCCTCCTCCAAGGGGACCTCTACCTCCTCCATTGTTGTTTCCTCCTCCTCCTCTACCTCTACCTCTACCAAATCCAGGTGTTTCTTCTTCTGCCATGGTAGTTTCCCCAGAGACTTCAGAGTCTTCAGGTTCTTCTACTAAGGGTGTATGAGAAGGATTTCCTCCTTCTTCTTCAGATGTCTCTACTTCTTCAATTATAATTTGCCTTTCTGGAGAAAGAAGGAAAGGATCTCTTTCTAACTCAGACTCGATGGAAGGTATGGGAGAGTCGACTCCTGCTTCTTGAATTCCGGGAACCCTAGGGCTAGGAGTGTCAGTTGGAGATAAGGGAGGTGTCTCTTGTCTATCCCTTGAAGTAGATGGACTCGTAAAAATCGAACTCTTTGCTCTAGCTAAAAACCTTCCCCTAGAATCTCTAGCTCTATGCATGTCATTTATTTATTTTTTTTATTTTTCTTCAAGTCAAGTTAATAGTTCTTTTTCTGATCTTCCAGGTCACTCTAGGTGCAAGAAGAGAGCATACTCAAGAAACTACTAAATCAATAACTTTCTCTTTTCTGATCCTCCAGATCAATTTGAAGTGCAAGAGGAGAGCATACTTTGATAGGTTATCAACTTCTTTTCTTGAAATTTTATGTTTTTTTTTTTTCTTCTAAGAATATGGCTACTTAATTTCACTTCCCCGGCAACGGCGCCAAAATGTTTAGTCAATTTAGTGTTCCTAAATTGATGTCATTAATTGTCAACCCGGGGCTCGTAAGCTGATGAAGTGAAGGTGTACTATATGTACTTAAGCAACCTCTTAGATCTTTTTGTCGTTTGGGGGTGTTGTTTGTGGTCAATTTATCCTCCTAAGATGGAATGGAGGTTTTATAAACAGATGAGTGATAGTGTGTGTAAAGTGATTTCTAAATGAGTGAGTGTGTGTTACTGGTGGTTTCTAACTACCTTCTAAACTTGCAAAGAAAGAGCTTGAAAGAAATAACTTGAAATGAAACTGAAAGCAAAGCATAAAAACCACTTTCTAATGGCACTAGTCACTACTCATGCTGCTGCAATAAAAAGGTAAGAAAAACCACTTTAAAGACCAATTATAATGTTCATCTTTTCCTAACACTCTGCTTCCAACATATAGTACTATGTGAAACATGATTAAGAAGTAGTTAGAAATAAGTCTAAAAAGTAATCAAGCTCTAAGATGACAAATTATAACACCACTGTGCCCCTCTTCAACATTCTGCTTCCAACATACATTGTAATGTGTAACAAGTGAAGAAAGAGTTAGTGATATAAGTCAAAAACTACTCAAAGCAAGCTGTAATTTATTAGTATTCTGATCTCTTAAAGATGAACAACTTATGATAAGGAGACCATCAATATGTTAGCATACAACTTGAGAAACTAAACTAGAAATCAAGCTAGAAAAACAGAGTAAAGGCAGCAACTATGAATATGACAACTGAAAATACCATTAGAGATAAAGCAAATACAACAAAGACACACAATCCCGGGCTAACACCTGCAGAAAACAATCCTGATCAGTTAAAGTAAATGCTGGAAATGAGATGACAGCGAAAGTAAATCAAAACTGTACATGTGTTAAAGAAAAGGAAAATTGCTGAATTCAAAAGAAGGAAATGGCAAAAACATAAAGGTAAATTTACTGTACAAAGGTTGTTATGAATGGGGGCCCTCCATCCACAAAACCCAAGGAAAGATCAGCTACGTGAAGGAGTCAAAACAGCACAGTCTTCTATTAACTCATATGCAGAAATTACAGTAAAAAGTGTTGAAACAGCAGCTTCAAAACAGAGTTTCTGTATACACTAAAATTGTAGCAATTACATAAACAAAAAAACTAAAAACTAATCCTTAAGCGTGCGCAGACGCTGGATTTTATAGGCGTATGAACAACTGCCTACTGCGTAAAACATGAAACTAGAAATTAACTGACAGTCATGCTAATTAAATGGTACAGCAACACGTAAACAGGTCCGTGTGTTATCTGGAGGGTACGATCGTCATGGAGGTTGAATCCAAGGTTGGATCCTGTCTCCCATAACCTGCGTAGCGTGGAGGAGTCGCCATCTGGAGTGACGTGACCTATCAGCTCACGCAGCACCGTTTGAGCTGGCTTTGTTGACCGAAGTTTGATCCACGTTGACCGGAGGTGTATGTGGCGTTGCTGACCGAACCAATAGCACAGGAACCTTTAACACCTTCATTCCCACGTGCCCATGTGATTCGTTTTTCAAAATGACACGTGGAACATAGAGATCAATGAAAAGGCTGCGGAATGACTAGATGGCTGCGGAATTGCTGAATGGCTGCGGAATTGCCAGACAGCTGCGGAAACTCTGTGCATATGTCAAAAATCTAGACAAACAGTCAAACATTAGCAAAGTTAACCAATCATGCTTAAAGACATCAAATGTAATGATCTGAATAGGTTTATGAGGAAAATAGGGCAAAAGAGAGGGATAAGTGAGGAAAAGCTGTAGGTAATGATAGGTAATTAGGTGCAAGTTAGAAGCTCTACAGAAGGCATTCACAAAGTTGAAATATCGTCTCTTCTTGGCACCAGTGCTCGCATTACCAGACTTGCAACAATCATTTGAGGTCGAGACAGATGCCTCTGACTATGCTATTGGGGCAGTCCTTACTCAACACGGGCATCCAGTGGCATATCACAGTGAGACACATTCAGACACAGTCCAGAAGTATCCCACTTATGACAATGAGATGTATTCCATTATGTAGCCCTGCCGACAATGGAAGCATTACATTTTGGGGAAGGAAACGGTCATCCACACAGACCATCGACCCTTGCAGTGCATATAGACCCAAGGGAAATTGCAGAATGATCACCATTAGAAGTGGTCCACATACCTGCAACAGTTCCATATTAATATCAAGTATAAGAAGGGTAGCACAAATAATGTTGCAGATTCCCTTCGTCAACCATTGATCATGGCGTTAACCACCATGCTCAGCTCTTGTGGGCACGAGACTTCTGATTGGCCACTTCTCTACAAAAGTGACCCAGAATTTGACCACACATACCAAACACTCTTAGAGGGTCAGCATGTTCCAGAGTTTCACCTTTGGGATGCCCTGTTATGCCACCTGGGTCACCTTTGTTTTCCTTCAAGCGAGTGTGCCAAGATGATTTGGGAAGCACACTGTAGTCAGGTTGCTAGGGATTTCGGGGTTGAGAAAATGGTGGCAGTATTGCACGAGTATTTCTATTGGCCGAATCTTCGACGGGATGTCCGGAAGTACATCAGATCATGCACTACCTGTGCCATTGCCAAAACGACCATCAAGAAGCAAGGCCTCTATACCCCACTACCTACCCCTAATCGACCTTGGGAATCCATCTCCATGGATTACATGTCAGATATGGATTACATGTCAGGCCCTCCTTCCACTAAGCATGGAAATGACTATCTTTTTTTGGTCGTCAACAGGTTCTCGAAGATGGCCATTATGGCAACCTGCAAGAAGAATATCACAGCCGAAGCCACTGCTAAACTCTTCTTTGAACGAGTGTGGGTACACTTTGGGATCCCATAGTCTATCATCTCAGATCGAGACAATAGGTTCCTCAGTACATTTTGGTCTAGTCTCTGGTCGATGCTGGAAACCAAACTCACTAAGTCCACAACCTTCCATCCTCAAACTGATGGCCAGACAGAGGTTGTTAATAGGATGATCGTACACATTCTGCACATGTACAACTCAAAGCATCCACACACATGGGACGAGAGCCTCCCCTATGTTCAGCACAGCTACAACCGGGCTCTCCACAGCTCGATTGGCCACAGCCCTTTTCAGGTAGGCTTGGGATTCCTGCCACTATGTCCCATTGATGTGGCCATGCCATTTGCAACTACTCACGCAGATTCGGCTCATGTCCAGTCCGAAACAGATAAGGCAAACAACTTCATTGAGCACATCCAACATATTCACTAGCAGGTCCATGACATTCTGGAGAAATCAAATGCCAAGTACAAGCAGTGACATGATCAACATCGGGTACCACACAAGTTTTAGGTGGGCGACAAAGTCTGGTTGCATTTGCAAAATGATTGACTTACTGGAGCCTATCATAAAATCAAACCATTCCTATATGGTCCTTAAACCATTACCAAGGCTATGGGAGACAATTCATTTGAGCTCAGCATTCCCCCATTCCTTGGCCTGCACCCAGTGTTCATTGTGGACCGCCTTCGGCCATACTTTCCACCATTACTAGACACGTCTGACATTGCAGAACAACTCACACCCACAAAGTTAAATCCATATTGCATGGAACAAGTTGCAACTGATCAAATCATGGAAACAAAGATCAAGCACACTCGCCAATAGAATATCCAACTGCATCGAGTTGTCAAAGTAGGCCAACTCCTTCACCAGGGCAAATGGCTCACTAGGGACCAAGTTCAGCAGAAGTTTCCTCATCTCATGGAGGAACTCAACGCAATGGGGACCATTACTTCCTAAGGGGGAGGAATGATCCAGGTGGATATTGGTGGCCACCCGCCAATTCCACCTGGACCCCCACCATTGCTTCTTTCAGTTTTTCAGTTTCCTTAATTGTAGCACATTCTACTATTTTTAGCAGTTTTTCGGGTCCTAAACTTCCAGAGTCGTTTTCTTTCTAAAATCATCTTTTTCATCGTAGTCCTTGGAGAGATATTTCCAATGGGTTATTATGCGTGGCAAACAGAGATAATATGACCAAGTCACGACCCTCGGAAGTTGGTTGTCCAACTCACCCCAACAGGGCCCATAAACTCTTGGTGTTACATCCCCTCGGGTTAGGGTTTTGGTTGTTTAGGGTTTGCTCTTATTGTTCAATAATAAAAAGGCCCTGAGCCTCATTGTGAGGTAGTTTAGAAGCATGTAGCTGCCACAGATCTTCTCAGAGATAAGCTACAATCGCCCTAGCTGGTTTATTTCCATTTCTATTTGTACGCATATTTCAGTATTTTACATTAATGAAATGAAGTATTATTTCCACTGCATCTATGTGTTTATGGTTATCTCTGTAATTTGTTGTGTTCCTATTTAAATCTGGATCAGGCACTGTTTCATCTATTTGCACATGTTGCACCCCCTGATGTACCTATTGTTGTCGTGCTTCCTTCTTCTTTTTGCACAACTCTTGTTCCTTCTGGAGTTGCTCCTTCAGCTCATGCAACTCTTTCTATCTTTCCTCCATTCTTCTCTTCTCCCTCTACCTTTGCATGATTTGCTTGCCACATTGTTTCCTCTTCGCCTCTATAGCCATAGCCTCTTTCTCTACCAGTGGATCTTCTTGGAACTTGCATCTTTTCTCTTCCTCCATGCAATCGATAATCTTCCTCTTTCCCTTGTCACGACGCACTAGTATGCTTACCTCTACTGCTACTACTGTTGGTGTTGGTGCTGTCCGGGATGCTGCTTCATGTTGCTTCGCTAACCACTCCACAGCGAAGCCAACCTGTTCATTGGTTTTGGAGAAATTGTAGCCCAATGAAATGCCCCGTGGATCTAGTTGAACTGTACTCTCCTGTGGTGATATTTCACAATACAATGTGGGTCATATGGATTGTAACTTCGGAGGTCAAATGGATACTTCTTCATTTGTTCTGCTTCAACATCCACTTGCTTGAAAGTCCAGATCTCATATAACCCAATCCGAAACGGAAGAGCGGGCCAAGGTGCCTTCTTCTTCCGGTGCAGTCTAGCTATCAATCCTGCTGACATGTGATATGCTACTTCATGCATGATGAGTATGTCCAAGGAAAACTTCGATAGAACATGCGGAGGCTTCTCCGCGCTGAACATTCATATGAAGGTGTCGGATGGTGAGGCATACCAATCAACAATGTCTATTAGTGCCTCCATTGCTGCCCTCGACATGCAAGGTGGATCCTGTTTGAATATCATCTTGTAAACTGGGGTGACAAAATGATTAGACAATCATGTGATAACTCCTCTGAAGCTACATTCAAACAACAACTTACAATATGTGTTCACAGTAGTCTCCGCTGATGACCATGCCCACTCCAAGCCCGGGAACTCCTGTCGGGCACAGATTGCATCTAAGATGTAGGCGGACATGTAGATCTCTGCTTGCATACCTCCAGGTGACTATCGAGCCTTCGTTACCTATTCCTTCAGCTGATGAGCCAACATGCCAGACCAGTTACATGGTTTTCCTTCTCTGGCTAGTTGGTCTAGCGCAATCACCCAACTCTGTGGGAAGGTTTCCATGCTTTCTTGGCGATACATTCGATATGCAAATATGACCAAGTATTGATGGCTTCTGAAGTATCTTCATCTTGTAGATCTGGTTGGGTGTCATCCTGAATCTAGCTGACTCCTTTACCTAGTTCTTAAGAATATCTTTGGAGTTGGAACTACTGTTGGGTAAGATGAAAGCAGTCTCCATGATAGTCAAGGGCTCTGACATTTGATACATCTCATCATAATCCTATACCTAGAAGGTTACAATCTTCGTTCCACTGACACTGCTCAAAGTCATCGTCTCAAGATGAGTGTGCGAGATGATCTAGTGTATCATGTCCGTGCATGGGAACGTGGGGTATCTGCATGAAATCCAGTATAATCCGGGCTTGTGAATGTTCACATACACCTGGAAGTCTTCGAGGTCTTCCCTGAAAGTGCCTGCAAATGCTTCATTGACCTCTTGTCATTTCAACTTGATGTCCTTGTCTAGAAACAACTTTGTATCTTCATAGATCAGTAGACATGCAGACACCTGTTCAACTACTGCTCCAGTTGCACTTTCGTCAGTGTCCTTTGAACCTGCTCTCTTGGAGGCCATTGATGTTGTATTGCTAAGAGGCAGATGAACACATGAAACATCTGGAGACAAAGCGACATGCAAGGCAAGAAATCTGTCAACGAAAACCAAAGCAAATTTGAGGAATGACATAACACATACCTGGGCAATGATAGGCAAGGATTGCACAATTTCTTCTGGGAGGCTAGGTGACTGGCTACTAGAACTGCACAAAAGGCAGTTTGGGTTGTCTGGGAGGCAAGATTGACTATTAGATTTGCGCAATGCACAATACAAGATGACTACTGACTACTGGGATTACGCAATGTGCAATTCCAACTAGCAATGACTGCAGGATCAGTGACTAGAGTGCGCAATTTTCTGGGCCAGCATTGTCCCTTAGAAATGTGCAAATAAATCCTAGAGGATACTGCCTGGGAAGAAATGTGAATTTTTGAAGAGGAAGACAGAGCCTTCCTTCCCCAGATTGTGCAATGCTATCTCAGTGAGGCAGAGTCTAGGCCAATGCTGTCCAGACTCGCCAACAGGAAACTAAAAGAAAATATGAAAGTGAATGCATGGAAATGTTGAGTGAAAGCAGAGGTGATTGATCGTGCATGCAAAAAATGAATGAAAGATTCAGTAAACATATCAACATGCATGTCGTGAAGCGAGTTGCCGAATTGATGACCATTCGTGAAAAACAATTTCATGCATGTGACAACAGTGAGATAGCAATGAAAACTAAAACAGTTCTAGTACAAGATAGTATGCATGTAAGTGACAGTAAGCATTCAAAGAAATTAAGCAAACAACACTCACACAAGAAAAAATACCAAAAGCGACAGAAATGCTGAAAAAGACAATTTGAGACCACTTACCCGTGAATAGCTGAGTTAGATGTGTCGAAGATTACTCGATGTGCTATGGGATATCAGATCTCCAAGATCGATGTGAAAGACTGAGCTCTAATGCATTGAATAAATAATTTTAGGCTCATGATGTGCATGCCACAAATCTAGGAAAAAGCGACACTTGGAGGAAAGGTTCTAAAATGATTTTGCAGGTAGCCTCATGTTGTTTAAAATATCTCCCTGAATCATGGGATGATTTTTGCATGTTTCCTTTTGCTCTTCCGGGAAAAAGCAAGTCATGCATGCAAGTCAAGTTTCCTTTGTCCCGGGAGGAACTGGTCAACCCAACTACTCATGCATGAGGCTGCTCAATTGCTGGGAGAAAACGCGCATTTCTGGATGGGATCTAGGTTGGTTGCCCACGAGATTTTCACAATTTACGGGCAGAGAAGATGACTGTTGCCCATGATTGTGAAATTCATGGGCTGAGCAACCCTGCTAAGAAGGATTGTGCAGTTTTCTAGGTGAAGCCTAATTGGCAGGATTACGCCAATTCCGGAGCCCAGCAGGCTACCAGACAAAATTGCGCAATTTCTAGAGGGAAGGTTGGTTTCCCTCTAGAATTGCACAATTTCTTGGGGGATTTGCTTAGCCTGCAGCTGGACCAAGTTCGTATGAACAACTTGTGAGGGGAATGTATCAAGCTTTTATCGACGGGTTGTCTTTGTGCAAGAAAAACATCGAAGCTTGTGTACTTGACAAAGCAAGACAAGGTGTTGTGAAAGGTTCGTAGGGAGGCTCCAAAACGAACCTAAGACAAAATTTTGGAGGGTCGTTGTAGCCGCTACAACAGATTTCACAATGCACAATACTAATAAGGAAAGAGGGAGGAATTGCATAATTTTTGGGATCAGAGGTTGAGCTTGAGCCTTGTGATTGCAAAGTGAATTATCTTGGGAGGCAAGAACTATGCATTACACAGTTCCATGAGGAAAGGTTGCAACTTGAGGGATGAGACTGCACAATGTACAGTTTAGGATGGTCGGATGAGGCTAAGTTGCTTGGTCGAGAGTCTTTCTGAATTTGGGTAAGTGTGGGATCGATGAAGCCAATGTGAAAAGTGAAAAGAATTGACTATGATCGCATACATAGAACACTTGATGACACAACAAAGATCATCCTAAACACATGAACAACAAACTTCCCCCAATGTGACAACTTTGTGACGACAAGTACGACACCAAAGATACACTTTGCAACGATAGTGCTTAAACTTTGGAAATGAGTGCGACAAGTGTTTACATAGTGAGATTAACTCATTTACACAAATCTAACCCCTTGAAACCACCTAAAAATGCTTATACACATTGTGCAACACTTGACATGAAAAAATATGACACTTTGATTTTCTTGCAAATTGGAGCAAAACACATAGAGAAAACGCATGCAATGAGTCTCAATGTTTGCGACAACAGTATGCAAGATCAAGGTAGGATTCAAAATTTGGGTGAAAGTAAAAATTGTGGAGGGTGTTGTAGCATCGAAAACACGACCCTCGGGTTTGGGATACCTGAGGTGAATCCCTCTAGGTTCCTCTCCAACTTTGTCAACAACCTCTAAGTTATATTCTCTACTATCTACCTCATGTTGGCCCCACCTCCAGGTAGGGGGAATCTTGATTGGTATCACTGGTCCAACATCTACGTAATAATCAAATGTTAGTCATGATACAATAAAAAAATTAAAAACTGTTCAAAAAGATAAAACAAATATTTCTACCTCACTCATCCCATTACATGGAAGATGGAAGGACTAGACTTTGATCTCCTCTAAAGTCAGTCCCTACAAATGGGTAGTCTTCAATCATGATAATTTGTCGATGAATCCATCTAAAGAAAGGAGGAGTGAATGACATCATTTTCATGACACCATGGTAGGCCATTAGGTCAACCCATCTCCTAATGCACAGATCACTGGGTTGAGGAGGATACACATCTTTCTTCTAATACTGGAACAACGATACCCTTTATAGGAAGAAAGATACCAGAATAGAGCCATATCCAAACTATCTCAATTGACTTGTCTTGCACTTAGTTACTTTCTCTTTAATGTTGATCAACAATGCCTCACACCAATTAAATACTTTTGGCTCTAGGCATTCAATATCATATTGCATCTAAGAATGTGTGGCTACCTGAGGAGTTACGTTCCCAACCACTTGAGACATGGTAAATAGGATAGTCTGCAAAGGAACATCTTGTACATCCTTGATCTTGATATCTCATTTACTTGCTCTATGATATACTCGGATGCAATATTGAGAAATGTAATAGTTGGTAGTTTCACCACCACTACGATGGTCAGTCAACTCAACTCTAGCTCCTCTCTTGGAAAATCTAGTTAGAAAATAGATGTCAATTATTTCAATTGAAAGAGAATGGGAACCAATTTGAAAGTATTGCTCAATGGTTTCCTGTTAGGGTCCAACCCTAACCCATTTATTTATGTAATAACCCCAAGGGGCCTAGTCAGATTTGTAGTTAGTTAGACATTCAATAAAGCCCACAAGTAGTTACCCGCATTAACAATAATTGTAAGCGGTTGACCCACATCATAGAAAAAGGACCACAATTAGTTATAAATGGGTCATAGTTAATAAATAAAGTGGTTGACCCGTGTTATGCAAGGGACCACTAGTAGTTAGGGTTTTGGATGTCATTAGGCTATAAATCATCTTAGATAGTAGGGTAGGGATCATCAAGTCATTTTTTAATCGAGCTCTGCTCTGTTGGATGTTCCCTCTCGAAGAGGCAAGTGAACATTGTATTATGCTTTTGAATAATAAAAATATATTTGCAACTTGTCTCATTTCATGTGATATTTCTATGTTTTGGGCTCTATTTCTTTGTATTTCTGGTATTCTAGATTTGTTACAGGTCAAGAGAATAACAAGTGGTATCATAGCACTTTCTAGGGCCAATTGTACCTCCGATTTTCACAGATTTTTTTAGGCTAGAGACGTGTTTTGTCGTTTTTAAACTGCAGGATCTGTCATTGAGAGCATAAACCTGCGGATTTGGGGAGGCATGCATGCAGGAACTACAAGAGGTGGTCACGCTTGTTGGAATCCCTTGTAACCCCTATGGCTACAACTTCGAGTAGTAGAACATTAGAAAGAACCACGCACGATGTGGTGAAGTAAAATTATAAGTGCGGATACAAACAAATTCCTCTAGCCTGATAATGGGTCTAGCTACAACAGATACATTCTATGGAAGATTTCCTTAGGTTAGAACCAATCAAGAGGGCCTACCTCTTAGTCCATTTATCTTGTTTGATGATGTCCTTGATCACTCGCTCCAGCTATCTCTCGCTTCCATCTTCAAGCACCTGAAACAAGTAAACAACAACAGATAACAAACATGATAATAGACAAATTGTAATTCAGCCTACTTAACAAGTCAAGAAACATTAAGCCATGAATATGTAATACAACAAATCATGTAGGAATTCAATCGATAGTTGCATATATTAATATCAAACAGAGATTACAACCATTTGTCTTGACATTGCATTCCTCCTCTGACAAGACCAGGTTCCCACACACTTCTGCTAGCATTCCATGATGGCCTCAATCCACAATAGTTTTAAGGATCTTCCCTTTAGGCTTCACTCCAAACCAAATCACATTTATCCCTCACACAACTAGTAATAGCTTGTTGTCTACTCCAAACCAAAATAGTATTAGCACACCCACATTAACACTAGCTTGTGCTTGGGAAGAAGGGAGGTTTATATAGGATGAATGGATGGGATATGGATCCTCTTCTCATGGGAGAAGGGCTTATCCCTTGAGGGAGTTCCATAATTATAGGGGAAAGGAGCCCAAATTGACATCCTCGACCCCATTTTGCGAAACCATTTACCAGACTTCCGTTACGAAGCTTTTAGAGCTAGAAGCTTCGGCTCCTAATTTAAAAAGCTTTCCATAACAGGATTGGCGCAACTGGAACACAACTCAGTCGCTCCGGTTGACGCTAGGGATAGTGCTAATCTCTGCACATCGACATGGGGGAGACAAATTTCATTAGTGACGGTCTTGTAAACTGGGCAAAACAAAAGTTTCAAGGGAAATGGTGCAAAAGGGAATTGCTCTACTCATGAAGAGGGACACAATGGGAGTTTCTTCATGAAGGGTAAGCATATAGGGTTCACTGTAGAGGTCATCCAGTATCAAGGAATGGGGAGTACAGGGACAATGACAAAATGCTTTGTAACAGATTCCCCTTAAAGTGTGAAGGTCGAGCTAGAGTGAGGGGTGAAATTCTTTATGAACCAGTGTGGGGAACCGTACTCTGTTGTCGGAAAACCTGCAAGCAAGTACATATACATATACATAACTGAGAAACTCTGTCAAATGATACATGAATCATGGTATGGATGCAACCATCCATAGAATAATCATGTAAATGGATCTAGGTATGGGCGCAACCATCCGTCAAAGAGGATCATAACAAAACCAAGGTATGGTCGCAGCCATCCGATAATGAGAAGGATCACATATGATAACTCATGGTCAGGGTCTTACGCTCCAACACGACCCGATCAAAGTACAAATTTTAACATGTGAATAGATGTGTTGACGTTGAACCTATTAGAAAGTCGCTTGATTACTAGTCGATGATGTAAATTGTTAACAAGTGCGAGAGAAACCACCAATAATGACAATGGTCCTCAAGGTACTAGCACAATCCACGGAATGTGAATAGAGGAACTGAAGTCGAACACCCGTGAAATCACTCGATCGAAAGCCAATGATGTGAACTTATTGTCGAGGGCAAAGAACTTTCCATTAGGGCATGCAAGCTCTAAGGTACTGGAAGGGAGCCTCTCGGTCAACTTCTTGGATAATGAGTTGAAGTCGATGGGAAACGACCGTGTCGAAGGAGGGTAGTAATGAATCCCACATCATTGAAGCAAGACGAAAGGATGCAAAATGACTTTGGATGATACATAGAATCAAAGGTAAATGTAACTATAGAACCATAACTCTTGAACATATCGGCGACACAACTGGAAGTTTGGAAGCTCTTGGATCCATAGGATTGGTGGTCATGATGAAGTGGCGGAGATCAAATGGAAGGAAAAAATGAATGGCCCAAAACCAGGAAGGTCAATGATACAAAGGAGGATATCCCAACCTGACACAAAGTAGAGAGTGTCAAGCTCAAGAGCGAGCTGCCAACACAACTGATAGATTTCCAAAATTTCCCCCACCATTTCTGGCAGGTACCCAATTATTTTTTAATCGCAAGCTTGAAGATGATAGCATATGCTTGCATTGTAAGTTCATCCTTCGGATGAATCCGACCTAGTAAGTTTAACGAGCCCTAGGAAGGAGAAGCTCACGTTCGTCATGGTGATGAATCCGATGTCGTTTAATAGCTTAACGAGTCCGACAGATGTGTAAATTGGTATCTTTTTCATGTTTAGAGAGTTTGAAAAAGACACGTAAAAGACAAATCCACATGGTCCCTTTTCGTACATTTGTGTCTCTCGAGCCCGAAAAGTTAGAAAACAATACTTGAGAGAACCGCTTGACCATTTCAGTCAAGGAGTACCTTTTTCGTAAATGGTGCCTCCCAGCTCGAAAAAAGGGGTAAACTTATAATGGGCGCACGACGTTTCACAACTATTAATGAGTTCGGAATGACAAGGGCTCGACCATCTTTTCGCTTTTAAAGGGTTGGAAAAGAGATGAAAGCCGACCCCCCATTTTATTTTCTTTTACGAGTCAAAAAGGAAAAACACTCGTCAATCTTTTCATATGAGTCTAATGAGTCGAGAAAAGAGTTGAAACATGACTTGCCATCATTGTCGAACATCCATCACTTGTTGCTGGACAAAAAGTTAAAGTGTATTATCCAATTCTTGAGGCAAAATTGGTCGAAATATTTACAAAAACCTGATATTTTCATGAAAAAATGAACAAAAAGGATAAAAGTAAATATATTTTTACCATTTACCATTTTACCTTTGCTGTGAAAACTTTTTCCTCACTTTTGTTCTAATTGTTCTGGAGAAGATTGTGGGAGATCCAGGAGATCGATCGACGAGCCGCCAGTTCCAGGTAACATCTAAAGCCCTGAGCTCCATTTCCATGTCCTTTATTTATGTTTTTAACCCCCTTTTTTTTTGAGGGGGTTTTCATAAAACTTTTTTCGCCCTCGGTCGGCGAGAATTCCGGGCAAGGAATTCCACCGGCCAAGGGTGATTAACAAAGCCAGCCGCGCTGATCGGCGAAACTATTTTTAAAATAGGCGCGTTGGTGCCGTGAATAGGGAAAAACCCCATTTCCTCAAAAAACCATCGTTTAAACTTAAATTTTATGGGCCAAGCATGATTTTTGACTCAAATTAATGGTTTTTGCAGGAAGGATCGCTGAAAATGGTGGAATGGAAAGAACGGGAACATGAAGATGTTGACACCCAGGCAATTAATGACCCAAATTGCCTAGAAGCTTTGAGGGCTTGCAGGCTCCTCAAATTCTTCCTTACGTCAGGGATGTGGACCTAGCTCGAGTTGATTCAATACCTGATTAGTCTTTGGGACATTAATCGGGAGATTTTTGTCATTGGCAACCAGGAGCTGAAGTTGGAAACTTCAGATATATACTTCATCACTGGACTGTCTCGCAGAGTGGAACCAGTGAACTTGTACGGGTCATGACCAATTTGGGCAAGCATATCTTCCTTGCTTGCCGAACACTGCCCTGAGGTCTTGAAATCCAAAAGTGGGATGATAGAGATTTCCAGTGTTCGAGATTTGACACTGAGAGTGCTTATGTTGACTATCAACAGAATAACGGGGTCCCAGGCGGAACATGAGACTAACAAGTCGAAGTTCCTTTATGATATCAACTATACAACTCCTACAATATTCAATTGGGCAGAGGCCATGAAGATCAACATCAAATGTTAGCTGTCCAAAGATAAGGTGGGGAATCTGAAGCAATTTTTCTTCAGATTTGTGCTTGTGACCTTCTTCTTGGAACGAGTACCACTATTCTAGTATCAGCTGAACGAGGTAGATCCTCCCATGCCACGCGATCCGCGGATGGATCGTTGGAGTTGTTTGATGCCCAAGATCACTGGGGGTCAGCACATTTCATACCGACCTACATTATTTTCATGGCTACGATGACAAAAAATCATCATGGAGGACTAGCCATACAGTGGCACTGATTTTCATGGAGATCCAAATATGCCCTTACCAGATGGGGAAGACTTCGATGACGAAGTAAAAAATCAAATTTTTTCTTTTGAGATTTTTTAATTGTTTTTGGTATATATGTGCTTATAACATTTCTCTTGTTAATGTAGACGTTGGACTAGAGCGGCCTGCTGGGATGTCCCCAATATCCAGGCGTGTCCCCGCCATATTGATGTTGTCGCTCGTTATTTGGAAGGGAGTGATAACGAGGAGGAGATCGTGAGGAACCTTGAGGGGTTGACTTGTGGCATCTCGGAGTATGCTCGGGTAGGAGACATTCCTCGTCAGTACCAGAGACACACGGTAGGAGTCTCGGATTGGATCCACCGATTGCTGACTCATGTTGCATGAGCTGTATCATGCTACCACGATCACCATGTTGATTAGTTCCTAGGTCCAGCATTTACATTTTTTGAAGCCTGTGTGCCACGGATATATGAGGCCTACGAGATGTCGATGTTATTTTGGACACAGATATTATTTTTTGGGGTTCTGATATATCAAACATTATCACCATATATATATATATATGTTGTATTTTCCTGTCTACTATGGTACAAATGGTTTGTTTTATCTTTCACATGTTTCGTAAATGTCTATCGAACACATGATTAAATAATGCATCTGTCAATGTATTCATGCGTCTAGGAATATGATGATATGTAATGTAATAAAAATTCCTTTCCAGTAGATGGATATGGAGATACATTCTCAATATTTGAGGGTTTCTGACGGAATATTGCCCATTGAGTTGAAGGATGACAAGCTGTGAATCCAGGTTGACAAACAATTCTCTGATTCCCAGAGTGATGGCTTCTGACAACAGTTCAATGACTGCACTGTATTCAACAATGTTGTTAGTTGTGCAACCTAGACAGATACCTTGGAGGTTAATCAACTCACCGTTAGGGTCATAAATAACCCATGTCGTGGATGATAGGCTCCGGATACTATGGCAAGCACCATCAGCGAAACCAATGTGGGGAGTCGCAAACATCTACAAAGCAAGAAAATCATAGTAAACAAGAAAGTTGTTTGAAAACTATCACACGAAACCACACTGCACAAAAATGAATGACACACTAATGTACACAAGTAACCATGCAAGATGACCTAAGCATAGTACTTCTTGAGGTGGGAGTCCGTGCTGGGACTCAGGTAATCAATCAACACAAATGGACACTGGATTTTTACCATTGCCATGACGAGTAAGCATCGACTTGGCCAAATAATGGAGTGTAACTCACATAAGGCAATGCCCCCATGCCCCTTGGGCAAGGGAGGGTTACGAGTCAGATGGAAACCCCATTGCAATAATGGGCAATCGGTAAAAACTCGTGAGGGAGAAAAATCTTGAATCCATGAAGGGATAAAGGTTCCCTCAGTGAAATATCTTGATCATGTCAAGATAAACGAACACATCAATAAGGAACGGAAAAGAGAACTCTTTGAAAATGGTAGACATGACCGCCGTAAGAGGCAGGAAAGAGAAGCGATGATGAGTATTGATCCAAGGTGGTTCCTTGAGAGACATGACTTCCATGATACCTTCATCAGCAAGGAAGGTCTCAACTAAGGGATCAGGCGATTCCAAAGTGCCAAGCCACAGGGATTGAGAGTACATATCGAAAGAGGTCTTCGACATAAAAGAATCAGAGGATGCAGAGTTTGAAGCCGAAACAATTTCCACGTAATTGACTTCGACGGGACTAAGCGGCATAACCTCGTCCTAGGTATCAACAAGATCTGGTGAAGGTATGACCCAAGGATTAGATTTGACCGAGATCATGTTGATAGAGGCAACATGAGGAGGTGGGAGTGGAAAATTTCCTATTAAGGTAGAATCTTTGAAAATACCTACCCCCACACTCTCATAGGGAGCACCAGTGTGCTTGACGTACGGAACATTGCCATCTGAGGAGGAAGAGGCAAAGAAAGATAGTTGGTCGACAGTGATGATCTTCCCTTGATGGGGAAAATGAATCACACGAAATAAAGAGGAATCCATGACATGCATGGCATGGGTCCAACTTCGGCCGAGTAGAAGATTATAATTGAGATTGGCATCAACAATTTTTACTTCAACTTGCACTGTCTTGCCTTCCAGTGTGATGGCAAGGTTAGGTAAGACACTGAAGGGTCATGAATCGTGCCCATCGAAATCTTCCAAAGTGTTCGGAGATTGGTTAAGTGTAGGAGAACCAATAGCCTTCCAACATGCGATTGACATGATGCAGGTGGAAGCACCTTCATCAATGACAGTCCGGTGGATGGTATTCTCATTGATTATTACCTAAATAAGAATGGAAATCTGATGAGGGAGGCATGGAACATGGTTTTGTAGATCAAAACATATCAAATTGGAATCGGTGGGATCAATTACCCCTATAGCTGACAACAAATATTTTCGCTATGATGGGCAGCTTTGGAGTACCTTGAGAGCCGACATGGCTGACGACGCCTGAGACATATCCTCATCAATACTATAGTGTTGAGTAGCTCGGGCATTGGGATTATATGAGTATTTCCATAGCACACCTCGATAGGGTGGCCGCATAGCGAAGTCAGGGTTAGGGCGCTCAATATGAAGAGGGCCAGAACTAAGGGTAGAAGAAGAAGGTGCTGCTTCTTTCTCTTTCCCATCCATCAAAGCAGGAGTTTTATAGTCTTTCGATCTAGTAGCCACATTAATAAGCGTACTCATCATGAACACTTGAGATCCGGAGGAAGCAGATTGGGATTCGTCTATCATTTGAGTCTGCTAAGACAGAAATGACTCTTTAAGGACAACAGGGGTCCCTTTGAGCAAGCGACTAACTTCGGATCATCGGGGACAATCCTTAGTGTAGTGATCTTCCTCGAAAATGAGGCAAGGATACTTAGGTTTCTATTGCGAAGATTCACCAGTAGATGATTTGGGAGGACCCTATTTCGGGGCATCAACTTTAGCTTTGCCTTTGCCTTTATTCTTCCATTTCGAGGATTTGTCTGCTGCGGTAGACTAGACAACATGGACCTCGGAGGTTTTCCAAGGGCCGGGTAGATTCTGGGATGAACTATTAGGAACAAAATTTGAGACCGACTTCTATTTGGAAGAAGATTTAGCAGGAGTATAGGATACTGAACTGATAACTCCATCAATGGGAGGTACAACTGGTGATTTTGATGCTGCGGGATCGGATGATGGCCACAGAGCATTGGGTAATAACTCATACAAAGTGCCAGACTGAGAGTAAACTAGATCCAAGTACTGGGCATGAGCGATGGCCTACTCTTCAGTGACGCATCCACCCATAGCTATATCGTGAGCAATTGGGGCCACGAATGATTTGGTGAACCATTCAGTGAGCAGCTGATCAACAATCTCAAATTTGATCAAGCGATGTCTACATCTCCATTCATGGATGTGATAAGAGATTTGTGTCGCAGTGTCTTGATTAAGCGATGTGAGCAAATAGGTTTCAGTTTCGTAGTGAACCAACAACTGAATATGTGTGAGGAAATCCATGGCTAAAGAGTTAAAGTCATGGTAAGTACTTCGAGGTAGCTCAATATACCACTTTGCTGCAGCACCCGTGAGGGTTTGTTGGAAAAGATGGAGATGAATGGAATCTTCCACATACAAGTTCGACGAGCACCAGAGGTGATATGTCATCACATGGGCCTAAGGATCTTCTTTAGCTTTCCCGTCGAAATTTGGACAATCTCTTGGTATCTTGGATGACATCGGAGGCCAGTATGGTGAATGAAGGATCAGATCATTAGTAAGGCGAGATACATCTGGGAACTCAAATGTATCCAAGAATGGAAATTAGGTGTTAAAAGTCATGGGAGGTCGATAAGCGGGTCCATATAGAGGAGCCCATCCCTGCTGGTAATGATTTTGGCCCCACAGTGGGGGATTTGGCCATATGGCATTTGAAGTTGCCCCCATTGCGGATTACCTTGACCATAGGGAGGATTTTGACCTTGAATACCTTGGAACTGTCCGGCCATAGGTTCCTGATAAGCAATTTACGAGTTAAAAGGCTATTGAGCCTATTGATCTTGGACATATGGATATGGGACCTGTTGTCCTTGAATGTACGGGTGATGAACCTGTTGTCCCTGAACAAGAGGGTCTTGGACCTGCTGTCCTTGGGCATAAGGTTGATAAACTTGTTGCCCTTGGACATAGGGATTCTATACCTGATGCCCTTGGCCGGTAAGATTCTGAACTTGTTGACCTAGGACATGAGCATTTTGAGCCTGCTGCTGTACGACTTGACCTTGACCCTGCCCCTGCAAGGGTTGACCTTGTTGATATGTATACAAGGGTTGTTGCTACCCTAGTTTGTTTTTCTGTTGCAAGTGTTGACATTGTGGTTGCTGTTTGGTTGTGTTATATTCTTTCCACGTAGTTAATAGGGGGTTTGAAGGGCACCTGTAACCCCACTTTATGGGGTCCGGGGCAGCGCCCGGGAAAATTTTGGTTTTGGACCATATGTTAGGTTGGGCGGACCCACCTATGGTTTTGTGCATGATTTTCGCACATGTTTTTTGGACGCGATGGTTTTCGGTCCATGGTATTGGATGCTTCGGCATGTATAAATATGTATTGTAACATTGAAAGGAACATAATGAAAAATCAAGCTGGTAGTCCCGGTTTTGGGATCCAAGGAAAAATCTCTGTGCATATATGGTTTATGGGTTATGCTCTCGCATTGTTTATTTTCTTTGTTTAAGAATTCGTATGCAAGTAATTTCTGTACAGGGTTAAAACCTACAGTTGCAAAATTTGTCCCTGGGGCTACAGAGGTTGGCCCTGCGAGGACAGGGGTTAAGAGGTGTGCGAAGCATTGCATTTGTTGCTGCGTGGTTTACTACAATGGTTACAAGGATTGACCTTGTGGTTGTTGTAGTTGACCTTGTTGCAGGATCATTTTCCCTTGCGGTTAGGCAGAGAGCCCTTACTGCAACAAAGGTTGCCCTTGTGGGAACAAAGGCTTCCCATGTTGTTGTAGAGGTTTTCCTTGATATTGCAAGGGTACTTAAACAATGCTCAAGAAATTTCCGAACTAAATCTGGGCATAGCCAAGCTGGATGTACTACCCAGATTGGAGGGTGTAAGGTTGATTAACCATTCCTTGAGAACCATATGGAATGTAAGGATTTTGGTATTGGACTTCAGCCCCATAGGGATGTTGATACTGAATGTTGCTCGATCCAGACGAACCAATGAGATTTTGAACCTGTTGGTAATGGACATTGCTTGATCCAGTAGGATCAACAAGGTTATTAATAATACCAAAAGAAGGCTAGTTTATACCAAGGATGTGAGCTTATAAGCCGCTCACACTAGTGGCATCTAACACCATAGAAACATTCAAGTTCTTCCCCCCAGGTGGCGGCACAGCCTGGCCACTAACTAGAGAGACGGAGGAACTAACAGAGACATTCTTTGAAACTGCCGGTTGCGCCTGACGGGTAATTGGGATTGACGATACAAGGGTATTCATAATGGTGGGTTGCACCGAGACTGAGGTAACAGCCTGTTGGGAAGTCATGTTCATAACGAATGGACTGAAGTAGGCATGGCACCTGAAACCCAAACAAGGTTATGGTAAAGTGATGAGGCAATAGGTGTACTTGAAACCCATTATGCCAAAGACACATAGTTGGGTGGCAAGCTGGCGGGAACACCCCCTGAATAGGGGAAATGCTTGAGAGGAAAAGGCAACTCTTCCCCCTCAACAGTGTGGAGTAGAAACTTTGGACTCATTCGGAGAGGTGACTGGAGCATCGCCTTCGGGTTCCATGTCTAGAAACAATCAACGACGAATGGTTGAACAATTACAAGGGGATAGTTCCAAAGGAATACCTGGTTGGTCGTACGGACGCTATGGTGATATCACAACAGGGTCAAATGGAGGGTTTGGAGGGTAGATAACCATTCCAAGTTGGCCGTCAATGGTTAGCGAGTTCTTTGGAGTTTGAACAGGATTGTCCAGAGATTCTGGGCCAAGATCAGCAAATGACCCAGTATCAAAAGTAGGTGGAGGACGAGATGACAAAGGTTGAATGCTCAGAACAATTCCGAGTTCAACACCTTGGTCCTCAAGTGACTCTGGTAACTCAGGAAATGACTCCTTAGATAATCTTTCAGACAGAGGAGAGGAAGAGGAACTGGGTGAACTAGATGGTTCAGCCACGATGACCTTGTTTTAGCCAATAGAACAATTAACTTCAAGGCTTTAAAATTTTCTTTTAAGGAAACCCACGATTTGGTCTCATAAAAAGACTAACAGGGTATTTTCAGATCGTGGGCAATCAATTATTAAGACACATAAAAGACTAGTGCTCTTTCATTTTTTAAGAGTCGAGAAAGAAACAAAGATGACTCTATCACTTTCGATTGGAAACGAGCTCAAAAGCACAAGTGTTCGAATGGTCTTTTAAGTTTAATGAGTCAAAAAGATCAAATGACTACTCTAGATGATCTAGGTAAATAGGATTACCACGTAACTGTGAACTGCAGAATACCTCCCGACGAATCGAGAAGTATGAGCAGGCAATCTCCCTGAATGTTTTGTTCGGTGTATCACATTTGCAAGGTGGCTAACTCAGCTTCCTAAGGATAAAAGGATTGCATCCTAAAGGGGTCTCCCGTTATATACTAGACAGTACGGGGAGCACAAATCCATACTAGCGCTGTCTAATGCCGAAGATAATGATAGCTACTAGGTTTAAAGACGCCGGAACATGTCTCTAGCCTTGACCTTCTAGATATGATCGTTAATGTCAAATGTGCTTTAGGTTAATTGAATTCATTTTAAAGTTTATCTTGAGTTATGTTTTGGTTTTCAAGTCTTAACGATGCGACTCGAAAAACCTTAAATGCAACTAAATGAGACAAGACCCTTTCAATTCGATGAAATGCCTACACTAGAGAGGGTAGAAGCTACTCAATCAAATGCAAACAATCAAGCAACTGAAAATGAAATGATCTTTCACTACCCTACTTTTCAAAAAAATAAACTAATGACAAATGCATTCCAATTCCTAATTTCCTAACAAGAACTTATCTATTGGTCCTTTCAAAAGCAAAAGAGTTCTCTTCCTTTTTCAAATGTCGATGCAATTCTAGTCTTTTAATGATGCAAGTTATCGTAGCACAATGATGCAACAAGCTAGAATTTCATACTTTTTCATGAAACAACGAAACAAAATTTTCTCATACAAGTATTCAATGAAAAAGTTTTTGAGACAATAAACTCTTCAAGCAGATGAAAACATGAAAAGAGAAGCTCATTTAGACTAATGAAACATCGACTTTACCAACAACAAGACAAGCAACGTGATCCATGCCGGAAAAGAAACGTTTAGACAAGCAAACAAAAACTTTTCAAACTTGTGTAATAGAGGTCAAAGTCGTAAAAGGACCAAAAACGAAATGCAAGGAGTAAGTACACCTACAACCTGACTCACTGAGTTCACAAATAGCTGAATGGATGACAATCTAGATGCCCTAGTGTCGCTGACCACCCAATGACTCAAGCAATCAAGCAAAAAGATGATAAGCCAACAAGAAAACAAAACCAAATGAAAAGCAACTTTCTAGTCAGGGAGAAAATGGTCTAAAAGGCTTACGAGGTCAAAATCATAAGAGCAGAACACACTGGCCAAGATCGGGGACAAACCCTAATCTGTACTTACAGGCATCGACGCGGCTGCCTAACTGACAACAAGTGCCAGAGATTGGTCAGCGTGACTGTTCCTCAGCATATCGTGCTGATCAGCAGATTAAGTGTGTTGATCAAGGGAGCCAAGAAAAAAGAAAAGAAAAAAATTGAAACAGAGACCATATCTACTACTATGAATTTCAAACTCAGGCTAGTATGCAGGAGAAAAGAAATAGAGCCAAAGGGAAAAAGTGGGACTAGAAAAGTTCACACGAAATCATGAAATCTAAGACAAACAAAAGGATTGGTCCCTAGTGGAGTCCCCAATTTGTGGTGAAGTAAAATTATAAGTGTAGAAACAAACAAATTCCTCTAGCCCAATAATGGGTCTAGCCACAATAGATACATTCTGGAAGATTTCCTTAGGTTAGAACCAATCAAGAGGGCCTACCTCTTAGTCTGTTTATCATGTTTGATGATGTCCTTGCTTGCTCGCTCTAGCTATCTCTCGCTTCCTTCTTCAAGCACCTAAAACAAGTAAACAACAGTAGACAACAAATGTGATAATAGTCAAATTGTAATTCAACCTACTTAACAAGTCAAGAAACATTAAGCCATGAATATGTAAGATGACAAATCATGTAGGAATTCAATCGATAGTTTCATATATTAATATCAAAGAGAGATTACAACCATTTGTCTTGACATTGCAGTCCTCCTCTGACAAGACCAGGTTCCCACACACTTCTACTAGCATTCCATGATGGCCTCAATCCACAATAGTTTTGAGGCTCTTCCCTTTAGGCTTCACTCCAAGCCAAATCACACTTCTCTCTCACACAACTAGTAATAGCTTGTTGTCTACTCCAAGCCAAAATAGTATTAGCACACCCACATTAACGCTAGCTTATGCTTGGGAAGAAGGGAGGTTTATATAGGATGAATGGATGGGAGATGGATCCTCTTCTCATGGGAGAAGGGCTTATCCCTTGAGGTAGTTCCATTATTATAGGGGGAAGGAGCCCAAACTAACATCCTCGACCCCATCCGACCAAACCATTTACCAGACTGCCATTACAAAGCTTCTAGAGCTGGAAGCTTCAGCTCCTAATTTAAAAAACTTTCCATAACAGGACCAACGCGATTGGAACATAGCTCAGTCACTCCGGTCGGCCCTAGGAATAGTGCTAATCTCTACACATCGGCGCAGGGGGATACAAAGGTCATTAGCATCGGTCTTGTAAATTGGGCAAAATAGAAGTTTTAGGGGAAATGGTGCAAAAGGGAATTGCTCTACTCATGAATAGGGACACAATGGGAGTTTCTTCATGAAGGGTAAGCAAATAGGGTTCATTGTAGAGGTCCTCTAGGATCAAGGAACGGGGAGTACAGGGACAGTGACAAAATGTTGTGTAACATACGCTCTGCACTTCCACACACCCTTGGGCATATCGAAAGCCCCCTAGGGTAACTTGAAACCTAACCTTAGATAAGATGTCGATTGTCTTGCTACAATAGTACACTGAGAATAGCACTCAGGGAGATTACTCGCATGTACAATAGGGTAGTCAGGTAATACGACTAAGGGTACGGTGTATCCTTCTTAGTTAGTGCCCTGAAAGATTGGGCCAAGTACTATTGTTGGACCCATGCATATTTCAATCTATAGCACCTAAAACTCCTTTAAGACCATAGTTCCCTTAGCTATCTAAAAAATTCCCCCTACCTTTTATTCCAGATCAGATCTAGTTGTTGGGGTTCGTCTGCCACTGTCCATATCAAATCCAACAGTTGGAGTTTTGCCAACGTAGTACTAATCAAATTCAGCAGTTCGGGTTTTGACAACATAGAATTAGACTCTTTTTGCAATGAAGGCTTTGGTCGCCATAGTTTAGATCAAAATGTCACAACACATTATGCAATACCCATACCTTGGGGTTTCTGTTACTACAGTCTCGGCCCAATTTTCGCAGGATAATTGGCAGTATCAAGATTTCGGGAATTTGGCCACTACACTATTGATCAACTAGGAGTAAAACTCATTTCGAAGTAAAAATAAAAATGTTTGAGGCCGTCTCAGGAAGCTTGCAAGAGACTTAGCCCATAATATTCAGGACAACAAGCTAATCGTAGTGGTACCATTCACTTGTAATCCCCCAATTTTCCAACAGTCCCAAATTTTTCCTTGTGCGGCTTCAAGTGATCCATGTCACTAGACTCCTGAGCTTGCCCTCTTTCCAAGCATATTACTCTTAAGTAAGCTCAAATATTTGACCGGGTCTTGTGTATGCTCAATACCAAGTCTCAAGTTGTGGCTGCAGAAAGGGAAGTCGAGAAGGTCGACAACCTTAAGAAAAGATTCACTGAGTTCCAAGAGACCATTAGTGCCCAACTCTTAAAACTAACGAATTCTATAAAGATGTATCGTGAACTCATGAGGGAGGAACCTAGTGTTGATGCACACATAGAAGGAGAATCCATCCATCACATTCACTTTCGTGGAGATCACCACTCTTTGAACCACCGCACACCCAAGCTAGACATTTAAAAATTTGATGGCTCTAACTTGGTAGTATGAGTGGCACAAATGGAACAATATTTCCTCCTTAATAATATATGTAAGGATGGAACTAAACTACATGTGGGAACCATTTACTTAGACCAAGAGAGATGGCAGTGGTGTCAATGGCATCAAAAATGTTATCTAGGGAGAGAAACTTGGAACATGTTCTCCAAATCCATAGGTGACCACTTTGATCAGGAATCTCATTTTTTGGGTCGTCTCACTAAGCTCATGTAAATAGGTATAGTAAAGGACTACATTGTAGCCTTTGAAAATTGGCCATCAGAACTGAAGGCCTAGGAGATGACTTTTACTTGGAATGTTTCATCAGCGGCCTAAAGGAATCCATCCAAGGCCATGCTTGAATGCATCACCTAGCTACTTGGTTGGATGCATGTTGCAAGGCCTTAGATGTGGAGGTTTCCTCACATTCGCAATCCAATCATCCAAATTGCGTTGCTATGGTTCGTCCCACCCAAGCTCCAGTCCCAACCCAAACACTTAAGGTTCAAAAGGTGTCGCAAGGCCTTAGATGTGGAAGTCGCCTTAAATGCTCAATCCAATCATCCAAATTTCATTGCTAGAGCTTGTCCCACCAAAGCTCTGACCCCCACCCAAACACTTAAGGTTCAAAAGGTTTCAGTGGCAGAAGAGGTTGAAAGAAGGAAACAAGGGTTGTGCTACTACTATGATGACAAGTACTATGCAAGGAACCAAAATTCTTTCAAATTGATGCTACTCAAAATAGCTCAGTCGATGAAGCTCCATCCCTTGAAATCACTGAGGAAGAAGCGGGTGAAACCCAAATAGACCCAGACAATGATCTCACAGTCATGCCAGATGAGCCAATTATATCACTACATGCCTTGGCTGGAATTTCTTCACCCTAGACTCTCAAAATCTGAGGTTTTATTAAACATCGGTTGGTTGTGGTGTTGATTGATAGTGGTATAACTCATAACTTTGTCCATCATAGAGTCGCAAAAGCTCTTCATTTCTTTATACCAACGGTATCTAATTTCCAATTCCTTATCGCTGATGGGGGTACCATGAAATATGAAGGATGTTGTGGAAATATTAAGCTTCAGATGGCAGATTATCACCTAAAAACTCACACATTTTCCATTGAAATGGGTGGTTACAACATTGTCCTTGGTGTTGAATGACTTTGCACATTGGCCCCTATCACAATGAATTTCTAGGAGTTATATATTATATTGAAGCATAACGACAACACTCAGACATTGAGGGGACTCCAGGCAGGTGCTCCTACTATCATCAGCTCGCTTTGAATGGACAAGCTTTTAAAAAAGGGCCATCATGGAGTAGTAGCCCAATTTAACTCCATCCAGGCCATTGAATCTAATACTCCTCATATTCATCATGAGATGCAACAGGTATTAGATCGCCACCAGCAGGTCTTTGACAAACCTAAAGACCTTCCACCCTCTATGGGTGAACATGATCATAACATCCCTTTGGTCCTAGGTGCTCGATTGCAAAATGTCTGCCGATATCAATATCCTTTTGCACAAAATAATGAAAATTGAAAAAATCATCAAGGAACTCCTCGAAGTCAATGTTATCCATCCCAACACCATCCCCTATTCATATCCAGTGGTCATTGTTCTAAACAAAGATGGAGAATGGTGCATGTATACTGACTTTCGAGCCCTTAACAAGCTCACTATCAAGGACAAATTTCCTATTCGAGTTGTTGATGATCTGCTTGATGAACTGCATGGTGCTAAATTCTTTACTAAGCTAGACCTTTGTTCGAGTTATCACCAAATAGGCATGAAGGAAGTGGACATCCCCAAGACAACCTTCTGAACTCATGAAGGCCATTATCAATTCTCGATCATGCCATTTGGTCTCTGTAATGCTCCATCCACTTTTCAGAGCCTCATGAACCACCTTCTGAAACCATCTCTCAGAAAAATTGTCATGGTCTTATTCGATGGCATTCTCATCTATAACATAACAAGGGAAAAACATCTTCAGCATGGTGACGAGATATTGAAATTGCTCCAAGATCACAAATTATCTGTCAAATTATCCAAGTGCTCCTTTGGTATAGAAGAAGTAGAGTATTTGGGACACATTTTGGGTCATGACAGAGTGACGTTTGATCTTAAAAAGATTCAGGCAATGCAAGATTGGCCCCAACCAAAATTTTTGAAGAGTTTGATGGGATTCTTGGATCTCACTGGCTACTATCGCAAATTTGTTCGCAATTATGAACACATTTCCAGACCCCTCACTAATCATCTCAAGAAAAATTCATTTCTCTAGACTGACGCAACTTAGTAGGCTTTGTTGGCTCTCAAACAGGCCATGTGCTCCACTCCAATATTGGACTTACCAGACTTCACCAAATATTTTGTGATTGAATGTGATAATTTAGGTACGGGTATTGGCGTTGTATTAATACAATGAAGTATGTTGATGCACATCAACATTTTAAAAAATTTCCATATACCATTGTGGTGTCCTCCTATTCTTAGCTCCATTTATTCGAGTATCATGTGACTTTTTCATCATGAGATTTCAAGAAATTGAAAGGAAAGAAAAGCCTACCTTATTTATCTCATAACATTTTCGTCCATTTTGTCTCCTAGTCCTATTGGTGTAAATGTGGCATGGCCTCTCTTGTTGATTCCTCATGAGTTTGAAAGCACAAGGAAATAATATATATATATATATATATATATATATATTATTCTTGTTTCAAAGAAGACTAGACTACATTATGTTTTCAAAGGATAAGATTCTTCTTGTTTAAAAGAGAGAGATATGCATAGTTTTGTTACCAAAATGATATAAGAAAAAAGAAACATTATTTCTTTCCTTAAGCCCTCAAACATTTTTAGTGTTATATATTATGAGGACATATGCAAAGCCAATACACATACAAGCATGCAAGTCAAGCTCCTTCCAAAGGACATTATCATCTTCAAGGAAATTTGGTGCCAACAATGATATATGTATGGTATATAACAATCACCCACGGTGCATGTGGGATATGTATGTTTATTTTTACAAAAGTTAAAATGTTTGATAATGCATATAAAGCACATATGGATGAATACTTGGTAGGTATATGATCAACAAGGAGCTTGATTCTATTACAGTTGAAAGGTTACCACTAAGCAAAGAGATTGTTGTTGCAGTTGAAAATGGTACTTTCTTTTCGAATGAAGAGGGATCCTAATCCACTCTTCATAATATCAACCTTGAGGTATGAAGTGAATCTTTTGTGGTAATTGTTGGCACAGTTGGATCCATGAAATGCCAAAACTCTATGGCATGATAAATGCTAATTTAGTTGTGCACATAACGAATACTACATCATACATACAAAATATATATTTCTATGGAAGGAATTATTAATATGCCTACTATTAGCTTTAATGGTTGTGTTGATATTAAAGTAAAATTGATTTCATTATTATTGCAACATAGGAATATCTTTATGTTGGTAAAAATCAAAAGTAAAAGCAATTAAAATAAAACAAATCAATAATTCTAACTTGAACCATTAAGTGGACTGAGAAGATCATAAAAGAATATCATATATCATATTAGATATGTGGCTATGGGTGGATATGATGATGGGAACCAGAGATTAAGAATGAAAAACAAAAAGGAGTTAGATTCTTCAATGGGAAGGCATTGTATGCAGAATTGGCTCTACTATTAATACAAATGGATGATGAAAGATATGTGCACACGAGTTGTGAAAGTGAACACCAAGGTTGATATGTGATTCAATGTTATGATTGTTGGTTGGCTTCCTCTACAAATTAGAAAAAGAATATTGCAAATGGAAAAGAATTGAATAAACAAAGATAAAGAGGCTCGTAATTATCTTACTATGTTATAATTTTAACAAAGTAATTTTGGGTAATAACTAAGGTCACGATGAACCCGTGGAGGAACTTGGGGAAGTATCCTATTTAATATTTTTCAAGTAGTGGAGTTAGTAAATTTTGCCGATTTTTTAAATCACAAAGTTTCACTTTGTGGAATATCCTTTCACTTTATCTTGAATTTTAATTTGAGATTATTACCCAAATTATTCTTGAGGAACATAGGTTTTTGTATAAGCTTATGTAATGAAATTCATGTGTAAAAAAAAAATGAAAGGAAGAACAAGTCCAACAAAATACGTATTAAAGGTAGACATTGCATTATGAGTCTGATGCAATGAAGATTAAAAGATTGAGAGAATTTTTCAAGGCAATTCAATGAATACAATTGTCTAACATTCATCCGACAGTTGATCCAATTTCCAAAAACCATTGAAGTCATTCATCTACAGGAAGAGACCTATAAAAGAAAGCTTCCTGCATCAAACAAGGGATTCCCTTATACACCTAAGATGTTGCCCATGTATGAGAGAGGGTGACAAGTTGTAAGGATTTCTTTTATTTTCTTCCTAGTTTCTCTCCTCATGCATCTAACTTCTAGCTATGTGATGTCATTGCTAGCTTTGCATGGATGCCTCTTTTAAGTGCCTCCTAGAAAGTGACTGCATAAGTCCACTTGGTTACAGTCATGTAAAGGTAAGAATTGTTATTACATTAGTTTCATTAGTTTATCATTTAAATTGGTGCTAACTTTGTGAATGTTATGCAAGACAAATTCTTGCCCATTGTCAACTAGTTTAAATTGACTATGTTACACCTTCCATCTCTCTGCATATTCCACCTCATAGAAGTGTACTTGGTTGAAAACGCCATAAAATGAAGAAATTCCCTTGCTGATCAAACCTCTCTCTGATGGTTTATGGCATCTAGGTGTTTATTTTCTTATTAATTTTCAAACTTTTCCTTTTGTTATGTGTATAAATGTCTTAATTTTCTTTTTACAATTGTAAAGTTCTATAAATTTATGTGATTCATTTCACATATAAACTTTCCTATTTTACCGTGTTTTATTGTATATCACATTAACCCTAATTTCTATATATAATGTGTTCACTAATCTTTTGATCTTTAGTTTATTTAATAATTGTTTTAGTTAGTTGCCTTTTTAACTTTGTTTTGTTTTTGTACATATTTTAATTTTGTTTAGTTTTACTAACCTCTTTCATTGGCTACAAGTTCTTTAATGTTAGTTGTTATAGCAAATAAATTGTATTCATTAAATAATTAATTATATATTTGACATAATGAAATAAGGTTTTATTTAAAAAAAAACACCAACTTAACTATATGATTAGAGAGCTAATATCACAAGTTATTTTTGTGATTCAATGGTAAATACAATATGCATGCAATTTGAGAGTTATGGTTTCAAATCCCAATAATGTTCATTTTGTCTAATTAACCCTATAATAGTAAAGGGATTGATTATTCATCTTCCATAATATTTAGTTGTTATATAATGAAGCCTTGTTCATTATGAATTAACAATACATATTATGTTATTGATTAAGGATTTCATATCATAATATAAGCCTATCAAACAAAAACTAAAATATTACTAATGAAAAACATGCTTCATTATGAATTAACAATACATATTATATTAATGATTAAGGTTTTCATATCATAATATAATTCTATCAAACAAAAACTAAAATATTAATAATGAAAAACATTAAGTTAGCAATATGCATTCATTTATCCACTTATGTATTTAATGTCTAACATTATAGGAGGGATATTGTTTACTTAATTGTTCATGCATAAAGCTTTGTAGCCAATCTTTTCTCTTCATTTTTATAGGTTTCATGCAACTTAGGCCCAAACCTTAGAGAACTAACTGGTTCGTTGTTTTTATACACAGTTTTGTGTTTAGGATTAGTGTGTTAGGTTTTTTTATTCTTCTTTTCCTTGACTAACGAGCAGGTTAAGTTGTGTTATTATTAGTGTGGACTCAACTCTTACTCGAGCAACTTAAAATTGCGCGATAGTGTTCCCATTACTCCTCGACAACTATCGATCAAATCCCAATAATGTTCATTTTGTCTAATTAATCCTATATCAATAAATGGATTGATTATTCATCTTCCATAATATTTAGTTGTTATATAATGAAGCCTTGTTCATTATGAATTAACAATACATATTATATTAATGATTAAGGTTTTCATATCATAATATAAGTCTATCAAACTAAAACTAAAATATTACTAATGAAAAACATTCTTCATTATGAATTAACAATACATATTATATTAATGATTAAGGTTTTCATATCATAATATAATTCTATCAAACAAAAACTAAAATATTACTAATGAAAAACATTAAGTTAGCAATACGCCTTCATTTATCATTTATCTACTTATGTAGTTAATGTCTAACATTATAGGAGGTATATTATTTACGTAATTGTTCATGCATAAAGTTTTGTAGCCAATCTTTTCTCTTTATTTTATAAGTTTCATGCAACTTAGGCCCAAACCTTAGAGAACTGATTGGTTCGTTCCTTTTATACACAATTTTATGTTTAGGATTAGTGTGTTAGTTTTTTTTATTCTTCTTTTCCTTGACTATCGAGCAGGTTCAGTTGTGTTATTATTAGTGTGGACACAACACTTACTCGAACAACTTAAAATTGTGGGATAGTGTTCCCATTACTCCTCAACAGTTGTCGAGGAGTCTAATATGTCCATTGGGTGTTGTGCTTGAGTGACACTTACTTTGAGAAGCATCAACAAAGTAGGTCCTGTTAATCAGCAAAGCAATATTCACAAGGAAGAGAGTCCCCATGATGAGAACAATAATATTTTTGCACACAGATGGTCAGGAAGGCTTGAGTCAGTCTCCCCACAGGAAATATTCAGAAACTGGTTGATAAATTTAAAACTTGTATCGAATAGCTGGAGGTTCCCCTAGAAAATTCGACAAATGCTTCCCAAAAATTCACACAACACGACATAACGAATGTATGGTACATTGACTTCAATGATGTTTAAACCCAATGAACTCCCATACTAGCCTTCGACTCAACAAATATTCAATGAGCTAAGTCGGAAAACAAACACAGTCTTCCCAATTCCAACAACCACCTGGGAACCCTAGACCGAAGTCCTCGACATGATGAAGGTCTAGTATGTTGACTATGACAATGTTCAACCCAATGAACTCCCATAAAAACCTTTCACTCAACAGATATTTGATGAGCTAAGTCGACAAACAAAGACAATGTACCCAATCCTAGTAGATGCTTGGGAACCCTAGACTAAATTTTTCTACCATTGATCGATGGGGAACATGAGGAAGAAAGGGAAGTTGAAATGTATACGATGCCTTTTAAAGTCTACATATCGAGCCCTTTTCTAGAATCTTCAAAGAAAATAACAAGCGAAGAAGATGACAAATCTATTGAAGTCAAGTAGTAGGTATTCAAAATCAATTGGAAGGAGGTCTTAACATATATAACACTCAACGATCCAAAATTGAAACAAAGCCTTGATGCAGTAGTAAAGAATGTGTTGGAAAAAAATTACAACAAAGGGCAAAGCGACGAAGAAGCCAAGGAAGAGACAGGAATTTTGGGGATGATATGTTAGCCCAGACATTTTACAATCATTGATCCACGCAAAATAATTTTTCATTGAAACTTTTTGACAGTGCTAGACCCACCAACATTCAGGGCGCATCCTTGATATGAACTCCCAATTAGACCTGACATTGTTTGGAGTAGGAGCCCCATCTGGAATACGACATGGTTACCGAAATAGTGAGATTTAGTGTTATGCCTTCGCTACGATAACGCATATAATGATGTATTTGTGACTTTGGTGAAACAAGTGAATAACTTTACAGAGGGTCAAGTGCATTGCATGAAAGGTTCTAACACAATGAGGGGAAATGAGTGAGCCCCTTAGAAGGCTGTAATGCTACACACACGAGCATAAAAGGCATCACAAGTTAGCCTGCAAAATAGTTCACAGGTTAACCATGATGGAAATATACAACTTCACGCATTCAACAAGACTCATACTAATGCAAATGAAATAGTTCATAAGCATTAGCATAAATTAAATAACATACATTGCAAAAATAACAAGAATAGTCCTACTATATTCACAACATATGCATGAAAATGTGTTGGCTCTGAGATTTTATTAAAGTGAAAGTCTCGAGCATACATATACAATTGACGAACCCTTAGTCCCAATAGTGGAACATGAAGCCAACACATGCTCCTCAAAACAAAGATATTCCCTATATGCTACGGAGAAGCCAAGGCTCAAAACTCCCAAGCTTTTGCTCCAAAGCCAAAAACCTAGCCAGAATCCCTCTACATGACTAATGAGGGTATATTTATAACAAAAGGGGTGACTATTCATCTCCCTTTGTGATTCTTTGACTTCCCTCATAACTGTTTGACTTCCTTCAACCATGACATTTGGAATTCATTACAAAATGGCTCTTCACATTCCACAATTGACACTTGGAATTTCAATTACAATTAATTACAAAATAATATTACAATATCACCCGTACCCATGTAAGAAAAAATTGGTTAGATTCAAATAGACAACCTAATAAGACAAAACAAGTTAAGCTTGAGTTTGGGGAAACCATAGCTCAATCGCCTCAACTTGTAGCTCCTCGGTCACATAGCAGTGCCAAGCCTTGTACTGTGCGATGACTTCCCCAAATTGTGCGATGGGATCAGGCTCGAAGTAGACTCTAGCCTCCATTTCATTTGGGTAGACTGAATTGGAACAATTTGAATTTCCTTCTTTAGCAAGAGCAACATAGAGTTTATCTAGAAAGGGCCACCAATGTACTTCTACATATGGTTCCCGTTCACCTCCAGATCTTCCTTGATGGTGATCTGCCTGAGTTGGTCCAACTATTCCTCAACCTCCTGTCTGAATTATTCCTACGCTTCGCTTCGGTGGGTGAGCCAACTGAAGGGATCTTATGTGATTTCACCATGAAATCTGTGTTATTGTACAATTGTGCATATGAGGCTTGAATGTTGGCAATGAATGAGGCTAGTTATTTGTTACTCTAGATGATCATTTGGGCTTGTTCTTTCTCCAACTCTACATGTTGCCTTGTTTTCTTTACCAATTTGGATGATGCCCCTTCATGTTGCATTGACCACTCATGCATGACAGCGATGGTTGTATGGACAACCTTAAGATATTTAGCATTATCCTTACACTTTTATTACATGTCATGTAGGCGGACAACTGCTTTATGCATGGTGAAAAGCTCCTCATAAAGGCCCTTCATGGTTTTTCCAAATGTTGATACTTTGCCATGTATGGTTGCCTTAAGTTCTTCCATATATAACTGTATGGGAGCTGCTTTCTGAACCTCTGCTTGGAGCTGCTCAATTTGTTGTCTTGCAGCCTGCAAGTTCTTTTCCATTTACCTATTCTCGGCCATGAGGTGCTATGTGTTTGACTTGGTAGCATCTGCGAAGGCCAATTTGGTTGCAACAATGGCCTCTAGATTTCTCCTGGTAACTGTTACAATCACCATTTCTCTAATGAATGTAGGAGATGTAAGAACGTCTAGAAAATGTTTCTTTCTAACTTGTATAATCTTCTTCTAAAGACCATCGTAAGTTAGATTGTACGTATCCATGACCAAACCATCATCAAGAGGGGAAGTTTCCTCTTCTTTTCTTGGAGCTTTCACTCTTGTCGAAGGAGGGGGACACTGAATGGTGACCTACTGAGTGCTCGACATGAGATCAACATATTGGTTTAGCGGCTCTGGTTCCACCTCCATGTCTTGAATCATAATCAGTTCTTCGATTTCCTCAGCAAGATCCTTCTACTACATCTGTTTGCTCTCCTCTTCTAGTAGTTGGTTCTGCTCTTATTCTCGGGCTTATTTTTGTGTTGTTTCTTCTTCTTCTATTCTCCACCTTTCTTCTACTTCTTTTTTTTTCCTTTCTTCTTCCTCTTTTTTATGCTTTTTTCCTCCAATATTTTTCGCTCTTGTTCTTCCCTGCGCTTCATCTCTTCTTCATCTTTCCTCTGTTTCCTCCTCTTTTCTACTAATATGGTCACATTCATGATGATTGGATATGCTTTCACCTTGCGGCTCTACTCTTCCACTGGACTATGTGTAACAACCTTGGTGAAAATTCCATGTAATAAAAGTTAATAGAGGCAAAATAATAACCACAGTTGATGGGACACTTATTCCAAGCGAAATGTTGGGCAAAAACATAGTGATTGGGATCACTTTTGGTTAATTAATGGCTAAGGAATTAACAAAGGCTTTAGAAAGGCAAAACGGAATTTTGGCACATTTATTTATGAAAATAATGGAAATTAGGAGAAAAGGGAGGTGAAACGTCACAAGTAGCATGTAAGGAGGAAAATGAAGGAAAATAATGGAAAATGAAGAAAATAGAGGTCTCATTAATAAAAAGACCTATGAGGATCAGTTCACAGACCTTTTTTTTTTTTTTTTACAGTTCAGTTTTGGAGCTATCTCTCTATTTTCTCTCTGCCTCATTAATAAAAAGGCTTATGAGGATCAGTTCACAGACCTTCTTCTTCTTCTTCTTCTTCTTTTTTTTCAATTCAGTTTTAGTTTTGGAGCTATCTCTCTATTCTCTCTCTGCCAATAAAAAGGCTTATGAGGATCAGTTCACAAACCCTTTCTTCTTCTTCTTCTTCTTCTTCTTCTTCTTTTTTTTTTTTTTTTTTTTAAGTTCAGTTTTGGAGCGATCTCTCTATTCTCTCTCTGCCTCATTAATAAAAAGGCTTATGAGGATCAGTTCACAGACTTACTTTCTTCTTATTCTCTCTCTACCTCATTAATAAAAAGGCTTATGAGGATCAGTTCACAGACTTACTTTCTTCTTCTTCTTCTTCTTCTTTTGTTGGAGCTATCTCTCTATTCTCTCTCTCTCATACTATCAGACACTTAGAGTTTCTTGGAGCACCCTTGGAGGAGTGTGGCATACTTGGAGTTTGGAGTAAGAAGGCAAAGGAAGAGCACGAAAGCACAAGAGGACATCGGGATCAACAACTACAATGAGTTTCGCTTGCATGTACCAAGTTGCATGTATGTTTTCCTCACTAGTTTTGGCATGCATGGCATATGCATGTGGTTTATTGGTCATGATCTGTAATTGGCATGAAGGATTGTCTGGATGGACAGTGGATTTTCCTGGCCTTTCCATTTCCTGGATAGCCATGGTGTTGTGGGTTCATTTCTTTGTTTTTTTTGTTGGTTCTCATGTTTCCTTTAGCTTGGATTGAGTTACTAGTTCTCGGAAGCCCTAGTTGGACAAACGCTATGGAATCCCCTAACAGCTTGGGTTGAATTACTAGTTCTTAGAGACTTGGTTGGAAAAATGATCTGGAATCCCTTGGTGGGTTGAGTAACTAGTCCTGGAAGCCCTAGTTGGACAAACGCTCTCGAATCCTGACGACAGTTGTAGGTTGAGTTACTAGTCTTGGAAGGCTTGGTTGGAACAAATGCTCTAGAGCCCTGGAAGGCTTGGGTAGAGACCAATATGGTGATGGTTTTTTATGTCCGACTGTGAGGTGGAATCATTGTTTGATGGGTTGAGGTGGTTTGGCCTCTAGAAGTCTTGGATGGTTTTGAATGATGTATTTTATGAGATCCCACATTCATGCTTGGAATATGGCACGAGGGTGAATGGATGAAGTGATATTTTGCTTAGCCATGTTTACGGGCATGTGGTGCATGGAAGTCCCAAACCTGGTTGGCATTTGCATCATTAATATGAGGTTATTTCCCCTTGTTAATTCATGAGTATTATACTGATTTATATGTCGGTTATATGGTTGTTGTTTCCTTGGTATTTATTTTGCTATTATGCATGTTATATTATGATAGTGGCTATGTATGCCTCTCATCGGGTTTTTACTTGTAAATGAATGAACAATGTATCTATGGCCTAATGGATGAAACTGCAGATAATGTGTTAAGGCACCAATGCTTCTTAGCGATTCTCAGATGATTATGAGACCCCTATGCCAAGATATATTGTTTAAACTTTTAGATTACATAATTGTGACATGTTTGACGAAATGCATGTCATGGCTAGTAGGGGTCCAGGCAAGTCCTTGTTCAAGTAATTGCATTTGTATCATTATTATGTTATTATCTTTAATTTTTGAAAGTGTCATTGAGTTCTGGACAGTGACCTGGGCTCTGGGCCTAAAAAGTGGCATAAATCCCAGAGTTGCAAGCATAGGTCTGAGGATAAAAGTCCCTAGTCGCATGCGTACCCATGTTGTGGTAGCATCTGGAGCCTCCTGGATGCATGCTTGTCCATATCAAGGAGCGTCTGGGGGTTTAATGGTCTAAAAATTCAGTGGGACCCAAGGGTTGTTTACCTAACTGGTTGGGATGGCTCCTAGGAGTTCTGTTGTTGATGTGGAAGGTTTGTTTGATGTGTTCCACCAATTTCACTTCCTTAACTGACACATAGGGAGTCAAATCATATCACAGTAACTTCTCGTTACATTTTTACGCCGGTTGGCCGATGTAGATGTGGGAGGAGGGTGTTATAAAGTGGTATCAGAGCATGGTTCACCCCTCAGACTTGATGGGTTGTGTGTTTGTCATGCATTCATGTCGGTTGCATATGCATTTCTTGTGTTGTAAGACCATGTGTTTGTTGCATTTGTATGGTATAGGTTATGGTTGCAATGAGGTCACCATGGGAAGTTGATGGTGTTGTTGTGGAGTGTTTCGTCATGAGTGTATGGTCGATTATGCATTTCTTATGCATGTTAGTATTCACATGTGGTCAAGTGTATATTGATGTGGTGGTTGTTGTCATGCATGAGGTCATGGTGTGTGTAGTTGTTATGGTCATGCATTGATGACTGAACTCTAGCTAGAATGATGGTTATGACTTATATGCTTATATTCTTATGTGTTATATTTCTATATGTTGTCATGATTACGCTATACACATGTTACGATGATTTGTTGATGTTGCAGACGAGGTATCCTTCCTGAATTATGCTAAGGTACGTTGTTTATTATGATTTGGTTTAGCTGACACGATATACCTTGCATGAAGAATATCAAAGATGACTAGCAAGATGGTAGACTATAGTTCCCGAGACTCTCCCTGGATCAGATGAGCAACATGGTGTTGGGCACTCTTATGATTTGGCAGAAAGATTGAGAAGCTTAAAGGCAGAAATAAGAAGTTGTAAGGCAGACAATGACAAAATCATACAGGCATAGGAGAAACGAGCAAAGGTAAATGTAGTGATACTTCAGAGTTTATCAGAATTGTAGCGACAAAGACCCCTTCAAATCAACCATGAGCAGGAGGACAGAACTAATGGGACATATGGTAGTAGATCTCATGATGGGCACAAGTCAGATAGAGATGACATGATCAGAGATAGCATGTTCTTGGACACTCCGGATGGGAGAGGTGATGGACACAGGTACTATTCTAGTTCTAGTTCAGATAGGCATTATGATCGGCATCTTTATCATCCTTATAGCAGGAGTGATAGGGCATATTTTTCAGATGAGTTTAAGAAAGCAAAGCCACCTACATTTGATGGAGATATGAAGAAATCACACAATGTAGAGGCACAGTTGCTTGGTATCATGAATTTCTTCAGGTTTCATGATTATTTAGAGAACATGTAAGCCGAAATATCTACATTCGGTCTCAAAGGTAAAGAAAATATTTGGGGAAGATGTAAAGAATGTCAGAGGTATTCATGAGGAGCACTTAATTTGGAATGAGTTCGAGAGACTATTCAAGAAGAAGTACCTATCAGAGAGATACTATGATGATAGGGCAAAGGAATTATATAAGCTAAAGATGGGATCAATGAAAAATGAGGAGTACACTAGCAGATTCTTGGAGCTACTGAAGTATGTGCCTTACCTAAAGGAGGATAAGGCCAAGATTTAGAGATTCATCAGTGGGTTGTTGATAGCATGTTAGGCCCCTATACTACTAGTGTAACCCCTTATTTTTATTAGTACAACCCCCTTATTATATTGATGTACCCATGTAGTGCCCATATTGTTACTATTGTGCCCCATAGAAGCCCACTATTATTATTATTGTGCCCTTACATTATTATTGTTATGCCGACTCTGGTTATATTATGACTCCTTAGACTCCTACATATAGAAAGGAGGTCTTTTCATTTGTATCATCCAAGAATTGTTCCTTTGTGTAATGTAAAGGAGGTTGCCCCCTCGAAGAGGCTGAATTATAAGACGTTGATCTATCTTTTCTATCTTTTTTTGAGCTGGTTTCATAACATTTGGTACTAGAGCTTGGGATTCTAGGGTTTCGCTGCTCCAAACAGGTCATCGTGGCATTTTCGCTATAACTTTTTTTTTGCACCATTTCAGACGCTAAAACAAAAACCCATTTGAGAAGAAATCACGCTGAAACTCAGATCCGAATTTCAGAGCTTGTATCACTATATTATCAAAAATGTGATCTGAGGAAGTTAGGGTTTTTGCAAGCTCCAGAATTTAAGCTAAAACAGGTCATCGTGGAATTTTCACTATAACTCTTTCGCTTCGATGTTTCAGAAGCTAAGAAAAAAAACCCATTTGAGAAGAAATCGGTCTGAACCTTCGCTTCAAATTTCAGATCTTGTCTCATTATATTTTCGGAGATATAGTCTGAGGAAGTTAGGGTTTTTGTAGACACCCGAATTACATTCTAAACAGGCCACCTTGGGAAAATCGTCATAATTGTCTCTCTGAGCATTATATTGAAATTTCATAAGAAGTTACAGAAAGAGGATGAACTATAGTTTCCTGTGTATATTTTTCAAATCCTAAGGTCAAAACAGTGACACGTGGCACTTCATACAAGTTCGCTCTTCTGAAAAGGTATATAATCAAGTCATCTTGGGAGATTGTGCATAACTCTTTATTGGAGAATCTAAATTTGATCAGACTAGTGGCATTGGAAAGAGGACGCAGAGGGCTACTGCAGGTCACAATTTCAGAACTGGAAGAACTAAAATTACAGAGTTATAGTCATTTCAAGATCGAGCTCCTAAAATCAAGAAAAGGCGATATGAGGAAGTTTGATGGCAAGGATCCGGTAAATTGGATACTTCAGATGGAGCAATATTTTGATCTACATGGTGTACCACTGTTACAAAAGGTATGTATTGCATCTTCATATTTAGAACCGAATCAATTTTAATGGTATAAAGGGCTTTGTTCTTGTAAACAACTTGTTACGTGGTCAATTTTCACAGAGGAAATGATAGCACATTATGAGGATACAAAGAGCAACACCTTCTTTAGAGCAACACCACAACAATTGGAAAGAGTAAAAGGGCTTTGTTACATAGTGGAAAGTAAAATTATGGCAACAAGGAAGTCTACCCCTCACAACTATAAATATGGAAGTGTTGTTTCTCCTAGCCTTCCACAACCTACAAGGGTTACACAACAACAATTGGAAGAAAAAAGAGAAAAAGGGCTTTGTTACAATTGTGATAGCAAATGCACTAAAAGTCATAAGTGTGCTGAGAAGAAATTATTTTACATAGAGTATGAAGAGGAGAAAGAAAAGGATCAAGAAACATCAAAAGAAGAGGATATACGCCAGGACTCAACCCCAGAGAAAGAAGAAATGAATTAGACCATATCTTGTAAAGCATTGGCAAGAATTACCACTCCTCAAACTCTCAAGATAGAAGGACATATCAAGAAGAAAAAGGTGCAAGAAGTGAAATATCACATCGAGAAAGAAGAAATGAATCCAACCATATCTTGTAATTCATTGGTCGGAATTACCACTCCTCAAACTATCAAGATAGAAGGACATATCAAGAAGAAAAATGTTCAAGAAGTGAAAGATCACATCGAGCATCAAGAAATGAATCCGACCATATCTTGTAAAGGATTGGAAGAAATTACCACTCCTCAAACTATAAAGATAGAAGGACATATCAACAAGAAAAAGGTTCAAGCAGTGAAAGATCACATCGAGCATCAACAACAAGTTCTCCAACTTTTAAAGGATAACACCACTTTGGTACAAAATCAAATGAAACAACAGGTAGATCAACATCGTAGTGAAAAATGTTTTGATGTAGGTGATTGGGTATTTTTATTGCTACATCTCAAGCATGCTATTTATGAGAAGGAAATGTTGGCAATACTAGATGCACTTAAGAAATGGCGACCTTATCGAATGGGAAGACACTTCAAGGTAAAAATGGATCATGATAGTCTTAAATACTTTTTAGAACAACTATTATCTTTAGAAGAACATAAAAAATGTGTCACAAATATGTTGGGTTATGACTTTGACATCATCTATAGAAAATGGAAGAAAAATTTTGTTGCAGATGCACTCTCAAGAAAGGATGAGGATGTGGAAGCATTGTTTTGTGCTATTTCTATTATCCAACCAAATTAGATAAACGAAGCAAGGGATGAATGGAAGAAGGACAGAGAAGTATGGCCACTTATTCAAAAGTTGCAAAAGATCTCAATTCAAACAATATTGCCAGAAATTGAAGAGGAAGGAAAAATCATATTGGAACCTGGAGAAGTCACAAAAACAAGAACTTGACAGCTACAAAATCGATCAATTTCAGAGTATCTCATCAAGTGGAAGAACTTACCCGCTGAAGATTCCACATGGGAGGACAAGAATTTTATACAGAAGCATCAAGAACTACTCAAGCATTGAGGACAACACTTTTTGAAGGAGAGGGGCATGTTAGGCCCCTATACTACTAGTGTAACCCCTTATTGTTATTAGTACAACCCCCTTATTATATTGATGTACCCATGTAGTGCCCATATTGTTACTATTGTGCCCCATAGAAGCCCACTATTGTTATTATTGTGCCCTTACATTATTATTATTATGTCGGCTCTAATTATATTATGACCCCTTAGACTCCTATATATAGAAAGGAGGTCTTTTCATTTGTATCATCCAAGAATTGTTCATTTGTGTAATGTAAAGGAGGTTGCCCCCTCGAAGAGGCTGAATTATAAGGCGTTGATCTATATTTTCTATCTTTTTGTGAGTTGGTTTCATAACATAGCATTCAAAGAAGGGATTGAGTTCGATGAGCCTAAATCATAGGAGGAGACCATATGAAAGCTAAAACATTGCTATGAGCAATCGAAGCGCAAATCTAAGACTAAGACGAATTGGAAAGGTAATGCAAAGAACAAAGGAAAATGGGACAAGAAGTAAGCGAGACCTCAAGGTACAGGTAATAAAGTGAAGGTAGCACCATCGAAGAGGTTCAATGCATCTTACAGAGGACAGGGACTTTGATATGAGGAGCAGAATAAGGATGCTGGCTATAAGCCTTTAGAGTGTTGGACTTGTGGCAAAGATCATCACTGGAGAGATTTTCCACAAAATCAAGGTGGTAGACCGCAGATCTATAATGCTTAGGAGGCACAGAAAGTGGGAGATGTTGGTTAGAGTATTCCTAGGATCTATGCAGCACTGGATAACAGACAGGCATATCACGAAGCATCTATTATCGAGATGGTTGGTAAGCTTTATGATCAAGTTGTTTCTATTTTGATTGACCCTGGATCTAATTATAGTTATGTTAATCCTGACCTAATGGATAAGTGTGGTTTGAAAAAAGAAGTGCATGCAAAGTCTTGGTTAGTGCAGTTGGCTACGAGCACCAAGAAGAGAGTTCATGACTGGGTAAGAGCTTGTACATTTGATTTGAATGGTATGCCTACCTCAGCATATTTGAATATATTACTGTTGGGATCATACCATATGTTGTTGGGCATGGATTGGTTGTACCTTCATAGAACCAAGGTGGATTGTTATGACAAAGCCATTGAGTGCTTGGATGACAATGGGGAACGAAGAGTCTTGTGGGGTAAGAAGAAAGCAACATCACCTAGGATGGTGACAGCTATGCAAGCCAACCATAGTCGCAGGAAAGGGTATTTGTTATTTGTAATGCATATTTCTACTGACATAGGTAAGCAAGTTGAGGATGCAGATGTTTTAAGTAGGTACCCAATTCTACAACATTTTTAGGATGTGTTTCCTGCAGATATTTCATAGTTTCCACCTTACAGGGAAGTAGACATTTCTATTGAGTTGGTGTTAAGGGCAGCTCTGACATCAAAGGAACCTTATAAGATGAGTACAGTTGAGTTGGTAGAGTTAAAATTGCAGTTGAAGGAAATGCTTGACAAGGGGTACATTAGGCTAAATGTATCACCATGGGGTGCACCGGTACTATTTGTGAAGAAGAAGGATGGTAATAAGAGTTTGTGGATTGATTGTAGTAGTTGAACAAAGTGACCATCAAGAATAGGTATTCGTTACTGAGGATTGATGACTTGTTCGATCAGTTGAAGGGAGCAGCAGTGTTCTTGAAGATTGATCTGAGATCCAGATATCATCAGGTATGCATTAAAGAAGAAGACATCTACAAGACAACTTTTCGAACCAGATATAGGCATTATGAGTTTGTTGTAGATCCATTTGGTTTAGCTAATTCTCTAGCTACCTTTATGTGCTTGATGAATAGTGTGTTGTGCCCGTATTTGGACAAGTTTGTTATTGTGTTCATTGATGATATATTGGTATATTCAAAAAATGAAGAAGAGCATGTCGAGCATTTAGCAACAGTGTTGAGATTGTTGAGAGAGCATAAATTGTATGCTAATATCAACAAGTGTAGTTCCTTTCAGACTGAGGTACACTACTTGGGACATGTGGTTTAAAAGGATGGAATAGCAGTGGACGCAGAAAAATAAGAGCTATCATGGAGTGGACAGTTACAAGGAATGTGCGTGACCACCCTCCTCCCACATCTACCCAAGTAATCGACCAACTGGGGTAAATATGCGATGAGAGACTACTACGGTTGGATTCGACCTCCTGTGTGACCTTAAGGAAATGGAATCGATGAAAACATAACACACAGAACTTTCACATCAGCTACAAGACCCCTGAGAACCATGCCAACACTTCAAGCAGCTTGACCCTGGGTCCCACTGAATTCTTGATCAACTTAACCCCCAATTTCTCTCATGTTATGGCCATGACAACGTCCAGGGACCTTTGGATGGTCTCACAGGCCTGTCTGCCAGCGTTCAAGGACTCTTTTTGTCAGTTCTGTGCCAGCCTCCCTCTAAATTAAGCCACTTTTTCATACCCAGAGCCTAGGTCACTGCCCAGAAATACATGACATCATCAAAACCATAAAATAACAAAGAAACAATGACGCTATAGCAAATACTTAAACAAGTCCTAAGTCAGACCCCTACTAGCCATGACAGGCATTTCGTCAAACATATCACAAACATGTAATCTACAGGTGTAATCAACAGAATTAAGCATAGGGATCTCATACTTATCTGAGGATCACTAAGAACCATTGTTCCTGCATGCCATTTGATGCATTATCATCTATTAGGTCATAGATATTTTTCCCATTCATTTACAAGTAAAAACATACTGAGAGCCATACATAGTTGTTGTCATAAAACATACATATAACCAGCGTAATAACAACAAAAATACCATCAATATATTAGTAAAAAAATACACATATACTCCAGTACATTTACACATGAAAACCAAGGGAATGAATTTCTCATTAATGAATGAAAAAACCAACCAAAGATGTGACTACCACGTTCCACCAGACCATAGAATGGTTGAGCCAAATCTCTCTTCATCCATTCACCCTCATGCCATATTCCAAGCATGAATGTGGGACTCAAACCAAAAGAACCAACCAGGACATATTGAGTCTAAACCACCTCACCCTCATCAATAGAAACCATGCTTTACGGTAATCCATCCTAGATCACTAGGCCAATACAATAAACACATCGTAATAGGATTTATCATGATCTCCACCGGATCACTAGGCTAAACAAGCATGGATGCCATCGGATTTCTCCACCTACATCGTGAGGAATTTTCCTAACTCCTAGTCTCGTAGGATTTACCGCAATCCAAACCCAGATCACCTAAACCGAGACCCACTCTCCAGGCTTTACCACATATCCCAAATAGGGGATTACTAGCCCCAACGGAGAGAAAACCACATATTGGCTTTACCATATATCCATCCATTCACAGGCAAGGATTCCTAGGCCCATTGAGGAAACACAATCCTGGATTTACCGCAACCCATAGTCTAGCTCATGGGTCACTAGGCCAGTGGCTTTACCATGATCCACAGTCCGGTTCAGGGACCACTAATCCATGTGCTATATCATTCGGAGATCCACCTCACTCATCTTCGAATCCATCGGCAATCCATCTCAACCAAAACATGAGAACCCCATCACACCATCGTTATCCGGAAATGGAAAGGATACGCTGAAAATATTGATACACCTAGAAAAACCCATGCCATAACAACGAATAACTACATGCAATACCATGCATGTCAAATATAGCAAGGAAAATAAAAATGCAAATCGATACCTGCAAAGAATCCTACTGTAGCTACTTGATCTTTGCTTCATGTTTCCTTCTTTGCCCTTCTTGCTCCAATGCCAAAGTGCTCCAAGAAAACTCTAAGTGTCCAAGAGTGAGAGAGAGAGAATAATGAGAGAGCTCCAAAACTGAACAGTCAAAAGGTTACCAACTAATCCTCATAAGCCTTTTTATGAATGAGGCATATATTTTCTTCATTTCGCATTATTTCCCTTCAATTTCCTCCTCACATGCAACCTGTGACCTTTCACCTCCTTTTTCTCCTAATTTCCATTATTTTCATAAATAAATGTGCCACAAAATGCCATTTTGCCTTTCCAAAGCCTTAGTCATTGCCTTTTCCAGTTTCCTTAGCCATAAAAAACCAAATGAACACCCCCTAGGATGTCTTTCCAAATATTCAACTTGGAATAAGTGTCCCATCAACCGTGGTTATTATTTTTAACTTTTATGACATGGAATTTTCACCAGGGTTGTTACAATGTGGATGAGGTGAGATCTTTCATGGGGTTAGCAGGGTACTACAGGAGGTTCATCAGGAACTTCTAGCAAATTGCTTATCCTATCACATCATTACAGAGGAAAGACAAGAGGTTTGAATGGACAAAGGAGTTTGCGGTCAGTTTTGAACAGCTCAAGTAGTTGTTGACACATGCACCAGCGTTAAAGATTCAACACCCGGACAAAGAGTTTGTAGTATGTACCAATGCTTGGAAGAGAGGACTTGGTGGATTCCTTATGCAAGATGGACATGTGGTATGCTATGAGTCACGAAAATTGAATGAGCACAAGCAGAACTACCCGACACATGATCTTGAGTAGGTAGAAATCATACATGCATTGAACATGTGGAGGCACTATCTTCTTGGTAGGAGTTTTGTATTGATGAGTGATCACAATGGTTTGCGGTATCTATTTGACCAACTGAATCTAAATGGCAGGTAGGCTCGGTGGTTGGCCACGATCAATGAGTTCGACTTTGAGATCAGGTATATCAAAGGTAAAGAGAACAGGGTGGCAGATGCTCTTAGCTGGCGAATACAGATAAATCACATAATAACTATGAGCTCCTATGGGACAGATTTACAGGATATGATCTTGCAAGCAGTTCAGCATGATGACAAGTATATTGAGATTGTTCTCAGGTTGCGGCAGAGTAGAGGTACAGGTAGTGGTATAGGTACATGTATAGGTGGTGGTTTAGGCACAAGTGGTGGTACATGTACATGTGGTGGTACAAGTATAGGTACATGTAATGGTATAGGTACAGGTACATATTCAAGTGCACGGGATGTGGAATATCGTCTCACATTAGATGGAGTGGTTAGATTTAGGGACAAGATATACGTGCCAGATAGCAGTGAACTCAAGAAGGTGATTTTGAGGGATTTTCATGCAAAATCATATCTAGGTGTTAGAAAATTATATATTACAGAGCAATGGAACACATAAAATATTGCAGAAATATAAACACAGAAAATGCATAAAACAAGAGAGACACAGATATATGTGGTTCACCTAGTTTGGGCCACGTCCACGAAGAAATAGCCAGTCCTTCCTTTTATATTATCCAACAAGCTGAAGAGATACAACCTACAACAAATCTGTTGTAATTCCCTTTTCGATCTCACACAATCTCCTCTCTTTTTCTCACTCAGAATACATATCTACATAGATGCAATACAATTCCCTCATATATAGCGAGGGGTTGCCTTCTAAGACAAAAAACCCTAAATTAGACATAACTTCTACTGTCAGATCTCCGCCTAATGAACGACCCAGATTGACTATGAAATTACAACATTTTACAAGGCCACTGCCGCCCCCCCCCCTGCAGCACAAATATTACGGAAGGCATTGCCGCCCCATTACGAACTGGGGTCCAATGCGGCGATACCTCTGAATAAAGAAGATAATCAAGCTCCACACCCAACAACAGGTCACCCAGGTTATCAGAAGACACTAACAATAGTGAAGAAATTATATTATTGGTCGAATTTGAAGAGATATGTAATAGAGTTTGTGGTTAGGTGCTTGGATTGTTAGCAGGTAAAGGCAAAGTGTAAGCATCTAGGTGGATTGCTACAGCCAATTCCAATTCCATAGTGGAAATGGGAGGTCATTTCCATGGACTTTATCATAGGTTTGCCGAGGACAATGAGACAACATGATTCCATCATGGTAGTGTTGGACAGGTTGACAAAGGTAGCGCACTTCATTCCATTGAAGTCTACATTCTCAGCGAGTGATGTAGCACATGTCTTCATTAGGGACATGGTCAAATTTCATGGAGTTCCGAAGAATATTGTGTCAGACAGGGATGCGAAGTTCACTTCCAAATTTTGGAAGGAGTTATTTGCAGGTTTTGGCATAGAGTTGGTCTTCAATACAACTTATCATCTGCAGACAAATGGACAGACAAAGAGGGTCAACAGGATATTGGAGGACATGTTGAGGATGTATGTGATGCATCAACAGCGGAAGTGGGAAGAGTACCTTCCACTGGTAGAGTTTTCTTACAACAATGGGTACCAGGAGTCACTGAGGATGATTTTGTTTGAGGCATTGTATGGGTGGAGTTGTAATACTCCCATAAATTAGAGTGATCCAGTTAACAGGGTGTTGATTGGACCGGACATGTTGGTAGATATGGAGTGGGAAATGCAGGTAATCAAGAAGAATTTGAAAGCAATATAGGATAGGAAAAAGATCTATGTAGATCGGAATAGGTGTTCAAGGAGTTCCGGGTTGGGGAACATGTGTACTTGCGCATAAACCGAAGAAGATCTCCTTGCATATTGGATCATGGGCCAAGATGACACCCCGATTTTGTGGACCTTTCAGGATTATTGAGAGGATTGGACCAATATCCTATCGACTTGCATCGCATTTGACTATGAAATTACATGATGTTTTCCATGTGTCATTGCTTAAGAATTATGTTAAAGATGTTGATCATATGATTGACTGGTTTGTATTGCAGGTGGAGCCAGAAGGAGAATTCCAGCTGGAACTGTAGTGCATTTTGCAAAGAAAGATTCTCATGCTCTGGAACCGAGCAATCAAGCAGGTTAAAGTGCAATGGAAGCACTTTGGGCCCGATGAAGCTACAGGGGAGATGGAAAATCAGATGTAGACTATGTATCCTTCCTTATTCGTAGGATGAGCAGATGTTTTGGTATATGTCTTTGGTATATGTGTTAGGACATGTTCTGGTGATGTTTGGTATATGTACATATGTATATGGACGTAAATATTGTCATGAGCTATGTTATAAATCACCAATAAGCGGCATGGGTGTCATGTCATTATGATGTTATACTTGTTATGTTATCATGTTGGTTTGCTTCTCAGCAAGATGATCATTGTAAATACTGCAACGAGCTAAGTTATAAACCTTTATGGGCAGTATGTTTTGCTTACAGCAACATTGTTGGTTGTAGGTGTTGTTGAACACCGAGGACGGTGTTCCCCCAAGGGGGAGGGTTCTGTAATAGCACTGGTGAAAATTCCATGTAATAAAAGTTAATAAAGGAAAAATAATAACCACGATTGATGGGACACTTATTCCAAGCTAAATTTTGGGCAAGAGCTTAGTGATGGGGATCAATTATGGTTAATTAATGGCAAAGGCAAAGGAAAATTTGCATTTTGGCACATTTATTCACGAAAATAATTGAAATTAGGAGAAAAGGAAGGTGAAAGGTCACAAGTTGCATGTGAGGGGGAAAATGAAGGAAAATAATGGAAAATGAAGAAAATAGAAGCCTCATTAATAAAAAGGCTTCTGAGGATCAGTTCACATACCCTTTTTTTTTAGTTCAGTTTTGGAGCTCTCTCTCTATTCTCTCTCTTTCATACTCTCGGACACTTAGAGTTTCTTGGAGCACTCTTGGAGGAGTGTGGCATACTTGGAGTTTGGGGAAAGAAGGAAAAGGAAGAGCAGGAAAGCGCAAGAGTACATCAAGATTAACAACTACAACAGGTTTTTCTTGCAGGCACTGAGTTGCATGTATGTTTTCCTCACTAGTTTTGGCATGCATGACATATGCATGTGGTCTATTGGTCATGATATATCATTGGCATGGAGGATTGCCTAAATTGATAGTGGATTTTCCTAGCTTTTCCATTTCCTAGATAGTCATGGTGTTGTGGGTCCATTTCTTTGTTTTTCAGGTTGGTTCTCGTGTTTCCTTTAGCTTGGGTTGAGTTACTAGCTCCTAGAAGCCCTGGTTGGACAAACGCTCTGGAATCCCTATAACAACTTGGATTGAGTTACTAGTCCTGGAAGCCTTGGTTGGAAAAATGCTTTGGAAGCCCTTGGTGGGTTGTGTTACTGATCTTGGAATCTCTGGTTAAATAAACGCTCTAGAAGCCCGATGACAGTTGTGGGTTAAGTTACTAGTCCTGGAAGCGTTGGTTGGAACAAAAGCTCTGGAGCCCTGGAAGATGTGGGTAGAGACCAATCTAGTCATGCATTGTGATGTCCGACCGTGAGGTGGAATCACTATTTGATGGGTTGAGGTGGTTTGGCCTCTGGAAGCCCTGGATGGTTTTGGTTGATATGTTTTATGAGATCCCACATTCATATGCTTGGAATATGGAACGGGGGTGACTATTTGAATTGAGATTTGGCTCAACCATGTCTACGAGCAGGTGGTTCATGGAAGTCCTAAACCTGGTTGGCCTTTGTATCATTAATATGAGGTTATTTCCCCTTTTTAATTCATGAGTATTATACTAGTTTATATGTGGATTATATGCTTGTTGTTTCCTTGGTATTTCTATTGCTATTATGTTGGTTATGAACATGTATTATGATAATGGTTATGTATGGATCTCATCATGTTTTTACTTGTACATTAATGAACAATGTATATATGGCCTAATGGATGAAACTGTAGCTAATGTGTTGAGGCACCAATTCTTCTTAGTGATTCTCATATGAGTATGAGACCCCTATGCTCAAATCTATTGTTTAAACCTGTAGATTACATAATTGTGAAATGTTTGATGAAATGCCTATCATGAATAATAGGGGTCCAGTCAAGTAATTGCATTTGTATCATTAGTTTGTTATTATATTTCAGTTCTGAAAGTGTCATTGAGATTTGAGAAGTGACCTAGGCTCTAGGCCTGAAAAAGTGGCACAAATCTCAGAGTTGCAGGCATAGGTATGAGGAGAAAAGTCCCTAGACGCGTGCATACCCATGCTATGGGAGCATCTAGAAACTCCTAGATGCATGCTTGTCCATATCAAGGGAGTGTTTGGGGGTGTAGTGGTCTAAAACTCAGTGGGACCCAGGGGCTAGTTACTTGAGTGGTTGGGATGTCTCCTGGGAGTTTTGTTGTTGATGTGGAAGGTTTTTGTTATGTGTTCCACTGGTTCCACTTCCTTAACTAACACATAGGGAGTTGCATCATATCATTGTAACTTCTCGTCACATCTTTACCCTGGTTGGTTGGTTACTTGGGTAGATGTGGGAGGAGGGTGTTACACTATGTGCAACTTTCCTCCTGCCCTTTTCACGCATTGAGTTGTTTCTTTCAGCTGGTCTTTTCTCTCCAAGGAGCAACTTGTGATGTTCCTGCAAAGATGACTAGTTCGTAGGACTTGGAGGCATTGTAACAATTCTCAATCTCTTGCTCCTCAGGCTTGTAGAATTTCTTGCTTTGTCATTGGAAATTATTCCTCGCACATGTTCTTTGCAAACATTCGTGGGATCATACAAATTAGAGTCCAAAAGACTGAATGAAAATTTATCTATCTCCTTGTCGTCGGTATCTGCAACCTTCAAATTCTTGATCTCGTACAATCTAATTTGCAAAGAAAGAATAGGCCAAGGTGCCTTCTTCTTCATGTGAAAAAAGACCTAATAATCATGTGGAGAGATGATATGAAAATTCTTGCATGAACAACTTGTCGATGGCATACCTTGGCAGAAGATGTCGAGACTTATAACCTCCAAACACTCTGAGGAAAGTTTCATCTAGTGAGGCAAACCAATCTGCTAATTCTAATAGTACTTCCACTACCCCATGGGACATGCAAGGTGGCTCTCCCTGAAATATTAACTTGTACAATGGAATGAGGAAGTGATGAGTCAGAGTTACCATTACTCCTTTGTAACTGCAATCGGAAAGTAGCTTGCAATAAATGTGCACATTAGGTTCATTTGGTGACCAAGTCCAATTCATGATGGGAAAAGAGTTATGACCACAAATTGCATCCAACAGGTAGGCAAGCATGTAGAACCTGGCTTGCTTACCCTTGGGAGGGTTCTTAGCATTATTTACACGGGTCCTCAATTGTTGAACCAACAAATCCGACTAGTTGAACTATTTTCCTTCATTCACAACCTAGTTAAGCAAGAATGCCCAACCTTCTAGAAAGATCTCAATACTGCTTTGGCAATAGATTCAACAACATAATATAATTAAGTATTGAGAAGCCTTCTTAATATATTTGGTCTTGTAAGTGTTTTTGGGTGTTTGGTAGAATTTGGAAGGCTCTTTCACCAAACTTTTGACGATATCCTTTGTGCTCAAGTAGTTGGTGACTGCATAGAAGTGGGAATCCATGTAAGATTCTGGTAGTGACAAATGATACATAATTTGAAAGTCATGTGCCATAAAAGATGCAAGCCTCTGTCCACTGGCACTGTTGAGAGTCATGGTCTTGTTATCTGTATGGGACAATATCTAGCTAACAATGTCTGCACATAAAAAAAAATCGGGTACCTGCATGCAATCTTGTGTAATCCTGACCTTTGGACATTGACATACACCTATTGGTCTTCTAGATCTGCTTTGAAGCTTTTTGCTGAGAACACCTCATTCACCTTCTACCATGTAATGTCTGACTCTTTCTCTATGAACAACTGAGTATCTGAGAAAACTAGCAAATTCACTAGAGTACTCTCAACTACCTCCCTGGTGCTGCTCTCTATAGTGTCTTTTGAGACAGGTCTCTTGGGAGCCACAGTGATAGTAACTAATCAAGAGAAGTGCTCAAAATTGCAATACTTCTAGGAGGAAAATGTAATCATGGAAAACATGAGTCATCTCAAGCAAGATGACTCACAAATCAAGATCAAGGCAGCAACCACAAGACTGAGAGTGAAAACTATGCAATTTATGGACTGAGGGAAGAGACTAGCCTCATGAATTACACATTGCGCAGTCTCAATAGTCAGGGGAGAGGCTTGCGGCTTGAGACTGTGCAATGCGTAGTCATAGCCTTGGCAGACAGAGGGAGAGACTACACATTATGTAGTCTCAATGGCCAAGGATGAGGCTTGAGACTTGAAACTATACAATGTGCAGTTAATCAAGCCAAGGACTATGCATTGTGCAATCTCATAGGCCAAGCATGAAGCTTGAGCCTTGGAGTTGTGCAATGCCTAGTTGATCCTGGAAACTGTTAGCAAAGTAAGGGGTAAATCTACCCGGGAAGAGGATGAGAAAGTGAAAAATTTGAGTGATAGTGCAAGTAAGAGTGCATATATGACTAAGGGAAAGATGGATCACTGAAGATCAAGTGTAGAAGATCAACATGCAAAAGAAAAAACAAGCATGAATAGGGGGTCACTGAAATGATGATCATTGATGGGTAAAAACAAGAAGATGATGGGACACTTGTAAAACCTGAACGATTGATCGAACCAACACTTTTACAAGCTAATATAAGATAAAACTCTAGCAACTATGAAAATAAACAAGAAAAACAACACTCACATAAGCGAAATGAGGGTTTTGAAAAAAATTCACTTACTTGGCGAAAATTTGAAATTGTCACAGTTTAGTCAATATTGCTCAGAATCCCTATTATGACCTATTTTCGGAAATGGAACAACCATTTTGCATCTTTTGCATGTGCCCATGTGATAGAAATTCCGATCCAGGCACTGGAATCGTCCCCAAAAAAAAAAAAAAAAAAAAAAAAAAAAAAAAAAAAAAAAAAAAAAAAAAACTGATTTTAAATCAGCGATATCTCCCTCATTCAGACTCCGATTCGATTGATTTTTTTTTTTGAAATCGGGTATTTTTTAACAAAGAATCTAGATCTACAATTAGATTTTGTAGATTTTGCCCCAAAATGTACAAATTTGTGCCGCAAACTCCTTGCCCCGAAAAAATGTCTGCAACACCACTGATTTTTAGATCAGCGATATCTCCTTCATACGGACTCCGATTCGGTCGATTTTTTTTTTTTTTTTTTTTTTTTCACAAAGAATCAAAATATGCAATTAGATTTTGCATATTTTGCCCTAAAGCATACAGATCTAATCTGCAAACTCGCTGCCCCAGAAAGTTCCTGTAAAAAAAAAAAAAATAAAAAAAAAAATAAAAAAAATTCTCCACTTTTGCCCAAGAAAGTGCTCTGATACCACTTGTTATGGATTTGATCCAAAAATATATGAAAATGAAAATATACCCAGAAATAATAAGATAGAAATAGATAGAAATGCTTCTTTATTGATCAAAACCCTTAAGGTAGGGCAACACCATATATTCACTCCTTAAGGAAGGAGAACACTCCACAAGCCATATGACTGTTCATACAATAATTATTGACACCTCTCAATGTGGAGTCTCTAGCCTCTATATAGGCCTCATACATACAATACCATGGGTCATTACCATGGTTCCTTCAATACCATCTATCTAATACCATGGGCCCATTACATTATTACTAACTACTTGTGGTCCCTTACATGATAAGGGTTAACCACCTTATTTATTACTATGGCCCATCCCATTATTACATTATTCCCTCGGGTACCTCCCTTTGTACCTCATATTATCCCCCCTAGGTATATAACAGGTAGCTTAGATCTATGGAAATACCTCTGGATTTGGAAATATGCCCTTCACACCTCTCCCCATCATCTTATCTAGATACACTTTTTGCACATAGGCTCATCCATCCTGGCACTAGCCAAAAGGGGAATGCACCTAATCCAACAACATTTTTTTGGGGAAGTTAGGGATGGGTGCACTGCTATGTTCTGGGAGGATTTGTGGCAACAACTCCCCAATTTTTCAGATCAAGAACACCTGGACAACCTCTACCTACATATGATAGCTTAAGGTCTAACAAAGGTAATTAACTATTATAAAGGCTCCACAAACAAATTATGGAAACAATGGTTACCACAAGAAGAATGACATCCTTAGCAAAGGAGGAACCATTAAACATGTTTTAGCACAACCTCAAACAAAGAATAATTCCAAATTTATTTAAACTAGACAAACTTTGGTGGGGCTACAATCCAAAAGGATCCTTCCTTATCTGAGAGGCCTACCATCTTGAAGTAGGACATCAAGAAATACCAAGAGCACTTGTATGTAATAACATTTGGAAACAAAATTTGTGACCAAAAATCTCCTTCTTCATGTGGCCTCTTATTCAAAATAGAACCTTAACGTGGGATAATATTTAAAAACACAATCATATGTGACCTTCTCAATTCCTCCTCTATCTTCTCAACTTTGAAATCCTAAAGCATTTATTCAGTGGTTGTACCTACTCCAACTGCCTCTAGCTACGTTTTGAAGCATGTCTTCAACGATTTGATTGAGATTTGGTTAGTGTACTAAACACCATTGCAAATTAGAGAAACCAAACCTTTTTAAACCCCCTTCTTAACCACATTTCGATCATCTTTACTGATTTTTAGTTATGGGCGATACAGAAGGAACATAATCATCACATCTTCAAAAATCACTCTTTCCCTTTTGACTCTCTTTGGAGCATCATCCAGTGGAACATTAAAGAAACCATCGTTTCTCACCCTTGTACTCCTAAATATTAGCAAGCACATGGTCAAGAAGCCAAGCTCCTTAATTGCTGGAACTTTGTTGCATGCCCCCCCTCTTGCTCTTTCTATCTTACACTCCCTATTATCCTCACCTTCTAGTCTCTACCCCACTCTCCTTTCTCAAACTTAATTTTGATGATACTTTAAAAGGAAGCCCTAATCTAGCTAGTTATGGAGGAATCTTCAAAAACCATCTTGGCTCTCCTCTCTTCATATACTTTTGCATGCTTGGCATCACTAGAAATAATGCGACAAAACTCACAACTCTTATTGAGGACTATACATAACATAAAAATGAGGCTTCTCCAAGCTCTTTGTGGAAAGAGACTCTCAACCAATAGTCAACATAGTCCGCAAAATACAAGATGGTACCCCCATGCACAAAGTATTGTAAATTTAGGGGGCTAGTAGGATTACTACACCTAATCTCCTCCCAAATTCCCAACATCGCTATCATCATTCCCAAACACATCCAAATATTGGGGAAAAAGATTGTAGACAAACTTGCAAACTATGGATGCCTGGACTCTTCACCCAAAAAATCTTCCTCTTGGCATCTCCTGGTTGACGCTCCCTTGAAGAAAGCATGCTAATAACTTATTTTAATGGATATGCAATCCTTAGATAAGGTGTTTCACATGTGAGAGGGTGGGGAGCATATTTCCGTTGTCTCACCCAGGCATTTGACTGAGGGATGTGGCAAAAAACCCCCTTAACTGTTTATTCAGGCAAATAAACCTAACCATGGGGAACACCAAAAATAGAATGTCCAACACCATGCATTTGGAGCACCATATTGGCTCTCCAAACTCTTGTCAAATCCACTTCACCTGGAAAATAATCTCAATGTTTGATAGCCTAACCGCCTCACCTCGTGCAATTGTGAAAAATTTTCCACCACTAAGTATGGATTTCAATGCTACTGTCTTGGTATTTCATTGCACCACTATCGGTGGCAACCCCGGCCAAAAGGATATCAGGCGAGATGGGGCATTCCAAATAGCTAATTCAGGTGTTTTGGAAATTTAGTTTTCCATAAGTGAAGGAGTTAAGATTTTGAAAGTTTGCTTAATCTTTCCCATTCCTCTAATCCATGCTTACAACACTCCATCTCTCTTGGCTTTCTAGGTGAAATTTAAGGAAGGGAGTGTCAACTTGTTATCAAGCTTTGCTACATGAAAGGCACTTTCCCTTCTTAACTTTGACTGACAACTCAAATCTTCCTATAATAACATCTACTGGACAAATTTCTATCCAACGTCTTAGAAACAACATGAGCATCTTGGAGCAATGAAGCAATGTACCAACAAATGGGAAACCGTTTTCCATGGAAAGTTAATCCTTTTCACCTCCTAATTAATTCTTGTTTTCTCTTTCATTAGTGTTCTTGGCTCGATTTAACTCCTGGTAGAGACTTGGCCTCTTATTTATATTTGTTGGAAGCAAAGCCCCTGCACTTCTATTGAATCCCCACTCTCTCTTGGCTCTCATCTCTTCGCGGAGCTCCTTCTCGTTGGATCTATCCTCTATTGGCACCCTCTCAACCATTCTAGCCCTTTTTTTACTGCTTACCTTTGTTCAAGGCACAAACCTAGCTTAATTTTCCTAAGATCACTTTTACTCCTATCCATTTTCGTCTCCTCTTTGACACCTACCTCCTTGTTCTTTGACCTTTCTCTCCTCCATTTATAGCTGCCATGCCACACTAAAGAGTCTGTGTCCATAGAGATGCAATGTACTATTAAGAGCATGATAATTGAAGCAACACAAGAACACAACTGAGAGTGGAGGAAGCAACAATTTGCTTTCGGGAACTCACCCTGCCCCCGATTCAGGAAGAACTCTCTCATGCTAAAAGGGAAGGAAATAACTAGAGACACCTTCTTCCAAACACAAAGGTAATGTTAGATTTGGTTGATCAGGTGCCTAATATAAGGACCATGCATGGGCCTTTTAATCAATATATGCACATAGTGGACCTATACTGGAACATGAAATTCCTACTTGGCAAGGTTTTACTAGATTGACATGAGAACAAAGAGGACCTCCTCCTCTCCATGGAACACCTACATAGACACAAGAGGGATTTGGACCACTGATTTAAGCGCATCGAGAAGTACCTTGGCACCCCCCTACTACTGGTTGCCCATGGGGCAGCAACAAGGAGCTAATCAAGGTTGCAACAATAGATTCAAACCCCTTTTTGTAGTCTCCTCACTCTTATGATGTCATTGGTTTTTCAGTTTCTTGTTTATTTGTCGCTCTCTTATGACCTTGAAGGCAATGTATTTTAAATCTCTAGGCAATATTTTGTCTTATGCCTCTCTTAAATAGGTACATTTTTTAATATGGTCAAATTTCCCTAGTAATCGACTAATCTAAAACTTTCAACTCTTTCATGTAATCTCTTATTTAAAAAAGTATAATATGCAACGCTATTGCTTAGTACCCGCCTCTTATGCAAAAAGTAAAAGTAATTACAACCAAAGTTATTGATAGTAGAGATTATGCATATTAGTTGCTCTAATATTCAACCATGAAAGTGCACTTCTCTGTTTATCTAAATATTTACATAGCTTATTATATATATACACCTAAGAAATTAGTATTCCAAACACTTTTTAAAATTTTATTAACTCCAAATCAATAGAGCAATGAATGGATTTTATTAGAATTATAAAAAATATAGAAAGTTTATAGTTATTAACATTTTACTTTGTGAGAGTTTTAACATATTTTGAAATTTCTTTGTAATTAGTAAACATATGGTGAAAAGAATTCCTTTAAAATTACAAAATTTAAAGTGGGAAGACAATAAGTTAAAATAGAAAAAACAAACAAAGACTAATGAAAAAGTAAAAAAAAATCATTTGTTTTATTGTTAAAAATAAGCATAATAATGAATCGAAACAAAATATTAATTATGGAAAAGATACTTTACATAATTAATTGTATTTTATAGTGGTCAGTGTTTTATTGAGAAAACATATGGAAAGTCTCACATATTTCCAATTTACAAGGAAACTTGAGATTAGAGCTTTTTGGTTTTATTGAGAAAACAAAGAGAAAGTCTCAAATATTTCCAATTTACTAGAACACTTAAGAATTAGATTTGTCTGTTTGTTTGTTTTTTTTGTTTGTTGACAAATTAATTTTAAACCACATAAAATTAGACATCCACCAATCAAAAATAAAAAAATAAAAAAAATAATTTTCAATTTCTAAAAAATAAATTTAATATTTAATTTTAGAAAAGCTTTAAAAATAATTTTAAAAATTTACAAATTAATTTAGAATTTTTTTTTTAACCCAAACTATTACAATATACTCTACCTCCCACATGCACATGACGTGCATGACATGACCGCTGGGGCGGTTGGCTTTCGCACCCCCCAGCCGTGTTTGATTCCTGCGGCGACATTCTCTGCCCCTTGCTTCGGCGATTTGTAACGGCTATGCCGTATTCTGCTGGCTTCGGCCATATTCTGCTGGCTTCGACCATATTGATTGTAAATATCTGTAGGCTTCGGCCATATAAGGATTTCTCTCTGAAAAAAAATACTCTACCTCCCACAAATATAAAAATATTACAAATATTTATTTAAAAAACTTATCAAAATAAAAAATTATCCAAAATTTATATAATACAAAATCCGTTAAAAATCCACTTACTTCATAAACTCCCTAAACTCAACTTCCTTTACTTTTTGTCCTCCGTTGGAAACGATCTTTACTTTTTGTCCTCCGTTGGAAACGATCATGCCAACTTTGTCATATTTCCTAAATTTTTAAAACTTTTTGGTTCTCTATTTGAGACAATCGAGTTAACTTTATGTCATATTCCCTATCTCTTTTTGTTATGGCTTTTGAAACAATCCAGTTAACTTTACGTCATATTTCCTATCTTGTTCTGTTATCGCTTTTGGAAAATATCTCAAACCTTGGAAAAGGAAAAAGCGAATATGCCTACACAAAAGCTTTAAAGACCATACACAAATTTTCTTTTCCAATAATAATGTCCCATCATTCCTTATCCATTGGCTTATTTAGGCAATTGATTACTTATTAAAAAAGGCAATTATATTCTTACATTAAAAAACAAATGATTTTTGCTATTGGTTAAAAAATAAAAACCTAGGCGTTTGCTCTTCCTAATTCATATTTAATCTATTAAATCAAACAAGTTTGCTCTTCCTAATTTTTATTAATCTATAAAATCAAACAAGTATTACATAGTTGTTAGTCTTGTTCACTTAATTTAAAAATAACTAAATATTAATATATGAAATTGTCATGCATGTATTCCCAAGGGCATGAGGGGCTAATGATGTTATGATTTTGGGAGATTAAGATCAAACTGATGTTATTCATCATACTCATGAGGACTCAACATGGAACCTTTCAAACCCTTAAAACAAGTAATTGGTAAACAAAGAATTATTTTTGGGTATCTCGAAGCACGCTCATGAATCACTTCTTTTGGCATCGATAAGGAGTCTCCTTCAACTCTCAACAGTGATATGCAAATTACTTTGGCAACCCACCTCTTGTTGGGTGGACTAAGGTTGTGAGAAAGAGAGGAAAGGAAAGTCATTATGAAGACAGACACCAAGTGGGGTGATTCTTTTTGGTCTATCAAACCCATGATAATGTCAATAACAAATAGGAAAGCCCTTTGATAGTTTGGTGCTACAACAATGTAATGGTTTTTTTTTTTAATAGAAAGTATCAATTTACAAAAAAAAGATTGTTCATCCAAAAAGTTGTTTGCTTACCTGTTTAGGCAATAAATCATTTTTTGAGATTTGAATAAACAAGCTTTTTTTATCACTTTGTTATCATTAGTTTTGCCTACCTTTGCTCTTAAAACCCTATCATAGTTATTATTTCATAAAACTATGTGATCATTTATGCACAAATACCATGCTTGAGCTACAATGGTTATAACTGAAGAATCTTAAGGCAATAATGTCCATCTTTTATAGGTTTTGTATGCTTTTTTTATAAAAACAGTTTAAAATGTTATGGTTGCATAAACTCACAGATTCTACAACTGCTCCTTCTTTCTATAGCCAAATCATAAGTTATCATATCTCTAGGCATGATATAGAAAACACTACAAGGCAAGGAATGTGGCAAAAAGTAACGAGACAATTTTCCACCTTGGTCATAGAGAGAAGACATCCATGTCACCAACAAAGTTTAGTAAAACATCCCGGTCAATAGTTTAGGCGATGGGCTGAGTAAAATTTCAAAGTTCGAGTTTGTTGGCAATTTCTTACATTGTGCGATGGATAAAGATCCTATAGAATCGAGATACAAAATATTTAAGAGAGATTCATGCTCCCATCATGAATGTCTCGGATCATCAAATCGATATTTTATTTCAACGCGATCTAAAAGCTATTATTTATTCCTGAAGTTAAACAACAAAACTCTTGAGATAGTTATGTCTCTTATATTATAAATACTTATGCTCTTATTTATGAAAACATGTTGGATGTATAGAAACATTTCGAATTTAATATAGTTTGCCTATGCTGTACTTACAATGTGTCAATCGTGACCTTGATTAGAATTGTGGTTATACTTGTTTTATTTGCTCTGAGTTTTATTTAAGTAGCACACAACCCAACTAGGAAAGACCCCCCTGCGACGATGCATGTTTCCATCATTCTTTATATGGTTAATCTCTTCATGAATCATCTAACTTTCATGAATATAGTAGTTTTTCTTACAATTTGACATGTCATTTCTGATTACAATTGCTTGTGTTTAGTTTGCAAGGATTACATCTTTGTTTTCAATTATAATATTTGTCTTTCAATTAGCTACGAATTGATTATTCAATTGAAACACAAGTACAAAACCCCGTGTTACTTGCTTATGCAGAACCCTGAGTACCCTATAACACTTGTCTCAATTTTACGATCAATGTCTTAACAATGTAGATCAGCTCAATTGACTCACAATGACATAACCCTGTTTAGCATGCTTAAGAAGCAGCTTGTGCAATATGTTGCATCTGTCTCAACATTCCTTTCTATAATTTTGCATATATTAGAAACCCACTATTTGCTTGCTCATGTAATCGATCATCATAAAAAATCCACTATTCCTTTCTATAATTTTGCATAGATTATAAACCCACTATTTGCCTACTCATGGAATCGATCATCATAAAAAAACCACTACTTACCTACCTGATGAATCACTCATATAAAAAGAGCTCATCACTTGCCTACTTAAACAAGCGAGTGATGATTTACCAAAAGCCACTACTTACCTATTCATGGAACCAATCATCTACAAAATGCCACACTCACCTAATAAGAGAATCAATCATCTAGAAGAATCCACTTCTCAAATATTTGGGAAACTGATCATCTACAACCAATTAGCACAACCAATTAGCCACTACAATCCACTATTACCTACCAAAATAATTGGTCACCTACTAAAAAAACATTACATATAATGAGACACTTAATTATTTAAAATTAGTATGCTTTCTAAGGCCTTCTTTTTGGATGGATGTTTTTGGTCAACACAAGCAAGTGGACATTTTTATCTACTTTTCTTTATCACAATGAAATGAAAATATCTCATATGTTCACAATAATTATTCTTCAACTAGGTTGGTACTACCAAGGGCATCTATTCCATGAAATTTTTATATGATTCGTGCCAAAGTTACCACAAATACACAACTTATTCATGGATTAATATGCAAAAGACAAACATGTGAATATTGACCTCATGATGTGATTGACTCTATATATTTCAGGTTGTATAATGTCCAATCTAAAGATATTACAATTAATGCTATAAGCAGTAAAATATACATAATTAGATCTTAAATACATGCAAATATTGCATTTAATGTATGTTAGCAGTAAAATATACATAATTAGATCTTAAATACATGCAAATATTGCATTTAATGTCACATACATTGTCGCATATGTTGAAATATATACTATCTAATCTAGAATACCTTCAAATCAAAATCCATATATCCTAAATCATACAACATTCATTACATGTTACAAGATGCATAATAATTTTTGTTTTGTTTTTGTTGCTAGCATGTTCTTGAAGTGATATGTAGGAATAGTCTATGGTCTAAGAAATCATGAGAGAGGGCATTTAAGTTATTAAAACCACCTAAAAATCTCACCCAATCTTGACAACACCAACCCTTAACATAATTGAATTTTAGGTATTTCCTCCTAACTACCACAAAATTTCATACCCAAATCACCATAAAAACAAAGCCTTAAATTTTAAATATCTCCTCCAAAAAAATTCTCCCACCTATATCACCATAAGATAAATCCAACCTATATTACCATAATAATAAGAAGAATAAATTATTTTAACATCCACGAGGCTAAAAATAGCATATGGGACAGATTGCTTCTTCATCTGCTTGATGTATTTGACCCTTTTTCTGTGAAGCTTCAAAATAAATGCTCAAAGCTTCTCGACAAACCCCTCGCTAAATAGATTATCCCAAGAGCTAGCTGCCAACATATCTGCATAACTTTCCCTGTTGTCTTTGAAGGCCTCACATTCTAAAATGAATTTTTTTTATGTTTCCACTTTTCCGGAAGAACAAAAAATGCGCTCTTTCCTCCCACGCTTCCTTTGGCCTTTTCAACCGCCTTGTTTCACAATGAATTTGATGAGAATTAGTCCTTAACTGAGCAATAAGAATTTTGACTCTCCAAGAGATATTGACCTCTATGTATGCTTTTGGTTGATAACTATGAGTGAGATTAAACACTTTAGTGTAGTAATTTTTCTTTCTTTTCTTAACTCCTTATCCTAAGTACATTTGTGAAACTTTCCATAGCAATTTTTTTTATCTCTTTGCTATTTATGAAATATGTTCAAAATAAAACATTTCAGAACCAAACACACTAACAACATACACAATAAAATATAAATATAAATTTAAACCCAACGCAATATAACACATCTACTTTATCCACCCATTAAACTTTATAAAAATTAAAATAAAATAAAAAATCTCTATCTATCCCTGTCATCTTTTCTTGCTCCACATTAATGATTGCTATTATCCGGCATATTGGCCAAGGCAGCTGACCTGTCATGCCTCCGTCACGTTTTCCGCATGACATCACCACAACAAACACTAACGTGGCGGGCCGCTTTCACAAACTAGCCACTTGAGGTTAGAACAAGTGCTGACGTGTGAAACACTGACATCGCTCGATAAAACGCAGGGGCTTTAAAAGCTTTGACATCACCACAACAAACACTAACGTGGCGGGCCGCTTTCACAAACTAGCCACTTGAAGTTAGAACAAGTGCTGACGTGTGAAACACTGACATCGCTCCATAAAACGCAGGGGCTTTAAAAGCTTTAATTTCTCGGTGAAGGGTGTGATCGGAGCAAAAACACAGCCTTCCTGCAATAAGAACCAGCGAAATAGAGGAAAATCACCGTAAAGGCGTCTGATTACGAAACCGTGAACCAGATCGCGGGCCCAACGGTTCGATCCCGTGATCTCCAGAATCCGAAGGACGAAACACTGCGCAGGTCAACAGAAACGGGAACGAAAAAATTTAAAGAAAAGGAAGAAACAGAACTGATGCCTACGAAATAGACAGATTAAAATGTGTGTATGGCTTTGCACAGACAAGGGAGTGGGTCTGTGCAGGTGGATAGGGCCGCATTTAGGGCACAAGCGCACGGGAATGGCGGCATCAGGCACAAACTCAACCGCGGTAGAAGGTTTAGCCGCCTGCCAGGGATTCCGCAGTGTTCGGTGGCTGTATTTGTGCTTATTCTTTTCACTGTATTTATTATTACGATCGTCGGAAGCAATTATCCTTTCAGTGACAGAGGTTTGAATGTCGTCCAGTGCGTGGATTTACTGTTTTCAGTTTTGTATTTTTGATCATGATTTACTGATCGAAGTTCTGGATGCTATGCGTATAAATATTTTTTCTTTAAATACCGAACTACGTGTTGAAGGTATTTATGTAGTATATTATGAATTTGAAAAGGGAATCCTTTAATACTATATTTTGTTTAAGTTTGTTTTCAGTGTGCTGCAACTCCGTGAATATTAATTACCAGGGTATGATCTGATTCTATTTATTTACTTATTTTTAAATAATTAGATAAAATTTATTTCAGATGGCGGCTGCTAAAATTTGAACTTATTTGTTCGGTTTCTTTTGGGGTAAAGCAAAATAATTCATTTATATTTAATGGCTTCAAACTCATTCGGGACATATCATTGGTCTCCAAAAAACCAAGTTTTAAGAATATTGTTGCCCTTTTGAACCGCACCTCACAATAGCTTAAACAAAACCAGACTAAGAAATAGAGACTGAACAAGTGTATAAAACCCCCACTGCACGGTAAAACCAATTACTTAAATCAGATAACCAGAACATTATTTAGAGATGCTGTATTTGGTCTTGAGTTCAATCCCCGCTATCGTGACATACAGCTGCATAGGTTGAATTCCTACCAATGATGTGGATACCTTGCTGAATGGCTTGGTCTAGCATTCTGGTTAGGGATCCATATCCACATGATCTTGTAGGAAACCTTTATACACCTGGAGGGCACTTATTCTTCGCCAAAAAACCAGGGCTTTTGGAGCGTTAGCCCTTTTGAACTACCCCTCATCATAGTTTAAATTAAACCAGACCAAAAAACTGACACTGAAAACAACTACATAAAGCCTATCCATTGCATAATAAAACTAAGTAAATAAAACAAATAACCATATCTTTACTGCTGCTACCTGGACTGAAGGATGCTTTAGTTGGTCTCGAGCTCAATATCCCTCTTGTGCCATACAGCTGAATGGGTTGAATTCCTACCAATGATGTGTGTACCTTGCCAAATGGACTTGTCTGGCATTTTTTGTTCAGAACCCATATCCACAGGTTGTCTCGTAGGAATTTAGGAAACCTTTGTACACCTGGAGGGCACTTTGTCTTCTTGCTGGCTGGGGAACAGATCTTTCTTGACAAAGACCAGCTCCTGATGCTTTACAGCATAATCAACCAGGTATTCCAGGCAACCGTGAATGCTCTGCTCAAGGGCATCCTCCTGTTTATCGTTGTCTACAACTTTGACAAGCGGAAGAAATTTCACCCAAAGGGTGATTGTCTTGTCTTCAAATTTTGCCTGTCTAATTGTGTTTATTTGTTTGTTTGTTTTGTTTTTTTTTCTTTTCTTATGTCTGTGAATCTCTGCCTTGTGTTACTGGAAACAACCTAGGGAGCACCCCTCAAACATCATTCAACATTCCGAAAACAGATTGTGATGGGAAACTCCTAAAATAACCTATAACTTAACCATATTCGGCTTGTTACTGCATGGATTAGAAGTCTTGCAAAGGTTCGGCAAGATGCTTGGGCGGCACCACACAGGACAAGTGTCCACTGTCACTTTGGCATGAGTTCCCACTCTTTAGTTCAACTCTTAAAATGCTATAGGAGGCTTCCTTACAAAATCAAAACACTCCACCACGAGATTAGTAGATTAGTGCCTATAAATCTCTTCTGGGTGATGGGGTCTAGGAGTTAGTTTAGATTATTACAAATCTGAAAATAATATTTTACAGCAGTAAATTGCAGACCAGCAATCAGAACACTCAATAAAACAACAAGATAAACCTCGCAAGTGCACCAAATTGAGTGTAAGACAGCCCTTACAAATTAAAATTTAAAAGATGATTACCGTTGATTGTATTTTGGTATATGGCTGTAATCAATATTTTTTGCTTGTTGTTTTGAACTTGTAAGTGTGATTTTCTGCAAGTTAGGGCCACCCAATATCCTAAAAATGTGCAAATGAAACTTGGCATAGGTTGGAGGTATTAGAACTCTGACATACTTTTTCAATAAGCCTATAAACATCTCGAAATGCTTATTATTTCAAAAGATGTGCAAATATGAAAATACTACTTAGTTTTGGGTCAAATTCTCACTATGGTGAAAACCCACATTTAATTCATTGCTGACTTTTAATTCCCAACAAGCTTGGGATGGGTTTTATGCTTCAAATAACACTCAATGAACTTTGGGAAGCAAGAAAATCAATGGGGGGATGATAGGTATATCTTTGACGCCAAGTTTCCCTTGAAAAGGGCTTGTTGACCTTGTAACGGGTGGCTGTAACTTCTTGATGCAAACCTGCAAACCCTTGGACAGCTGCTTGTTTTGATGAAATAAACCCTTATCTGTGCCAGTGTTTTAAAAACCGACCGGCTTGAATCGGAAACCGGTCAAACCGGCCGGTTCATTAGTTGATCGGGTCAAACCGGTAGAAAAACTGGGTTTAAGCCCCCTCCTCGCCCAAAAATCACATAAACCTATCCTAATCGACTGGTTTAGGATGAAATCGACCGGTTTATGGTCAAACCGGCCGGTTCACTGCCAAGGCTGCGACAGACCCACACAAAGCAGTTTAGGAAGGTTCCAGGGAGTTTTGGAGGGAAAATAAGTGTTGTTTCCTTCCAAAAACACCCTCTCCAAGCCTTTAAAAGGAACTTACCCCTCTCATTTGTCTCACACATCTTATTTGAAGTTTTTGTGAGTTTGATTGGGAGCTCGGAGAGTGTTGAGTTTCTGCGGGAGTAGTCATCTTGGAGACTTGGAGTTGGTGTTGGAGCTATTTTGGAGGTAGTTTGGAGCTGTTAGTGGAGTTGGTATCTTCAAAAGGAGGCTAAGGAAGCTAGTTTTCATTTCCAGGTAAGGATTTTACTGTCCATGTATTAAATTTTTTTATGTGTTCTATGCTATCAAATTTTGTAGGCTACATGTGCATTTTTTTCCTAAATCTAGCTTTGGTTTTCCATTTTTCTTAGTTGCATTTTTTTTAAATGACGGATTTCTTTGCAAATTTTAATTATTTCACGCCAACATGGCTCCAAAAGCCAAGGACATTGCATGGACCTATTGTGATTTGATTGATGGAAAAATGATATGCAAATTTTGGAATAAATCTATTGGAGGTGGGGGTATTCTCAGATTGAAACAACACTTGGCTGAAATAAGAGGCCAAGTAAAGCCATTTGAAGCACCAAATGAAGTGTTAGGTCCTGTTAGGGCAGAATACCTTTCCAAGTTTGAAAAGTTTGAGGAGAATAAGGCTAGGGAGAAGGCCATCCAAGGTGAAATTGCAAGGAAGAGGGAATTAGTAGAAGCCATGAAAGAGAGTGGGTATGATGATTATGAGATTCAAGACCCCTCTTCTATCCCTTCCACTAATGACCCCTTTTACTATGTACCTTCTTCTCTTGGCCAACAATCAAAAGGAACAAAGAGAACAAACATCCAGAGTTATTTCTCATCCTCTGCCACCATTGCCTCTTCTAATCCCACTTCCTCCTAGCCAAGTCGTCAATCCACTTTGGAAAAAACAATGCAAAGGAACTTTTTATCAAAACATTGCTAGATGGTGGTATGATGCAGATATCCCATTTAATGTTTCTCACTCACCTTATTACCAAGCTATGTGGGACTCTATTATCGCTGCAGGAAAGGGCTTCAAAGGCCCTAGTATGCAATGTGCATGACTTGAAGGGAGCTCTTTTGCAAAAAGAGATTTCTTCTATTGATGAGTATTTGGCCGAATATAGAGATTCGTGGCTCAAAACAGGTTGTTCCATCATGTTAGATGGATGGATTGATGGAAAGAACTGTACTATCATTAATTTCTTGGTTTCTTGCCCTCAACGAACCATGTTTTTGAGATCAGTTGACACATCTGATAAGGTGAAGGATGCAACCCTTCTATTTGAGCTTTTGGATGACATTATTCAGGAATTGGGGGAGCAGAATGTTGTGCAGGTCATCACAGATAATGCTTCAAAACTATGTTCTTGCTAGAAAGATGCTTGAGTCCAAATATAGGGCCATATTTTGGACTCCATGTGTTGCACATTGCATAGACCTCATGCTTGAGGACATAGGCAAAGTGGAGTGGTTAAAAAACTTTGTAGAGCATGCCAAGTGCATTACAAAATACATTGACAACCACTCATAGGTATTGAGCCTAATGAGGAAAAACATTGGGGGCAAAGAATTTGTTAGGCCCACTATTACGAGATTTGCAACTCACTTCCTCGCGTTGTAATGTCTCAATGCTCAATAGAAAAACCTGCAGAACATGTTTTCTTCTGATGATTGGATTGAATCTCGGTGGGCTCGTAGACAAGATGGCAAAAACAACAAAAGGAAAGTGTTTGACAATTATTTTTGGAAAAGGTTTGCAGAGCTTGTGAAAATTACCGAGCCCCTCGTTAAGGTGCTAAGGATGGTGGATGGAGAAAATTTGGCCATGGGCTATATTTATGAGGCTATGAATCAAGCAAAGGAGCAGATATGGGCAACTTACAAGGATAGGTTAGCTAAACATGGCCGTATTTGGGAGATCATTGATAATAAATGGAACAATCAACTCCATCGTCCTATACATGCAACTGGGTATTTTTTGAACCCAAAGCATCATTATAAAGCTCAGCTAGGATATCTGCAAGATGGGGAGGTCAGAGCTTGATTGATTGATTGCTTGGAACGCATGGTCCCTACCTATGCAAACCAGTTGGAAATACATAGACAACTTACTCTTTTCAGTATGGCAGTTGGTACCTTTGGCAAAAACTTGGCAAAGATGGCAAGAGATGTGGATCAACCAGGTAAGCAATTCCAATTTCCAATTTGTTTTTCTTTTCAAGTTAAATTGTTTACAAATTTACAATTCAAATTATCTATAAATACTTGTAATTTGTAAATAAGTAATGAAATGAACTAAGTTACTAATTAATGTCTTTTTCTTTGCAGCACATTGGTGGGAGTCATTTGGCAGCCAATGTCCTCAATTGCAAAAGTTTGCAATTAGAGTCCTCAACCAAACTTGCAGTGCTTCAGGTTGTGAGCGCAATTGGTCTGTTTTTGAGCGCATACACACGAAGAAGAGAAACTGTTTGGAACAAAAACGGTTAAATGATCTTGTCTTCGTGCAATACACCCTTCAATTAAGGCAGAACCAAATGATGAACAAAACACTTGATCTGGATCCCATTTTGTTGGACGATATTGATATAACATCAGAATGGGTGGAGGAGACTGAAGATCCTGTGTTTGATGTTGATTATGATATTGACATGGCATTAGCGTGGGATGAAGCAGATTTGGTGGCGTCATCAGATTAGGATTAGTAGCCGCATCAAGGAAAGGAAAACAACCAATGGAAGACACTAGTCGTGCAACTCAACCAACTCGTGCTTCCATTAGGTCTACTTATATTGTTTTTGGTGGCAATGCTACTGAGGTTGCAGATGAGGCTGAGGCATCCTCAGAATCTGAACCAGTTGATGTCTATGTAGCTCCTGATGATGATCATGTGTCTAGTGGTGGTGATGAATTTGATGATTGATTATGGGTAGAGTCTAGATTTGTAGTCTTGTAGTAGGCCAATGACCTCATAGCCTGTAGCATTGTTTTTCGACTTTATATGCCATTTAGAGCCTCATTGCTTATTTATTTTGTCGATGATATGTATTGCACTCGGTGCCATTTTGATATATTCCCATTTACATGGTATATAAATGAGCAAACTTTGCATATTTTGTCTCTATTGGCTTGTAATCATGGTTTTAAATCTTAAAAATAGTTTTTTTTCATTAAAAATTAATTATTTAATGTATTTTTTTAAAAACTGGTTCATTGAGATTTGACTAGTTCCGGTTTGAAACCTGATTTATTAGGTGGACCTGTTCGGTCACCAGTTTTGGTTTTTAAAACTATGATCTGTACATACAAAGACACCACCTTTCTTGAGCCAAATGATTAAGTCAAATGTAACAAAACCCAAGTGCCAAACTAGCTAAAAATTGAGAAATTAAGCACAAGCTAGTGATTGTTTTTGTTTTTATTTAATTTTTTGATTTTTTGTTTCTTTAAATGTATATGAAAAAAAAACTGAAAAGCTTTGGTTTTTGAGAGTTTTCTGATGAAATGAAAACATGGTTTACCTTTTATCACACCAATTACCTCTTGATGCTAGATTATGATCACACTCCTCCCTAAATCAGTCCTTGAATTTATAAGACAAAATGTGAATTTGGAGCGTTTGCACTAGTTACCTCCACACTCTTCTGGTGCCAAAATTCAACTAGGAGTGACTCCTTTCAATGGAACACCTCTAGCCAATATATCAACTATGAGACTAGAGAATTCTAATCTTTTATGGAAGAACCTTTGACAAAGTTGTCAAAAAATCAGATTTTGAAAATTCCAACTCAACAAGAAAAAGGTGAGACCTAGCATTCTAACTCTTTTTCTATAAGTGACTATGTAGACCCTCAATGGATTGATCCAATAACTTTGTGTGATTTTCAATGTAAAGCAGTTTTCTCATGAAGCACATATTTTCATATGAGCTAAGAAGAAAAAGATATAATAGCCAATCCATAAATTGAAGGCAAAGGGTTTGCAACAAAGAAGCTCTTATTATGGCATTAATGATCTCACATTTTCACAACATGGTTTACTAAGGATGGAGAGCTCTAAATTTATAGATGAGGTTCTCAACAATAATCCTCCTTAGATCCACAAGTTTACGTGACTTGTCTTCCACAAAATTCTTGGAGACTATGTCAAAACTAAATTTTGAATTTTACATTCCTCAAACATTGCCCAAGGAGGTAGACATCTCATCAAAAGGGGTTATAACCTACAAAAGGAAGGTCGTTTGGGCCTTTAGAGTCCAACATTTTACTTCTTCTTTGCTTGGTTGGTCTTCAAATAATTTTGGATGGCTTGCTATGCTTGAGCACTTCATCAAAATGCCTCAACGGTCGTGAAAAAGGCCTAGACGTCCCCGAACGGCTAGCATGCGTGGACGACTCCCCTTGATGAAGGTCAAAACTTGCACCTGAATTGTTTCTTGACATGCGCTGGATGCTTGCTTGATTGAGTTGAGTTGAGTTGTTGGTGAAGAAATCCTCTTTTGCTCCATCCTTTGTTTGGATTAACTTGGAGTACTCCTTACTTTGCCATTTGACCCTCTTGTTGGAGAATGTAGCTAGTTTCGGTCTTCATAATTTGTACCATTATGTATTTTATGTAAAAAGTAAAAGAAAAGAAAAAGAAAAATTATTATTATTTTTCTAGACAAGCATGTTCTTCATGCTTTCAGGTTTTTGAGTCAAAGTCCTATTTGAACCGAATGTAAAAGAAAAAGAAAAGTAAAATTTTAGACATAATTTTGGGACAGAAACCCCTCTAGATGCCAAGTTGGCCTTGCCCCAAAGGACATGTCTATTAGCACCCCTCTAAACTATATAAATAGAAGGAAGATGGAGCTCATTTACACACACGCACTTGGATGTTTTTGGTCCGAAATATCGTAGAAAGGGCAAAGAAGAAATGGAGAGCCAAAAGCCAAAAAAGGGGATATATTCTTGAGCTAGAACTTATGGAAGATTTGTCTTGGTTGACCTCTTATTGCTTGTCTCTTGCTGATGAATCTGCTGGAAGGAAGGAAGTTTTGACTTGGCATCTAGAGGTAGAAGTTTCTGTGGTTATGGGTCTTGGATATCTCATTTGATCTATTCTATAAGAAGGGAATTTTCTGGGGTTTCCATTTGGAGTGGTTTTTCCCTGGCTTAGAGCCTATATCTTGTGTTCTATTGTCTTCTGTGATCTTCATGTTTCATAATAATTGCTTGATGAAGAAATAAAACATAATAATAAAATGCTAACAATCTCACAAGTAATTATCATGTAATGGAAATGTAATGATAAAATGAAAAATCTTCCGATTTCCAACATGGTATCGAAGTTGTGGTTGAACAAGGATGTCTGAGGATCAATAATTGTTGGCTCAGAACGATATCTCTATGCCTTAGAACTATGGACAGGCTCATCACAAAGTGGCTCGCCCTCCTCTACAAGAGATCGATATATATATTTTGTGATTTGCTTATTATAAAAAGCTCGCATGGTTTGAAAACGTTTTGTGGAAATCCTAGAAGATCCGATCACTGGTGATGATTCATTGTGGCTCGTGTAACTCAATTACCCTATGTCTTGCACGACGTATTGGGCTCACATTTACCGATAATTGACAATTATTTATTCTTGTGGCTGCTGACTAAGATCTGCATGGTATCGTATATATATGGATCTTGGGAATCCTGTGCATCGTCTCTGGTGATTGTTATGAATTTTCTTTGGCTTGCACGACATACATACTTATGTAGTAGCTCGTATGATGAAGAATCAGGTGACATCGTTGAAGCTCACATGTCTGTATCACATATTGATATCATGTGACATTGCTCTATGTGGCATTGTGATTCGATATATATATATGATGATGTGACTCACACAAATTGATGAGACTTATTTCATATAGTAGCAACAGGTTACATCGTTACAATGGCTTGGTCTTCTCCATAGCATCAAGTCTCTGTATTGCACTATATAATTTAAATCGTAGAGAAGTAGTTGTAACAGAGATATCTATAGTCGTAAGAATTTGTTGAAAGCACTGTAGTAATTGATTGTTCACGATGGCATAAATTAATCAACAAAAATTCATGACATATGCTATAGCTACAAATACAATGGCACAAAATTGTATCACTGCTGTAATTATTAGCTTGTGGCTCCTTACTGTGTAGACATGGCTCGGAGTTTCAAACAAGACATAATCCAACAATGATATTTATAATAATTAAGAAAAATTTGACTTATTCTTTAAAGTAGCTTGCATCAATGCTTATGTTGTTGCCTTCTACAAAAGCATCTTGACTCATGACATTGATAAAGAGGACAAGGTCTTCTGGATGATCTCGACAGATCATTACATTGGCTTGCTTTCCTGTAGCTGCTAGGCATCCCTTGACAAAGATCTAGGCATTCTGTTGGCATGGTTTGCTGATCTGTGTACCTCAATGATATAAAAAATCTTTGGATCATGAATCACATAACAATAATAAGACAGAGCTTCATATAATTATAAGACAAATGTGATGTATGATGGCAATCTTGGCATAAAACTTTAATGACAACCATGACAGTGATATAAGCAAATATATTAATAACCAGATGTGGTATAGCTGTAACCTTCATGTGACATAAGGAAGGAAACAAGATCATGATCTTTTAAAACATGGGGTTTGGAGGATTGGATAAGCATCTAAGATTGTTACTCCTTGAGGATAATGTTAAGTTATGGTATGTTCTATGCTTATAACAGTTTACTTCTTTTTCTTATTATATTCCACCGATTAGCAATCACATGTACATAAAGTAAAGTGCAGATAGAACATTAAACGATCGACAGAAAACAAGCCAACACAAGAGACACAAGATGTGGAGGCTAGCCAGGGACAAACCCCACAATGTGTGGGGAAACCCTTTGATCAAATCTTCTTTTATCTTCAATAATTCAACAGAGAGAAATAGTACAATAAATTTGATTCATATCAGCAGTAGCAAACCCTAGATCAGTAGCATCAGCATTAGCGGCTTCATTATCAAACTAGGGCAGACCATATCTCACAAACCGACAGTTGGATTGACTTCATTCCACCACCAAAAGTTTCGGCTTCCAGAGGAGGTTCAGATGAACCTAGAACGCAGTTCAGATAAGGAGATCTTCTAGGCCACACAAGTCAATCTTTACTTCTGCAGTTGCAGCTTCAGTTTCAGCAGTTTCCGGCTTCAAACTAGGGCAGTCGATATCTTGCAAACCGTTCGTCGGATTGACTTCATTCCACCACCAAAAGTTGCGGCTTTCAAAGGAGGTTCAGATGAACCTACAACGTAGTTCCAAAGAGGAGATCTTCTAGGCCACATAAGTCAATCTTTACTTCTGTAGTTGCAGCTTCAAATTCAACAGCTTCCGGCTTCACATGTGTGAGAGAGAGAGACCCATTTCAGCGCAGTAGAGAAGAGACTCATATCTGCGCAGTAGAGAGAGAGAGATGTGATGAGATGAGTGAGTCCAAATGAGGAAAAGTCCTCTTATATTTATACACAACGTTGGTGGGTGAATAGATGCGACTGTTGGGCTTCTGAGCCTACATGAGTTGTAGGTCGGCTTGATAATAATTCCATAATCAAAATAAATTCATATCTCCATGAATACTTATCGGAATTGGATGATCTTTATATCAATCCTACACCTCTCGACGAGAGGAATCTAATAAAAATATTATTAGCCATGAATAAGATGACCCACATGAAGTTTTGCCCTGGTTGCCAATTTTAACACTCCCTCTCAACCATGGAGAACTTCATCTGCAATCTGTCTATCGGTCGTTACTATTCATCCATCAAATGCACTACCTTGTACAGCCTGACCCTTGCCCTGCTCTGCTCTATTCTGCCTGTTCTGCTTTGTCTTGTTCTGCCCTGCACTGATCTGTACTGTTTTGCTCTGTTCTGCTCTGCTCTTGCATTGTTCTGTTCTGCTCTGCTTTTGTCCAAATTATGAAGAAGAAGAAATGATCGAGGATGTATCATACTGACTCAAAGTCAGTCTCAGAGTATGTACCACTGGTCCCAGACCAGTCTCAACCAACCCAAAGTCAGCGTCATGGTGAGTACAACTCCAATGGTCCCAGACCAATATCATCCTCCACTGACTCAAAGTCAGTCTCAGAGTATGTACCACTGATCCCAGACCAGTCTCAACCGGCTCGAAGTCAGCGTCATAGTATGGTACAACTCCTACCACTGGTCCCAGACCAGTATCATTGATCCCAGATCAATGGAGGTCATCCTAGCATAGGGAGTACGGTAGTTACAACGATGCGTCCATCGGTACTACTATGGTCCCTAACTTCATTTTCCTGCTCATTGATCAGATGAGAGGTACTTCCCATGAGTCCCAGACTGCATGGGTAGGATGCCTCGACAGGGGAACTAATCAATCCTGTCCTCACAGGAGAACACATCAATCCTGCTACAATTGCCGTGGAGAACACATCAATCTAGGCCTCACAGGAGAACACATCAATCCTGCTACAATTGCCATGGAGAACACATCAATCCAGGCTGCCATGGAGAACACATCAATCCAGGCCTCACAGGAGAACTAGTCATCCTGCTACACAGGAGAGCGAATCATCCTGTTCCACAAGAAAGCGAATCATCTTGTCCCACAAGAGAGCGAATCATCTTGTTCCAGTGTGCACCACCAAGGGAGGGTGAGTCACCCTGTGGTCATATGTTGCTCCAGTAGGAACCGCAAGCCCTCAGAGCTCCCAGAGCTCAATGTATGCAACATGCAGGGCCCTTGTACAAGGGTTTCTTGCTGACTCCAAGTCGTTTGGGAAAATCACAGATTAGATCTTTCCTCGGGGCTTTGACAAGGTGTGTCAACCTGTACATCATCTTAATGTGATGGAGCTTCCTTGCTCATCGACTTACCATATCCCAGATGATGTCTATCTGCTGGAGAAATTGACGAATACGGGATTCCTCAATAATCGAATCCCACCTCTGGTTGTTACAGAGAATCACAGTGGTATCCAATGTAAATCCAAACAACTCACTGAAGAGCTTTCGCAACCAGACTGCCTCACACGAGGTTATGCTAGCAACAATATATCCTGCTTCGGCGGTGCTCAAAGCCACCGACTTCTGCTTCCTGCTCATCCAGGATATCGAAGCAGATCCCAAGGTGAAACAGTACCCGAAAGTGCTCTTACGGTCCACCACACTGCCTGCCCAATCAACATCAGTATATCCAAGTAGTCTCACATCTTCGGCTGTGTATCTTAATCCATGAGAGATTGTGTCCTGAAGACATCTCAGAAGATTCCTGGCATCAATCCAGTGAGGCTCAACCAAATATGAGCTCACAATGCTAACTGCAAAACATATGTTCGGACGAAGGTTCACCAAGAACATCAATGCGAATGAGTTTTTGAAACTCAGAGGCATTTCCCAAGTCTGGTCCGACATCACTACCATATAACTTCTAAAAGTTAAGATCCTCAAGGTAGTCACAGGCTTGCAGTCCATCATACCGAATCTTTCCAATATATTTACCACATATTTTCCTTGAGATAGGAAAATTTCCCTTGGCTTTTGCCACACTTCAAATCCTTGGTCCTTCATTTCAAATTCAGAAGCCATCTCCCTCTTACATTTGTGAATGAGAGGGTTTGCACCTGTTAGAAAGAGGTCATCCACATACAACACCAGTATGAGAGGCTTGTCATCTTCAACCTTAAAGTAAAGGTTAGGATCAACTTCACTCCTAGTGAATCCCAGCTTCATCAAGTAGCTATGGATCCTCTCATACCATGCTCGTGGTGCTTGCTTCAGCCCATAGAGAGCCTTCTTCAACCTGCATACATGAGATTTTCGATCATAAATCTCAAATCCTTCGGGTTGCTCCACGTAGACCTCTTCTTTGATCGAGCCATGCAAGAACGCAGTCTTGACATCCATCTGATGTAGGTTCCATCCTTGTGAAGCGGCAAGGGCTATGATCGAGCGGATGGTTGTATATCTGGCAACAGGTGCAAATATCTCATCATAGTCTATACCTTCCTTTTGGGAGAAACCTTGAGCAACAAAACGAGCCTTATACTTTTTGTGCTTCCATCTACTGCATGCTTTATCTTGTAAAGCCATTTGGAAGTAACAACAGTCTTGTCCTGGGGTCTGGGAACTACTTCCCAAACATCATTCTTTATGATAGACTCATATTCTTCGGTCATAACATCCTTCCATACTTGATGCTTGACGGCATTTGAGAATGACGAAGGCTCATTTTGTATGATCGTGCTCATGATGGTCAGGTATCCCTGATACCTGTTAAGTTTCTTACTTTGATGGAAGGTTCCTCAGGGTGCAACATGTCCTTCAACATCATCAAGTAACCCCTTAAGCCATGAAGGCCTCTTCCTAGAAGAGGAAGGCTCATATGGAGGAGGATCAATCGGATCCATGGGTTCTTCTACATCAGGCATTGATTCATCATCCTTTTCTTTCGGTTCCCTGGTGTCGGCTTCTTGAGAGCTCCTCAAAGTCGGAAGATTGATCACCTTGCTGAGAGCCATATCTTCGTCAAAGGTGACATCATGACTAATCACGACTTCCCTTTGACCGGTGGTGAACATTTCTTCAGGAGTTTAGGAACCCAATGCTTGATGAGGGCATCGATTTTGTACATATATGGCGGTGATTGTTGTTTCAGCCCATAGAAACTTCGGAAGTCTTTGATCATGTAGCATGGCCTGGACAGCTTCCATCATCGTGTGGTTCTTCCTTCCCACCACACCATTCTGCTCAGGAGTATGTGGTGTAGTAGTCTCCCTCTTAATGCCAACCTCAGGTATGCCTGAGTAAACCAATTGTAATATATCGGAGGTCTTGCTTTGGCTTGAGGGGAATGGTCCCCTTTTGAGCTTTCCTTTGGCACATCCCGGACATACACCTTCTTTCTCTACTTGGAATTCGGGCATCCCTGTTACCATCTGTCTTACATTGGGTAGAGCTTTGTAATGAAGGTGGGAAAACCTCCGATGCCAAAGTTCGGACTAAAGAGTTGTGTCACAAGACATGACACCTAGCGGACTTCCATCGACCTGATATAATGAATCAACACTAAACCCAAGAGTAAAGGCATCTTTAACATTATTTTTCCATATGCGTACCTTACCATCGCTGAAGGTTACCTTATAGCCTTTGTCTTCCATTGCCGAGATGGATACCAGGTTCTTTTTGAGATCAGGTACATATAATACATCTTGTAAGTGAATCGTATTACCTTGATTCAGTTTAAGAGAAACATTGCCTACACCTTTCACTGGGTATTTCATGTCATCTCCAAGGACAATTTCCAGGTTAGTTTCTTTCTCTACCAGAATATAGAGTACTTCTTTGTAACCAGTGAAGTGTCTTGAGGCACCACTATCAATGAGCCAAATTCCCATTGAGTCCGAAGGAGCGGAGGTAGATAGAGCAGCTAGTAGATAATATTCAGCCTGCTTATCGTCAACAGTGTTAGATTCATACCTGGAATTTCTAGCCTTCTTGAATGGTTGCCCTCTTCCTTGATTTCCCGCATTCCTTTTTCCTTTGTTGTTGAATTTTCCATTCCTTCGATTACCATGAGAGGGATTTTGATCATCGTCATGGTGAGAGTCCTTTCTATCAGGGCATTCCCTTGCATAGTGACCTGCTTTATTGCAAATGAAACATCGTCCTTTTCTTCCACCCTTAAATCCAACCTTTCTTTTCGATTTAGACCCAGAATTATTTCTTTTCTTAGCATGAGAAGAAAAAGCAGCAGGAGGACCTTTAGGCAAGGGCATTTCCTGCTCTTCTACCCTTGTTTGTTCTTGAATGCATCTAGCCATTAATTCCTCGAAACTAGGAATTACATTATTGTTCAGAAGAGTAGTCCTGAACACATACCATTCAGATGGTAATCCTCCGAGAGTTGTGAGTGCCATTTCTCTGTCAGTAATGGTTTCCCCAATAGATAGGAGATTGTTCTTGATCTCGGTGATTCTTAAGAAGTATGCTTGCATACTTTCATCTTACCCTTCTTGATTTCCCTCAACTTATTTCTAAGAAACAAAACTTGATTTGCATCATTAACTTTAAATAAACTCACCAGTCTGTCGTAGATTTCCTTGGAGGTGTCTAGATCAGAGATGTAGGCCACCAAGCGCTTGTCGATAGAGTCCCGGATGATCTTCTTTGTTTTGACTTCTCCATTTTTCCATTTGTTCCAGGCAGCAGCAAATGCATTTGATGAAGGCTCAACAATATTGCCTCTTACATGGTCCAACACTCCTTGATCTTCAAGGGTTAGATCGATAGACATCTTCCATCCGTGATAGTCAGCTTTCTCACGGAGCTTGTCTTCGGCAGGAAAGAGTGTTGAGGACCCCATAGTTCTTTTAGGATAGCCTTGCCAATCTTCTCTTCAATGATTGCTCTTGCTCTTGCTCGGGCTTTGTCTTCACCTCAACTCTGATACCATGTTAAGTTATGGTATGTTCTATGCTTATAACAATTTACTTCTTTTTCTTATTATATTCCACCGATTAGCAATCACATGTACATAAAGTAAAGTGCAGATAGAACATTAAACGATCGACAGAAAACAAGCCAAGACAAGAGACACAAGATGTGGCGGCTAGCCAGGGACAAACCCCACAATGTGTGGGGAAACCCTTTGATCAAATCTTCTTTTATCTTCAATAATTCAGCAGAGAGAAATAGTACAATAAATCTGATTCATATCAGTAGTAGCAAACCCTAGATTAGTAGCATCAGCATTAGCGGCTTCATTATCAAACTAGGGCAGACCATATCTCACAAACCGACAGTCGGATTGACTTCATTCCACCACCAAAAGTTTCAGCTTCCAGAGGAGGTTCAGATGAGCCTACAATGCAGTTCAGATGAGGAGATCTTCTAGGCCACGCAAGTCAATCTTTACTTCTGCAGTTGCAGCTTCAGTTTCAGCAGTTTCCGGCTTCAAACTAGGGCAGTCGATATCTTGCAAACTGTTCGTCGGATTGACTTCATTCCACCACCAAAAGTTGCGGCTTTCAAAGGAGGTTCAGATGAACCTACAACGCAGTTCCAAAGAGGAGATCTTCTAGGCCATGTAAGTCAATCTTTACTTCTGCAGTTGCAGCTTCAAATTCAACAGCTTCCGGCTTCACATGTGTGAGAGAGAGAGACCCATTTCAGCGCATTAGAGAAGAGACTCATATCTGCGCAGTAGAGAGAGAGAGATGTGATGAGATGAGTGAGTCCAAATGAGGAAAAGTCCTCTTATATTTATACACAACATTGGTGGGTGAATAGATGCGACTGTTGGGCTTCTGAGCCTACATGAGTTGTAGGTCGGCTTGATAATAATTCCATAATCAAAATAAATTCATATCTCCATGAATACTTATCAGAATTGGATGATCTTTATATCAATCCTACACTTCTCGACGAGAGGAATCTAATAAAAATATTATTAGCCATGAATAAGATGACCCACATGAAGTTTTGCCCTGGTTGCCAATTTTAACAGATAAAGAATCCAAGATAGGAAGTGGACCAACACTTTTTGAGGATTGGGTAGGTATCCAAGATAAAAGTGGTTGAAGAGGACTGTAATTCTTTGAGGATGGGTAATCCAAGATAAGAATAGTCCTAAAAGTACATACCTAGTGAAGATCTGGATGGGATATGTGCCTTAAGAGGTAGTGTGGTGTCTCACATAAAGCCTCCCAGCAGTATGCTTTGATATAGATAAAGCTTTTTAGTCAAGGCCTTGCTATGTTGACAATGTTGGTTATGATGTTGATGCATAAAGAGGATTTATCAATCCAACTCTTCGTATGAGAATCTTTCAATTTGAGAGTATCCATGTACCAGGTGTACAATTATGAATACCTCCCTAGTTAAGAGGGAGTGTTGGAGAATGTAACTAGTTTCGGTCTTCATAATTTGTACCATTATGTATTTTATGTAAAAAACAAAAGAAAAGAAAAAGAAAAATTATTATTATTTTTCTAGACAAGCATGTTCTTCATGCTTTTAGGTTTTGGAGTCAAAGTCCTATTTGGACCAAATGTAAAAGAAAGGAAGAATTTTTTAAATATAATTTTGGGACAAAACCCCCTCTAGATGCCAAGATGGCCTACATGTCAAGTCGGCCTTACCCCAAAGGACATGTCTATTCACACCCCTCTAAACTATATAAATAGAGGGAAGATGGAGGTCATTTCCACTCACACACTTGGATGTTTTTGGTCTGAAATATTGCAGAAAGGGCAGAGAAGAGATGGAGAGCCGAATTCTGAAAAAGGGGATATATTCTTGAGTTAGAATTTATGTAAGATTTGTCTTGGTTCGTATCTTGTTGCTGGTCTCTTGTTGATGAATTTGCTAGAAGGAAGGTTTGACTTGGCATCTAGAGGTAGAAGTTTCTATGGTTATGGGTCTTGGATATCTCATTTGATGTGATTCTACAAGAAGAGAATTTTCTGGGTTTTCCCCTGTCTTGGAGCCTATATCTTGTTGAAGAATCTAGGGCAATAAAGGTAATGCGAATCTTCTTGCCATGATAACTATTTGTGAGGTATTTTTAACTTCTTCTTCTTAGCAAAATCTTCACTTGTTATTATTAGAGTGTGTCTTCTTATATTCATCAATAGTTACCAAAACAAAGAGACAAGAACATATGATGTTGGCTTTCTGCCAGGGCCAAAACCTCTCACTCTTTGAGAGGAAATCCCGCACAAAATTCTTTTTATAGAGATTCCAATTGACAAATACCTAGACCATGACCCTTGACCTATTAGGCCACTCTAAGACCAAGACACCAATCCTCTTCTTTCTCATTGCTGAGATCATCATCTTCGCTGCGCCACTGAGGCCATCACTACTGCAGCACCGAGATCTTCATTACTGCTGCAACACCAAGGCCATCACTATTGCTCTACTGATATCTTCGTCAAGATCATGATTGAGATCATGATTACCATTGTCCAGAAGGCATGTCGAGACAGAGTGTCACCGTTGGATAACCGAGATCATTCATCACACCGATGCCTAGTATGCTGAGAGTGTATTACTGAGATCCTTTTCCTTACACTGATGCCTAGACTGTGACTGTGTTTAGTATATCGAAATCTTCATCGTTATGATTACACTATGGACAATGATCACCAAGACTGCACCAAGCTATCTGAATACTGTACCATAGATAGACTTCCAAAATTTCATCACTGTGGCATCCGAGACCCTTTTCTTGTGACAGTCCTCCGAAACTTCATAAGGCCTCGAGATTTTTGTGACTGTGATTACTCACTGTAATTACCTTGAAGTAGCCGAGATATCCAAGATTCCTGAGCCTCACTGTGCTCATCCGAAATTACAGTGGAATTCGAGTTTCTATACTTTCTGTGGTGACCCTAGCCACATATATATAGTGGTCTACCTCTACATTTGAGCCGACATGACTGTTTTAATTTGATTTGCAGGCCGATGAAGAAGAGGATTGTGTTTGTCATTTGGAGGGCTACTTGACATTGTTTATGACTCAAATACATGCCCAAGAAGGGTTCTTTATGACATTGACTCTTTGACCTTTAAAGATAAATCCTAAGGCTCTCAATGGGAGCCATCTATACATAAAATTCTTGCTCATGAAACCCATGCAACAAGGCATACAAAAATAATTTTCTTCTCTTTATTACATCATTTACATTAGTCATAATTACATGTCATTATGAACACCGAGTCTAGTTACACTTTCTTCAACATATCTTGTGTTCTATTGTCTTCTGTGATCTTCATGTGTTATGATAATTGCTTGATGAAGAAAGAATACATAACAAGAAAATGCTAACAGTCTCACAAGTAATTATCATGTAATAGAAATTTAATGATAAAATGAAAAATCTCCCGATTTGCAACACCTCCAATGTCTCCCTTGACTAAGTTGACTTGGCACCCTTTAAAATAGATGTTTTTTCCCCTTTCCTTGCCAATTTGTCCTTATCTTTGCTTGAATACTTGTTCTTGTTTGACTTGTTCATTTTCCTTGGTCCACAGATTCCTTTGAGTGGGTTGGAGGCTATGTCACACGGTTTAGGTTTGGATTTGAGTTTGGCAATTATTAAATTTGATTTGAATTCGAATTTGAATTTTCCGTGAAGCTTGTATGAGGTTTGCCATTAGATTCGACTATATACATTTTTCAATATATTTATATATAAAATATATAAAACATAAAATGATAAGAAATTATTATCAATAAAAATATATGAGCAAGAATTCTGATCAATGAAGATACATGACAAACTTAATCATCCCTAATTGGAGAGAGGCCATATTGAGTAGAGAAATTTTGCCTGCATCCTTGTAGGCCTGTAACCTTAGCCCTGTAACTTGGTGTCTCATTATAACCTTGAGCCACATCTATGGATGCGTAGATGTAAGCTTGACTGACGTTTCTTTGCTAATGTCTATAGCTTGCTCCACCTAGACATTGCATCAATGTAACCTTGTGTTGAAATATGTAACTAGGTATAATGACATATGTAATCATAATTTTATGTATTTGATGTAAAGAGAAAAATAAATTTATTATTGTTATTATTGAGGCATGGGTTTCATGCTCAAGGGAAATTTATATTTAGGTCAAGCACCCATTGAGTGCTTCTAGGGCTTGTCATTGAGTCATTGCCATGTATGGAAGATCCTATTGGGCATGTTACATATTGTAAAAAAAAATTATTTGAGGCAAAAATAGAGTCAAAGACCCTCTAAGACCTTGTCAAACAAGTAGCAACTATTCAACCTCATGAAAGGATATTTGACACCTTGTGAAGCCTATATATAAGAGACCTAGACCTCACTTGAAGAGCACTCGCTCACAACAAGAAATCCGATCAAGGAAGAAAAGGAGAGCGAAGAAGAGGAAGACTAAAAGAACGAAATTTTGATTATTGTTTTTGGGCTATCTTCTCCTCACACGTGCAAAAATTAGGGCAACCTTACTATAAAGTCAAAGTGCAAGAAAGTTGCTGGGCATGTCAAAGTACTAGAAAGATGCTGGGCAAGACAAAGTGCTAGAAAGTTACTGGGTAAGTCGAAGTACTGGAAAGTTGCTGGGCAAGTCGAAGTGCTGGAAAGTCATTGGGCATTCAAAGTGCTGGAAAATTGCTGGGGGTCGAAGTTGTTGGAAGCTGCTGGGTCGAAGTAACTAAAAGTTGCCGAAGTTGTTGGATGCTGCTAGGTCAAAGCAGCTGAAAGAAGTTTGAATTGGTATTGGAGGGGTCTTGGTCAAGGGTCATAGTTCTTGGAATTTGTCATTTGAAGTTCTGTAAGAAGAGAAGAGTTCTTGTGGGTTTTCCTCTCAAAAGGAGAGGTTTTTGGCCCTGGATGATTGCTTATATCTTGTGTTTGTCTCATTGTTCTTTATGGTTTGGTAGTTGTTTGATGATAAGAACACTAATTATAATCAAGAGAAAGAAGAAGTTAATAAAGTTAAGTAATATATATTACAAGCAGTTATCAAAGTAAGAGAAATCACGTAGCCTAGTGCCCCTAGATTTCTCAACAACTTGGACCTCGGCACTGTAACCTTGGCTCGTGTTCATGTATGGCCTTGCGTCCTTGTAACCTTTACCCCATAACTTGGTCCTTTGACTTAGGCCACATCCTTGCAAATAATCTTGTTGATTTGCCAAGTGATGCCAAGATTTGATTCTTTCATCGAGAGTCTATAGCAACATGCCATTGTTAGGTGTGTTGTAAAGGATTTGTAGCAGCAGGTTGCCATCAGGTGTGCCATTAAGGTGTTAGAGTCGTCGTCCCTTAGTCTGCCACCCAGGGGATTGAGCTTGTCGCTGTTGAGGAGATCGAGCTATCACTCAATATGGCCTCTCTATGACAATGGAAGGCACCAAAATCAATGAACCCAAATAAAATTCCATTAAATTTGACTTTATGTTCGCCTTTTAGGTTTGAATTTGTATGGGTTCAAATTTGATCAAGTTCGAATATGAGGTTTGACCATGAGGTTCAACAAACCTCAACGAATTTGGAGATTTTTTTGAGGTTCGCTGAATTCAAGGTTCGATTTTGAAGAACCTTGTGACATAGGTTGTAGGGCTTTCCTAGCTCCACACATGTGACCAACCCCTAGAGAAGTAAGCCTCAATTGTAGATCTTCAACATCCTTGATTGCTTGAAAATTCAGGAACATAGGTTTTGTAGCACAAAATTTGTAGATGTCAATAAATTGCTTATTTGCCCCATTTGACCAAGGAATGACCTCCAAAATGCCTCTAGGAATTCCATGTGCCCCCAAAAGTAGGACTACCTTCTTTGACTGAGAATATCTTCCTCTTGGATCACCATTTCTGAAAAATCCCAATGGGTAATTGAAGCAACGTTGCATGAAGCGGGGATGCGGAAACGTCATTTTCTAAAAATCTAGGAAACAAAGCGTCTCAGAAGCGTCTACTCTATATATGTATATATATTTTAATATTTTTTTGCATTTATATTAAAATTAAACATCCCAAATACCAAAATTAGTTGTAGAAGACATGAAAACATGCATATTTTTACATAAATCAAGATAGATATGGCATCCATGATTCCATTGTACATCAATGATTAATTATTTAAGCATCAACTGTCTATATTCTAGTAATTACAAACATGCATCAAATTTTTAAGCATTTTATAAAACATAAAACATTTAAGCATATTATAAAACATAAAACATAAAGCTTATTATCTAGCAAGTGAGCAACTGTCAACATTAGTCATGTCCAAAATTCAAATAATAACGTTTACAAAATAGTCCACTTGGCCACCACCAAGGCAAAAAGATTCAAATTCACAACAAGCCTACAAGTCTAATGATTAATCTATGACAAAAGTAGTAAATTGTGAATATATCTACTAATCTCTCCTTCCACCATGAAGAGTACGTGGCAGTGGGCCTCCACGTGGTGGCAATGTAGAAGATGGTGCCTGTGGAAGTTGTGGCACTAAAACTGATGAAGACGAAGCCCTGGTGTTGGTGTTGAAACCATGGAACCTATGAACCAAGGGACCAGATGGGGGTGGCATCTCAAGTCGATCATCATCATCCTGGAATCGCTCAAAAAATTCATATAAAAAAACCACTAGTTAACAAAAAAAATTAAAAACAAGAATTAGAGAAATGCTTTATAAGCAAAATTGACACATTTGAATTCAATGGACATACCACTTATTTACTGCGTTTTGAAATTCATACCACAATGGACATACCTGGATAAGAGCATCCTTTAATTGCTCTAATCGCAACACTCCATCCTCCAAATTGGGCTCCTCTGAATTCCTGTCCCAAACCTTAATGTTTTTATTAGTCTTTACATCATCACAGTAATGGGACAACAATCGCAAGTTGTAATGAACATAAACCAAGCTCTCTGCCCGGTCTAAACTCAACCTGTTCCTTTTAACATTGTGTATGAAAGATTAAGAGCTCCAACACCTCTTTGCAGAAGAAGTGTTTACCACCTGTGATAACACCCGTAATGCCAAAGTCTGTAGAAGTGGAGTAACACCTCTATGCATGTTCCACCACTCAAGAGAAGAAAAACTCTCTCGATCTCTAATTGCATGCATGCTCCCAAATGGACCAATGCTAAGCGTATAGTTGCTCAACTGTTTCCGTACCATGGCAACCTCCTCCTCATCAGGGACTAATTTATTTGATGCAATCATATATTTTTATAGAACCTCTGGATCCAGGTGTGGTTTTCTCTTGGCTCCCTGTTAAAATTGGCAACTAGGGCCAAACTCCATGTGGGTCATCTTGTTTATGGCAGCTGATATTTTTCTTGGATCCCCCTCATCGAGAGGTGTAGGATTGATCTAAAGATCATCCGATTCCTATAAGTATTCATGGAGTTATGAATTTATTTGTGTTATTAGACAATTCGTCAAGGTTGGCTAGCAACTAAATAACACCCACATGTGCTCAACATTTTAGTATAAAAGGAGATGACTTGAGAGTTATTTTACACACACTTCTCTCTTGATTTCTCTCCACTCGCTTTGGATTTTAGTGGAAGAGAAATCTAGGTCTGGAAGCCCTAGACGTTGGAGGAAAGGAGGTTGCCCTAGCCGCAACAAAGAAGACAGGCCAGTGAAGCTATGGAAAGAAGCCCTAAATGCTGTCCTAAGGAAGCCCTAAACGCTGTCCTAAGGAAGCCCTAGCCGCAGCCGCAGTCCTAGAATACCCTAGACGCAGTCATCTAAATGAGGTCTGTTCACACTAGGGTAAGCCGCGTTTCAGAAGGGAAATTCTGGGCCAGATTTGAGGACGGTTAGGGATTGTTGTGTGCCCTAACCAGTCCCAGAAATTACAGCAGTAATGAAGTGACAAACAACAACGTTTGTATGGTGTGTTGGCAGCAAAGCAATTGATGGGACAACAACATACAATTGAAACAACAGTTATGGCATGGAACAATTGATGGGACAACAACATACAATTGGGACAACAGTTATGGCATGGCACAATTAATGGGACAACAACAATACAATTGGGACAACAACTATGTCATGGCATAATTGTGATAACAGCTATGATGGGATAACAACAATAGCCAATTGGGACAACTGTATGGTAAGCAAGATGCATGGGTAGCATGATAGCAATGACAACATGATAGCAACAATGTTACAATGACAGCGTGATAGCAACAATGTTACAATGATGGCATGGGATAGCAGCAAAGGCATGCTAACAATGGGACAACAACAAAGGCATGCTTACAATGAAACCATAGTATGGTAAGCAAGGTGCAGTAAGCACATGGTGGCAAGCATGGTGCAGCAAGCACATGAGACAATATGGCAAACATGGTGCAATAATGGCACATGATGCAGTACAACGATGGGTACAATCATGATTGATGAAGCATGATGAGATGCAGCGTAGTGATGATGGGTGCAACATGGTGCAACACAGTGAGGTGCATCATGATGATGAGGAGCAACACAATGATAGGTGCAACATGGTGATGGAGTCACCTGGGAGAATTAGTTGAAGCAACATGTCTTCAACTGAGTTCAGCTACCTCATGTATCATCTACTTAGAGATGATCTATGCTCTTATTTAGATATGTCAAAGTGTTGACTTCTATTGTAAATGTATTATCTCTCTCTCTGCTGAACTATTGAAGAACATATAAGAAGAATTGATCAAGGGTTTCCACACATTGGGGTTTGTCCCTGGCTAGCGCCACATCTTGTGTCCTCTTGTCTTGGCTTGTCTTCTGTGATTTATGTTTATGTTCTATTTGCAATTTACTATTATGCTGATGTGATTGCTAATCTGGAAAAGATATTGAGCTAACTATGAAAATTGAAATAAATTGCTCTAAGCATAGAACATACCTAAAATTAACACTCCCCCCTCATTAGGTGCTGGTGTTGAAAGCCATGATGGATGATAGTATTTAGGTGTCAAAACATATGCTAATGCATGCAATGGAACATTTAGCATTTCCCATCGGTTTTCCACCTCTGCACGAATATAATTGTACAAGGTGATATCTCTAGGCTCAACAATGTCTTTAATCTGCCCCAACATGCTATTCATTTGCTTATACACCTCCCCAATTATTGGCCGATTTGAATTTGCAAACTTGATCATGTAATAAATTGGTTTGGTGATTTGCAAAACATATTTAACCTATGACCAAAAGAACATGTCAAGAATAGTGTCCTTGGCTATATTAGCACCATCTCTATCAGTGTTAATTTCCTCCCATGATTCAGAGGTCACCATAATAGTTTAAGCTTGTCTCATCTTCACTAGCCACCTAAAGGTGAGGTAATAACTTGCAAATCTTGTTTTTGCAAGTTTAAGCAACTGCAACTTGGAGTAAGTGCCATAGAAGTAGTTTACCCTTGTATGCCTTGTGATAAATTTAATGAGTTGCTTCCCTCTCCTATAAAGCTCATTAATCCACCCACATTCTTTATGCTTCACAATATCATGCATCAAAAGGTTCAATGTGTGCACCAAGCACCCAGACCAAAAGATGTGTTGATGAGTACGCTCAATAACTTTTCCTGCTACCTTACAATTTGCTACATTGTCTGTGATTACTTGAACCACATTATTCAGACCAACATCTCCGATTGATTGCAATAGGAGATCTGCAATGTTTTAGGAAGTTGCACTGATGGAGGAGGAGTCATGACATGTAATAAAAATTGCACCTATAGCAGAAACACCAAGAACATTTATCAAATGTTGGTTTCTAATATTTGTCCACCCATTTGATACAATGGATACCCCACAATCCACCCACTCATTTGTAAAACGTGTCAAAGCTCTTTGAACCTTTGCTTTTTCTCTTTCTAATAACACTGTTCTAGCTTTCTCATAGTTGGGGGCCTTGTATCCTTTTGGGGCTTCATTCATGGCCTTTACCATTTCATGCCAATAGGGACAACGAATCATATTGAATGGTACACCGCAAGCACAAATAAATCAGACTATCTTTGCATCCACATCATCCCTCCCAACAACATTCAGGAAATCTTGTGTTGTTCTTTTACCTCTAGAGCTTGTAGAAGTACCATGAGGAGATGAGCTACCAAATCTAGAGGTTGCGATTCAGACTAAGTTTTTTGTTTCATGGTTTTTTGTTGTGCAACCAGTGTTCCACGGGGACTCGCCCCCCAAGGGGTCTAGTTTCCTCACTCCCCCGCGCTCCGGGGACTTGGGGACGAGTAGGGGTCGTTTCCCCCAACTCCCAAAAATGAGGAAACTCAGGGGGACGTGCCAGGGAGTCGTTTCCGAAAAGGGGGACGAGGGGGGTCGTGAGGGGACGTGGGGGGCGAGGGGGGACGTGGCACACGTTTATGCAAAAAAAATGATTTTAATTAACTTAACGCTAAAACTAATATTTAATTAACAGTTAAACTAAGCATAGGGTTTTGGAATTTAGCTGTTTCATGTTATAAAAACGGTAGCGTGAACACAAAACAACACACTCACAGCCTTCGCTGAGCGCTCCACTCACAACCTTCGATTTCACTGTTCAGATTCCAGAACTCCTCCCTCCCTCTCGTCGAGCATCCTACGAGCAACAACTCCCATCGAGCATTGTGCGAGCAACACCTCTCCCGTCAAGCATCATGCGAGCAGCGCTGTCTGCGAGGAGCGGACTGCTACAGCCTAACAGGTAAGTAACAGTTCATTCATGAGCATTTGCGTAGCTGTGTTTACATCTCTGCTATGGTGACTAGTGCGTTTACATCTCTGTGTTTACATCTTTGCTATGGTGTCTTTCAGCCCCCCTCTTCTTTGATACGAGGACCTCCTATTGCAATGTCTTTCAGCCCCCTCTTCTTTGATACGAGGACCTCCTATTGCAATGTCTTTCAACCCCCCTCTTCACTTGATTTGATCAAGGATCATGCTTCTTATTTTAATCGTTATACTCAGAAATTTTAGATGACCGAGACCATCAGAAGCAAACAGGCTGCAGAGAGGTAATGCATTGTATTCACTTGCTCAATCCCATCGGCATGACACCGAGACCTTTTCTATAATCAACCTCAACGTGTATTGAGTTGCTATGCTTCAAAGGGGATGAATATGTTTGCAAGTATTAGCTAGTTTGAAGTGCAAAAGTATGTAGCCTTAATGCCACCGAAAATTAGAGTGATCCACCTGTAATACGAAACTTAAGCCCTGATTTGGTGCTTCAATAGAGAACAGAGAAATTCACTTCTTATTTCTAGAATTCGAGCTAACAAAAATTGAGCCCTAATTTCAGAGTTCAAGACTGAAAGCTTGGGATAGACCTTCCTTCATCGTTCAAATGCTATTCTAGTAGACCTATAATCAACCAAACAACAAGAATGAAGCCCGAACCCTTCAAAAATTCCTTCATTTTGCTCCTGTAGGGTGATCAAACGGTTCGAATGATAATTCGTTAATATCTTCACATCTTTTTATATTTTCATCAAGATACATCACATCTCAATTTATATTCTAATTTCTAAGTAGGAGCAAAGGATTTTTTTTCATTTCTTTTTTTATCATTATGTTTTGAGTGTTCACAGTGTTTTAAAAAAAAATTGAAATTGTTTTTGTTTATAATTTTTGATTGTATTAAAATTTAATTTCTATTTTAATTTTTTACTTGTAAATTAAAAAAAAAATCAGTGTTCAAGAATCAAAACTTCAATGTGTGTGGCATGTGCTATAGTTGTAATGTTTCTAATTTTTATTTTATTTTATTTATTTTTTATTTTTTTTCATTACAGGTTGCAACCTACAGGCTGCAACATACATTTTGACTTGTCATTCAACTTACAACTATGAGTCAGAGTCAAACTTCTTTTGGGAACAGTGAGAACAATGACAGTAGCTACAGTGGTAGTGAGCCACATGATGCACAAGAAGAAGTTGAAAGCGGTCACAGGGGGGCAAGATACCAGAATAGGCATGGTGTAGATTCTGGAGGCCCACCAAGAGAGCTGGAAAAATTTGCAAAGGGGACATTTAATCCTCTAAAACCACTTCTAATCTATGCAACTAGACTGCCGAAAAAGAATCCAAAAGTTGGTGGTGGCTCACGTGATTGGGTCTGCAATATTTGTGGGCATCACTTTGTTGGCAGCTATACCAGGGTGAAGCAACACATTTTGGCTATTACAGGTAAAGGAGTCAATATGTGTCCCTCAAAGAACCTGAATTCAACTCAAAGAGAGCAACTTTGGAGGCTAGAAAGGTAGCCACTGGAAAATGATTGTTCTCTAGTAGACATGTTGATCCATCCACAAATATTCCTCCATCCAGTGCTTCATCAAAAAAGACAAAGGTTTCCACTGGTGCATCTCGTTCTTCTGGTACTGGTACAGTGTCTGGGATTACAACATTCTAGATCGAGATGACACAGATGATGCAATTGGAAAATTTCTTTTTGCCAATGGGATTCCCTTCCATGTTGTTCGTTCTCCTTATTACAAGGAAATGGTCCAAGCAATTGCAAAAATAGGGCCTTCATATGTACCACCCGGAGAACATAAACTACGAACAACAATTTTGGATAGACAAGTGTCCAAAATTAATGTGCAGAAAGAGAGAATGAGACAAACATAGTTGAGGTTTGGTTGCTCTATTGTTATGGATGGATGGACTGACATCCGAAAACGCCCTCTAATCAACATCATAGTGACATCTTCAGAAGGTCCATTCTTTCTTAAAGCTGTTGACTATTCTGAAAAGTGCAAGGAGGCATCTTTCCAATTTGAGATTCTTCGAGAAGCTATAGATGATGTTGGGCCTGATAGTGTGGTGCAGGTTGTGACAGATGCATCAACAATTTGTAGATCAGCTAAGTTATTGATTCAGAACATGTATTAACACATTTTCTGGACTTCTTGTTGTGTGCATGCACTCAATAATGCACTGAAGGACATTGGCAAGATTCAATGGATATTAGACTTGGTGTCAGCGACAAGAGATGTGCAAATGTTTATCTGCAACCACCACACCTCCTTGGCTATGTACAGGGCTCACACGAGGAAGGAATTCCTCAAGCCCACTAATACTAGATATGCTAGATATTTTCTCTTATTGGAGAGGATGATAGAGGTACAAGTACCTTTACAATCCTTGGTTGTGAGTTCAGAGTGGGGACGGTGGTCAGAATCAAAGACAGACACTAGGAAGAAGGTTGGGCTTCAGGTGTTGGACAATGATTGGTGGGTAGATTGTTCTTATTTGGTGTCATTTTTGGGCCCTATTGTGGAGGTCATTACTTACACTGATTCAGATGCTCCTAGTCTTGGAGAAATCTATGAGATCTTTGATAGCATGTTGGGTCGTGTGAAGGTAGCCATTCAGCAGAGGGAGCCCTCATTAGAGTTCTATACTTCCCAGATTCGACCCATCATTTAGCGTAGGTGGGATCGCATGAACACACCTTTGCATATGGCAGCATATGCATTAAACCCAAAATGGTATGTTGAGAGACCTGGGAGGGTGCCTCCTATTGATGATCTAGAGGTAAAGAAAGGCTTCCTAGATGCAATTGCAAAGATGTACAGTGAGGAGGAGGGGTCAAAATTTCGAAGACAGTTTGTTCAGTTTGCATCTCTCAGTGGCCCCTTCAACACACGTGGTGCTCGGGCAGATCGCATAGATCTAGCCCAAGATGACCCGGTTGGTTGGTGGAGGATGCATGGGGATGATGCTCCAGAGCTCAAAGATCTAGCCATGCGTTTGTTGTCTCAGATTGCTAGTTCCGCTACAGCAGAGAGGAATTGGTCCACATATAGCTTCATCCACTCTATCAAGAGGAACAAGCTTACCTCTAGAAGAGCCGAGAAGTTAGTTGCTGTGTACAGTGCCCTACGTCTTGAGCATAGGAAGACACCTGAGTATTTGAAGGGACCAACAACATGATGGGATGTTGATCCAGAGGATGATGCACAGGTAGATATGCAGGAGAGACTTGATGAGAGACAGATGGGGTTGGTTGGTGTGCCACTTAGCATGTTTGAGAATGATAGTGATTCAGATTCAAATGGTGATATGGTTGATCCTGATTTATTCATGCAACAGCTGGAAGCAGAGACTACCGGGGTATTACCTTGAGGCATATTTTGCATTATGCTCGTTTATCTTTTGATATGTTGATGTTCTTATCATTTATGTTATCAGTTATTCAAATTCTCACTCTATAAAATTTTGACTCTTGATGCATCAGACTTGACTTTAATCTTTTATAATTCTATAAAATTTGGACTCTTGATGTATGATGTATCAGACTTTACTTTTATAATTTTATGTCAATATTGAATATTCACTGTTCAATATTCAATGTTCATAGTAGGAAGTGGAATATCAATATGGTTTAAACTTTAAACTTTAATCATAATGTATGATCATTGATGTATGATTATAAATTAGAATTATAAATTTATTATTTTATATGATATTAGAAATTTAGATAATGATATTCATATAAATGATCATGCTTTGCAGCTTTTCAATTCAACCAAATTGGTATAGTGGACTCAATTAATAAATTATATTTTATATTTATAAGTTTTTAAGACCTTGATGCTCCCCCACGTCTCCTAAAAAATGGTGGGGAGCTTTTGCATAGGCCGCTCCCGCGCCCCCTCGCTCCCTCGCCCCCTCGTCCCAGAACCTTGGTGGAACATTGTGTGCAACCTCCTCTATTTGGATGTATTTTTCTTCTTTGTTCAGCTGAAATGTTTGGGCAAATTTGTATCCCCACAACGCCATTTTTATCATCATTGTCCATCACCCCACAAAGATGCCTCCTCACACGGGTTATGAACAACTAAATGGTTTTCCTCCATGACAACCATGAGGGCACAAAATTTTGTAGCTTCCACCACCTTTTCCCCCTTCAAGTTTAGCAACATAGTTACATAAGGGTGTCAATGAAGCTTTCCTCTTGTTCTTCTTCCCTTCTATTCCTACTCCCCCTTGCCATCATGAAAACCAAAAGTGGAATGATACATAGAAGCCAAAAGAACACCATCTTGGAATATGAATATAGGTGGTGGACAACTTGCAATTAAATGAGCAAGAAGAAAGATTGGGAAAAAGTAGTAGAGGGAGGAGAAAAATACAAAAAACAATGACAAAAAATGAGGGAGTTTGGGGTTTGCACTTACCTCTTTAGCTCTTGTAAATTGAAGCCCTTATTTACAACTCCAAGCTCCTCCTCCTCCTTCACTCCTCCAAGCTCTCCTCAAGTCTCTCCTCTCTTTCTCTTCTCCTCTCTTCTCTTCTCCAAGCTCTTTTCTCCTCTCTTCTCTTCTCTTCTCCAAGTTGCCTTCTCCTCTCTTCTCCAAGCTCTCAAAAAATACAAGTGAGCAAATGAGAGGTGAAAGGGCCTTTAGATCCCTTCATTCCCTTCCCTAATCCAACTTGGACCCAACACCAACCACTAGATAAAAAAAAAAAAAAAAATTGCTTTTGTGGGGCTGCACGGTGGAATCGGCTAGCTGCCCACGAAATCAGTTGCGATCCGCACGGATCTAACCCGAAATGCGTCCTGGCAATTCTAAAACACATATCGGGCCAGACGGTTCCCACAGAGAAGGAAGCGTCTTTTCCGGCTTGATCCGTGTTTCGGAATTTCCGGGACATATTTTGGGCGGCAGATCACCCAGGAATCCATACGGGTCACGTTTCGGCGTTTTGATCCGGGGGGGGGGTGTTTCGCGCAACACTGCATTGAAGTAAAAGTTTTGTTGTTTCATTTGATCACTTGAAAAACTGGTTGGGAACTGCAAACTAGTGGAAACTGTGAGATTGCCATTTTGAAGAGCTATGACATGATGAAGACAACAAGCTAGGGAATTCCATATAGACTCAATAAGACAACCAAGTGGGGAAAGGCATGTGCGCCTAGATCAAAGGTATAATGTAAGGTAAAAGTATAATAGGCGATCACCTTTACATGGCTAGACATTGAGTGGTCTTGTAAGTCATGAGTCCTAATAGATCCACTTCCATTATACTTGCATGCCACCCAGGACATAAGGATGCCCATCAAGATGTGTAGTTATCACCCACTAGGGGGATGCCAGCAGTGCTATAAAACCAAATACCATGGAAATAAAGCTAAGAATACTGGCCATGACTGTCCACATATCGGGGATCGAAGGCACACTCTCACATAAAGATTATCCCACAGGGCTTTAGACTTGCATTCCTTGGGCTTACAATGATGATGCCAAAAAAAGAATCTAGGCATATATGCACCCTTGCTGAAAGAGGGGTAACAGGGCCTCCATAAGAACATCGATACTCATGCTCGAGGAAACTTATCATCAACTGTTATTCTTGCCGTGGAGAGTTTCCAATCATCTGAATTTTTTGTATGTCTTATAGTTATTTTTGTAAATATTTCTTTGTGCATGTATTGTGTTTGGTGTTTCTCTGCCATATTGTATCCATCTTTCTCTGAAAGTTTGACATTTCCGTTTTGCATATTGTATCTATATATATATATCCCTCTATCCATTTCAACGCAACTTAGCTTTCTATCCATTTGTGGAGAGCTTTCTACAACATATCTCCCATGGCCCAAGTCTTCTTGGGAGTATATGAATCTGGTTCAGATGAGCTTGTAGGATGACCCTGCTGGGCCATGAAAGATCAAAACCTTTTCTTAGATTCAAAAGGATCACAGGACTACTCCTCTGATGAAACCAACCCTCTTGTCCTAGGCTGAACCCTTCTTCTTGTGTCTGTCATACTTATGCTAGATTGCGATGAACTTAATGGAGGAGAAGAAACATAAACTATCTATGCAGAACTAGGGCTTGATCCAACTAACATTGCGAAAATATCAATGAAAGCTAGGTGCAAAAGAAATATAGGTTGAGCACCACTATAACCTTCCACAGGTCGAAAACTTTCAATGATAGGTCCACACCACAGGAGCTAAAATAATTGTCAAACCTTATGTCTTCTTTGACTAGGATCTACCACAAAGATTATAGTAAACTATTGTTGTTGCTTCAGTTCTTCAAGTTGTAGATTAAGATTTCAATGTCTTATGCCTATCTGTGCTACAAATTCAGATATCTTTGATTTTTGGAGATCACAGGGATGCCCTTATTCGTATGTAGTTTTGTATAGGGTTGATCCACAACAGAGGTGAGGTTTGAACCACAAAAAAGAAACCTCGGTCTTTTCCTGCAATAGATTACCTACTTAAACCTCAGATAGTGAGTGTCGAAGTATGCATAGGTTTAGGGCTTATACAAACAAGCCGAAGACAAGGTTAGAGTAGGGCTAAATGGTGCACAAGTTTAGAGGATATCGAGTCCTTTTTATTCCCAAATGAAACTCCCAATATCGAGTCGGCCTCATGATGACAGTTCGTACTCCCAAAAAGTGTATATCTACAAGATACTCGACCTCATTTGAGAAGCATCCATCAAAATAAAAAAGCAAGATAAGAAAAGAAACCTAATAGCTAGCGAAGAAGAAGAGAACTAAAAGAAGAGAGATCGAAGTTTTGAAGTATGTTTTTTGTGCCACATTATCCCACGCATGCGAAGAAATTAGGGCAAGCTTTACCAAAATTGCAGTCATCTAAATGAGCCAAAATTTGGTATCAAAATGTCAAGTTAGGAAGCTGAGTTACTAAGGAGAAAGAAGCAATCCAAGTGAGGGACCAAAAGGACCTAATTCTACCCTAAAATCACTCACACGTGCAAAAACCAGAATTATGGTAGAGCCCGAAAAGATGCAGACATGAAGCAGTAGCCGAAATTCTAAAATAGAAATCGAAATCTATGCTAAAATAGAAATCGAAATGTGAAGTTTGAAGCTGTTGGACTAGTGTTGACTTTGTGGAAAGGAAGCTCGTCTACATGGAAGGTTGACTTGGTCTTGGAGGGGTCTTTGTTTTGGGTCTAATGGTTTTGGAATTCATCATTCGAAGATTCTATAAGAGAAGAATTCTTGTGGGTTTTCCTCTCTAGAAGAGGTTTTGGCCTTGGCTAGTTGCCTATATTTTGTGTCGTTTTGTTTAATTGATCTTCATGTTTTCGTAGCTGTTTGATGATAAGAACACTATGATAATTAAGAGAAGAAGTCAATTATAAATTCTACAAGTTGAATTTAAAGAACATAAGCAGTTATCAAGTTAAGAGAAATCACCCTAATCTAGCTACCCTAGATTTCTCAACATGGTATTAGACCTAAGATGACAAGGAAAGGCATATTGAAGATCATTCAATTGAAAATAAGGGCCAAATACAAGAAGAAGACCATCAAGGAGATCTAGTCGTCACATCACAAAGATCCTATCATCTTGAAAGAAGAAAGGAAGACCTCAAGGACCCTACTTGAGGACTCTACACATTTGAAGCATCTTGGGAAATCTCTCATATTCTATATCCAAAGAAAGCAAGAAGAGCCATCAAAGGAATCAAAGTAATCTCCCTCACATTGAAGAAAGGATCACATCTCAAGCATCTTTGAAGAAGAACATCTCCCCTTATCTTGAAGAAGTAGCATTGCCATTATGAAGATCATCCCTCCTTATAGAGTTCACAAGAAGACATCATCATCAAGGAAGCATCTAGTGGAAGACATCATCATCAAGGAGGCATCTTCATTTTTCAAGTAAGTACTTTACATTTATGTCTCAATCTACAAACCAAATGACTACTTTATGCAAGGAGAACAATAAACTTGTTGGGACATCGAACTACCTTGCATGGAAGAAGAGAATAGATTTAATTCTCACAGAGAATGAAGTTATTGAATATGTCATGGGCTCAATCACCAAACCTTCACAAGAGAAATCTCAAGCACTATCAAAATATATGAAAGGAGAAATAAGGGCTCAAAGAATCCTCATTGAATCGATCAAGGATTCTCTCATTCCCTATGTAGCAAAGTTGAAGACATCAAAAGAAATATATGACAAGTTGGTGGAATTGTTCCCAGTAATTACAATAGGAGAAATAATGTCTTTAAGAACTCAATTATACAAGATGGAAGTATCAAGGGAAGAAGGGACAACCTCATATCTCATGAAGGTATTGTGAAAATTTCTGAATCTAACAAACCATAAATCTTATTGCAGAAAACTTGTTTACATCACCTACTTGTATTCTTCATTTAACCAATTATTTTCATAAATGTTCAGAAAATATTAATGTAAATACATTGCAGTGTACACCACTATACAAATCAAGAACTGAAAAATAAATGAGACAATCTTGCAATGGACACACTTATTTTTGGACTAAACATCCCTCCCTAGAAAAATCTAATGCGGGAAAACCTCTGAGGGTTTTCCATTATTAATCAAAAGTTCTGAATACAAATGCTGGTTACCCTGCCGACAAACCAGTGACAGAGAAATACAATGGCGGAGAGCCTGAGGAGTTTTACCTCACTTCACTCGGCAGAATCCGGCTGTTTCGACAACAAAACTGGCTAGCCCCAGCTACAACTTTGCTGCCCCTTCGCAGTAATTGCGTGGAGCTCTCTGAGGTTCTGCGTCAACACTTCTGCCCACTGCGTCAACTTTCCTGGCGTGGAAGGCAGCTCTTCCTTTGCGTTGGCCCTTCTGGCTCTGTGTCAAAGTTGCGTGGGCCCAGACTGGTCCAACGCCAGCTTTCCCGACTAATGCGCTGCCTCCACAAGCTTCTCTTCACCTCTCTGTCTGTATTTCCGAACTATCACTTCCCCTCAGCTGCAAGATCTCCCCAATCGATTTCCTTCCTGAGAACTTCTCACCTCAGAAAATCGATTTCCTTCCTGAGAACTTCTCACCTCAGAAAATCGATTTCCTTCCTGAGAACTTCTCACCTCAGAAAATCGATTTTCCTCAATCTCTTTGTGTGTGTTCTCCAACTGACCCCAAGCCTCCATTTATACTTTTCCTGTTGATAAATCAATGACCATGATCTAATCTCTAATCAACGGCTAAGATTAAATTAGACTAGATCCTCGCCTCTTAGAAGCTTCTCACCCATATTTTATTAATACCCATTAAAAATCAACTGGTATCTCAAATAAAAGATCAACTACAAGAGCTAGGAGAAACAATGTCAGATCCAAAGATGACCACTCTTGTACTGAATGTACTACTAGATGAATGGGGCAACTTTGTATCAAGTATCTATGGAATGAAAGAAACTACTCCATTTAGTGATCTATGGTCATTATGTAAGAATGACGAAACCATATTAAAAGCAAAGAGTGATGTTAGATCAAATGAGCAAACACAAGCATTTGCAGCTATGACAAGGAAGAAAGGAAAGTTTGGAAAATTCGAGCCTTAGAAGAAATTTCAAAAGAAAATTGACATGTCAAGATTTAGTGCTATGAATGTAATGAATATGGACACTTCAAGAGAAATTGTCCTAAACTCAAGAAAGGGAACAAGAAAAGAAAAGAAAAGAAAGAAGTTTGGCCCATGTGACCAAAGAAGTAGAAGAATCGAAAGAACAGAAGTCAAAGAAGGAAGAAGTGAAAGACCTTTACTATTGAAGGTCTCACATACATACAATTTTATTTTTTAGTGTATAGAAGTTAGCAAGCCATGGTAGGAAGCATTACAATCATGATAAAATGCATTTAAGATGGCAAAGAATAGCCGAAGTAGCAGTTTGTATGATTAAAGCAAGTCATCTAGCAATATAGGAAGATAAGAGATCATCACACTTCATCATCATTAGAAAGAAGCATTTGCAGAATAATGATCATCAAGATCCTCCATAGGAATCTTTGTTAAAAGAGTTCCACTCTACCTAGAAGAAGCAAGTGTTACATAAATAGTCTATATTCCACCTAAGGTGGGATCCACAGTTTAGAAGGATGAAGGCATGGTGAGAAAAGAAGTGCAACATGTTGAATCTTCAAGGAAGGGAAAGGAAGTTGCTAAAAAAAGTCTAGATGATCACATGGAGGAGGAAGTATGCATATGTTTTGATAGATAGTTGAAGTCATATCATCACTTAGTTGTAGACAAAATGATTAGAAGGCTCTATCTCATAAGCATGATTGAAGAAGAAGGAAACTCTTCCTTCTGAATGATACATGAAGGCATAAAATTCAATATGCCTTGAACTCTTCTTCATGATGACAAGATGAAATTAACATTACATGACCTCATGGAGAATTGATCTGAAAATGGAATGTACTTGAAAAAGGGTGCAAGGTATCGATTTTCATTTATGTAAGTGAGTGCACAAATACTCCAAGTTTAAATCTACAAATATGTGAACTTCTTATTTCTAATACAGAGATAGATTGTAGGGGCATTTACTGGATATGTCACCTCTAAAGAGAGGATGAGATTCAGAAGCTACTTGGCCCTCTACAGACTCTGCCTAAAGAAATAAGAAGTAAACACTCAGATTCGTTTAAAAACAAGACCTTGCTTGAACTTGACATTATGTGGAATTTTAGCTTGAAAGAGGTGCATGTCTTTTCTTCTGTTTATGTGTTTTAACTTAATTTGCTTCAGTTGATATTAAACATATATATCAGACATATAAGGCAGCGAATAAACATCACACATAACAACAAATTTAATAAGAAGTTCACCCCAATCTCGTGGGCTACGTCTCCTATGAGCTCTAGTTAACTAGACTTGGCTCTTTGGGATTATGGCTTGAATTCTTTTACAGATTCCACACTTAACTCCAAAAGGTTACTGACTGAACCTATGGGTTTAGAAAAACCATATACATCCCTGTCATGACTGTCCTCATTGTGCAAGCAGATCTAGGCTCCCTTGGACTTAATTCCTTTAGTAGGTGCACTAAGCTTCCCTGAGCTTCTTAATGGCACAAACTCCTTCAGAATATTTCAAATGTCTCTGAAACCTCTGCTAGTGTCTCTAGCACATATCTGACATAAACAAATGACTGTTCATTTGCTCAAAATGAGCACTGTATCCCCTATCTAGGCCTTCCTTCATGGATAACTCTGGGTTGCTTGGAATTTCTCTTCAACATCTCGGCCTTTAGAAGTCTCCAAATGGTTCGGAAAACACCTTCATTGGATTCAGAAGGTTCATTACAGCAGAAATAGGCTTTTTTTCACCTCAAACAGATGAACCTAGCCCAGCACAACTCAATCACTGAAATGGCCCTGGTGGCTCCTGGAACTTCCACGAAGCAAAATCACTTGCAAATGACCTCTGTTGGCTGTGAAACCTGTGCCCATGGCTCCAGAAGGTCGAAGAGACCCAAAATAAAAAAAAATTCGTCCAAAAAGGACTTCCCTAGCCAAAGTTATGGCTCATTAAAGTTTCTGCCAGTTTGCCCTAAAATGACTCCAGTTAACTAAACTTGGAGGCGAAATAGGCCCGCCAAATATGGCGGGACCGCCCAAATTTGGTGCTTCGCCAAATCCACCGCTATAATGACCGTCGGTTAACTAACTGTTTGTTAAGCGCATGTGAACGGGAGTTCCGGGTTGGGGGTTTTGCATGGGATTCCGTGCAGGAACTTTGGATGGACTGACCGTTGAACAAGTTGTTAACCCCGTGTTTATGGGCTATATGACCACGCATGTAACTGTTAACAATTTATGCGTCGGCGGTTTAGGGTGTTAGGCGCTGGTCTTCGGGTGTGGTCTTGTGAACGGGGAGCTGGCCCCCTTCGGGCCCTGCCCCAAAGGCTCTTCAAACCTTTTAACATATGTCCGCCGCCCACATAACAAGTTCTTCTGCCGGGTCTAGTGGTAAGACGTATGGTTGGTGTTCGGCAGATTGCGAGTTCAAACCTCTCCGCTACCACCAAAATTTTGTCACATTGCCCAAATTCCTTGCTGACGTCACCTTGGCCACGTGGCAACCTTCGGGCCTGCCACGTGGCAGCTTGCGATTGGTTATTGTAAACAGAATATTCCTGGAATATTTCGGGAATATCAAAGGAATATTCCTTTGAATATTTTGTGTAATATTCCCTGTAATATTCTGTGGAATATTCTATTTAATTTTTTTTTTGAAAAAATTCAAAATTTCAGTGTTATTGGGCAATTCTTCTTTTTGGCATAACTTCCTCATACAGAGACCGTTTTTCGAACCGTTCACGGCGCCGGAATTAGGAGAACGAGCTTTATCTAGTCGTTCAGGTTCGAACCAGTTCTGAGCACTTTCATTTTTGAGCATTTTACGACACTTGGTCTTGAGCTCCTGATCAAGAATATGAGGTGGTTGGTAACCATTGTTCCTATGATGAAGGAACTATGTATTGAGATCCTGAGGAAGCAATATATGAAGAAGAGTTCTTAAAGATGTACCTATAGCCGCTTGAGATGAGATGAGTAATCAACATTTGATAACAATTAGAAGGATTATCTATGACATCTCCATGGAAAAGTTATGAAGACCTTGATAAGTATGATGAAGAAGGAGAACCTTGGTAATGAATGTCTTTGAAATGAATTCATACTAAGATGTTGATGTTGCAGAAACAGATGATATGACGAAAGGCCATCATGAAGAGGTAATTATATTTTTGAAGATTCACTTTTTGATTTTTGAAAGCAAGCATCTGGTTGGATTGAAATAGGGCTACTGGCAGAAGGTTGAGAAGGTTGTAGGAATTCACCTACAACTAGTACACATAAAATTGGATGAATAATTCTGAAAGGAACATGACTTGGAAAAGGTAGCAGCATGAAGGATAGCCAGATAATGGTGAAGAAGGTCACTTTTCGATGAAAAGGAGGAGGACATGTCTAGTATTATCTGATAAGGGAAAGTGATGTAGAAAATGGTCGAAGCCCTATGAAGAAGTTATGAAAGAAGATGGCTCCATGATATAGAAGTTGAAGTTTATCCAAGACATGATGATGCAGAAAGAAGGAGCCCTACAAGCAATTGATAGTATCATGATCTCCACCACAAAGCAGATAGCTGTTGTTGAAAGCAAGGCCCTAGTTAAGAGGGAGCTTGAGTATATTCATTTCATGTAAAGGAATGAGTAAATCCTCCATAGTTGAGAGGGAGAGATAGACACATCACTCTTGTCTTCACATCATGAAGAAAGAATGGAGGATTGGGTGAGCATCTGAGAACCGATACTCTTTGAGGATGAGGTAGGGCATCCTATAGGTAAGAGTAGTCGAAGAGGAAATTCCTTGAGGAGTAGTTGGCCTCATGATGACAATTTATCCCTGAAGGTGTATATATACAAGATACTCGACCTCATTTGAGAAGCATCCATCAAGATCAAAAAATAAGATAAGAAAAGAAACCTAATAGCTAGTGAAGAAGAGGAGAACTAAAGGAAGAGAGATCGAAGTTTTGAAGTTTGATTTTTGGGCCACATTATCCGACACGTGCGAGGAAATTAGGGAAAACTTTGTGGTAGCAAGGACCAAAATTGCAGTCATCTGAAGGAGCCAAAATTTGGTATCAAAAGGTCAAGTTAGAAAGTCAAATTACTAAGGAGAAAGAAACAATCCAAGTGAGGGTCCAAAAGGACCTAATTCTGCCTTGAAATCACTCACGTGTGCGAAAACTTGAACTACAGTAGAGGTTGAAAAGTTGTAAACCTGAAGCAATAGTCGAAATTATGAAATAGAAGAGGAAATCTGAAGTTTGAAGCTATTTGACTTGTGTTGCCTTTGTGGAAAGGAAGCTCATTTACAAGGAAGGTTGACTTGGTGTTGGAGGGGTCTTTGTTTTGGGTCCAAAGGTTTAGGAATTCATCATTTGAAGATTCTATAAGAAGAGAAGAATTCTTGTGGGTTTTCCTCTCTATGAGAGGTTTTGGCCCTGGCTAACAACCTATATCTTGTGTCCTCTTGTTCTATTGGTCTTCATGTTTTGGTAACTATTTGATGAGAAAAACACTATAATAATCAAAAGAAGAAGAAGTCAATTATAACTTCTACAAGTTGAAGTTAAAGAACATCAGAAGCAGTTATCAAGTTAAGAGAAATCACCCTAATCTAGGTGCCCTAGATTTATCAACAATTTCTATTGAAGATGCATCTAGTTCCTTTTGTTTTTTATCAACTTCAGATACATACCTTTGACTCTATTCCTTTAGTTGTCTTACTAGGTCTTTCTTTTTCTCTTTTTTTTTTTTTTTTTTAAATTTTCCTGCTTCCTGCACTTGGAGTTTAAAAAGAGCAACTTTTTCTTTGAGTGTGCGATTTTCTTTTTCTATTTTCTTCCATTCTTTGAAGATCTTAATTTATTCCATTTCCTTGCCCTCTTCTGCATTTTCTTCATCATGGTAGTTCGATTCTTTGATATGAGGATCCACACAATTATCAACACCTTTATCTTGACCTGTATGCTTTTTACCTTCACATAGATCTTGAAGTTTCTCCCAAAGATGTTTGGCTGTTGAGCATTGGCCAACTTTCGCTTTTATGGTGCTTGGTAAATGACTAAGAATTACATTCGTAGCTTTTGTTTTGTACCTTCTATATTCGTCAGGATATGTTTCTAGAGATAATAGAATCCCATACCTTATATCTTTGAGCCTTCAAGTAAGCTTCCATTCTTCCTTTCCAAAATTTAAAACCTAATTCACTGAACATAATCGGACTAGCTAGTTTCACTTCATCAATACCTGGAACTTTGATTCTTTTGAATGCTTGACGGCTTGCCTCTTTTATTTTTCCATCTCTGCACTCGCAGATTTGCCTTCCAATTGTTAAGCTGCCACTGAAGGAACCTGCTCTGATACCAATTGTTGGAACTACCGAGAGGGGGGTGAATCAATATTTCCTATCAATTAGTATAATTTTAATTTCACGGAGCTTTAATTGTTATTAGCATTAGATAAGCGTAAACATCATAAACACCATTCAACAATGCATAACAAATAGAGACAGTTGACACAGATTTTTAGGTGGAAACCCCTCCGAGAGCAAAACCACCGTATGCTTCTTCATATTTGCTTCAAAAGATTTACATCAAGTTTTTAGCTCCAACTGAAGGAGGGTCCAAGCCCCTAGTTTATAGGCTTCGTAGGACGCTGCAGTGCCCTGTTTACCAACTACAACTGGGAGGACTCTCCAATGTCCTAATTTACAGGGTTCGACCTGAAGGTGCTCCAACACCCTGTCTACCAGCTGCAACTGGACGAAATATGTAACGCCCTGTGCAAGCTTCAACTTTCCCTAGCACCACGTTGCCACCCTGAAGTGCTCTCAGGCTCCAACCTGAAGGAGACTCCACTCTGATTAGTTGACACTGGACAGGTCACGTATTACAATTTTCAGACTGGATCCACTTGTGCTCAAAATCAGTACAAAGGAACTGCAATAAAAACCTGCTGTACAATCTTTGCCAATCAATTCTGCCTCTGCTCGATCTGCATATCAAACCCTAGCTCTCAATATAAACTCTATGTTCTTCTTGCTCTCGGTTAACTATCTATTACATTGTCAAGTCATCAACCTGTCATCTGACATTACATTGGTTCAACAATGCATCAAACATCTGGCCATAAGCTTGGTTCAATAAGCAGATTAAAAATTTTGCAACTTTTGTCACATATCATCCGCCAACAACACTATGAAACTTTAGCACAAGTCCACGCCCTACACATCAATGTTGCTCAATGAGTACCAAAAGCATAAACCTCAATCATCAACTCTCTTTTATTCACAAACACCAACCATATAGATGTAGAATGGCAACCCTGCAAAAAGACATTATTAACCTATGCCCTGCATATAGCCAACAATCTATGATCTTTGCCACGGTCCTCTGCTCTATCAATTGTTCAAACCTTAGAAAAGTGTTCTTACAATATTATGCTGATCAAAGTGAAATGCCATAATTCTGTAAACTTTTTAACCACTGCCATGGGAATCGTTGTGTAATTGCTTTAGCAAGGTCTAATTCAGATCTTAGTGCCTTTTCTTATTTTCAATTTGAATAAATACTTAAAAAACCATAAGAGGCATAATAAACCTTAAATGTTCTATAATTGACACTTTTTTGCGGGCATTCTACAAAATAACATGTTTAAAGCCAACCTACAAATACGTGTTTTAAGTTGCTTATCTCTTTGACAGAATGAAAAGATAAAAATTAAATTGCAAAATGAACTATATGACCATATCTTTAATTAAACGCCAAAATTGAACTTTAACTTCCAAAAGAGGCTGACAAACTTAACCTCGTGTCAACTTTATCATCTACATATATCGTGGCAATTCATTTGCATGTCTTGGCTCTTTGGTACCCAAGATGTGTAGATTAGACCTCGACATTCACCTTCAAACATTAAACTTAGCTTCAATGGTCACTGAGGGAGCTCTAGAAGAACTTTGTGGCTGTAATTTGGCTGGCTAGATTTGGGATGTAGTTACATGTATATACGGTGTCAACAGTGTTCCATCGAATTCCAGATCAGTGCAAGCGAGTATAAGTTCTGGACCGGTACAAATCTGTTTCAAAGAAACTCAGTGAATCATTTCAAGGCGCACAGATTTTTCTGAATTTTGCTGTTGAATTATAGTTCAAATTAATGTGCAGCAATTAGGGCTCTATGCAGAACCGCGGCTTGATCCAACTAACAGTGCAAACATATCAACCAAAGCTAGCCGCAAAAGAAAGATAGGCCAAGCACCACTGTAACCTTGCACATGTTGAAAACTTTCAATGACAGGCCCACACCACAAGAGCAAAAATAATTGTCAAACATCACGTCTTCTTTGACTAGGATCTGCCGCAGAGAATATAAAAAACTATTGTTGCTGCTTCTGTTCTTCAAGTTGTAGATTAGGACTTCAATGTCTTATGCCTATCTGCACTACAAACGGAGATATGTCTTTGATTTTTGGAGATCACAAGGCCCTTGTCCATATGTAGCTTTGTATAGGGTTGATCCACAACAGAAGTGAGGTCTGAACCACAGAAAAGAAACCTCGGTCTTTGCCTGCAATAGATTACCCACTTAAACCTCAGATGATGATGCCCTAGTGAGTGCCGAAGTATGCACAGGTTTAGGGCTTATACAAACAGGCCCAAGACGAGGCTAAAACAGGGCTAAAGTGTGCACAAGTTCAGAAGATATCGAGCCCCTTTTATTCCTAAAAGAAACTCCAGAATGGAACGAAAGGGCTTGATCTCTTTTTCTACTACGAATGTCTTCTTGTCTCGAGACAGTCATCTTTGTTGATACAAAGTTGATATGATCCTCTTGGAGTGATATATAAAATTGTCGCACGGAGAAAAGATCTTACCATAGTAAATTAATCTTTTGTGAAATCTTTTGATTACTGGAAACTTGTGATGAACTGTTATCACTGCACTGAGTTGTGCGCACTTTAGTATTCTTCGGAATGTAAGTTTGTTGTTTATGTTCTGAGTGGTACAGATTTGTAGATTGATTGAAATGTATGTTCTTGTGATTCGGATGTAGTTAAATAGTTCTTTTGGTTTCCCTTATCATGTGTGTGGCAAGATTCTGATTTATTTCAGGTTTTGATGTTGTCGAGTTGGTTACAAAATCTTCACTTGGAATTTCCTTTGTTTGAACTGCAACATCTGAATATGTTTTAACTTCTATTGGTTTCTCATCTTCTTGAGTTGTGATATTGATTGAATCGGTATTCATTCCTCTTTCTTCCACTTGGACTGAAGACTTCGACACTTCTTTCGTGATAAGTTCTTGTAATTTGTTTTTCAATGATTTCTTATCATCCTTAAGTTTCTTAATTTGAGTGAGTAGACTTTGTTTATGGCTTCTGAGACGTAAAAGTTCCTCATTTCCTGAGTCAACTTTATTTTGGTATTCAAGCTTCTCATCCTTTAAACAATTGATTTGTTCTAATAACCTTTGGTTAAGGTTTTTTAAGCATAAACTTTCCTCTTCTTTTCTTGATAGACCTTTTTTTTTTTTTTTTTTTATCAGAAATTTCTTTTTCTTGTTCTAATTGGTGTTTCTTAGCTTTACATTTTCTCACTTGCATAAGTAGTTTTTGATTATGCTCCTTCAAACATGAATTTTCCTTATTTTTGTTGGATATGACTTCTTCAAGTTCTTTCTGCTTCCTTGATACTGTTTCTGGATTCTCTTGAAACATTAGTTTCGAAATATCCTTAAGATCTTTTGATGAAGGCATTATCAATTCTGATTTCGTTGTCATGTCTTGGAACGTGACCATCTTCCTCTTGTAAGGGAACATCAAGATTTTTTTTTTTTTTTTTTAAAATGAACGTACCTAATTCTTTGAACCAAGGTCGATCGAGAATTATGTCAACCTCTTTGTCAAACATAGTTACCACACGAAATTGAGATATGTACTCATAATGATCAACTGTCACTTGTAAATCATTAATTTCATATTCTTTTCCGCCAAAAAAGCCTTTTTGTTCACCTATATTTGGCTCTAGAACTAATAGTTGATTTGCCAAATTAATATTGATGTGATTATTCTCGATGCTTGGATTAATAGCGATACTAATCTCTTTCCCTTGGATACACCCCTTTAATGTAAATAATCTAAAATCTACAATTGGAATACCTTTATAGGAAAATCTTCCTTCCTTTAACTCCATTTTTCTCGATCTTAGAGTTTAAAGGTACCCCTTTTTAACCTCTTAAATAACACTTTTCTTTTTATTTTTTATTTTTTTAAGTATATTTTTTTTTTCTAACATGGTTTTTTTGTTTCTTGTTTTATATTTTTTATACCTTTTTTTTAATAATTTTTTTTGAAAATAACCTTAGCCTCTCTCTTTCCCTTATATATATATATATATATTTTAATTGAGCCTTTGAAACTCTTTTATATATATATATAATTTAAATAACTTTTTTTATATATAATTGAGCCTTTGAAACTCTTATATATATATATATAATTTAAATAACTTTTTTTTTTTTTAATTATATTCCCTTATATCTCTTATGGAGTAGATCTGGCTTGTAAACCTTAAACCTTAGTTAAATATGATATTAAGTATTGATAAAAAATCCAGGGTGTATGTCATGTCTTTTGATCTGCGACTGTATGGAATCGATTTGACTTAATAAGGCGACTTTACGAATTGGATGTGGAACAATGAACAACAATGTCGGGCAGTGTCTGGCGATGGGATTAGCGACACTGTTGATCGGTGCTGATGAGAATAGGGATGGTCGTATATCCAACGGTTTGTTGTGTGCTGTGGTGAGAAGCTGTGGCGATGGGAGGAACCTGCGATGTGGATCTGCGGTGTTTCGGTTGACAATGAGGGAGTGGAGATCCGACGACTGCTGAGAGGGTACATAGAGGCGGTGGCGTGGAAGGGCAGCAGTGTTAAAAATGATATCGGTGGTAATGGCGGAAGTGACAAGAATTGCGCAGCAGGGATTGTGTGGCAGTGGTAGGGTTCAGTCTAGTAGAACGAACACTTGCAATGTGAATGCGACTATGTAGTGTACGACAATGGTTGGGCATACAGTGGTTTCCTGGTGGCCTGGTTTGTGGCAATAGCTGTGTCTTGGACAATGGTTCAACGTTTATGCAGTTTGGCATCGGTGAGGAGGCTGAGGTGGCCTCTTGTAATATATATTTTATATGTAGAAATTTCTGTTTTCCCACCCCGGTTTTCAGTTTCTCCTTATTTCTCCCATATAGTTAAATGCCTTTTCCCATAACCATACATTTAACAAGCTGAAAAGAATAAATTTGCTGAAAACACAAATTTTGGAAATTTTACAGAATGCTGGAAATTGCAGAAATAAAAATCAGCAGTAATAAACAGCCATTAAAACACATTTATACACTGAGATTTTTGGTCAATGTGACCCTGGAAAAACCCCCTACAACTCTTGGGGAAAACCAGTTTGAGAGCTCTTCTTTATTTATGAAAATTGCCTTTTATAGTGAGAAATTTTCAGCAAAAAATCAGCAAGCAAATTTACAACTTATCTCTTTTCCCATGCTTCACAGCAAACTGGAAATTACAGCAAACAGGACAGCAATAAATGCTGTACGGTCTCCTCGATTTTCGTGCCCACTTTCAGCATTAAATGCTGCTGTATGGCCTTTGTTTTGCATGCAGAAAAACCAGCAAACTGCTCCTCGATTTTTGTGCAAACCTCTCCTCGAAAATCGTGCCAAAATCTACCTTTCACTGTGTGTTGAATCAGCTGTACAAATCTGCTCAACTGCTGCTTTGGAATGTGTACCACGCTGCTGTCTCCTTCTCCTCCCTGCTCAGAAATCTCTCTTGCTCTCCTTCTCCCAATCTGCTCATAAAAGAATTGAATCGAATGTGATCTTTTCCTCCCTTAATATAACTCCAAATGACTTTTGGGTGATCTCTAAATCCAATGGCTGAAATAGATTTAGATCAATGGCTGAGATTAAATGCTTATTTAAATCTCACTTTTTATTTTTTAATTCACCCCACTTTAATAAAGACCCACTTAGTCATTTATTTCCAAAGTCACTTTTCTTTTCTAATTTTTCATTGACTTTATAAAAGTCACTTTAAAATTAGACTTAGTAACTTTATCACTTAAAGTCACTTTTAAATTAGATTTAACTTTATAAAATTATAAAGTCACTTTAAGAGAAAAAATAAATTCTTTTGGACACTTTTCCCTAGGCCAAAGATCAAAGCCTAAGGGAACCACCTGTCCTCCGGTACCAAATTTCAACATTATATCTTATTTGTTTTTTTCCTTTATATATATATGTTATTTCTTTTGTATATATATATATATATATATATATATGCTTTGTTGGTAATGTAATACATTTTTTTATATGTTGTTTTTTAAATTATTTTTTATTTTATTTTCTCATTTTTTTTTTAATAATGGCCAAGGGCCTAACGATAAATTGGAGAACCTCTAGAAATTGGGTAGCGAAACGCTTCGATGAAGAGTTGATGGCCAAAGGCCAGGATCAAACGTGGCTACGATACCAAATGGAACAAACAAAGTTCGACCTTCAAGTTAAACACTCCAGAAGATTTGGAATATGTAAATCTCCATTGAGATACCAGAATATATATATATATATATATAATATATATATATATATATATATATATATATATTAAAATGTATGAATGAATGATGATACTATTGGGAATGAGGGTCCTGTATGTATAGCCAGGTAAGTGCCCTTTCATGAACAGACATGTCTGTAGAGACATGCCTCTTTGTTTAACTAATTATTAACTAATTACGTATTATTATAATTATTATTTATTATCTATTTTTATTATTTTTACATAAATTATATACATAACATAGAAACGTAGCCCTAGACCCAAGAGAAAACACAAACAATATCCTCCAACAAGTATGTGCCTCCAACGACTGTCCCTTGTTCGTCTGATTTGACAACTCTTCTTAAGGGGCCGAAAATTACAAAGCTTATTGGTTAGTGATTTTTCATTAAATTCCATACTTTAGGAGGGAGAATCCATGTCCTTTTTATACTTATGGAGGGTTCTAAGAGGGCCATTGAGTTCCCTTTAGGAGGGAGAACTTTGACCTCTTCAAATTCAACTTTTGAAGAGGGAACCCCTTGAGGATTTTTAATTTTGAAATTTAATTTATTTTGCCACAGGATTTATTGTTTTCATTTTTGAAGAAGAGTGTTATCATGAAACCATTTGATTTGACCAAAAGGATCTGCCACTTCATTTTCCTTTGGTGTTTTTGCCCAATAGCTGGGGTCTTCAACTTGAAATAGGCATAATTCACAAATCTGAGGCTTCTCATGACGTGCTACATACTACCGGAATTGGCTTGATGAGGAGAATCCAATGACGAGGATCTCCAAGGCAAAATCGCTGATCTGTTGCTCCAAAAACCTCCAACGAGTGTGGGGTACATTCATCACCCAAGAAATCCAAACATTGGAGCTGGCGTTTCCAGCCATCCTTCAATTGGAGTTTCCAACTAATGAAATCCGGACAAATATTAAGAGCGTTCATTAACGGATGTTGGCATCAATGGGAACACCATTCAATACTCCCTTGGGTGGCCCCCACCTTCCACTAAGAAATCAATTTTCCTTTTTCTCCTAAGTACCAAAATTGTCGAAGTGTGCCTCTAATACCAAAATTGCAAAAATGCCCATGCTTAGAAAATTTTATGCAATTGGGATATCACAGAAACCTTTTCATCTACATGGTTTGTCAACATTTTACAGTTTTCCTTATTCATAGCTTGGTTCCAACATCACAAATCTGACTTTAGTAACTCTTGTAATACAAGCTTTGAAATATTTGGACTCTATAGGCCATTTAACCTGCAACCTGCAATCTTGGGGTTGTGTTCTTCCTTGTATTCTACTTGCAGCACTATAACCTTGGGACTGCGGCCTTGATCAAGTTCACAACTTGATGTTGTGCCCTTGGCCTGCCCTTCAACTTATTGCTGAGGTCTTCAGCAATGGGACAGGTAAACATTCTGTTGCCATGGTTTTAGCTTACTTAGAACTTGTCTTTTGGGTCCAAATTCCAATTATACAGATCACATCAATTACTTTCAGTATAAAGTTATGTAAGATTGCTATATCCCGAGCAGCATTAGATTTCTTGGTCAATAATGGTAGCTTTAATAAATTTAGCTTGAGATGTTAGTCAGGTTGATTCTCAATATGAGGTCAAAGTTTTGCAGGGACTTTTATATTATGAAAGATTAATGAAACGTATCCAAGATAGCTGAAACACAATAATTGCAATGTAGACAGTGATCTTTAATTTTTGAAATTACTTAACACAGTCTCTGTTGGCTTATAAGGTTTACTGCCACATTTTACAGGTGAACACCAAACTTCTTCAGGTGGTGAATTTTATGATGAGGTACTTACAAAGTTGGATCTATGTCTTTACTGTCCCTTTTTAGATCCATAGTTGTTTAGTCTTGCTTTTTTTAACTTCTACTGAAGCTATAAAGACTGTTTCAATTTAGTTTAAACAGGCACTGCATCATGTCCTTTTTTGATGCTTTTGTGAAGGTTCCTTTCAGATTACATAATTATGCAGAATCTGCATTGCTTGAGCAGGGACGTTCGTCTCACTTTTCTTTCTGGAATTCAGGACGACAAGAACATACCTTGAGAGCAAAAAATGAAAATAAAGGGATCTCAGGTAAGGTATCCATTGATCATTTTCTATTGTTAAGGGGCTATGAAGCTATCACAACCTAGGGCATGACTTACTGTAGATTAGCTTTTCACTATTCTTGATAAGTGAGTCTGCTTTTCGGACAGTTGAAATCAATAATTCATCAGGATCAAATATGAGTAGAGCTTATGGTAGTTTCTTGGTTAATGCTGTTATTTTTATCTTGAAATACGATTCATGGTTAGTGATACAATAACAGTTTGTTTTTTATTTTCAATGAATAAATGTATTTGGTTGCATGTCAGATGCCAAAGATGTTCCTGAACTGATGGGAAAGAGGAAAAACAATGATGACAAAGGAAGCAACCAAATTTCAAAGGTTCTCCACTTTGGCCATGGCTCTGTTGGTTCAGGTCGGGACTCAAGATACTGGGACAGGGATGACAGGAGACGAGATGAAGATTATGATGGAGAGGACTCTTCATTCTCAAATACAGATTCACATTCTGGTAAAAAAAATATTGGTCTCAACAAGGTGGAAAAGAATAACATGGGGAATGGCTTTGATGATCATGGAAGAGATGGGGTAAGGAAAGAGAAACCAGTGAAAGGAAATACAGTATCAAAGCATGTTACTTATCAGGAGGGCCATGCCAAGTTGAGTAGAAAGCCAGATTGGAAAGATTTTGGAAATGGAGGTTTGTACAATGAAAAGGGACGAGATGAACTTAAATCTTATGAAGCACAATATGAGGAAGATTTAAGGCATGAACTTGACTTCAGTGGGACAGGCAAAGAAGATGGTGCAAATGGCTTAGACAAGGAGCACGAGAAAGTTGGAATTGAAGGTGAAGAGGATGATGCGAAACACAGATCAATGGATAAAAAGATTAAAGGGAGCTTACATACAAAGGGTTTCTCAAATCAACAGCAGGTTGATTTAGATGATGAATATGATGATGGAATTGATGAAGATTTTATACGCCCTGAAGAGACCGAGGACATTAGTAATGAACAAAATATTGTAGGGGCTGCAGAAAAGCTGACTGAGAATGTACAGCCTGATATGAAATATTCTCACAAGACCAATCCTGATTTGTATAAAGCAAGTTTGGACTTTACAGAACATAATGAAGGGCGAAAGAGGGTGCTCGACAGTCATTTTGAAAAAGAATCTACTCTTCTATTACGTGGTTTTCATCAAGACAAATTGAAAGGAACCCTAGTGAGTAATCCTGAACTGGTGGATTCTTCTAGAAAAGCTGGTATTGATAAAAGGAAGACAAGTTCGATGAGAAGAACCAAAAGGCGTAAGCATGCAAGTAAGATTCCATTAGTTGAAATGTGTTACATGTTGACATTTGTAAAGTTTTTCATCTTTGAATGCTTATGACTCTGCATCTTTTCAGACTTTTATCTTACCAGTATTTTAAATCTTTAAGCTTTTGATCAGGTGAACTCGTGGCTTGATTAATGGTTTCCTTGGTTTTTATTTAATGTCTCATAAATAGACGATTTCTGGAATTTTTACTCATGGACTTAGTTTTTCGTTTAATGTTCTTACTTATCTATTTACTAAATTCCTCTTAAGGAGAGAAGTTATTTATATTTGCAAGAGAAGGTATTTCAAGTTTCAACTATAACTTCTATCTATTCTTCTTCTGAAGAATAAATATACCAGCATAAACTTAAATGTAGGCGATGTGCATCACAATTATGGATCGTGCCTTGTGTTCTCTTGGTTTTCAAGCTAAGCTCAAATTTGTAGAATTCCCACATCTTGTAATGCCACAGGGAGGATCATCGAGGCCTAGATATTTTACATTATTGAGCTCTTTCATTGTTGCCTCAAATTTGACCAACAATATTTCTTGAGAAAGATAAACCCTCTCATAAGTTTATATCCTTTGGGGGAAGTGTTACTAAGAGGATTTAAGGCTGCTGAAGCGGAGATATTTTGGAAATGGTCTGGAATATTCTATGAGATTTCCATATCATCATACTCTGTAAGGTTGCCTTGGATCTTGTAGAACAAAAATCTGCTCTGGATTCTGTTTTCTTTTTAGGTGCTAGAAATAGAATTGAGAGGGCACATCCCCAGATGCCATCCATTGCATGGACCCCAATCCTAGCCCCTATTGCCTTGTAATCTTCAAATACTTGGAGCTGTGATCCCAAGTTCCAACTCACTAACTGCCTGGTGAGTATTCCATTAAAAGGACCCACTTGCACCCATGGTCAAGCTCGCTGAAGTTGTCTCGAATTTGAGTTTCTTTGCCTTTCCTGGTCTTGTTTAATGCCGATTTAGGAATATCACCTCAATCTTGTTGTTTCTCAGATCTATTTCCTGTGAGCTTTCAACTTTAACTCTGAACCTGAAATATGAATTACGGCACTATATATATTCGTGTCCAATCAAATTCACAAGGCAACCAAATAAAATAAACACCGTGTTGGAATTTCCACACACCCTAGGTCAGGTCTATGCCCTAGCTAGGAACATAAACACACTAGAGATGCCGAACCAAAAACATTTATGCACAGCAGAATATAACAGCAAACCGATTAATAACAGTACACAGTATTTTTTGGCCCAAATCATGTTCGTTATTAGTCCATTAATAATAAAACCTTAGGGCTGCCATACCAGGGATCATGGCCCTTTAGAAACCCTGATACAATGCTATAATACAATAAGATACAAGTCTGTCCTTTGATTGTTACAACTAGGGCTGAGGCCTAATCCTTCAGGCCGTCCTCCGCCCATAAAAACAAAGACAAAAAGCTCATTTTACTTGCTGTTTGAGGTTCTTAGCGATCAGCCCTTTGCCACCAGATACTGCCCAGCCAACTCCTTTCAGCCCACAGTCCAGTTCTGCCCACCTGGCAGCTCTGCAATCAGCTCCTTAAGCTTGGGCTTATCCCTTCAGACCACAGGCTACTTGCTGTCGTCAGTTTTAGCTCTCCTTAGCAGCCCTTTACCTTGCTGTCCTACTCGGCCTGCTACAGCAACCTTTGGCCAGCCTCAAATCTCCTCGCTCTAACCTGTCTTGCCTTCCTAGGTCCTCTGCCTGCTCAGTTTAGTTCAATGTTGCAGTAATCGTTATCGGGATATTATCAGTGAGGGTAAAAAATCGGAAAAAGTCGGGAAAAATTGTAACATACAAAAATATTCATTTTTTTTTTCAATTTTTTTAATATCTAAAGCATCTACAACATAAAATAAATACATTGACACATAAAAATGATAAAAGAACTAATATATAAGATGTTTAATATCATTTATAGTGCTACATCACATATAACAGTGAATCATGTCTTGAATAGTAAGTCCTGACTCATGACTCCCACCTCAGCCTCAAAAGATCAACAAAAAATATAATAATGTATCTCATGAGTCATATCATGAGCCATAATGTCATATACAATGAAATGAACCAAATAACTAAGGTCTAATACAACTGATTTTTCTGCCCCTCTTGCGAGGAAATGTAATAGCTTTCCCTTTCCCTCTAGATGTAGATGCCGGTGGAGTTGGCAGTGGACTCTGCTGTGCTCTAGAAGTTGAAAAACTAGGAGCTATAGGAGGTAGACCACGTCCTCTACTGGTGGCAGGGGTAGCCCGGGTAGGTGGTGTCACCTCCTCGTGTTGCTCCACCTCTTCCTCCTCCTCTCCCTCCACTACCTCCTGCTCTATCCAATCATCGACAGACTCCATGAGAGGCCTTTCGGCTCAACCCTCCATGCAGCAGTGGTGTCAATCCCATCCAATGAGATGGCCTCCATATCAGGTATCCTCTCAAGTTGCCTCACCCACAATCGAAGATTGTAGTAGACGTAGACCATGTCATTAAGTCGCTGGGACTCCAATTTGTACAAAGATCATGAAATAATAATTATATAAAAAATATTGTTTAATGAATTCAAAAAATTATTTGGAAATTTGCAATATTTTAAGTGTTAACCTGTTGCGCTTCTTGTTGTGTATTTTTTCAAATACACTCTAGTTGCGCTCGCATCTTGAGGAGCTACATGTTTGGCTGAGGATTCGAATGGAAAGCTTTTGCAGAAGGGTTATCCTAGCACCCTACATTCTCCACCATGCATCTACAACAAAATTACAAATAAAATTTTAAATAAACATAAGAAAAAAAATGAAATTTGAAAGTTGAAGCAAAGTATGAAGTTATGAACTTGAAGAGACAATGAAATTTGAAACAAACTAAAAAATACCTGGCATTTTAGTCATCCTATCAGTCACAGCCATGTCAAAGCCAAATGTGCTACCTGCCATCCTGTATGTCTCAATTTCTTTGGAGATTTCTGTACATTTTGCTGGAGATCGCACCATCCTCTGAACATAGGTAAAGAATCCATCCATGATCTCAGCATCAAATACGAACCCACATGGGTAAGAAAATGCGGGGTTCAGATAGATCCCTGCAGCATGAATGGGACAATGGAGTGTGTTGTTCCATCATTCATCAATCACTTCCCATAGGAGGAGTTGCCTCTGAAACCCCTCATCTCCCTTATCATCATAGTAGGCCCGAATGAATTCTTTTGCCCTGTCCATGGTTTCATACAAATAGTCCATTGCGGGCTTCTCACCATCAACTAATCGAAGAACCTTTACCAAAGGTTTAGTAACGGTGAACACCTCCTACACTCCCACCCAGAAGTCTTCCTGGTATGAAACTAGTCTGCATATGGCCTCTCTCTCTGGTTTGTGGCTCATTATCAAAGCACGCTACTCCTTTGAAAGAAACATTCTCTTCACATCCCACATAGAATTCAAGAGGGATTGAAGAGATATGAAACTGGTGACAAATCGTGTAATGGCGGGGCGCACCAACTATTTGTTGTTGGCGAATTTTCTCATCAAGGTAAGCACAAATGTATGATTATATATAAATTTTGTAATGCTTTTTGATGTCTCAACAATATCTTTGACAAAGGAAATCTTCCCTATGTCCTCTAACATCAAATCAATACAATGTGCAACACAATGTGTCCAAAATAAAGTAGGATGCCTCTCCATAAGCATCCTACCAACAACAACATAATTTGCAGCGTTGTCCGATATGAGTTGGACAACATGTTATGCACCCACCTCCAAAATAAACACATCCAACAAATCATATAAAGTTTTTGCATCTTTGATATGTGAAGATGCATCAACAAATTTCATAAACATTGTCTCCTTAGGACAACTAACCAAGAAGTTTATAAGGGTTCTCCCCTTTTGGTCGGTCCAACCATCTGACATCACAGTGCATCCTGTTTGTGCCCATGATGCCCTAAACTCCTCCAATCTTTTGATGCAGTCAACCTTTTCATTTTGAAGAATCCGGCCTCTAAAGTCATCATAAGAAATGATTTTGTACCCTAGGCCAACGGTTGCAGTAGCTTCAACCGCAGGCTGGAAAAATGGATTATTCCTTGCAACGCTGAAAGGAATATCACTCCAAAGAAAAAAATTGGCCAACAACTTGTCAGCTTGTTGTTTCTTAGTTTTTTTAAGCATTGAAGTGATAGATGGCTGTGAACCGGGCGTGGTTCTAGAAACAAAAAATGATAAGACGGCTATTGGGTTGGTTGTAGATATTGATGCTGAAGTAGAACCAGTGCCACTTCCTTGTTCACTTGACCCTAACACAGTCTTTGTTAGTTGCTTCTTCATTTCTGCTTTGGCCTCTCTATTGTGCTCTAAATTTTCCAATGATCTCATGGCTTTTCGGATGATTTTCGAAGTTGTATTTTTGCAAGGCCCTATATCAAATCCAGAGATTTGTGCAAGGTGATACTTCAATCTATAAACCCCCCCTGACATAACCTGCCCACACAACTTGCAAGACAAGTTTATTCTATCAAACCCTCCATCAGGTTCACCAAATTATCACAGAGGGTCCAATTTCCTTGGCATGTTTGTAACTTGGTTGAACTCTTGACTCTTGAGTTTTAAATTTGTAAGATGAAGTTTGAAGTTTGAACTTTGAAGTTGAATGGTGAACCTATGGCAAAATAAGGATTACAGGTTACAAAAACTAAAAAAAATTACATACATGAGTAACATGACAAAACACATGGAATTTTTGACAATTTAAGTTTTTAACAAACAAAAACCCCATCAAATCAATTCAAAAATATTTGATAACCCATTGAAATATTTGATAAACAATGGGTTATCCAGATTCCAAACCCAACCAAAAACATAAAAAAAACCAAAACAAAGTTACAAAACACAAAATTTTGGTGCCCATGCCGGTTTGCTGGAGAAAATTCCTCTCCTCCTAGCTCTCAATCCATTTTTCTCCTCCAATCAACTCCCAAACAACCAAGCTTTTCCTCCTAAGTCACTCCAAAACCACGTCGGTGCCACTGTCTGTCCAAATGATTAACAAAAAATCATTTTTTGGTCTTATAATAACGCTATCCGCCAGTCCAACGATTACTACCAATCGAATCACGATTTTTTGGAAGTTATCACGAGTTTTTGAAAAAATCGCAAATTTTTCATAAAAATCGCCAGAAAAAACCAGTTTAAAAATCGTGCGATTTTATTGTTGGAATGTGGAAATCGCGATTTTCCGATAAAATTGCGATTTTATTGTGATTTTCGCATCACTGGTTTAGTTTGATCTGCCCTAGGCCTGTTTTTTCTTACCTTGCGACCCTTCTCCAAGGGTTGAGGCACCCTGTGGCCAGGCTCTCTTGCTTGCAGCCAGCCCTAGAACCACAAACAAACCCCTTTCCCTTGCTGCGAATGGCGTTACCAGCTCCAAAAGAAACTCGACCTACTGTAGGATAGATAACTCGACCTTCTTGAACAATTTCTTGACTAGAAAGCCTAACTCAACCTTCTTGAACAATTTCTTGACTAGAAACCCTAACTCAACCTTCCTCTTGGACAACTGTGGATCCTTTCGGCTTGATCTTCTTCACACATGTAGTCCATCACACTTGTGACTAGGCCTCTCCTTTGGCCTATAATTATAAAATTATATCTCTTGTGTGATTGTCTTGGGGGTCTTCTATGTCCTTCAAGAAACCCTCACTTCACCACTCAACAACAAATTAGAATATAATATTAGTTTTCTTGGGTTCCAAGCTCACAACGTTGGGTCCAAAACCGAAACTTGGGTACTTTTTCCACAAACACTCCATTTTGTGGGTTTTCTCCTCACAAACCCAACACCCAAGGCTTGTAGGAGTACCTACCAAGCAACCCAATTTCAATACTCCCTCTTAGCAAGGGAGGTACTTCCATTTCTCGAAGTATCTCATTTCCCATAGTGGAAGAACACAATCCCATTTCATGGCTGCTCTCCAACAATCATAGAATGCTTCATCATCCATCACTGAAGCATACCTGTAGTGTGAACAACACACTCCTTGGAAGTGTCTCTACTAGTAAAAGCCTTCTTATTCTTCTAATCTTGATAAGCCTTTACACCATTCCATGGTTCCTCCTTGTCAGTTGTGGATGTCTCCTTTTTTTCCTTTTGACGATGTGCTCTTCTCAGGTTGTGGACTCTCCCTCTGAACCTCAGAACTCCCTCTCGAACTCAAATGCCCCGGAGTCTGAGGAACCTTCTTCTTTCCTTAGTCAATAGGCTTGCCCATCAGTCTATACAAACCATTCTCTTTGACTCCAAGAATCAATCCTGTATTGGAGTTAGAGCCATTGGGCTTGAGCATCACCTTTCCATCCCGGAACATTACTTCAAACCCCTTAGCCTCAATCGCTTTGATAGACAACATGTTGCACGTGAGCTCTGGTACCCAAAGTTCATCTCGGACTCATAAAAGCCCTCTCGAATCCATCCTGAATGGTATAGTTCTTGCTCCTTTGAATGTCTTCTGACTCTTATCACCAATATTCACGTGTAGATCAAACTTCCATTCAATTAGGCTCTTAAATACTTCTCGCGCTCCTGTTATTTGCATTAACACTCTGGTACATATGAACCAAGCACCCTCGGGAATGGTGCTCCTTGAGAAATGAGAGATCAGAGAAAACTCCTCGTCGAACCTCTCCAGGAAATCATCTTGTTCTGCTGAAGCTAAAGCAACCATTGGTACCTCCTCCTCCTTCTCGTTCCTTCCTTTCTTCCATTGCAGACACTTGCATAATGAACAAACACGCCACATGTAAAGCATTTCATTTTATTCAAGCCCTTCTTCTTCTTGCCATTGTCGAACTTCACTTTTCCCTTCTTCAACTTACTAGCAAGAGCCATATTCTCTTCATCAAAATTCTTCTTCTGAAGATCCTTGTCTCGAAGTTCCTGCTGGATGAAATCGTCCCATAACCTATTCTAATTTGGCAGAGTCTCACGTGAGACTATTCCTTTGATAAATGGCTTCCATTGCTCCGAAAATCCCTTCAAGGCAATCCTCACCAATTCAGGTTCTGGCACATCATCACCAATGTCACTAAGCTCATCAGAAACTTGCTGAATCCTTGTTAGATATGAAGTCACGTTCTCTCCATCTGTGTTGAAATTGGCAACTAGGGCCAAATTCCAGTTTAGACAACTCATTTGATGGAGATGATGATTGCATTAAATTCCTCTTTTTGAGAGGACCAAAATTGATATAAGGATTATCTAATTTGGACAAGCAGAAGCGTGTTTTTGAATTTATAACCACACGCGCAAATTGTTCAGGTCAGCCACATCATCTTGTAGGCTCATGAAGCCCAATGGACGTGTCACTTCACCCTCAATGACTTGTATAAATACAAGTGACCTATCACCTCATTTGGCATCATCATCACTCACACATTCTTCTCTCTCCTCTCGTTGGTTTGTACAACTATTGGGCAAATCTTCTCACTCACACATATGGCAAGGAGGAAGAATTTCAGGAAAAAATTGCAATGCCGAAAATTTCAGAATTTTCTGTAGTTTGACCAAGGATTGACCAACATTGACATTGACTTTCTGGGCATCGTTTGACTTCAATTTTCAGGGTGAATTTATGTCTCAGCAACCTACATGTTTGGGAACAAGAACCGAGGTAAAAAGAGGACTTTTGTTAGGACATTCCGACACATAGGAAATAGTTAAGTTCAACTTGGTCTAGTATAGAGTTAGGTAAAGTGTGTTTCTTTACCGTTGTACATTTTGTAACTTACAATCCGACGGTCACGATATGTAGTGATCCGACGGTTCACTCTCTCCTCAGTATTACCGACACTTGATCCGTGGCTTGACACCCGATTGGTCCATGAGTTCTATTTAAAAAGCATGGAGGGTCATTGTTCGGTTAATCCGTGCATGAGAGAAGCTTATGTAAATTTTCATTCTTTGATTAATAAATTGCCTGAAGTGGCCGCGTTGGCTCAGGCCGTGGACTGTTTCCCTCTTTGAGGGTTTTAACCACGTCAAAAATACTGGTGTATTGATCTGTGATCTGGTTGTGAGCGGTGTCCTTTTGGTGTTCTTTCTGAGGAACTTACCCTGTAAATTCCTACATGGTATCAAAGCTATTTGAGGGCCGCGTCCGTTGGTGATCCAAATCTGAAGCCGGTAGAACTGCATCCGACTGCCGTTTCCTAGATCTGCTGTTTCTGACTGCTTTCGGGCCGAGATGACTGCTCTGTTGTGTTCGGAGCATCTGTTCCAGTGAGGAACCCCTTTCGTTTCACGCGAAAAGGTTTCCGGTAGCCCTAGCTGCGTCATTTTTAAGATCTGGAGGTATACAGTCTTTATTTGCAGTTTACTGTTATTTTCTCTCTGCTTATTTCGGTTTCGGTTTATTTAGCTTTTTTTTTAACCGGATCTATACCTTTCATTTCTGCGTATGCTCTTTGCCCTGCGACTCTGTGCGATCTGGGCAAATCAGAAACAGAAAGGAAGGATTTTTCTCATGCGTATGCTCTTTTCCCTGCACCTTAGTGTGATCTCGGAAAATCAGAAACATTGAGAAAAATATTTAGTTTTTCGGCTAAAGCTAACTTTGAGCCGCAAGGTTCAATTTTTGAAAATATTTAGTTTTTTGGGTAAAGCTAACTTCGAGCCATAAGGTTCGTTTTCTTTGCATGTCCGTGTTGGGTTTTGTGTTTTTTGTTTTGTAGGGAAAAAGAGTTTTCTCAAAGCAAGCACGCAACCCAAGGCTCTCTCTCTCTCTCTCTCTTTCTCTCTCTCAAATTTTTTGTATAGCTCAATTGGTTCAAAGCTATTTTAAGAGAGTAGAGGTCTTGGGTTCAAATCTCCATTTTGTGGGGGCGTTTTTTTTCATTCTCGCACATTCGCGCACTTTGCCGGCAACTTCAACAAATTTTTTCAAAAAGCCATAACTTCTTCATCCGGAAGCCTTTTTCAGAGCCGTTTTTTTTAAAACAGCCTAATTTTTCGAGATCTATCCATTGGAACACTTACTTTCAGCATCTTCAGCTTCAGTTTTTTTAAAAATGGAAAGTCCATGCCAAGTCATTCTTGACAGCACTAACTACTTCCAATGGATATCCTACATGGAAGATTTACTTAGAAGTAAAGGTCTCTACAGAATAGCCATAGGCCAAGAGAAGAAACCAAAAGATGAAGACAAGGCTGCAAAATGGGAAAATAGACAAGATCAAGCACGTGGTTTGATAGGGATGTCTATTTCTCCTGATCTTAGATTCCATATTGCAGAACTTGATACTCCTCATGAAGCATTGGAACAAATCACTAAAGTTTTTGGGATTAAAAATGAAATTAGAGCCCATCAACTTGAAAATGAGTTGCTTACATTGGATCCTAATAATTTTTCTTGCATTGAAGATTTCTTGTCCAAATTCAAGACCCTTAGATATCTCTTGGAAGGTGTTAAGGTTAAGAAAGAAGATAGTAACCTTATTTATTCCATCCTTACTAAGTTGGGACCAGCCTACTCTGTATTTGTTTCCACCTTCCATTCTACAAGGGAAGCTTTCATTTGTCAAGGAAAAGACTACAAGGCCTCTTCCTTTGACTCTTTTTGTGATTCTTTAATAAGAGAACAAGAAAAACTCTTACACCTTGGTCTTCTTAATCTTGGAAACTCTTCCAAGAAAGCGTTAGCCGCCCAGCAGCAACCAAATTCAAAGAATCCTAAGAAGTCATATCCTAAAAAGAATGGTCCTAAACCAAACAAGGGTCCTAAGCAAACTCAGCCTCAAAATGAAAGATCATTTCAGCAAAATGATAAGACCAATAAAAACAAATGGAAGAAGACTGATAGACATTGTAACTTTTGTAATCGAGATGGCCACTTAGAATCTAAATGCTTTAAGAAGATGGAAGCCTTGGAAGCCGCAATGAAGAAACATAACATCCATGTGGAGCATTCTTTAACTTCAACTTCAACTTCATCTTCAGGAATGGCACTTTCTGCATGTCGTTGTCAATCATCTCAGTCTGGTTATGCATTAAATGTATCTTCTTCTTCTCATTCTCATGAGTGGCTCATTGATTCTGGAGCCTCTTATCACATGGCCAAAAACAAAGCCATGTTTTCTTCTTTAAATGATTGTAACACCAAAAATATATATGTTGGTGATGATAGATCTCTTAATGTTGTAGGGACTGGAACTGTTCATCTAGACAATGGTCAGTTTAATGATGTATTATGTGTTCCAACCTTATCCTGCAACCTTCTATCTGTATATCAGATAACTCATTCAGGTGAAGGTAAAATTGTTGAATTTTCACCTCATGATGTTGTAATCAAGGATCTAAGAGATCCTAAACAGATTCTAGCTACTGGTATTGCTGATGATTCCACAAGGTTGTATAAGTTTCACAACTTTGGGTCATCAAATCTTCCCTCAGTATTTGTTGCTCATAATGATGAAGTGAGCAAACTTTGGCATGAGCGATTTGGTCACTTAAACTATCGCTCCCTTCAGCATCTATGTAAAGAAAATATGGTGACAGGTCTTCCTATGGTATCTTGCAGAGATGGTGTTTGTTCCGGATGTGTACTCGGAAAACATCATCGGGACAGTTTTGAAAAACGTGCCTCTTGGCACGCCTCAGCCCCTTTACAGCTTGTGCACAGTGATTTATGTGGTCCACTTCCTGTTGCTTCATTCTCTGGCTGCAAGTATTTCTTAACTTTCATTGATGATTTCTCCAGACGCACTTGGGTATACTTCTTAAAACTCAAGAGCGAAGTATTTAACACATTTTTGGCCTTCAAAGCCTTTGTTGAAAAACAATCTGGACATCAAATTCTTAAGCTAAGAACTGATAATGGTGGAGAATATGTTAAAAACACATTCATCAACTTTTGCACCGAAAATGGAATTCAAATGCAACATACTGTTCCATACACTCCACAACAAAATGGTGTAGCTGAAAGGAAAAATCGCACCTTAAAGGAAATGGCTAATTGTATGCTGCAATCTAAAGGACTCAGTCTTAGTTTTTGGGCCGAAGCAATTAATTGTGCAAATTATATAATCAATCGCACTCCTACTAAGGTTCTAAAGAATATCACTCCAGAAGAAGCTTGGAGTTCCATTAAACCAGATGTAAGTCACTTTCGTGTTTTTGGAAGTGAAGCATGGGCCCATATTCCAGATGAAAAGCATAAAGCTTTAGAACCTAAGAGTGAGAAATGTACTTTTGTTGGATATTCTGAAGATGTAAAAGGTTATAGACTTATTCCATTTAAGTCCAAAAATGTTATCATTAGAAGAGATGTAAAATTTGATGAAAATAAATCGGCCTGCGAGCCTAGTCCAGCGGATGTGCCACCTCTTCCTATCTCTTCTACTTTTGAAAACATTTCTTCTTCAGATGATGAAAGTGAGGATGACAATCCTCCCCCACCTTCTCAGGATCCTCAACTTCCAAGATGGGTCCGTGCTACTCGGGATGCAGCAGGTGATCTTGCCGGTGATCCTACAGATCAGCGACGTACACGTTCTCAGTTTGAAAGAGCCTCTTCTTTACTGGCTCAAGCTCCAGTAAATCATGATCCTGACACTTTTGCAGAAGCTTCAGGCCATCCACATTGGGAAGCAGCTATGAATGAAGAATATCATTCATTGTTGGCAAATGATACATGGGATCTTGTTCCTCTACCAAAGGGACGCAAACTTGTTAGATGTAAATGGGTTTACAGAACCAAGTATGGACCAGATGGGAAAGTTGATAAACATAAAGCTCGTCTTGTTGCTAAGGGCTTTTCACAGGTTGAAGGCATTGACTACACTGAAACCTTCTCCCCTGTTGCCAAAATGAACTCTATCCGCCTTGTTCTTTCCCTTGCTGCCTCTTTAAAATGGGAAGTCCATCAGATGGATGTTAAATCTGCCTTCTTGCATGGGGACTTGCATGAAGAAATCTATATGGAACAACCCATTGGCTTCATCCAAACAGACTCCAGCCTTGTATGTCGACTTAAGAAATCTCTTTATGGTCTCAAGCAAGCTCCTCGGGCTTGGTATGCCAAAATGGATAGCTTTCTTTTAGAATCTGGCTTTTCTAGGTGTTATTCTGACAATACTGTCTACACCAAGAAAGTGGGCAACTCTCTTATCATCCTTGTTCTTTATGTTGATGATCTTATTCTTACTGGTAGTGATCCCAACCTTATAAACCATGTGAAGTCCAGCCTTAAAAAGAAATTTGAAATGACAGACTTAGGACACTTACACTATTTTCTCGGTCTTCAAGTCTTGCAATCCAAGGAGGGTATTTCCCTTTCCCAGTCCAAGTATGCTTGTGATATTCTTCGTCATTTTCACATGGAAGACTGTAAGCCAGCCCCTTCTCCCTTTCAGTCTGGAGTCAAACTTTCAGTCTCTTGTACTTCTCCTGAAGTTGATGCTACCTTATACCGTCAACTTGTAGGAAAACTCTTGTATTTAACCCATACTCGTCCTGACCTTTCCTTTGCTGTTGGCCTTGTTGCTCGTTTTATGCAAAACCCCCGTGAAAGTCATTGGAAAGCAGCTAAAAGAATACTTCGTTATGTTCGAGGTACGGTACAGTTTGGGATTCATTACAGTGCCAAAGCAACTCCTCTATTAGTTGGTTTCACTGATTCTGATTGGGCTGGTGACCCTGATGATCGGAAGTCTACTGCCGATTATGTCTTCACTCTTGGTTCAGGACCTATTACATGGGCTTGTAAGAAACAGGCTGCCATTTCTTTTTCGTCAGCAGAAGCAGAGTATCGTGGTGCCGTGGAAGCTAGTAAGGAAGCCTTGTGGCTTCGTCAGATCCTATCAGAGTTTGGCTTTGAGCAGCAGCATCCAACCACACTTTGGTGTGATAATCAAAGTGCCATTCAGCTATGCAAAGATCCAGTCCAGCATCAGCGCAGCAAACACATTGAACTACACATGCACTTCATCAGAAAGCTCATTCATGACCATGTTCTTGAAGTGCAATATTGTTCAACAGATGATCAGGTTGCAGACATCTTCACAAAGGCTCTCACAGAGGCGAAGTTCACTAAACTTCGATATATGCTTGGAGTTCAGGAAGTTGTCACTAAGGGGGGATAGGCTCTAGTGCCTCCTTCCTTCTCCTATTGTGTCATATTTGTAAATCCTTCAATCCTATCCCAAGTTGTTCTTAAGGGGGGATGTTAGGATATTCCGACACATAGGAAATAGTTAAGTTCAACTTGGTCTAGTATAGAGTTAGGTAAAGTGTGTTTCTTTACCGTTGTACATTTTGTAACTTACAATCCGACGGTCACGATATGTAGTGATCCGACGGTTCACTCTCTCCTCGGTATTACCGACACTTGATCCGTGGCTTGACACCCGATTGGTCCATGAGTTCTATTTAAAGCGCATGGAGGGTCATTGTTCGGGTAATCCGTGCATGAGAGAAGCTTATGTAAATTTTCATTCTTTGATTAATAAATTGCCTGAAGTGGCCGCGTTGGCTCAGGCCGTGGACTGTTTCCCTCTTTGAGGGTTTTAACCACGTCAAAAATACTGGTGTATTGATCTGTGATCTGGTTGTGAGCGGTGTCCTTTTGGTGTTCTTTCTGAGGAACTTACCCTGTAAATTCCTACAACTTTGACTTGCATTGACCGCATGGTTGACTTTAGATTGGGCAAGTTTGGCCTCATATTTTATGCTTTTTTTTGGGTTGACTTTGACCATTGCTGGAGGTCGAGTTTGACTTCCTTTGACCGAGCTTCAAAGGAGAAGTTTGACTACTGCTTTTACCATCTTTGACTTTCTGGTTAGGGTTGAGTTTGACTGCAGTTGATTGCAGATTTGACAGGGTTGTTTTGACTTTGATTTGGCAAGTCACTTTTGACATTTTTTACTCTCTGTCTATCTGCTGAACATTTGATATAATAATAAGAAGAATTGATCAAAGGGTTTTCCCCACATTGGGGTTTTTCCTTGACATCTACTAAATTTGGTGTTTGTGTGTCTTGGTTTGCCTTTTGCATTTTATTTTATGTTCTATCTGCATTTACTACTAATGTGATTGTTATTGGAGACTTTTTTGGCTGTTGTCATTGGGCTGCTTAAAGTACATTGAAGTAATTGTGCTAAGCATAGAACATGCCATTGTTAACTAAAATTAACATGGTATCAAAGCCCATGTGAAGACAAAGCCCAAGCAAGAGGGAGAAAAGCAATCACCAAGAAAGATTTATTGAACAAGTTTCAATGGCTTCTTCATCTTACTTCAAGACCGAGGACAAACTCGATGAAAAGTTTGACTATCATGCATGTAAGATGACTTTGGACTTGACTTTGGAAGAGCATGAAGTATTGGACTATGTACAAGAAAAAGTGGTGGATCCTCCTTCAAATGCTAAGACAAATTATAGAAATGGTGAGGTCAAAGCCAAGAAAATTTCGTTTGACTCTATTCAAAAGCATTTGGTTGCCTATATTTCTGATTTGGGAACTTCTAAGGAGATATATGATAAGTTAGTTAGGATGTTCAAAGTGAACCATGCAAATCAAATCCTCTTTCTCAAAAACAAGTTGAAGGACATCAAGATGGATAAAGGGGAGTCTATTCAATCCTACTTCATGAGGATCACACAAATCAAGAATGACCTTCTATCTATTGTCTAAGGAGATATATGATAAGTTAGTTAGGATGTTCAAAGTGAACCATGCAAATCAAATCCTCTTTCTCAAAAACAAGTTGAAGGACATCAAGATGGATAAAGGGGAGTCTATTCAATCCTACTTCATGAGGATCACACAAATCAAGAATGACCTTCTATCTATTGGAGAAGTTATTGCTGATAGGGATCTCACTCATTGCACTTGGGGGTCCTTCAAGAGCATGGGATGTGTTTAGCACCACCATTTTCAATAATGACAAGATTCCAGTTTCGATGAATTATTGGCTAGATGCACTCAAGAGGAGACAAGAATGATGGAGAGAGACAAGCCTTCAAATGGAAATGAACCTACTTCTTTCTCGCTCATGCTAAGTGGAAAAATAATATTGGTCCAAGGAGACAGGGTCAAGGGTTCAAGCAGAGATTCAAAGGAAGGAAAGGAAGATGCTTTAATTGTGACAAGTTTGGCCACTATGTTAGAGAGTGTCCTCACAAGAAGAAATCTCCAAGGGATGACGAAAACAACAACAACAATTTCAAAGGCAATGGCAATCAAAGGAACAACAGGTTCAACAATAAAGGAAAGAGGAATGCTCCCGTTGCTTGATTGGGAAATGGTCGACCTCCCAAAATGATGAGAAATTCCAGATATGAGGAAAGTAATGTTGTAGAAAAACAAAAGGAATTTTATCTTATTTCCGCTCTATCTACTGCCTCTCCTTCGGATGCTTTGGATCATTGGTTGATTGATAGTGGAGCCTCAAGGCACTTCACTGGGTACAAAGAGGCCCTCTCATATTTGATTGAAGATAAGACTAATTTGTAGATAATGCGACCTACCCTATGAAAGGGATAGGTATTGTCACTCTTCACTTGAATCAAGGTCAAACCATTAATCTACAGGAAGTATTGTATGTGCTTGATTTGAAGAAGAACTTGGTGTCTATTTCTGCAATGGAAAATAAATGCTTTAAGGTAGCATTCATTGATGGAAAGGTACGTATTTGGCAAAGAAACCCTAATTTAGGGTTGACGGTCTCTATAAAGTTGGAGGAAATCCTTTGGGAGCCTTGACTTGCGATACTTCTATCTAATCTGAATTATGGCGCCAGAGATTTACCCACCTTCATTACAAAGCATTACCTGGGGTAAGGAAGATGGTCACAGGTTGCTCGATTTCAACATGAATCATGAAGGTGTCTATCAGGGTTGTGCAGCTGGGAAACTTACAAGGCGACCATTCCCTTCAAGTGAAAGCCAAACTACCCATATTCTTTAATTGGTCCATTCTAACCTATCTGGTATGTTGCCCATAACATCACTGGGAGGATAGTTATACTATGCAATTTTTATGGATGACTTCTCTCCTAAATCATGGATCTATTTCTTGAAGAAGGATGAAGTGTTCAAATGGCTTCATTTTTTCAAAGCTTTGGTGGAAAATCAAATAGGGAAGAAAATCAAAATATTGAGGACCAACAATGGAACTGAATATGAATCAAATGAATTCAATCACTTTTGTAGAAAGACTGGCATTACAAGGGAGATAACCGTTCCATATACTCTTGAGCAAAATGGAGTTGTTGAAAGGAAGAATCGAACAATCATGGAAGCCACCCGTGCCATGCTTCATGATCAAGGCCTACCAAAGTTCTTATGGGGAGAAGTTGGCAACACTGTCGTAAAGCACCAAGTTTGGAAGGATACGATGAATGAGGAATATGAATCTATCATGAAAAATAATGTTCGGGATGTGGTGCCTAGACCGAAGGACAAGTCTGTAGTCACCTTAAAATGGCTATACAAAATTAAACATGGAACAAATGGGAGTGCTGAGAAATATAAGGCTAGGTTCGTTGCTCGAGGCTTCACTCAAAAGGAAGGAGTGGACTATGACGAGATATTTGCACCGGTTGCTCGATATACAACTATCTGATCTATTATTGCTCTTGCTGCCACTCAAGGATGGAGCCTATATCAAGTGGACATTAAGACTGCTTTCTTGCATGGCTCGCTTAAGGAGAAAGTCTATTTAGAACAACCTCAGGGGTTCGAAGTACAAGATCAAAGGATACACGTATGCAGGTTGAAGAAAGCCCCCTATGGGCTGAAGAAAGCCCTTGGGGCTTGGTATTAGAGGATTGATAGCTATCTTATGAAGTTGGGATTTACGAGGAGTGATGCTGATCCTAACCTATACTTCAAGATTGAAAAGGACATGCCTCTCATCTTGGTCCTTTATGTAGATTATCTCTTTCTGATAGGTGCAAAACCTCTCATTTATCAATGCAAGAGGGAGTTGGCTTCAAAGTTGAGATGAAGGATCTAGGACTGGTGCACTACTTCCTAGGCCTGGAGGTCTGGCAAAAGCCTGGTGAGATTTTCCTTTCTCAAGGAAAATACATTGTGAAGCTGCTCGAGAGATGTGGGATAGTGGATTGCAAGTTTGTGTCTACTCCGATGGAACTCAATTTCAAGAAGCTATGTGGTAGTGTTGCTGGGCCTGAATTGGTAAACCCCTCTGAATATAGACAACTTGTGGGGGCCCTGATGTTCTTGGTAAACTCCCGTCCAAACATATGCTTCGTTGTAAATACATTGAGTCAATTTATGGTCAAGCCTCATCACATACATTGGATTGCTGCTAAGAATCTCTTGAGAGATCTCCGTGGTACAATCAACTATGGACTGAGATACACTACCGAGAATTTGAGGTTACATGGATATACTGATGCTAACTGGGTTGGCAGTGTGGTGGATCGAAAGAGCACCTTAAGGTGTTGCTTCACATTGGGGTCTGCTTCGATTTCATGGATGAGTAGGAAGCAAAAATCGGTTGCTTTAAGCACCGCCAAGGCCGAACAATGAATACATTGTAGCTAGTATGGCCTGTTGTGAAGCTGTTTGGTTGAGGAAGCTCTTTAGTGAGCTATTTGAGCACGTGCTGGATACCATCGTGATCTTCTGCGATAACTAGAGTGTGATTCGTCTTTTAGAGAATCTCATGTTCCACAACCTCTCTAGGCACATTAATACCAAGTACCACTTTATTCGGGATATGGTACAATGAGGAGTAATAAGGCTCCAACACATCAAGATTGATGAGCAGGTCGCAGACATTCTCACGAAGCCCTTAGGGATGGTCAAATTGTTAATCGTTCGAGAGAGACTTGGAGTTGTGGATAGACCCTCCCATGATGGTCTTGCTTGAGTTGGACATTGAGCTCTGGGAGCTCCTTGGGGCTTGGGGTACTTCTTGGAGCTATGAGCGACCAGAGGGTGTGGTTCACCTTCCCCTATTGGTGCACTGTGTACATGGTGAGTGGTTCACCTTCCCCTGTGATACCCCATGATGGTTGGCATGTGTGTAGGGTGAGTGGTTCACCTTCCCCTACGATTAATGACACGTGTGTAGGGTGAGTGGTTCACCTTCCCCTACGATTAATGACATGTGTGTAGGGTGAGTGGTTCACCTTCCCCTACGATTGACATATGCATAAGATGAGTGTTTCATCTTCTCCTATGGCATATGAGCAGGATGAGTGGTTCACCTTCTCCTATTGATGCCCCAACATACATCCTACCCATGTAGTTTGGGACTCATGGGAAGTACATCTCATTTGGCCAATGACTTGGGAAAGGTGGATAGGGACCATAACACTACAGATAGACGCATCATGTACTGTCGCACTCCCTATGTTTAGGATGCATGGTGTTCAATAACTTGATCTGGGATCAAGTTTGATTGAGGTTCTACCTCTGGACTGACTTTTGTCGGTGGAGAGTGGTAAGGTCTTGCGACTCACTCTCGAGATACAAAGATGATACATGACGATAGGATGGCATGATGATCAATGATGATGGATGGACTGGTAGGTGGAATTCTCCCTAGTTAAGAGGGAATGTTGAAATTGGCAACTAGGGCCTAATTCCACTTTAGACAACTCATTTGATGGAGATGATGATTGCATTAAATTCCTCTTTAAGAGAGGACCAAAATTGATATAAAGATCATCTAATTTGGACAAGTAGAAGTGTGCTTTTGAATTTATGCCCACACATGCAAATTGTTCAGGTTGGCCACATCATCATGTAGGCTCATGAAGCCCAATGGATGTGTCACTTCACCCTCAGTGACTTGTATAAATACAGGTGACCTCTCACCTCATTTGGCATCATCATCTCACACATTCTTTTCTCTCCTTATCTTATTAGTTCGTACAACTATTGGGCAAATCTTCTCACTCACACGTGTGGCAAGGTGGATGAATTTCAGGACATAATTGCAGGGCCAAAAATTTTAGACTTTTCTACAATTTCACTAGGGTTTGACCAACGGTGACTTTGACTTTCTGGGCATCATATGACTTCGATTTTCAGGGTGAATTTCTGTCTAAGTAGGCTGCATGTTTGGGCATAGGAAGTGAGGCAAAAGGAGGACTTTGACTTGTGTTGACCGCAGGGTTGACTTCAGGTTTACCAAGTTTGACCGTAGATTTTATGACATTTTTGGGCTGAATTTGACCACCGCTGGAGGTTGAGTTTGACTGCCTTTAACTGAGCTTCAAAGGAGAAGTTTGACTGTTGCCTTTATGATCTTTGACTTTCTGGTTAGGGCTGAGTTTGACTGTAGTTGATTTCAGATTTGACAGGGCTGTTTTGACTTTGATTTGGCAAGTCAATTTTGACTTTTTTTACTCTCTCTTTCTGTCTCTTTGCTGAACATTTGATATAATAATAAGAAGAATTGATCAAAGGGTTTTCCCCACATTGGGGTTTTTCCCTGGCATATGCCAAATCTGGCGTCCTTTTGTCTTGGCTTGTCTTTTGCATTTTATTTTATGTTCTATCTGCAGTTACTATCAATGTGATTTATGGTTAATGTGATTGCTATTGGAAACTAATTTGGAAATTGTCATTGGGTTGCTTAAAGTACATTGAAATAATTGTGCTAAGCATAAAACATACCATTGTTAACTAAAATTAACAATTTTCCATCTTGATCTCCTGGAGCTTCTCCCTCAATACCATCTTCGGTTCTTGTTCTTGTTCTAAAACAATACTTTTAGAGCCTCCCACACATCCCATGCAATTTTCTTTTTGGTGAGATGAGCTATCAAGTGATCATTGACTCCATCAAGAATGATCAGCTTGGCCTTCGCATCTAACTTCTGATGCCTAGCCAACTCAACTGTGTTGGTTGGTGGGGCAATCTTCTTATTAACAAATTTCCATAGATCATTCACCAACAACACTATCTTGATCGTTTCCTTCAATGGACTGTAGTTGGACATCCCCTCCAACCAGTCCTCATACCTCAAGCTAGTAACCATCTTTGACAAGCTATTTGTCCTTCAACAATTAGTCAACTTAGCTCCCTTTGAAGTTTTTCCTTGTGCACACTCTGATTTATCTACCCTTCAAAGTAGCTCTGATATGATGTAGGAGTTTCCACGCACCCTAGGTTAGGTCTGTACCCTAGCTAAGAACATAAACACATTAGAGATGCCCAACCAAAAACAACTTTGCACAGTGGAATATAACAACAAAAAAATCAATAACAGTACCCAATATTTTTGGCCCAAATCATGTTCCTTATTAGTCCATCAATAAGAAAACCTTAGGGCTCCCGTACCAGGGATCATGGCCCTTAAAAAACCCTGATACAATGCTATAGTACAATAAGATACAATCTGTCCTTTGACTGTTACAACTAGCGCTGAGGCCTACTACTTCAGGTCCTCATCTGCCCATAAAAGCAAAGACAACAACTCGACTTGCTATTTGCAGTCCTTAGCGATCAACCCTGTTAGTCCACTTTGTCCTCAATCTTGGTTGTCAATTGCCACCAACTACTACTTAGCCAACTCCTTTAGGTTCACAGTCCACTTCTGCGCACCTAGCAGCTCCACAATCAACTCCACAATCCATTCAGTCCACAGACTTCTTGGTGTCCTTTGTTTTAGCCCTCCTTAGTAGCCCTTTATGTTGCCATCCTACTCGGCCTACTACAACAACCTTGGACCAACCTCAAATCCACACAAATGACAAGGAAGATTAGGGTTCTTCAGCTCAATATCATCTTGATTTGATGGTCCTTGTTGTGTTGATTCCCTCCATTTTTGATCAAGTTGCCCCCTTCCTAGAAGCCTTCACGACCTCTATAAAAGGGAGCTCATTTGCCCTCCATTAGCCATGAACACTCATGCGTAAGATCTGAAATATCTTTGCGAGTTTGTTTGCGGCCTTGTGGAGTCACACAAAGCTTAAGAGGAGGCCAAGCCTGGAGAAGACTTTTGGTTTAATTTTTCTGGTTTTTGGTTATGGTTCTTTGCTAGGTATTGAGAAGCTTTTGAGGCCATTATATTTTATTTTGAGGTAGATCTTGTTTATTCTCTAAGGAACTTCATGGGCATATTCGCACATACCTAAGGCCAAACTCTTGTAACATATGCACAAGTTTTGAGGCGTTATTTTGGCCTTCAACAAGAGTAATCTCGATGGTATATTTGCATTGTTCTGAGCGCCTTTTTGCAAATCCCTCTAGGGCTAAATTCGTTAGGTGTTATTGGTTGATCTTTTACTAAGAATCATTGTGGCATATTAGTAGTTTCAATCGGTATTTTCATGGTCAAAATTGCAGAAGAAAATTATTATTTTCTATTTGTCCAAGTCGGCCTCATTTGGACAAGTCAACCCCACCACTTGAAGTGGTTTGACCCTATGGTCAAAACCCACCTCTTGACTCTCATATATATTAGCATTTGATTGACCTCATTTGGATTATCGTCACACTCACTCATTTGACCAATCAAGGAATTTTGTTCACACATGTGAAGGAGAAAGAAGAGTGAAGTTTCCAACGAGGTTTGACTTCTCTTATCTCTCTTTTGACCAATGTTGAATTAAGTATTCTTGCTACTATTTGACCAAGTTTTTGACTAGATTTGGAGGCCTAGTTTTCTGTGGTTCATTGAGTGATATTGATTGAAGCATTGCCTCTGTTTTGGGCTGTTGATTGAGAGTGGACCGAAGGTCAACGTGTACAGTTTGATTGAGATTTTGACTGAGGAATTGTAGGCCGAATTTCTGTCCTTTGGCCATAAGTCTCAGGCCAAAATTTGATCCTCTTGTGCACACTTTGACTTTGAATAGTGCACTGACTTTTTCTCTCCTTTGACTGGTTTTGACTTGGAAATTATTAAGGTCAAGGTTGGCCTTTTGACTAGAATATTTTGATGTACTATTGATGAATTGAACTCTCCCTCATAAGGAAATATTATTGGGTTTTCTCCCTTGTGGGGTTTCGTACCAAGAAATTTTGGTGTCCCTTGATTTATTGTTTTCTGTGATCTCTATTGCTCTATTGAAGTTAATGGTTGCAATTTTCATGTATAACTGCTTAATGGAATGCTCCAAAAGAAGTAAAATTGTATCATTGGAAGTAGTTATCAGTTTGAAAATTTCTTAGTATTGTTTGCTACTAGAAAATCAACATGGTATCAGAGCTTTGGCGAAGGAAAAGAGCTTTGAAGAGCATTGAGATCATGCGTCTTTTGTCTTGATTGGTCATCTTCATCATGAATTCCTTCATGAAGATAGAAAACAAGCTTGAAGGAGCTACAAACTTTAGAGCATGGAAGACTAGAATTGACCTTGTCCTTGCAAGGCATAAGGTTTTGGGCATTGTGAAAGGAAAGGATACTGAACCAATTGATCAAGTAGGAAAAGACAAGTTGCAAGGGGATGACATCTTGGCTATGAGCATCATTGTGGACTGCGTTAGAAATCATTTGATTTCTTATAGTGCTTACCTTAAATCTTCCAAGGAAATGTATGATGCTGTCACAAGATTATACACCATCAACAACATTAGTCAATCCATAAGTCTAAGCAATCAACTTCATTATGTGAAGATGACAAAGAATGATATAGTGGCATCATACTTCGCAAGTGTTAATTTTAGTTAACAATGGTATGTTCTATGCTTACACAATTTACTTCAATGTTCCTTAGTAGCCTAATAACAATTTCCAATTTCCAATAGCAATCACACTAATCACATTGACAGTAAAAGCGATTAGAACATGAAACAAAATGTAGAAGATGAGCTAAGACAAAGCCAAGACAAGAGGACACCAGAGTTGGCGAATGTCAGGGAAAAACCCCAATGTGGGGAAAACCCTTTGATCAATTCTTCTTATTATTATATCAAAAGTTTAGTAGAGAGAGAGAGTACACAATTCAAATTGACATGCCCAATTCAAAGTCAAAACAACCATATAAATTTCTGTAGTCAACTACAGTCAAACTTCAGCCTTAACCAGAAAGTCAACACTGGTCAAAACAACAACAAATCATCCTCAAAGCAATTTGGTCTTTCTCAATCACTCGGCCTGATCAAGAGGTCAAAGTTAGCCCAAAACAACTCTGTCAAACTTAGTCAAAGGGGAGAGAAAATTGTTGTAATTTTTCTTTGGACAAACTGTAGTCAACCATAAAGTCAACACTAGTCAAACTATCAAGAATTTCTCGAATTTTGTGCCCAGAAATGTGGCCTAAAAATATCAAAATTTTGACGCCAAAAACACAGCCAAACTTGGTCAACGAGCCCTCGGTCAACGCTGGTCAAACCTATCACAGAACTCTGAAATTTCGGTCTGCAATTCTGCCCAAAAAACTCGTCCTCCTTGCCACACGTGTGAGAGAGAGAAGCTGCCAAATTGCCGTACGAACCAATTAGATGAAGAGAGAGAAGAATGTGGGTGTGATGATGATGCCAAATGAGGCGTGAGGTCTCTTGTATTTATACAATTTGTTGTGGGTGAGGAGACACATCTATTAGGCTTCTTGAGCCTACATGATGATGTGGTCGACTTGAACACTTTGCACAGGTGTGGGCATAAATTCAAAATCACATTTCTTCTTGTACGAATGAGATGCTCTTTATATCAATCTTGGACCTCTCGAAAAGAGGAACCTAATGCAATCATGATCTCCATCAAATGAGTTGTCCCAAGGTGGAATTTGGCCCTAGTTGCCAATTTTAACAGTAAAGATCTCTCAATTGAGAGATCAACTCAAAGCTACTGAAAAATAGGTACCTGATAAAGAACTAGTAGTTGTGGCAATTAATGGTTTGCCAGATTCTTGGGATTCTTTTGAATTAAGCATTAGTGGCAAAAAAATGCTCCTTCTTTTGACAAACTATGGGTTGCTTACACTCAAGAAGAATCTAGGCTCATGTTTAAAAGCAAGATTCCAAATCCAGGTGAAGATTCTCAAACTTTTGCAACCCACTCAAAGAATAGCAAGGGAAGAAGAAACTTTGGAAGATTTCAAAGAAGTACAGGTAGAAGACCGACTTCAACACTTGCTCCGAGACCTGCTCTAGGAAGAGGACCTGCTCCACGAAGAAGACTCCTCCTCCCTCTCAAGAAAGAAGAGACATGTTCAATTTTCAATGTTATCGTTGCCAAGCATATGGTCACTATCAAAATACAAAGAAATGATGATCGAAAAATGAAAGGGAGGCAACCTGCTTCTGATCTTAATGAACCATCATTCAAGAGGAGGCCTAGGAAGAAAGATTATGATAATGATGAATATTCCTTTTATTCTACTTTCACAGGTTCCATTGCAGGTCATGGTGAAATTTGGCCGGTAGACAATGGTGCCTCCAGGCACGTGACTGGAAGTCTTGATAATCTCTTTTAATTTGTTGAAAAGAAGATAGCTCAAAAGGTGGAGCTCGAAGATAATGGCAAGTACGAAGTCAAGGGCATTGGTTCATCATCCTTCCAATTGGTAATGTCTCTATTAACAATATTTTATATGTTCCTGGTTTGAAGAAAAATCTATTATCCATTTCATCTTTTGAAGACAAAGGATACATAATTGCTTTCATTGATGGTCAAGTTTTGCTATGGAAGAAAGACTCCTCTGAATGTGCCAAGGTCATTGATGTATGAATTAGAGGCCTATATCGTCTCCTTGGACACTCAATTCAAGCCTTGATACACAACACCTCTGATCTTTGTGAACTATGGCATCGAAGGTACGCTCATGTTCATTATAAAGCTTTGCTTAGAATGAAGGATTTTGTTAAAGGTGCACTTGAAATCAAGAATGAACGTCATGGAGTTTTCAAAGAATTTGCTCTTGGGAAAATGTCAAAGGAAGATCTGTTAGAAAATAAAAAAGGCACAAAGATTTTCTTATAGAGATAATTACTTGTGATTCTTTTATCTTTTAGTTCATCAAGTAATTACCAAAACAATAGCACAAAGATCACAGACACCAGATATAGGTAGACAACCAACAAAATCCCCATCAAGAGGAAAACCCAGTGAACAACTCTTCCTTAATAACTCCTTGAGATAATCCAAGACTCTTGACCTAGACCCAAACTTCCTCCACACCAAGTCAACCCTTCCTTCTTGCAAATGATAACCCTTCTATAGCAACTTCGACCTAGCAGTAGCAGCGTCGACCCAACAATTGGCAACAACAACAACAACAATAACTTCGATTTATCAAAAGGGATTTCGATCTCCTAGAGGAATCCACACGAGAGAGAGATAGATAACCCAACATTTCTCTTTCTCTTTCTCCAACTTCGCACTCCTTTAGCCTTCCTTTCTTACTTCGCATTTTTCCAGCTCTTTCTTCTAGATATCTAACTTGTGTGACAGTGAGCGAGTCCTCCAAATGAATTAAAACTACTTGTATAGTCTTCTGGTGAGGTCGAATTACCTAGATTGAGGCCGACTTGATCTTCATGACTCAATATTAATTATTTTTACATGATTCAAAAGCCCAAGAAGGGTCTCTTTTAATGGACATTGACTCCAATGACTTAGAAAATATCCTAGAAGTCCTCAATGGGGACTTTGACCTAAAATATGATGACACAAGCGTGAAACCCATGCTTTAATAAGTCATAATAATAATAATAATTTCTTTTTATTCTTTTGATAAATAGAATCCATTATGACTCAAATACATTTAATGAAGACCGAACCTAGTTACATTCTTCAACACTCCCTCTTAACTAGGGAGGTATTCATACTTACATGTACAAGTACATGGAAGATCTCAAAACACATGAATTATGAAGAGTTTAGGCACTGCAATGCCATGGACTAGATTCCTGACCAGGGCAATCTATCCAAGGTCCTTCAACAATTTAGGCACTTACAGTGTCATGGATTAGATTCTTGACCAGGGCAATCTATCCATGTGGGGACTAAGATGGACTAAAGATTTCAGCCTCTCTAGGTACCATCAGGCCTATACTAACCATCAACCTATGGATTTGAGGTCAGAGCTCTATGACCAACTCCACCCCCCACTTTGGAATCAATACATCGACACAAAGTGCTGACCAGATGTCCTCCCAGGAAATGTGTCTCACACACAAAGCCACAACATATCAAATCTCTCCCGATCAGACATATCAATAACATCAAGCATGCTTCCAAAACTATGAGAGATTTATCTGTACAATTACAACCCCAATCAATAGCAAACTTTCAAATACATAAGTAAACACAAACCTTCGGGGTTTCCTGACATCTTGATGTTGCCTTACAATTCATCACAGTAGGATTTCCATACAAATCTTGATGAAATTTTCCTCAATCATTTAGCCTCCTTTCCTACTTCACATATAGCAGCGAAATCCAACTTTCCTTCTTTCAGCAACACCTTAATATGTATTCTCCAATTTCTTCAAGGTATCACCATGACTATAGTATACCCTCCCTCTTAACTTAGGGAGATCAACTTCTTTTCTATGACATCGGAGAATCTTTCATGGCTTTCATCTTTGTTGATCATCATTATAAATATAAATTACTTCATCATGCTTATCAAATCAACTTTACTTACAAACATCTTCATCCTCTTGAAGATTATGTACCTGCACAACTAACTTAGATAACAAGTACAACCAAATACATACATATCAAAGCATGAAGTCACCTATATTAGAATCATATAATAAAGGAAGCATTAGACATTAGACATTAGACATCAAATACCCAAACTTAGTTAGGTTCACAAACAAGAGACACATACTTTTCTACTTCAACTTCTTGTTAGGGTTTTTGTCATAAACGATAGACTTCATCTTCAAGACTTTGAACATCTCAGTCAAGATAACAACCTTCATTATATCTAGGGCTTCAATATTTCTTCCAGAGATATGACATACCCTACCACAATATATTGCAAACCCTAGAAGCAAGTCAAATGAATATAGTTATCCAACAATTTTGAATTCATATGTTAGACTTCTACTAGGATTTAGTGCAAGATCCTAGATTTCATACATGAGCCATTAAGCTTCAACAATCTAAACCAATCACAACTCAATTTCAAATTTCAACAGTGTTTCATAAATCTTAGAATATCATATAGTCATCATACATTAGAGAATTGAACTTCTACTAAGGTTTAGTTACAAAATCCTAGAACTATCATATTAGTGTATCAAACTTCGACTAGGGCTTAGTTCCAAACCCTAGAAATTATGACCATTAACAATTAGGTCAACACACATCTCTAGGATTTCATCATCACACACAAGCAGAATATATGTTCGTCAAACCCAATGACAAACATATTCAAACATCTAACATATTTGATTAGGTGGGTAAACATATACCTAGGGTTTCATTCTTAGGATATTATCCAAAATAAGGGTCTTGCTCATAAACCCTACCAAACCCTTAAAGATCTATGGTTTCAACAACAAACACTAATGTATCAATACTTCAAAGGTTTGGGATTTTAGACATCACTATTCAACTCATACAAGTTGGGGTTTCCATAACCATACCAAAACCCCAAACATGACATCATCAAAGCATCAAACATTTTCTTTAGACTTCATCAATGATGCTAAGTAGGCTAGGGTTTCATACATTATCATTGACATACCCTTAAGTTAGGGTTTTACAAAGAACTTTTTTAGGGTTCCACAAGAATAATCAAAGATATGAGGAGGGTAGATTTATCTAATGATGAATCACCCAATCAAGAATCTTTATGATTAAAGAGAGTTAGACACAATAATTTTAGTAATGTGAAATAGTTTATCAAGAATGATTATCATGAAGAGAGCAAAAACTTATAGTCTAAGGATTACCTTTTGTTTTCTTAACAAACCTTGTAACTCCAATGCTTTGTCTTTGTGAGGCCTTCTTCCATAATCCTGGAGTATTCAACAAGCTTTTCCTAAACATGGAAAATATGAATAGAAATGTTATTAGTATTTAATGCAAATAAACTTAGATAAGTAAGGAAAACTAAAAATAAAAAAATAATACAAGGAATAAGATACTTATATTTGGAAGTTGGTAAGGGCTCCCCCCAAGCTCGAGGGATACCTATAACCTTATAACAACAAAATGTTTTTCCAAAATATGTTAAACCTACAAATGCTAGAAATAAAAAAAATGAAACAACTAAAGCTTAGAGCAAAAGACTTAGTAGTGTAAGCCCCTTATATTTGGAAGTTGGTAAGGGCTCCACCCAAGCTCGAGGGATACCTATAACCTTATAACAACAAAATGTTTTTCCAAAATATGTTAAACCTACAAATGCTAGAAATCAAAAAAATGAAACAACTAAAGCTTAGAGCAAAAGACTTAGTAGTGTAAGCCCCTTATATCGTTCTTCGGCTTTATTCTTCTTTGGAGATCCTTCTTCAAGAATATTAGCTTGGCCCCCGTTCCTTTTCTTGTTCTTTGGATTGTTAGGAAAGTCACTTTTATAGTGACCCATTTTATGACATTGGTAGCATTCTATTTTGGACATGTCTACCTTTCTTCTTGGCCCTTTTGACTTCTTGAAGTTTCCTTTCTTGTGATAAGCAAAGTATTCATTTGAAACTTTTTTTCTTCATTGTTGGTTACTAAAGAGATTCTCATCTCTTCTTGGCTACAAACATTCCATAGTTGTTCAAATGATGGAGTTTCTTTCCAGCTATTGAGTCCTGAAGCAAAAGCACTCCATGTAGGTGGCAATCCCAATAATGCAGTCATCACTAGCTGTTTTTCCCGTAAAATCTCATCAATGGCTAGAAGATCATCTCTAATTCTAACTATCCTTATAAAGAAGGAAGCCACAATGTCATCTTTTGTCATTTTTGTGGTCCTTAGTTCATTCTTAAGACTTGCTACTTGACCGATGTTCTTGATAGTGAACAATTTTGATAAGGCTTCATACATTTCTTGAGCATGGTCTATGTTGGAAATGTATGGGACAAGATTGTCCTTTATACTTTCTACCATTAGTGTCATAGCCAATATCTCTGACTCTCTAAACTTCACTTTATCTGCATCACTAGATCCTTCAGTAGGTTTCTTCACTTTTCCTTTGACCAAATCCAGGACTTTGTTCTTTTCAAGAATGAGATCAATTCTTTTCTTCCATGACATGTAATTTGATGTTCCTTCTAGTTTGTTCTCTCCCTTTATTGTGTTAGACATTGTCCTTGAAGGTAGTAAGCTTCTTTCCTTATAAGATCTCCTTATATGATCCCTTGCTCAATCCTTTGAGGTTTCTTAGAATCCTTTCAGTAGATCCTTAAACTACCTTTTTCCTTCTTCACCTTAGCTTTGATACCATGTTAGAAAATCAGAAAGGCAGAAAGATTTTCTTATATAGATAATTACTTGTGATTCTTTTATCTTTATGTTCTTCTTTTATCTTTTAGTTCATCAAGCAATTACCAAAACAATAGCACAAAGATCACAAACACCAGATATAGGCGGGTAGCCAGGGAAAAACCCCTATCTAAGGGAAAACCCAGTGAACAACTCTTCCTTAATAACTCCTTGAGATAATCCAAGACTCTTGACCTAGACCCAAACTTCCTCCTCACCAAGTCAACCCTTTCTTCCTTATTGTAGATGATAACCCTTCAATAGCAACTTCGACCTAGCAACAACTTGCATCAGTAGCTTCGACCCAGCAACTGGAAACAACGTCAGCCACAACAACTTCGATTTATCAAAAGAGACTTCGATCTCCTAGAGCAATCCACACGAGAAAGAGATAGCCCAAAATTTCGATTTTATCTTTTTCTCTCTTTCTCCAACTTCGCCCTCCTTTAGCCATCCTTTCTTACTTGGCACTTTTCCAGCTCTTTCATCTGGATATCGAACTTGTGTGAGAATGAGTGTGTCCTCCAAATGAATTCGAACTGCTTGTATATATAGTCTTCTGGTGAGGTTGAATTATCCAGATTGAGGCCAACTTGATGTGGAGGGGACAAATAGTCTATTTGACTCAATATTACTTATTTTTACATGATTCAAAAGCCCAAGAAGGGTCTCTTTTAATGGACAATGACTCTAATGACTCAGAGTAAGTCACAAAAGTCCTAAATGGGGATTTTGACCTAAAACATGACGGCCCAAGCATGAAACCCATGCTTTAATAAGTCATAATAAAAATTTCTTTTTCATTCTTTTGATAAATAGAATTCATTATGGCTCAAATACATTTAATGAAGACCGAACCTAGTTACATTCTTCAACAAAATTTACTAGCAATGATAATAGATTCAAAAGGAAGCTTGGATCTTATACATTTTGATGTCTGTGGGCCTATGTTTGACAAATCCTTGGGTGGCCATTTATAATGTCACATTCATTGGTGATTACTCTCGTAATACATGGATTTATTTCTTGAATTCCAAGGATGAAGTATTTGAAAAGTTTCGAGATTCAAGGCACAAGTTAAAAATGCTACAGGAAGATCTTACAATGGAGGATAATACATATCTATGGAGCTCATTGCCTTCTGCAAGGATGCTAAAATTAAGAGGGAGCTGATAGTTCCCTACTATCCTCAACAAAATGGAATTGTCGAAAGGAAGAACAAAACTATTATGGAAACTACCAAAGCCATGTTTCATGATCAAGAGTTTTCGACGTTTCTATGGGAGAAGCTAGTTACATTCTTCAACATGATTTACTAGCAATGATAATAGATTCAAAAGGAAGCTTGGATCTTGTACATTCTGATGTCTTTGGGCCAATGTTTGACAAATCCTTGGGTGGCCATTTATAATGTGACATTCATTGATGATTACTCTCGTAATACATGGATTTATTTCTTGAATTCCAAGGATGAAGTATTTGAAAAGTTTCGAGATTCAAGGCACAAGTTAAAAATGCTACAGGAAGATATTACAATGGAGGATAATACATATCTATGGAGCTCATTGCCTTCTACAAGGATGCTAAAATTAAGAGGGAGCTAATAGTTCCCTACTATCCTCAACAAAATGGAATTGTCGAAAGGAAGAACAAAACTATTATGGAAACTACCAAAGCCATGCTTCATGATCAAGAGTTTTCGACGTTTCTATGGGAGAAGCATTAAAGACAATGTTTTATGTTCAAAATAGATGTCGACATCAAATCTTGGAATATAAGACTCTTGAAGTTGTTTTCACAAGTGAGAAGCCCAATGTTGAACATTTAAGAATTTTTATGTTTATGTGTCCATGGAGAAAAGAACTTCAGGAAGAAAGGAGCTTTTGTTGGCTATAGTGAAAATTCAAAGGCTTTCAGAGTCTATATACCAGGACAACGATCAATTGAAACTTGCAGGGATGTCATTTTTGATGAGGATGCTGCTTTTTGGAAGTCCAAAGGATCACACTTGGACTCTGATGATGAGATGCAGGTGGCTCCTAAGAATGTGGAATCAAAACCTAAAGAGCCTGAACCTATGGAACAGGATCCTAAAAAAAAGTCAGATGAACGACAAGAATTTGTTGATTTACCAAGAGTTATTGTACTTGAGACTAGAAAGACTAGCTTGGTTTGAAAGAACTTTAAAAGAAGCAGAAGGTCATGCAACACCTCGTGGCACTTCTGGAGAAAGCAAGAGGCCAAAGAAGTATTTAGGTTATGCAACATTGATGAGTAAGATCATTGAGTCCGAGCCATCCACCTATGCGAACATCAAATTTGGAAAGATGCTATGATTGAAGAGTACCAGGCCATATTGAAGAATGATGTATGGGAAATCATGCCAAGACCTGAAGGAAAATTTGTTGTGTTTGCCAGATGGATCTAAAAAATCAAGCATGTAGGTGATGGGAGCAGAGAAGTACAAGGCAAGATTTATGGGTCGTGGATTCTCCTAGAAAGAGGGAGAAGATTATGAAGACACATTTGCTCCTAATGCCAACTATTCTTCTATTAGACCTATTGTTGCTCCAGCTTCTATTAGAGGTTGGAAATTGCATCAAATAGATGTTAAGATTGCTTTTTTGAATGGAGTCATTGAAGAAGAAGTATATATTGAACATCCTCAAGGCTTTGAGATTCATAATAGAGAGACATGTTTGTAAATTGAAGAAAGCTTTGTATGGGCTTAAGTAGGCTCCTCGTGCATGGTACTCTTGTATTGATAGCTATTTGTTGAGTCTTAGTTTCACCATGATTGATGCTAATCCAAATTTGTACTTCAAAGTTGTTGAAGGTGAGCCCTTGATTTTTTTGAGATGAAGGATCTTGGTCTTATGCGTTACTATTTGGGATTGGAAAGATGGCAAAAGCCTAGTGAAATCTTTGTTGGGTAAGGAAAGTACATCATTAAGATCCTTCAAAAATTTGGCATGATGTACTGTAAGTCCATGGATACTCCCCTGGTGATAAATCTAAAGAAGTTGCGAGATTGTGACTCAGATTTGGTTGATCCATCTATGTATAGTAAATTGATTGGCTCTTTGAACGATTTGGTGAACACCAGACCTGATATCTACTATGCTATGAAAAAGTTGAGCCAATCCCTAGTTGAGCCCCATCATGTGCATTGGGTTGCAGCAAAACATATATTGAGATATCTACATGGCACCATTGATTATGGGTTGGGATATATTTTTAATGGAGAATGGCAACGACATGGTTTTACAAACGCTGATTGGGCTGGATGCACTGAAGATAGAATGAGCTCTTTTGGTTTCTGTTTTAGCTTGGGTTTTGCTATGATATCATGGTCAAGTAAGAAGCAATCCCCTGTTGCTCTTAGTACGGTTGAGGCTGAGTATATAGCTGCTTGTTCAACTTGTTGTGAAGAAGCTTGGCTTCGAACGCTGTTTGTTGGTTTGTTTGATCAAGTGTTGGAATCGACCATTGTATATTGTGACAATCAAAGTTGTGTAAAGCTTTTTGGAAATCCAATTTCTCATGACAGGTTGAAGCACATTGAAATCAAGTATCATTACATCCATAATATCGTTGAGGGAGGAGTTGTAAGGCTTGAATACATCCCGACTGATAAGCAAGTTGTTGATGTTTTGACAAAACCATTGTCCTAGATGAAGTTTGCTTATTTCAGAGAACAACTTGGAGTGGTTGAGAATCCCTCTCTTAGAGAGAGGGAACATTGATTGTATAACATCATGAGATTGACAATCTTCCTTGGGTTTAACTGAGAGACCATGGTTAACGTTCAAGAAGATTTTCCTAATTATTCCTTTGGGTCATTGATTGACTGAGAAACCAATATGGTTGGGGAGTTTGGTTTTGAGGCTTGGAGTAATCCCTTAAGTCATTGTGTTTGACTGAGAGCACAATGAGTTTGGTCGGGGACACCGATTTTGAGTTCTCTTCCTTGAGTCATTGTGGTTCACTGAGAGACCAAGTGGACTTGGTTGGGAAGATTGATTTTGTGTACTCTCTTGGGTTAGTGTGCTTGATTGAGAAACCATTTCATATGTTGGAAAGTTTGGCCTCATTGATTGATCCCAGGTCAGTTGGGTTTTGACACTGATGCCATTGGGTTTTGGCTTGTGGGATGAGTTTGATGCTATGTATCTTTCCTTATGATGGGACTTGTACAACTGACTTTGTGATCTCTCCCTTATGTCATTACTGAGAGACCAATGGATTGGTTGGGGATATTGATCTTGAGGGAGAGAATGAAAAGTACCTCCCTAGCTAAGAGGGAGTGTTGAAAGTTGGTAGCTTCGGTCGGTATTTTCATGGTTTGACCCTATGGTCAAGACCCACCTCTTGACTCTCATATATATTGGCATTAGATTGATCTCATTTGGATTATCATCACACTCACTCATTCGACCAATCAAGGAGTTCTGTTAAGATGTGTGAAGAAGAAAGAAGAATGAAGTTTCCAACGTAGTTTGACTTTTGTTATCTCTCTTTTGACCAACATTGACTTGGGAATTCTTGTTGCTGTTTCGCCAAGTTTTTGACTAAATTTGGAGGCCGAGTTTTCTATGATTTGTTGATTGATCTTTGACAGATGCATTGTATTTGTTTTGGGTCGTTGACCGAGAATTGACTATAGCTTAACTTCTGTAGTTTGACTGAGATTTTGATTGAGGAATTGCAAGCCGAATTTCAGCCCTTTGACTAGAAGCCTCAGGCTGAAATTCGACCCTCTTGTGCAAACTTTGACTTTGAACAATGTGTTGACTCTTTCTCTCCTTTGACTGGTTTTGACTTGGAAATTATTGAGGTCAAGGTTGGCATTTTGACTAGAATATTCTAATGTAATATTGATGAATTCAACTTTCTCTCATAAGGAAAGATTACTGAGTTTTCCCCCTTGAGGGGTATTGTCCCTAGAAATTTTGGTGTCTCTTGATTTATTGTTTTTTGTGCTCTCTATTGCTCTATTGAATTTAGTGGTTGAAATTTACATGTATAACTGCTTAATGATTGGAATTCTCTAAAAGAAGTCAAATTGTATCATTGGAAGTAGTTATTAGTTTGAAAATTGCTCAAGTCTTGTTTACTACTAGAAAATCAACAGATGCAACCTCTCGACTGAAGTAATTTTCTTGAGCATATCTTAAAGTAGAGTATGGTTTCTCTCAGAAGCAAAATTGATCCTCTATGGTAAGGCAAGTCTGAGTTTTTGATAACAATTTTTGTGGGTAATTTTAGAGGCATTCTAGGTATTGTTTTGCAGACATTCTCTTCTTGTGGGGGATTTTGGATTGTTCAGGCAAGGCAACTTTCAGTGCCCTAATCCAAGCTTGACTAAGAGTTAACTCGACCCCTGTGGAAGGACATGTCTGAGGTCATTTAATGCAATTTTTTGTGTGCATTTTCACTGTGTTTGAGGTTTGGAACTGATTTTTGTAGATGATCTAAGGACAAAATCCCTAAGGACTAATCCATGAATGAGGCAGAGATTCTTTAACCTCAAGACATGGATTCATCTGAAGTATATATATTTGAAGTTCACTATGGGTGTTTCATACAACTCTGTGGGTGTTTCATTCAAGTGATTTCCTTTATACTGGGACTCCTTCCATCGGTGAAAGTCTGTAAAGAGCAGGGGACATTGACTAAGGTGACAATGGGTCTTTGTCCCGTTGTCACTTGGTCTAGTAGTAGTCCCTTAAGAACCCCTCCTCGGACCCCTGCTCGATTGTGTGGTAACATGTCCCTTCAGTCGAAGTTGGTAAACCAGAGTGTACGAGCATCCTTTTAGGAGTTGGAGCTTCATGATAAATTGAATGCTTTTCTGGAGTACTAGGAAGTTGGAACTTCCCTTTTAGTTGAAGCTGTTTTTTTTTTGTACTCATAAATGATTAGTAAAGCGTCTGCTGTTAGTTCTCCTGGAAGAATTTCCACCTAAAAATATGTTGTGTCCTGCCCTTGTCATGTGTTGATGATCACTGTTCTATTGTTAGTGCCCTAAAAATTTATAATTAACTAATTGAGTGAAATATTGATTCATGCCCCCCTCTCAGTATTTCCAACAATTTCCGCTCTTCAAATCCGTTGTTTCATTAAATAACAATCTACGACATATAATGGATTCCTTCCTGGGATAATAGCTTTTTGAGGAAAATTACCAATACAACAAAAATTTGGAATTAATCTAGCATATCAAACCCTAGATTCATCCTTTAGTCTATTGGCTGATTTTGATCCTTTCCTTGCAACTCTAACATTCTTCCTTGAACCTTGCAAACTTGAATGGATGTCCTCCACCCAATCGCTAAAATTCACTATCACAGAATCCTGTACTCAAAGATGTGTGTTCTCCCTTAGCCTAGCCTTTTATAAGCTTGAGTTATTGACCATGTTGAAATTTGGTTGTCTTTGATGTCAACCCAAGTAGCAGTAAGAAGAAACCTTGCTTTAAATGACAAATATGACAAGTGTGAGAAAATCAGAAAGGTAGAAGGATTTTCCCTTATTGATAATTAGTTGTGATTAGCTTGAGTTATTACTATCTTTCTTATGTTATTCTTTTGTCTTAGTTCATCAAGCAATCACCAAAACCAAAACATGAAGATCAAGAACACCAAATGTAGGCGCACAACTAGGGAAAAACCCCTATATAGCGGAAAACCCAGTCATGAACTCTTCCTTCAGTAATTCAAGATGAGATAGACCAAGAGACTTTGCTCCTCCACCAAGTCAAATCTTTCTTATGACAGATGATCTCTTCCAATGTTACCAAGTGCAAGCTTCTCAAATATAACTTCAACCTAGAATTTCGACTCCTAGCTTCAGAACTTTGACACAACTTTAGGGCTGCAGTTTCGATCTAGCAACTTCACTAGCTTTAGCCTAGTAGCGTCACACCTTCAACCTTGATGCAATTTCCCAACCTTGATGCAGCTTTAGAATTTTGTTGCACATGAGAGAGAGAGACCCAAAAACTTCAATTCCAGCGTCCTTCTCCAACTTGACACTTTTTCTGCTCCCAGCTATTGCAGTTCGAACTTGTGTGAGATGATGTGACAAATGAGGTCGAGTCGCTCCAATATATAGGCTTCTTGTGAGGTTGAATTCCCCTGTTGAGGCCGACTTGGTGGAGGCCTAGAAGACCTAAAATACAATAAAATAAATTTATTCTTTGACAAATAAATCCCAAGAAGGATTCTTTACAATATGACATGGACAAGGACACTTGACATAAACCCTAGAAGTCTGCAATGGAGGCTATGACCTAAAAACAATTGACCCAATCATGAAACCCATGCTTTAATAAGTCAATTTATTTAATAATATTTTTTCTTTCTTTCTTTCTTTTGATAAATATAATACATCATGACTCAAATACAATTATGAAGATTGAGACTAGTTACATTCTTCAACACTCCCTTTTAACAAGGGAGGTATTCGTAATTACCTATATTTATAGAGATACATGGAAGATCTCCAAAATGAACTACAAAGAGTTCTAGCACTCTCAGTGCTGCGAACTAGATTCCCGACCAGGGTAATCTATTCGGGTGGGACTAAGATGGACTAAAGATTTTAGCTAGTCTAGGTACCATCAGGCTTACTAATTAACCATCAACCCAGGGATCTAGGTGCGTATCCAAGCTCAGAGCTCCAAGAGCAACACCACCCTCCCTCTTCGGGATCTAGACATCAAACACACATAGGTCGGCCATATGTCTTCCTAAGCATCCACCATTAGATGATTCATCTCTCCCTAATAAATTAGATATATCCATTTGTCCAAGCATGCTTCCCAAGTGTAAAAATCGTAAAAATTGGTAAACGTCGACAAAATTAAGATACCATAAAAATATCTTTAATGTTGAAATTTCTAAGTCTAAGCTGTTAGAAATTCTTCCTGCACTATCTGGTTTATTTCACCTACTTGTTTAATTTCTTAACAAGTTATTTAACCATAATCATAAAAATATTGAAAATAAACACAAATGCTTCTCAACCATTTGCAGATCATCAACTGAAAGAAATAGACAAACACACAAGGGACATCGTTATATTTGGACAATCGTCCTTGGAAAAACCAAACTTGGGAAAACCGGTGCAACAATTCTGAGGGTTTTATTATTAAGCAACTTTTCTTGAGTACAATTGGGTGCCAAACTGGCTCACTCGACAGAGTAATCAATCTGAGTAATGCCTATCTTCAGAAGCAGATATTCAGCAAGTCTGCTCCACGAAAATCTCTCCAACGCTTCTCTGAGGCTCTGCATTAGCTCTCTTGGCCTCTGCGTTAGCCTTCTGATGCTTTGCGTTGGCTCTCTGGCCTTTTGCGTCACCCATGCAGGCCCTTTGGCCCTCTACGCAGTCACTCTGACCCTCTGTGTGGCCCCTGTTGGCTCTGCGTAGCCTTCTCTGCCTCTATGCCGGTCCTTTGGCACTATCTCTGCCTCTCTAATCACTGGTTCGATTTCTCTCAGCAAACCCTGCTCTAGAAAATCGAACTGACTGATCAACTTGGTGTATCTCCAACTGACCCTCAAGTCTCCTCTTATACTTTTTCTGTGGAGTCTTCAATGGCCGAGATTAAATCTCTAATCAACGACTAAGATTAGATTTGGCTTGATCCATGTCATTTAGAACCTTCTAACTTAGTTTTATATTAATACCCATTAATATTTTTATTTTCCTAAGTTTATATTTAGGAACCCATTAAAAATATTAATTATTTTAATATCTCTCTAACTAGGTGGAATTTCCCCAAACCATTTCTGGGTCTTGGAGATCTCATGTGCTATAGCCTCTCCACCAATTTTCGTGGCTAGAGCACATCTGATTCTACCCCAAATCAATACTCCCTCCCAGCGTGGAATGTGCTCTAGTAATGCTCCACTACTGAACATCACCCTGATCATCCGGCACCAGTACCTGTGAGATGTTTGGCCTGCTGCCCAACATCCTCCTCACTGTTGCCTCTTGTACTGCTGCCTATGGCTTTGCCACTGCCACTGCTACATCTGTACTGTAGCTCCCTTTGCATCCGTGTTGCTGCTGGTCCTTTCTCCCAACACTGCATCTGCACTGCAACCCTCTCTCATCATGTTGCATCGTGCTGCCCATAGCACTAGCACTGCTACTGCTGCACTGCAACTTAGTTATTGAGACGTTGGTAACTGATCTACCCAACTACTGACATCCTTGTCAGGCTAGAAACCCTCTTGATGCCTAAGCTCCCTTTGCTGCCTTTGCACTGTTGCGACAACTCTGTGCCTCTCTTACTGCAACAAATACCTCTCTGCCTTCCTGCACTGTTGCAACCTCCTCTGTGCCTTTCGCACTGCTGCAACCCCTACTGCGCTGCTACAGATCCTTGCACTCTAGCACTGTTCTGTCGCTCCATCCGCATCTTGCTTCTATTGACATCCGTCATCTTGCTACTGTCACCCGGGGCTCCCGTAGCCAGATATGATCCAAGAGTTTGGGTACCTCAAGTATCCTGCCCCACATCTTTTGTAGTCCTCCTGACTACAGCGCGATGTCACCCCACCTCTTCTCTAGAGGTACATGAGCACTCATGGCACAGTCGTCATCAGTCTCTACTTCCTTTTCTACCTTAGCTGGTGCTGCCTTGGAGTCAGAAGCCTCTCCCTTATTCTTCTTCCTGGGACACTGGGTTGCATAATGGCCCAACTCCCCACAATGGAAGCACTTTATCTTGGATATGTCCTTCTTCTTCCTCTTCCCTTGCTGTCTTGCAGATGCCAAAGTCGCATCCTCTTCCTCCTCTTTCTTGATTCGTCTTCCTTTGTTGCTACTTCCCGCCATGGTCAGCCGTCTGATCTCTTCTTGGCAAAGAACTGCCCACAATTCTTCCCATCTTGGAAGAGTTGATCTGCTCAAAATGCTTTGGATGAATGTCTCCCACTCCTTGGAGACTGCATTCAGGGCGGTCCTCACCATTAACTCCTGATTTGGCGTGGACCTTATGGAAATAAGTTGGTCCCGAATCTCCTGCAACCTGTTGAGGAATAGATCTATCTGCTCCCCCTTCTGCATCTGATACGACCACAATTGATTCTCCAGTAGCATCTTCCTTTGCATGGAAGTGCCTTGATACAATGTCATCAAGGTATCCCACATCTCCTTTGTCGTATTCTTCTTGGCAATATACTGAACTACACGATCCTTGACCCCATCAAGGATTATGCACTTTGCCTTGGCCATTGCATCCTCATACCTTTCGTTATCAGCTGGGTCGACTGGGATAGCCACAGTTCTCAAGGCGAAGGCCTTGATGCGATGTCTATCCAGAACAGACAGGATCCTGGCCTTCCAGATGACAAAGTTGGATGCTCTGTCCAACTTGTCCTGATCCCTTAGTCCGTTCATTGCCATCTTTGCTCTTCTCTTCGACTCCCTCTGAGTCTCTACTTCCCTCCTGGAAGTTTTCTTCTAGACTCCCTCTGAGTCACGATTTCGCTCCTGGAAATCCTTTTGCCATCAGTTGAATCGCACCTCTCCAATTCCCTTTGCTCTTGCAACATTGATATGGATTTCTTGGCTAGAAATCTGCCTAGGTAGTGACTCCCTCTACTTTGGTTTTGTCTTGTTAGGTACTGTTCTGCTTCGACAACAACATCACTCCACCAACTTCACAATCCACAATCTGCTCACAGTTCCCTAGGCCCCAACAGCTGAAGAACCTGAGCCTCTTAGCTCTGCGCAATCCTAGCAAGGTTGAATCGCTCCTCTGCGTCACTCCTATCTGGCTAAGCAGGATGATGTGGCTGCTCGTGAGCCTCTTCTGTCTTCCTCTGCCTCTACGTTGGCCCTCTCTTTGGCTCGAAATGATGACGCAGGCCCTCTGCGTCACTCCTCCTCTGCTGCTTTCTGCTTAGGAACAACTTCTGTCTCTTGGGACAATTGTTTCTGCTGCAAATTCTCTGATTTAGCTGGTGCCTTCAGCTCTCCTGTGATCTGCAACCCTCTGATACCATGTTGAAATTTCTAAGTCTAACCCGTTAGAAATTCTTCCTGCACTATCTGGTTTATTTCACCTACTTGTTTAATTTCTTAACAAGTTATTTAACCATATAAATATTGAAAATAAATACAAATGCAGTCTCGACCATCTGCAGGTCATCAACTGAAAGAAATAGACAAACACACAAGGGACACCGTTATTTTTGGACAATCGTCCCTAGAAAAACCCAACTTGGGAAAGCCAGTGCAACAGTTTTGAGGGTTTTATTATTAAACAGCTTTTCTTGAGTACCACTGGGTGCCAAACTGGCTCACCCGACAGAGAAATCAATCTGGCAGTAATACCTCTCTCGAAGCAGATATTCGACAAGTTTGCTCCACGAAAATCTCTCCAATGCCTCTCTGAGGCTTTGCGTTAGCCTTCCTGGCCTCTGCGTCAACGTTCTGATGCTCTGCGCTGGCTCTTTGGTCTTTTGCGTCACCCACGTAGGCCCTCTGGCCCTCTGCGCAGTCACTCTGGCCCTAGTCGCTCTGGCCCTCTGCGCAATCACTCTGGCTCCTGCTGACTCTGTGTAGCCTTCTCTGCCTTTGCGCTGGTCCTTTGGCACTATCTCTTCCTCTCCGTTATGCACTCACTGCCCCTCGCTGCAACTCTGATCACTCGTTATATTTCTCTCAACAAACCCCACTCCAGAAAATCGAACTGACTGATCAACTTGGTGTATCTCTAACTAACCCTCAAGCCTCCTCTTATACTTTGTCTGATGAGTCTTCAACGACCGAGATTAAATCTCTAATCAATGGCTAAGGTTATATTTGGCTTGATCCATGTCATTTAGAACTTTCTAACTCAGTTTTATATTAATATTTTTATTTTCCTAAGTTTAGACTTAGGAACCGATTAAAAATATCAATTATTTTAATATCTCTCTAAGCGGGTGGAATTTCCCCAAACCATTTCTGGGTCTTGGAGATCTCATGGGCTTTAGCCTCACCACTAATTTTCATGGCTAGAGCACATTTGATGCTACCCCAAATCAACATTTAAAAATTGGTAAACATCGGCTAAGCCAAAAAGTCATGATTTTGAGATAAAATTGGGATGTTATCGAGATGCTCACAACACTCGTCCAAACACAAACCCTAATCAACGATAAAATTTCAAATATACATAGACAAGTAAACAGGAAGCTTCAGGGTCCTTAATCATCATGATGGCACTTATATCAAGTTATTCACATGCAACCAGTCGTAAGCTTTTCTTCTTTCATTTCTTCAGCAACATCAAGACATCCTCAATACATTGTAGTACTTTCATTTATTTTTTGATTTCTTCTTCAAGGCATCCATCATGATCATCATAATATGCTTTCCTTCCCAATAGGGGAGATCAACTACTTCCTTTTTCTATAACATCAACAAGTCTTTCATGGCTCCTTTCCTTCTTACTGTATCAAGGTCATCTTGATTATTATCATCCTTATAACTTTTTTCATCACGCTCATACAAACATCTTCGTTATTTTGAAGATTGTGTACCTCCAAAACTTTAATAGCAAAAACAACCAAATACATATATAGAAGCATGAAGTTAACCGTATCAAAGTTATGTCAATATAATGGAAGCATCAAAACAATCAAATACTTTAGACATCAAATACCTAAACCTGGTTAGATTCATAATAAGAGACACATTTTTTTGCTAGAGTTATTGTAATAAACCTTAGACCACATCATTGAAACTTAAAGCAGCTCAATCAATATATCAATCTCATTATATCTAGGGCCGCAATATTACTTTTAGGGATATATGACAGACTCTACTAAACCCTAGATTTCATCTTCGAGACACAAATCCTTAAATATCAGCAAGTAACAATTCTACCTTACATGTTAGATTATACTAGGGTTTGTTGCAAAGCCTAGATTTTATCAGCAAAATTAAACCATACAATATCATCATATCCTAGAATATCAATTTTTTATTAAAGTTTTGTTACAAATCCTAGAATTCACAAACTATGAGCATCAATAATTATGTTAGCATACTTACATATACATATCTAGGATTTCATAATCGCATACAACAATATCTACTAGGTAAACCCAAGACATAAACATCAATATATTAACAATAATTTTGACTAGGCTAGGGTTTCAAACAAACATACACCTAGGGTTTCATTCCTAGGATCTTACTAACAAAGGTTTTGTTCACAAACCTTATTCACCAAACCCTAAAGATCTAGGGTTTCAATACATAATTTAGATATTAACAACAAATCCTAAAGGGCTAGGGTTTCTATAGCAATACAAAAACCTAAACATCAAAAGAATAACAATTCTAGATATTAACAACCCTAGGTAGAGTAGGGTTTCATAATCAATATTGATATACCCTTAGGTTAGGGTTTTACAATGAACCTTTCTAGGGTTCGAAAAGAATGATAATATAATGCAGATAGATTCAATCTAATGATTAATCAACCTAACAAGAATCTTTGCGATTCAAAACCCTAGACATAATGATGTCAGTAATGTAAAGAAAATTTAAAAAGAAGAATGATTGTACCTTTTGCGTGAAGAGAACTTTATAACAAACTGATAGTTTAAGACATACCTTGAGTTGTTCCTTAACAAACCTTGTATGACATCAATTCTTGAAGGGCTTCCTTTGCAACATAACTTGTTCAATGCTTCAAGTTTATCTTCTGAAGTCTCCTCCATAACTTTTGTGTATTCTGCAGAGTTTCCTAACCAAGGAAAAATATAAAGAAAAGGTTATTAGCATACTATACAAACACATCTTGATAAGAGAGAGAAACCAAACATAAAAGATAAGGAGTAAGATACTTATCTTTGGTAAGATGGTGAGGGCTCCCTCTTAATCCAATCTCGAGGGATACTTACAACTTTATAAAAATGAAAAATGTTCTAACAAGATGTGTTAGACCTATAAACTTTGGAAATCGAAACATAAAATAAAACAATTTAAAACAAAGATAAAGCACTGAGAGGTTATGTGTGAGAGAGAGAGTGGACTTAGTAGTATAAGTCCTTGACTTTTGATTCTTCAGTCTTGTTCTTCTTAGGTGGATCTTCATTAGCAACCTTCACATGTTCTCTTTCTCTCTTCTTGTTTCTTGGATTCTCTGAACAATGGCTTTTGTAGTAACCCATCTTGTGATAGCGTAACACTCAATCTTGGATAGGTCCACTTTCTTCTTTGTCCTTTGAACTTCTTGAATGTTCCCTTCTTGTGATGAGCATAATAGGCATTTGAAGTGTTTTCTTCTTCCTCCTTGATGTTTACTAATGATATTCTGGCTTTTTCTTGACTACATGCATTCATTATTTGTTCAAATGTTGGAGTATCCTTCAAGTGTTAAGTCCTAATGCAAAGGCACTCAAAGATTTTGGTAGTCCTAGAAGGGTAGTAATTACGAGCTCTTTTTCTGGGACAACTTCATCTATTGCTTGGAGTTCATGTATGATTCGAGATATCCTTATAAAATATGATGAAACAATATCATCATTTGTCATCTTAACAGTTATTAGCTCATTCTTGAGGCTTGCTATTTGACCAACGTTCTTCATTGTGAATAACTTGGAGAGAGCGTCATACATTTCTTGGGCGGAATTTATGTTGGATATATATAAAATTAGGTTATCCTTAACTCCATCCACTATTAGGTTCATAACCACAATTTCGATTTCTCTAAACTTTTCTTTCTCTGAATCGCTTGATTCATCAATGGGCTTCTTGATTTTTCCTTGAACGAGATCCAAAACTTTGTTCTTTTCAAGAATGAGGTCTATCCTCTTTTTCCAGGCCCTGTAGTTGGAGGCTCCTTTTAATTTGTTTTCTCCCTTCATTGAGTTTGTCATAGTTCCTGTAGATAGTAGGCTTGTCTCTTTATATGATTCTTTTCCTTAATGACCTTTCTTTGATCTCCTTTTCCTTAATCGATATTCGACTTGCTTTTTTCCTTCTTCTTCACCTTAGCTTTGATACTATGTTAGAAAATCAGAAAGGCAAAAATATTTCCCCATATTGATAATTACTTATGATTAGCTTGAGTTATTATTATCTTTCTTATGTTCATCTTTTGCCTTAGTTCATCAAGTAATTACGAAAACCATAACACAAAGATCAAGAACACTAGATGTAGGCGCACAACTAGGGCAAAACCCCTATGGGAAAGCCCGGTCAAGAACTCTTCCTTTAGTAATTCAAGATGAGATAGACCAAGACCCTAGACCAAAAGACCTTTCTCCTGCACCAAGTCATCTCTTCCTTATGATAGATGATCTCTTTCAAAGTTACCAAGTGCCAACTTCCCAAATGCAGCTTCAACCCAAAATTTCGACTCCCACCTTTAGAACTTTGACCTAGCTTTAGGACTGCAGTTTCGATCTAGCAATTTCAGTTGCTCCACCTTGGCAGCTTCACACCCTCGACCTTGATGTAGCTTCACAACTTCGATGCAACTTCACAACTTTGATGCAGTTTCCCAACCTCGATGCAATTTCAAAATTTCTTTGCACATGAGAGAGAGAGAGAGAGAGAGAGAGAGAGAGCTAATTTTAGGATAACAATGGTATGTTCTATGCTTAGAGCAAGTTTACTTCAATTTTCTTTATTATCCCAATACCATAACCAGTGTAGCAATCACATCAACATGATGTAAAATGCAAAAAGAACATAAACAATAATAGTAGAAGACAAGCCAACACAAGAGGACACCACTGTGGCTAGGGAATTAGCTAGGGCATCATCTGTAGCTAGGGCATTATACACTTAGCCCAACGTATCTTCTTAGTGTCTCTCTTTCACCAAAAACCCAAAGACGTGGAGAGGAAGAGATCACAAGAAGAGTGTGTATCAAAATGACTTCAAGTCCTCTTCTATTTATACTAAAATGTAGATGATGAATAGACATGTCTATTGGGCTTCTAAGCCTACATAAGATGTTGGCCGACTTGACAATATGTCTTATAACACAAATAAATTCATAACTTCATGAATACTTGTCGGAATCAGATGACCTTTAGATCAATCCTACACCTCTCGATGAGAGGGATCCAATAAAAATATCAGCTGCCATAACTAAGATGACCCACATGGAGTTTGGCCTTAGTTGCCAATTTTAACACTCCCTCTCAACTAGGGAGAACTCCATCGGCTGATCCATATGTCCGACTGTACTATCTCTGCCTTCAGTGCCCTGCACTGCCTTGTTCATCTCTGCTCAGCTTTGCTCTACTCAGCTCAACTCAGCTCTGTTTTGCTCAGCTCTGCTCTGCCCAACTCTGCTGAACCATGAAGAAGAAGAATTGATCGAGAATGTCTCATACCATTCTCCACTGACCCGAAGTCAATCTCAGAGTGTGTACCACTAGTCCCAAACCAGTCCTCTACTGACTAGAAGTCAGTTTCAGAGTATGTACCACTTTCACTGGACCCAGACCAGTATCATTGATCCCAGATCAATGAAGGTCATCCTAGCATAGGGAGTATTGTAGATACAACGATGCATCCATCGGTACTACTATGGTCCCTATCCTCATTTCCTTGCTCATTGATCAGATGAGAGGTACTTCCCATGAGTCCTAGACTGCATGGGTAGGATGCCTCGACAAGAGAACTAATCATCCTGTCCACAGGAGAGCGAATCATCCTGTCCAGTGGATGCCACGTAGAACTAATCATCCTGGCCCACAGGAGAACGAATCATCTTGTTCCATAATCACTACGAAGAACAAATCATCCTGGCCCACAGGAGAACTAATCATCCTGTTCAGCGCGCACCACCAAGGTAGGGTGAGTCACCCTGTGGTCGTATGTTGCTCTAGTAAGAACCCCAAGCCCCCAGAGCTCCCAGAGCTCAATGTATGCAACATGTAGGACCCTCTTACAAGGGTCTCTCGACGACTCCAAGTTGTTTGGGAAAATCATAGATTTGATCTTTCCCCTGGGCTTTGACAGAGTGTAGCGACTTGTACATCATCTTAGTGTGATGGAGCCTCCTTGCTCATCGACTTACCATATCCCAGAGAAGGCAGTATTTGATGTCTATCTGCTAAAGCAATCATCGAATACGGGATTCCTTAATAAGAGAATCACAGTGGTATTCATCATGTGTACATACTACAAACAGCTCACTTAAGAGCTTCTGCAATGTAGCTTCACACGAGATCATACTTGTAGCTACGTATTGGTCTCGGTGGTGCTTATAGCAACCGACTTCTGCTTCCTGCTCATCCATGATATCAAAGCAGAATCCAAAGAGAACCGGCACTGAGAAGTGCTCTAGTGATTCTCCACACTACCTGCCTAGTCAACATTCAAATAATTCGACAGTGAATCACAATCCATGAGAGATTGTGCCCCGAAGATATCTCAGAAGATTCTAGGCATCAATCTAGTGAGGCTCAATCAAATATGAGCTCACCATTCTAACTGCAAAACATATGTTCGGACGGAAGTTCACAAAGAACATCAATGCGAATGAGTTTATGAAACTCAGAGGTATTTCCCAAATCTGGTCCGACATCACTACCATATAACTTCTGAAAGTTAAGATCCACGAGGCAGCCATAGGCTTGCAGTTTATCATTCCGCATCTGGAATCCAACTCCCTCTTACTTTTGCAAATGAGAGGGTCTGCACCTGTTAGAAATAGGTCGTCCTCATTGGGTGCCGGTATGAGAGGCCTATCATCCACAACCTTCGGGTAATCGTTTGGATCAGTTTCACTCCTGGTGAATCTCAGCTTCATCCGACATCATCAATCCTCTCATACTACGCCCGAGGAGTTTTGCTTCAAGCCATAGAGGACTTTCTTCCACCTGCATACGTGAGATTCCTGATCATCAATCTCAAACCCCTCAGGTTGTTCCAAACCTGTGGATCTGCTACATGAGGGGAATGGTCCCCTTGTAAGATTTTTCTTTGGTACATCTCAGACATGTACTTTCATGCTCTTTTTGAATTCAGGCATCCCTGTCACCATCTGACTCATAGACCTTCGGTGCTATGTGTCAATGGACATGGTCCCCAGTGGATAACCCTGAACTCAAAAACATCTTTGAAAATTCTATTTTCAAACACGTACCTTTCCATTGATGAGTGCCACCTTGAAACCTTTGACTTCCATTGCTGGAATGGACACCAGGTTCTTCTTGCGATCAGGTACATAAAAGAGATTCTGTAAATGAATTGAGTTACCCTCATTCAATTGAGGGATAACATTCCCTACACCCTTTCCAAGATAGGTGGCATCAGCTCCAAGTATAATCCACGATCGTTTCCATCTCTACCAAATTAGAGAGTGCACCCATCTATCTGATGAAGTGCCTTGAAGCACTACAATATATAAGCCAGATTCCCGAAGAATCTGAAGGAGAGGGCTAATACAAGATAATGCTTCTTTATCTTACAGAAACAACGTTTGATTCTTCATACCTGGGGTTCCTTGCTTTATTTGAAGAGTCGACCATTTCCTTGATGACCTGCATTACCAGTCATTCCTTTGATCATTGAAGATGTCCCTGGAATGATTGTTATCTTCATCAAGAGATGTGTCCCTGCCATTCAGACACTCCTTCGCACAATGGCTGAACTTATTGCAACCAAGGCATCCGCCTTTCCTTCCACCCTTAGATCCGAACTTCCCAATGAAGTGATCTTTAGGTAGGCCATCAGAAACTTCCGCTGCGCCATTCTGATAATATTCTCTGCTTCCACTTCACCCTCGGTGAATTTGAAGAGGGATGAGGAACCCATTGATCCTTTTGTCCTTTCCCAACTGTCTTCGGTGATTGCTCTTTCACTCTTGCTTGGGCATTGTCTTCACCTCAGCTCTGATACCATGTTAAGTTTTGGGTATTTTCTATGCTAGAGCAATTTATTTCAATTTTCACAGTTAGCTCAATATCTTTTCCAGATTAGCAATCACGTCAGCATTAAAGTAAACTGTAGATAGAACATAAATATAAATCGCAGAAGACAAGCCAAGACAAGAGGACACAAGATGTGGCGCTAGCCAGGGACAAACCCCAATGTGGGGAAACCCTTGATCAATTCTTCTTTTATGTTCTTCAAAGTTCAGTAGAGAAAGAGAGAGAGATAGTACATTTACAATAGAAGTCAACATTTTGACTTTTGATATCTGCATGAGATCAGTTGAAGACATATTGCTTCAACTGATTCTCCAAGGTGACTGCTTCACCTATCGTAGTGTTGCATTTCGTCCATTTGCTGCACCTTACCATGTAGCACCATGCTGTACCATCATAGTGCTGGACCTGGATGATTGAGTTGCTCTCATCTGCTCTCATCATTATGTTGCCCATTATGCTGCATCTTCCATCATCATGCAACCCTATTCATCATCATGCTACTCCTTACTTAACATGCCCATTATGCTGCATATTCCATCATCATGCAACCCTATTCATCATCATGCTGCCCTTTGAGATTGCTACAGAGGTGGTCTCTACATATTCCTACACCTTACTGTAGGTTATCGTGATCTGAGACTATTCATCCTTATCATTCTTCATTATGACTGAGATCACTATGCTGAGGTCATGACCATGTTCATGAGACAGAGTGCATTTCTGCAGGATCACTGGAATCCTTCTCATCATAATCATGTCGGGACTATGACTGTATCTAGAAAGTAGTCTGAGACAAAGAGTGTCACTTCAAGACCCTCGTCTTCACAAGTATGTCGAGACTATAATGTTGCTTTAGTGATGACTGTGATCACCGAGACTGGGAGGAGGCTAAAACTATAACAAGACAGTGAGGAGGCCGTAAATATAGTGGATAGACTTTCGACATCCATCCTGTAATTGCCCTTCAAAACATCAGAAGTATCCGAGTTCTCTATACTATACTCACTGTAATTTTCCTTGAGATTTCAAAGGCATCCGAGATCCTAAACCTCATTGCAAAGATGTCTGAGTTGTATGTGTATAAATGTCTCCATGATTGCGCATAAGGTGTCTCCATTGACTGTGTATAGATGTTTCCATGATTGCGTATAGAGTCTCCGTTGTCTGCGTATAAAGAGTCTCCATGATTGCGTATAAATGAGTCTTCATGACTGCGTATAGAGTCTCTATTGACTGCGTATAAAGAGTCTTCATGATTGCGTATAAAGAGTCTTCAATGACTGCGTATAAAGAGTCTTCATGACTGCATATAAGTGAGTCTTCATGATTGCGTTGGATCATCATACTGTGGCTAGGGCATTAGCTAGGGCATCAGCTAGGGCATCATCTGCAGCTAGGGCGTTATACACTTAGCCCAACATATCTTCTTAGTGTCTCTCCTTCACCAAAAACCCAAAGACGTGGAGAGGAGGAGATCGCATGAAGAGTATCAAAATGACTTCAAGTCCTCTTCTATTTATACTAAAACATAGATGATGAATAAACATGTCTATTGGGCTTTTGAGCCTACATAAGATGTTGGCCGACTTGACAATATGTTTTATAACACAAATAAATTCATAATTCCATGAATACTTGTCAGAATTGGATGATCTTTAGATCAATCCTACACCTCTCGATGAGAGGGATCCAATAAAAATATCAAATGCCATAGATAAGATGAACCACATGGAGTTTGGCCCTAGTTGCCAATTTTCACAAAATCCTTTAGGTTGGGACATAAAAACATTCTCTTTTAGATCTCCATTCAAGAGCAGTTTTTACATCCATTTGATGGACTTTCCAACTGTTTTGAGCTGCTAGGGCAAAGAGTGTCAGGATGGTAGCCCATTTTGCTGTGGGGGCAAAAGTCTCCTCATAATCGACCCCTTCCTTCTATTCAAAACCTTTTGCCACAAGCTTGGCTTTGTGCTTGTTAAGTGAGCCATCAGCTTTATACTTGTTCTTGTAGACCCACTTGCAGCCAATTGGTTTGGTTCCTAATGGAGGATCAACTAGCTTCCAAGTACCATTCTTTATTAGGGCATCATACTCCTTTTGCATCACTTCTTTCCATTCATCATGAGAAGCAACTTCTTTGAAAGAAGTTGTTTCAAAATTTGTAGACAAATTCAATTCACAATCATAAGAAACATCCATATCAACAAGTGAACCAGAGTCATCAATATCACCTCCATTTTGCCAGTTTGAATTTCTAGTTCCTGTCTTTCCGACCTCATCAGGATGAACACTTTCAAGTGTCTTTGTTAGCCACTTTGGGGGACCTTTCTCAAATGGTCCAGACTGTTCTGTTGTTTGAGTTGGGACTGAATCAAGATTGAGTCTCCCAATTCTATCAATCACATCACTTAAAGTATCATCCGTCATTGGAGTTTCATGCGGGGGAGAGAGTGCTTTAGAAGAAGATTCCACAGGTTGATCTAGTATAGGAATCCTGTAAAGTTTTGTAGATGTTCTATGCAAGAGCAATTTCACTTTTCTCACAGCAATCATACAAGTAGATAAGCAAAATGCAGATAGAACATATAAGCAGATCTTACAGAAGACAAATCAGAAACAAGAAAAATGTATGTGTTCGTTTCGGCGGTCAACAGGATGCTTCTACCAGCAAAGTCTCCTTTGGTCAACCAGCCCAGCATGTGTCACAACAACCCTCAGATGTGAGTTGTGTTCTAATTCTCTCCAACTTTTCCTGTATATATATACATCAATGAGGGTGTGTGACACATCTGTTGGGCATGTGAGCCTACGTTACAAAACTGGCTGACTTTGCACATATAATTTATTAAGAATAATAAATTCAAAATATAAGTTTTGCTCATCGGATTAAGACTATTTTTATATGGATTTTACACCTCTCAGAAAGAGGAATCCAACAAAAATATTAGCCTCTTAATCTGAGCATCAGAACATGGAGTTTGGACCTAGTTGTCCAAATTTAACACTCCCTCTCAACTAGGGAGAACTCCATCTATTAGTGCAATTAACATCGTGAGTCATCCCGCCGAAACTTGCTTTGCTGGCTTCTTTATTTCAGAACAGAAGTGGGTTAGTCACAAAGACATCATTCCCCGACTGACATAATCAGTCCAGAGGTCCCAGACCTCACAAATCTTGATCCCAGATCAAGTGGTTGGACCATGCCATCCTAGATAGAGAGTACGGCAATCACTGATGCGTCCATCAGTCTTTGCTAATAGTCTCTAGCTTTTCCACACCTCATTGGCCAAATGAGAGGTACTTCCCATGAGCCCTGAACTCAATGGGTAGGATGCATACGGGGCACAGATTAAATGAGTGGCGAACCAGCTCAATAATCACAAGGGTGGGGCAGAAGCATTATGAGTGCTTATAGCTCCGAGAAGCTATCCCCAAAGCCCCCCAGAGCTCCCAGAGCTCATTGTCCAACAGGACCCACATCATAGGGTCTTTCCACGACACCAAGACTCTCACGGAAGGTTAGGAACCTGACCTTCCCCAGGGGCTTAGTGAGAATATCCGCGACCTGCTCATCAGTTCCTATATGATCGAGCCTTACGGCGCCTCGCTGTACCATATCCCGGATAAAGTGGTACCTGATATCAATATGCTTGGATCGGTCGTGGAACACAGGATTCTCAGTCATACGAATCCCACTCTGATTATCACAGAGTATTACAGTGGTATCTAGCACATGTTGGAACAGCTCACTAAAGAGCTTCCTCAACCAAACTGCTTCACAACAGGCCATACTAGTAGCAATGTATTCGGCCTCCGCGGTGCTCAAAGCCACCGACTTCTGCTTCCTGCTCATCCATGAGATCGAAGCAGAACCAAGATTGAAACAGCATCCAGATGTGCTCTTACGATCCACCACATTGCCAGCCCAATCGGCATCAGTATATCCCCGGAGTATCACACTCTCGGCAGTGTATCTCAGCCCATGGTTTATCGTGCCCCGAAGATATCCCAAAAGATTCTTGGCACCAACCCAGTGAAAATGATGAGGCTCAACCATCTGTTGACTCAAAGTATTCACTGCAAAACATATGTCCGGACGGTTGTTCACTAAGAACATCAAAGCTCCTATGAGTTGACGATACTCAGTAGGATTGGCCAAGATAGGCCCTGCAGCGCTGCCACTCAACTTCTTAATGTTGAGTTCCATTGGTGTCGACACGGACTTACAGTCCACCATCCCAAATCTTTCCAGAAGCTTCACAATATACTTTCCTTGAGAAAGGAAAATCTCTCCAGGTCTCTGCCAGACCTTCAGGCCTAGGAAATAGTGCATCAGTCCTAGGTCTTTCATCTCGAACTCAGCAGCAAGCTCCCTCTTACATTGATGAATGAGAGGGTCATCACCTGTCAGGAAGAGGTCGTCCACATACAGTACTAGAATGAGAGGCTTTCCTTCCACAACCTTAAAGTAAAGGTTTGGATCAGCATTGCTTCGAGTGAAGCCCAACTTCATCAAGTAACTATCCATCCTCTCATACCAAGCTCTGGGTGCTTGCTTTAACCCATAGAGGGCTTTCTTCAACCTGCAGACATAAGTGTCTCGATCTTGAACTTCAAATCCCAGAGGTTGTTCTACATACACCTCTTCCTTTATTGCACCATGCAGAAAGCGGTCTTGACATCCATCTGATGAAGACTCCATCCTTGCGTAGCAGCAAGAGCTATGATGGATCGGATGGTGGTATATCGAGCCACAGGTGCAAATATATCGTCATAGTCAATTCCTTCCTTTTGAGAGAAGCCACGGGCAACAAATCTTGCCTTAAATTTTTCAGCACTCCCATCAGATCCATGTTTAATCTTGTAGAGCCATTTAGCGGTGACAACACCAAGACCATGACCCTCGATACATTCTGCCTCTCCAAGACCAAGACATCAATTCTTTTGCTCGAACACTGCTGAGGTCAACATGACTGCTGCATCATTGAAGTGATCACTCTACTGTACTGCTGAGATCTTGCTTCTTCATTAAGCAACTGAGGTCTTCGCTGTGACTAATACTATGATGACTGATTCATCATATCTCCATCACCATACTCTAGCTGAGATCATATACCAAGAGTGTATTTCATGATCAAGACTGTAAGGATAACTGAGGGATCACTGTGATCCTCCTTATGCTGAGATTGTGAGTCTTACATCTATCAAGACTGTGATAACGTTATGGATCCTTACCATTTCTCTTGATGCAGAGACCGTAGTTGTTACTATTCACTGAGACTGTTTCTTCTTATCACTGTGATATTGTTCATTGCAACGAGATGACAGTGATTAGCAATGTGCCTTTGATCTCATCGATACTGTAGCCAAGTGTATCACTGCGCTGAGATTTGAGTAGAGTATAGATACACCGAGATTATTAATCCAGACTTCATGCTACTACTGTGTCCTGATCCACAGTCCTTTCTCCTTCATCCATCCGAGATCTACTCAACTATGTCACTGTTGTGACTGTGGTTCTTTAATACGCCAAGACTGTACCTCAGAGACATCTCTATGCTGAGACTGTCTATCCATTCAGAGATCTTGCTACTCCATCTATCCCGGATCCAACTTGACTTCTCTTTTCTTATTACAGAAGGCCTGCGCCTTTATAAGTGAATCTCTGCTCAATTCCCGAACGCTTCAGCATTCACGTAATCTGAGCAGTTATATTTTACCGCCACGTGTCAGACATATTTCTGACCACGTGCTTCTACCAGAACCTGCGTACACGCCTACGTTGTTTCCGCAACCTGCACGATGTTCTCCGCTGCCTGCTCCAAACACCCTGTCACATATATACAAACCAGCATGTATATATATTACCGCCCGCGTGTCTGTCGCTGGTCCTGCAGATATTCTTGTCCACGCGTCCACCGCTGAACTATTATTTTGAACCCGACAGTTGTCACACCTACAGAGCTTTGCACGCTGCCCTACCGTATGCTTACAACTGTCGGATCCTTCAACAAATCTGCCACGTCGTTAGCTTTTATATGTTACTGATCTAAGTGCCCAGCACTTATGTGAACTTCACCATATAAATCCCCGTCTACGTGCATTCTTGGTAGACCCGCGCTGTATTGTAACCTCCGTCCACATGACAGCTATCAATGTTCAACACAATTCTCTTTGCTGTTTGCGCCTGTATATACTTGTCCACGTGCCGTCCTGCAACCTTATTGTTTGCCCAACGCACTGCCACGTATATATAACCCTGCGAATGTAATTTCTATTGCCGTCCACGTGACAGACTTTGGTTCTGTCCACGTGACAATCCTTAGTCTGTTCGACAGCCACGTGCTGCCCTTTTAATACAGTCCTGCACGATCACGGTGCAGTTGCTTTCCACATGTCAAACAACAGATATACCTGCGCCTTTATCCGAGAGTTTTAATACCCGAATAATGCTGCGCCACCATACATAGATTCGCTGCTCGAACCAGTGCAACCCTTCACTGTTTATTTAACATACCAGCGTATGTAATTCTGCGTATATGCATATTAGTCCACGTGTCGCTGTCTGCTCCGAAGTACCAGTGCATATATGCCTGAAATACTGGCCACGCGTTGCTACAGGCTCCCACGTCCCCGGCGTACACATATACTTAAATCTGCGTATATGTCTAACTATCCACGCGTCAGACCATCCACACTTCTGCGTAATAGATTTCTGACCACGCGTCGTTACCCGACTGCTCACGCGTATACATTCAAACCGGCGTCTTATCTTTGTCTGTCCACGCGTCCGATTATCGACCCTCTCACCAACAATCCCCGACTGCTTGCAGCGTATATAAATGTCCAGCATATATATATATAACTTATGTACTATAGCGTATATTGTCCAGCGATTACTGCCCATCGTCAGTACAGTTTACCGTATATATAAAGACCATACACATCAAGACCAGATACATATAAAAACCCTATATACTGCTGGAGCAAGATCATATATATCGAGACCCTGTCATATAACGGTGATGCCATACATCTTGTATCAATTTTCACACCAGAGCAATATCACATATCATCACAGTATCGTGATCATATCATATGCCATTATAACCAGGGATATTATGCGAATGTCATACCACATCAAAGAGACGAATGTGAGACCATGTACCAATGCGCTTGTATGAAACCTCCGTAGCCTCGGTGAATATACATAAGATACATTTGCATACTCTGTTTGTATATATAAGTCTTTGGCATCCTCTGCATGTATATATATAACCTCATCGATGTGTACAGGACCTCTGTGACTTATATAACGTTGTATAAAACCTCTGCAGCTAATATCACTCCTCTGCGATGCATACAAGGCTTCTGCGACGTGTACAGGACCTCTGTGACCTATATAATATTGTATAAAACTTTTGCGGCTGATATAACTCCTCTAAAATGCGTACAAGACTTCTGCGACGTGTACAGGACCTCTGCGTGTATATATATAACCTCATGCGATGTGTACAGGACTGTCCAGCGAATGTGTATAACCATAACTGCAATGTATGACATGATTGCCCAGCGTATAATTGCACAGTGTATACATAACTCCAGCTACACCTCAGGACTGTGGAATTTAGACTGCGGTTGACTGTGTCCTTTTATTACTGCGTCCACCATTTATCATACAGCGTGTAAGTTCCTTAAGAACAACACATATATGTATATATTGTGCTCCATAATATTTCTACAGCGAAGCACATATATATATCGTTCCCCGCGTATGGCTGCGTGTCATCATTATCTGCGTGTAAGATACTCTATGAACTGCGCTCTGACAACAATGTATATAATCCTTTATGAATAGCGTATATGATCCTCTATATAAAGGCATCCATTAACTGCGTTTAGGGCTGCTTAGAACAGCGTATAAGTTCATGACTGCGTTCCTCGTTAGGGCATCATGCTAGGCCGGCGAAATCTAGTGTGAATCTCCTTCTCCAAAAACCCAAGACGTGGAGAGGAGATCACTTGAAGTGAGTTTGTCTTCACCTCAGCTCTGATACCATGTAAAGTTTTGTAGATGTTCTGTGCAAGAGCAATTTCACTTTTCTCACAGCAATCATACAAGTAGATAAGCAAAATGCAGATAGAACATATAAGCAGATCTTACAGAAGACAAATCAGAAACAAGAAAAATGTATGTGTTCGTTTCGGCGGTCAACAGGATGCTTCTACCAGCAAAGTCTCCTTTGGTCAGCCAGCCCAGCATGTGTCACAACAACCCTCAGATGTGAGTTGTGTTCTAATTCTCTCCAACTTTTCCTGTATATATATACATCAATGAGGGTGTGTGACACATCTGTTGGGCATGTGAGCCTACGTTACAAAACTGGCTGACTTTGCACATATAATTTATTAAGAATAATAAATTCAAAATATAAGTTCTGCTCATCGGATTAAGACTATTTTTATATGGATTTTACACCTCTCAGAAAGAGGAATCCAACAAAAATATTAGCCTCTTAATCTGAGCATCAGAACATGGAGTTTGGACCTAGTTGTCCAAATTTAACAAATCCCCCCTTCAAGATGTGGAATCTGACTATCAAATTCTTGAAATGATTTTACATTTGCGAATCTATCCAAGCGATCAAGTTGCTGTTCAACAACATTGTTAATTTTGGACGATTCAAGAAAGATTACATCTCTAGATGCAACAAACTTTTTATTGACTTCATCATAGAGACGGTATGCTTTGGAGGTGTTTGAATACCCCAGGAAGATACACTTACGACTTCTTGCACCAAGTTTGTTTCTATGTACCTTTGGTGTCAAGGCATAATAGGTGGAACCAAAGACCCTGAGATGCTTTACCTAAGGAATGTGGCCATACCACATTTCATAGGGAGTCTAGTTTCTGATAGCATTAGATGGACATCTATTCTTTATATATACAACACATAGAACTGCATCAGCCCAAAACATCAATTTTACATTTTTGAAAAATGTCATGGAGCGCACCATATTTAAGATTGTCCTATTCATTCTTTCAGCTACACCGTTCTGTTGGGGATTATAAGGCACAATTGTTTGATGTTTGATCACATGTTGGCGAAGATAGTTTTCAAATTCATTTGAAGTGTATTCTTTTCCATTATCAGTGCGAATAGAGCCAATATGAGATTGTGCATCATTTTTAATCCATGTATGAAAGTTCTTGAATTTTGAAAAGCAACAGATTTGTTCTTCAATAAATAAACCCAACACATTCTGGTGTAGTCATCAATAAATGTCACCATATATTTATTTCCATTTGTAGAAGGAACAGGCATTGGACCGCATAAATTTGAATGAATGAGTTCAAGTTTTCTATGTGCTCTTGAATGTGAATCATGAAAAGACTGTTTGCTATGCTTTCCTAGAATGCAAGCATCACATTGCTTAAGTTTCCTAGGAATTGTAGGCAAGCCAATAACACCATTTTTCTTCAACAAGCGGAGGCTGTCATAGTTCAAATGTCCAAATCTAGCATGCCATAATAAAGTTGATGGAAGTGTACCTTCTTCATAATGAGAATTGTATGAGAAATGTTGTGCACGAGTAGAGGTACCCTGCAGCTTGAGAAGCCTTTCTTCTTCTATCTCCCTCATGACAAGTGAGTGGTCAGATTCTTTTCTCACCTCAAACTTGCCATCAAACATATGAATGGAGTGACCTTGCTGATGGATGTGGACCAAGGACAAGAAGTTTCTCTTCAGCTGTGGGAGATATAGAACATGATGCAGAAGGAAGTCTGGAAGATCAGACAATTTAAGCGTGATTGTGCCAAGCCCTGATGGCTTGAGTTTTGATTGGTCTGCAAAGTATAGTGCTCCATCAACATTGTCAGTAAATTCTTCAAAAAAATCTTTTCTATGAGTCATGTGGAAAGTTGCTCCTGAATCAAACAACCAATCATTTTTCCAAGAAGCAAGTGAAGCATTAAATAGGTCTTCATTTACTCCAATATTACTTTGTGCCACAACATAATGAACGGATTCAAGTGCTTTACCTTTGTCTATATTATTAGTTTTACCTTTGGGTTGGTTTCTTTGCTGCTCAATTTTGTCCCAAGGTAACTTGCATGTGGAGGCATCATGTGATCCATTTGTTTTGCAGTGTATGCAGTGCAAATCTGACTGTTCTCCTTGAGAGTGTCTTCCCCCCCGCCTCTGAAATATCTTCCTCTTCCTCTTCGACCACCTCTTTCTCTGGAATAATCTTGGGCAAGATTCTTTTCTTTATGAGCAAGGAATACAGCGTCTTCAGAAGATTCAGGGGCTGTCTTCTTTCCAAAAGATTTATCTCTTTCAGCAAATTTTCTCACAAGAGAGTCAAAGGTAATATCTTTGAGATTTCCATTTGCTTGCAATGACTCAAGATAATTGGAGTAAGTAGGATAATGTGCCTTGAGAAAAGCGATAAGAGGAATATCCAATTCAACCTTAGTGGCTTTGATATCATGCATTATAGATTTTACTTCGGATGTAAGAGCAAGAGGATCATGTTGAAATTTGGTACCGGAGGACAGGTGGTTCCCTAAGGCTTTGATCTTTGGCCTAGGGAAAAGTGTCCAAAAGAATTTAATTTTTCTCCTAAAGTAACTTTATAATTTTTATAAAGTTAAATCTAATTTGAAAGTGACTTTAAGTGATAAAGTTACTAAGTCTAATTTTAAAGTGACTTTATAAAGTCAATGAAAAATTAGAAAGGAAAAGTGACTTTGGAAATAAATGACTAAGTGGGTCTTTATTAAAGTGGGGTGAATTAAAAAATAGAAAGTGAGATTTAAATGAGCATTTAATCTCAGCCATTGATCTAAATCTATTTCAGCCATTGGATTTAGGGATCACCCAAAAGTCATTTAGGGTTGGGTTAAGGGAGGAAAAGGAGAAAAAGATCATTCATTCTTTCATGAGCAGATTGGGAGAAGGAGAGCAAGAGAGCAAGGGAGATTTCTGGACAAGGAGGAGAAAGAGGCAGCAGTTTGGCACACACACCAAGGCAGCATTTCAGCAAATCTGAACAGCATAAAGAACAAGCAGAAAAAGGCAGATTTAGTGAGCAAAACAGTGAAAAAATTGATTTTCAGCACGAATATCGAGGAGGCGATTTTCTGCACGAATTTCGAGGTCTGTCCGTACAAGTCCGTACGGCCGTCCGTACAGTCCGTACGGTCCGTACATCCGTACGTCCGTACAGTCCGTACATCCGTACGGTCCGTACAGTCCGTACAGCCATTTTCAGACTGTCTGTTAGCTGAAAAAACAGATAAGTTTGCTTGCTGGAAAATTTCTGTTTTTGCTGATTTTTGCTGAAAAATATTTTCTCTGTAAAAGGCATTTTCCAGAAATAAAGAAGAGCTCTCAAACTGGTTTTCCCCAAGAGTTGTAGGGGGTTTTTCCAGGGTCAAGTTGACCAAAAATCACTGAGTTTAAATGTGTTTTTATGGCTGTTTTAATTGCTGATTTTTTATTTCTGCAATTTCCAGCACTCTGAAAAATTTCCAGAATTTGTGTTTTCAGCAATATTTATTTTTTCAGTCTGTTAAATGTATGGCTATGGGAATGGGCATTTAACTATATGGGAGAAATAAGGTGAAACTGAAAACCGGGGTGGGAAACAGAAAATTTTACATGGTATCGGAGCTTGAGCGCTGAAGGGCAGTTTGGGACAGCAAAAGGAAAAAAATACAGCTGCTGATTTTTTCACTCAGAAAATTCCAGCAAGCTGATTTTTCATAAACAGCAGTTTTATCTTTACCACAGCAGTGCTATTTTTCAGTTTTAGGACAGCAAGATGTCATTGGGATTGAGGGTGGAGGATAGGTTGGATGGGCATACAAATTACAGCGTTTGGAAGGAGAGAATGCAGAGTATCTTTGAGGAGGCAGAAGTCTGGGATATCATGGTGCATACAGCACAGCACCCTGTTGTTGTGCCTACTGATGCTACTCAGTTGGCAGCTTATAATAGAAAGAACAACAAGGGTAAGAGGCTGATTCTAGACGGAATCAAAGACCATTGCATTCCTCATGTGAGAGGAAAGAGCAATGCCCATGAGATGTGGACAGCATTGTCCAATCTCTACCAGAGTACCAATGAGAACCGGAAGATGGTCCTGAAGGAGAAGCTGAAGAACATTAAGATGGGGAATGATAGTGCAGCTGGATATCTCACAAAGATTACCAATGTGAGAGATGAGTTGGCAGCGATTGGAGAGGCCATTCCATCCACTGAGTTGGTGCGTATTGCAGTGAATGGCCTCCCCCGTTCATGGTTGAACTTTGCTGATGGGGTTTGTGCACGTGAGACCCTTCCCACATGGGAGAGGTTTTGGGATGATTGTATACAGACAGAGATCAGGAAAGGACAGCTTGGGGCAGCCAAGCCAGTTGAGCAGGATGAGGACGTAGCACTGGTGGCAGGAGGCAAGAAAGGCAAAGGGAAGAAGCAGGCTTCCACAAGCGGTGGTGGAGGCAAAGGCAAAGGTAAAGGTAAACAGGGTAACTCACAAAAGGACTATTCCAAAGTGAAGTGTTGGAATTGTCAGAAGATGGGACACTATGCAGTTGTGTGTCCGGAGAAGAAGAAGAAGAAGGGGAAGACCCAGGATGTGGCAGCGTCAGCTGAGATTGAGGACTTTGCAGGTCGTTTTGACCGGGAGTTTGCGTTCACTACATGTGAGTCCTCTAGTGCAGGATCACCTGCCACACAGGTTCAGAGGGAGCATGCTTTTCCCTCGATTAGCGGAGCATCTACAGGTATCTGGTATGTGGACAGTGGGGCTTCACGTCACATGACAGGAGTCCGGGAGTACTTCTCAGAGCTTTCAGAGAGTGGCACTGATATTGAGGTAGTACTCGGTGATGACAGAGTTGTTAGAGCAGTCGGGGTGGAGACAGTGACATTTCAGAGGGAGTCCAAACCTCCCTTGAAGGTGTCAGAGGTTCTTTATGTGCCAGGGATGAGGAAGAACCTCATATCCGTCTCAGCGTTGGAGGACAGAGGATATGAGGTACTGTTCAGGGAAGGACAGGTGTTGATGTATCCCAGGGGCTCTCCAGCTGATTCAGCTAGAGTGATAGGTGTACGCCATGCAAAGGTGTACAAGTTTGCATTCCAGCCCCCTTTGGCATTGAGTTGTAGTACCGACAGCAGAGCTAGCAGTTCTGAGCTATGTGAGATTTGGCACCGCAGGATGGGGCACATGTCTCATGGAGCCTTGAGGACATTGCGGGAGATCACTACAGGTGTGCCAGATTTCAGTACTGATCACCATGATACTTGCAGAGGTTGTGCGATGGGCAAGTTTGCCAAATCCCCTTTTCCCAGCAGTGACAGCAGAGCGACGGGGATACTTGATTTGATTCATTCCGATGTGAGCGGTCGGATGTCTCATGTTTCCTTGAGTGGATATGAGTACTATGTCTTATTCATTGATGATCACTCCAGGAGGACCTGGATTTATTTCTTGAAGACCAAGAGTGAGGTCTTCAAGCGGTTTCAGGAGTTCAGAGCTCTTGTGGAGACTCAGACAGGTCGAAAGATCAAGTCCCTGAGGTCGGACAATGGAGGAGAGTACACCCTTGGAGAGTTTGTTGACTATTGTGCAGAGGCAGGCATTAGGAGGGAGTTCACTATTCCTTACAACCCCCAGCAGAACGGGGTTGCAGAGAGGAAGAACAGATCCATCATAGGGGCTGCCAAAGCCATGTTATATGATCAGGGGTTGCCATTGTTCTTGTGGGCAGAGGCCTGCAACACAGCTGTTTACTTGCAGAACAGGAGTCCGCATCGTGCCTTGGGGCACATGACTCCGGAGGAGGCTTTCTTTGGGAAGAAGCCTGATCTTGGTCATCTTCATATCCTTGGATGCATTACATACTCCTATATACCCAAGGAGGAGAGGACCAAACTAGAGCCCACCGCAGAGAAGGGTATCTTTGTGGGCTACAGTGAGACCTCAAAGGCCTTTCGGATTTACATTCCTGCACAGAGGAAAGTTGTTGTCAGACGGGATGTGAAGTTCGAGGAGGACAGGGCCTTTAGGAGGTCACGGGAGTTAGAGTATCTGGATCAGCCAGACCCTCAGCAGCAGTTGAGTCAGTCGCAGGGATCCAGTGGGCAGGGATCAGGAGGATCCGGAGGTACATCTATGAGGATGTCAGGTCCATCAGTGAGCAGTGGCTCGCCGAGCCAGAGGGGTGGTGCTCCGGGCAGCTTACAGAGCAGTTCACAGAGCAGTTCACTAGGGAGTCCACTGATGGACAGTTCACACGGTACCTCAGCTTCTACAGGTTCAGGTGCAGGCAGGAGGACAGCAGACAGACAGTCAGGAGTTCAGGCTACTGATGGGGATGAGGAGGAGGAGTTTCATTCTCCTATGGGAGAAGCATGCTCAGGGAAGAGGAAGCCCAAGTGGCTTCAGGACACCTTGAGAGATGCCACATCTGTTGCTGAGCCGAAGAGGCCGGTCAGAGAGAGTAGACCACCTGAGAGATTTTGTAGCTATATGGCGATGGTTACCAGCATCCTTGACTCTGAGCCTTCTAGCTATGAGGAGGCAGCTAGCCAGCAGGTCTGGAGAGAGGCCATGCAGGAGGAGTATTCTTCTATCATGAAGAATGATGTTTGGGAGGTGGTGCCGAGGCCTGAGGGCAAATCCGTGGTTACTTCCAGATGGCTTTACAAGGTAAAGCATGCTGCAGATGGCAGCATTGAGAAATTCAAAGCAAGGTTTGTGGCTAGAGGGTTCTCACAGGTAGAGGGAGTTGATTATGAGGAGACCTTCGCTCCCGTGGCTCGATATACTTCGATCCGCTCCATTATATCGATAGCAGCAGAGATGGGTTGGAAGATCCACCAGATGGATGTGAAGACCGCATTTCTCAATGGCTTCATACAGGAGGAGGTGTACATTGAGCAGCCACAGGGCTTTGAGGTGCATGGGAAGGAGTCCCATGTGTGCAGATTGAAGAAGGCCCTTTATGGCCTGAAGCAAGCTCCCAGAGCTTGGTACTCCAGGATAGATGCATACTTGTAGGGGATGGGTTTCACAAAGAGTGAGGCAGATCCGAACCTTTACTTTATTGTGATTGGTGAGGAGCCTCTCATTCTGGTGCTGTATGTGGATGACTTGATCATTACAGGTGCAGAGAGACTCATAGAGCACTGCAAGAGAGATCTTGCAGCGGAGTTTGAGATGAAGGACATCGGCTTGATGCATTACTTTTTGGGTTTGGAGGTGTGGCAGGAGGAGGGGCATTTCTTCCTGGGGCAGGGGAAGTATATTGTGGACATCCTTAGCAGATTCCACATGGAGGATTGTAGACCCATGTCGACACCGATGATCACCAACTGGAAGAAGCTTCATGCTTCGGATTCCGAGTTGGTGGATCCCACATTGTACAGGCAGCTGATTGGTTCCTTGATGTATTTGGTCAACACCAGACCAGATATCTGTTTTGCAGTCAACACGATGAGTCAGTTTATGTGTGAGCCTAGGAAGGTTCACTGGGTGGCTGCAAAACACATTTTGCGGTACTTGCAGGGGACAGTGGATTATGGTCTGGACTACAGGCAGGGAGATGGAGTGAGATTGGCAGGATACACTGATTCTGATTGGGCAGGTTGTGCTTCTGATAGGAAGAGCACTTCAGGGTGTTGTTTTGGGTTGGGTTCAGCAGTAGTGTCATGGTTCAGCCGGAAGCAGCAGTCAGTAGCACTGAGTTCAGCGGAAGCAGAGTATATGGCAGCCAGTCTAGCTAGTTGTGAGGCCATCTGGCTTCGCAAGATGTTGTTTGGCTTATTTGGTCAGCCGTTGAGACCTTCAGTGATTTACTGTGATAATCAGAGTTGCATTAAACTCACGGAGAATCCAGTATTTCATGACAGGTCAAAGCATATCGGGATCAGATATCATTTCATCAGAGACCATGTTCAGAAGGGAGCTGTGAAGCTTGAGTATATTTCCACTGATGAGCAGGTTGCAGATATTCTTACCAAAGCCTTACCACGGGGCAAGCATGTCTACTTCAGAGACAAGATGGGTGTGGTGAGGAACACCTTCCTCGGTAAGAGGGAGTGTTGAAATTTGGTACCGGAGGACAGGTGGTTCCCTAAGGCTTTGATCTTTGGCCTAGGGAAAAGTGTCCAAAAGAATTTAATTTTTCTCCTAAAGTAACTTTATAATTTTTATAAAGTTAAATCTAATTTGAAAGTGACTTTAAGTGATAAAGTTACTAAGTCTAATTTTAAAGTGACTTTATAAAGTCAATGAAAAATTAGAAAGGAAAAGTGACTTTGGAAATAAATGACTAAGTGGGTCTTTATTAAAGTGGGGTGAATTAAAAAATAGAAAGTGAGATTTAAATGAGCATTTAATCTCAGCCATTGATCTAAATCTATTTCAGCCATTGGATTTAGGGATCACCCAAAAGTCATTTAGGGTTGGGTTAAGGGAGGAAAAGGAGAAAAAGATCATTCATTCTTTCATGAGCAGATTGGGAGAAGGAGAGCAAGAGAGCAAGGGAGATTTCTGGACAAGGAGGAGAAAGAGGCAGCAGTTTGGCACACACACCAAGGCAGCATTTCAGCAAATCTGAACAGCATAAAGAACAAGCAGAAAAAGGCAGATTTAGTGAGCAAAACAGTGAAAAAATTGATTTTCAGCACGAATATCGAGGAGGCGATTTTCTGCACGAATTTCGAGGTCTGTCCGTACAAGTCCGTACGGCCGTCCGTACAGTCCGTACGGTCCGTACATCCGTACAGTCCGTACATCCGTACGGTCCGTACAGTCCGTACAGCCATTTTCAGACTGTCTGTTAGCTGAAAAAACAGATAAGTTTGCTTGCTGGAAAATTTCTGTTTTTGCTGATTTTTGCTGAAAAATATTTTCTCTGTAAAAGGCATTTTCCAGAAATAAAGAAGAGCTCTCAAACTGGTTTTCCCCAAGAGTTGTAGGGGGTTTTTCCAGGGTCAAGTTGACCAAAAATCACTGAGTTTAAATGTGTTTTTATGGCTGTTTTAATTGCTGATTTTTTATTTCTGCAATTTCCAGCACTCTGAAAAATTTCCAGAATTTGTGTTTTCAGCAATATTTATTTTTTCAGTCTGTTAAATGTATGGCTATGGGAATGGGCATTTAACTATATGGGAGAAATAAGGTGAAACTGAAAACCGGGGTGGGAAACAGAAAATTTTACAGATCATTATTTTGTAATTTGAGAGTGAAGAGTTTAATCATGAGTTGAACAACTTCAAGTGCAGAGTGTGAGTCATAGAGTTCTTTCAGCTTTTGTAAGGCTTCGAAAGCATTTGAAAATGACGAAATATGGCGACTCACCTCTTCATTTACAGATGCTGCAATTAATGCATAGGCTTTGCTGTTCTTATTTTCCCAAATGGCGAACTCCTTGTTTGAGGTAGGCTATTCTGGCTCTTTGTCTTCGTCTCCAACACACACTTCTTTCCACAACTCATTGAAAATGAGGGTGTGTTTTATCTTTCGGGACCACTCAGGATAGTTCTCCTTGCCAGTGAGAACTACTCCCACAATAGATATGATTGAATGCATTGTAAAATCTGAGTGCTGTAAAAATACTTCTGCTGGCAAGAAATGCACTTCTGGTGGTAATTTTGTAAAAAAATTACAATTCTGATATATATAGAGCAGAGGTATTATATGAGGGAGGGAGTATATGATGGAGGTTTATATGGGGGAGGGCTTATATGAGGGAGGTGGGTTCATGCCCCATGGTTATGACTGACGAGACACGTTATATATTAAAAACAGTAATATATGGTATGCAGAGGGTGGAATATTGAAATAACATAGTATTAAAATGCATATGACAGTGTAATACCAATGTAATACAATGTAATACATTCAAGGAGCCCGCAAAGGGTGGTTTCAAAGGGGCATTGGTATGACAGTACTATATTGAAACATAGTATTATAATGAAACGTAGTGGGTATTCAAACGCATGGCAGAGGACTGGTGGTATGTGTAATATTACACCACAGTTATATTAAAAAAACACCCGTAGCATGGTAATATTCTGGACCAGCGTTCAATGTATGAAACAGATATGGAGTTCATTCAACGTATGCAACGGATTGGGAGAGCATTAACTACAACATTAAGGCATTAACCAAGAGAAACATTCATATGGAATTAACCACAACATTCATATGACTGTCGAGCGGTAATAAGGGGTATTAAATAGCCAACATTATATGTAATACCACAATGTTTAATCCAATCAGTTACCATTCCTCCGCCTGCGGGAAGAGCCACACCAAGGTCGCCCGAGTCTCGGCCTTCCTTCCTCCTACGCACTGTGGCAACGATCAGACATAGTCCTCAACATTTCTTCGACTGCGTGGTTCAACCTCGGTAGCACAATGAGTAAGGAAAACTAGTGTATGCCTGTGGGAGCATTACACAACGTTTGGACAGAGGCCAGTGTTTGGAGTCTATGAATGTACACCAAATTATCACGCAGAGGACAAAAATCAGACAATGATAACAGGCAGAGAAATGACAGAGTCTGGAGCTGCTAGAAAAATGGTGTAAAGGAGTTACAGGAGCGGAAAACTAAAAATAGAGGCTGGCTCTGATACCATGTTAGACCAGGAGGCAACTTCTTAAATCAATTCATGATATTCATTCAAGTTGGTCTTTATTATATACATGAGAGAGAGACTATTCATTTCATCTCTCGGTGACTCTTCATATTTTCTATGATTTATTTACATCAATTACAGTTATTCACCCAATCCTGATAATTAGGTGTCAACAAAAAATAACATCTAGTTTCTTTGATCCTTGTCAAAATAATCTTGGCCGTTGATAAACACATCCAGATATTTTAATCTTGGCCCTTGATTTCTTATTTTTAAGGAATTTTCGAATTTATCATTTAATTTCTTTTTAATTAGCTCAAAATTAATTATTTAGAGCTAATTTCCTAAAAAATTTGACTTTGACTTAACCATCAAAGTCCAAGGGTCCAAATTTTCTTGAAAAAGACAATATTCCCTTGGTGGAGGAATACCTTTAAAAATTTATTCTTTCAAACCAACGATTTTTTCCATTTGGAGAATTTATTTTCCTAGACAATTTAATTTTGACTCTAATTAATTAATTTTCTGGCTTAGGATTTTAATTTTATTTTGCCAGAAAAATTCATTAATTTACACATGAGGGGATTAATTATTTTTTTCCAACCTTCTAATACATATGGTTTTTCTTTTACAAGACTCAAAGAGGGAATACACATTCGTCTTAGAGTCTCAAGTCACGTAATCCATTTGTGACTCAATATGATCTAGTAAACCAAGTGATTTGTAATAAAATATTTAGCCAATTAGCTTAAATTATTCCTAAACCACTTTTACATCAGACTTGACTAAAACACTAGGACTCACCTAATAACTTGACAATAAATTTCACCCTCGCTTTGGAGGTTTAAGCTGGAGGGAAAAAACTCTTCTGATTAGCCATGTCGAACAACGCAGGTAATTAGTGAGGTTAAAAAACCTCCTAGGATGGAATTCGTCATCAAATTATAGACTTACCTAGGTTGTTATATAGACTCATGGTTTTACTAAGATCATTTACAATATATAACTTGCAGAATAGGATGACTATGACACATGGACTGCTGATATGTGATCCGATCCTTATTGAAAAAATTGGTACTTCCACTTCCCTAGAACTTTGACAATCTAAGTGCAAGAAGTGCCTTTTGTTGTTAGTCACGTGATTCCTTGACTTGTGTGGGAGAGATATCCGATGCAGTGGATTTACGTGTATTAAACCTTGTATTCCTAGATTTGGTAATAAAAATGATTACTCTTTGTGACCAATTTCACAATGATTTACAACATTTGTAACTGGTTTGATAGTATTTTGAGTTCACTGGTCTTGGGAATATTCTCTAACCAATCAAATTTTTCTTTATTTCTTTCTTTTGACACCCGTTCGACTTAAAACACTGTTAAATTCGAATTTCTAATCTTGAATTTTACTAGGGAATTCACCTTTGAAGCTAGTAAGCACTAGGGCAAAGTGACATGGACTGTGTGAGGCAACATTGACACTTTCCCTGTATGTTCTGTTTGATTCCTTCCAGTTTTAAGTGATTAGAAGTCCCAGCAACCATTTTTTTTCTAGCCGCAGAGAAATTTGGTTGTGTTCTATGGCTACATCCCATTGTAGAATCCAACTGTTATACGCTACTGGAAAGAGCACCATATGCTAAACCCTTGCAACAACTTGCTGACATTCTGCAAAGTCAAGAAGAGAGTCTTAACATGAAGGAATAGTGAGGCTCATATTGGCAATGCGGGTGGTCAGATAGGCAGGCAATCACTGGATCCAAGCTAGGCTTGATAGGTTCTCCAGTGGTCATGCAATCCGCATAAAAACTGATGTGATACAGGGTTCAGTTACTTTCTAAGTCACCTGGTTCATGCATGAAATTGAGGACGACTAAATTTGAAAAATAAATTCACCAGTGCAAAAGAATATGATAAAATTTGCCATTAAGTTCAGTGAAGACACTTACGAGACTTCTGGTATAACTTAAATACAAATATTTTAAACTTCAGATTTGACCCAAAGGTAAATCAAATTAAATGTCAAGACTGAATATATAATATATGGTTTTGGTTTAAATTTTTTTATTGTAGGTTTGGCATTGTTGAGGATCATAGTCATGTTCAAGAATAACACCCAAATAGGGCGGGGAATTGAACCGGTGACTTAAACATCTAGGAGTGCCTTAACAGCGCACCTGATCACTGTCTATCCTAGACCCCATGGAATTTTTATGTTAAATTTTAACAAAAGAAAATCTGAACATTTATTTTTGAAACTTACAAAAAATCTGCGTGGCTGATTAAATTTACCATTCGATTTGCCACTGCTTGCGATTTGATGAAAATAGAATTTATTTGAAAGAAATTGCTATATTCTGTGACTAAGAAACTTACTTTTATGAATCTTTAGTTGCATGCTAATTTTATTTTAACTGAAGTGATTTTGTTCCTGTTTTTAATCTTCAGGTGCTTCGTGTGAGCCAAGATTCTTGAACTCTACATCTCAGCTTGCAGAGCCTGAAGAGATTCCAAAATTTGCAAAATTCTCTTTGCAGTACGTGGAAAGGGAAGAAAAACCGGATGGAGTTGATGATTGGGAGCCAAGGTTTGCTGGACATCAAAGTCTTGAAGAGAGGGAAGCCTCATTTTATGCCCATGATCAGAAACTGAAGTGTGGCTTTATAAAGGGTCCTAAAGGGACTCCCAGTACTGGATTTGACTTATCAGAAATGGATGCTGCGTTTTTGAATACCTGTCATATTGCAGTTTCTTCATGTATCTTTGGAAACTCAGATAACTTGCGGACACCAACTGGTAAAAAGGTAAAAGCTATATATTTTTTTTTGGTTTTGACTTGTATATATATTTCTATTAATACTTCATACCACCTCAGATACAATGTATGGTGCATTTTTAGCTTGTAATATTGTTCAGGAGTAACATATATCTCTATTAGTAGGATTTAAGCAAATTAGATGCTTAGAAGAATGAAAATTTGGATTTTACATTGCTTTCCACCTTTTGAATTTTGTTAGTCATTGAAGAGTTTTTGACTTATTCAATGTTAACAAAATAAACATCTAAATTAGTTGTTTAAGTCGCAACATTCTGATGTTAAATTGTTTTGCTAATGAGCTATTCTTCATTGCTTGCTTAAAGGTATCTTTTATTTTATTTAATATATATATATATTGATATCCTCCCATTAAACTTTGATCAATCTTGTCCTTTGAATAGCCTTGAAGAGAGCTTCATGATTTTATGTGTAAATTATTCTAACGACTGTTAATTATCCAATGTGAAGTGAATCTGATGCACATTTAGCCTTTTAATTGTGTATTTTTGAAATACTTGTACAATTTTGTCTGTTAATCAAATTCTCCTCTCTCTAGTTTCCTGAAAAGAACGATTTTGGACTACATAAACATTATGTAAGTTCCTCCCATGTATTGTTTTTCTTCAGAGTTTGACCATAGCTTTTGCCTAGAGTTCTAGTGATACTAGTTTGGGGTTGCGAGCTTTCTAAGTTCCATTAACAAGAAATAGCTTTGACTTAAGAGCTCTGACAAATCCATTAACAAGATAATAGCTTTGACTTAAGAGCTCTGACAGTTCCATTAACAAGAAATAGCTTTGACTTAAGAGCTCTGACAGTTCCATTGGACAGCAATGCCTTCAGCTTATGAGCTTTTGCAGTTCATTTAGTAAATGGATCAATCATATGAGTTTTCCCAACTTTAATCGAGCAAACATGGATTGATCTTAAAAGCTTTGCCATCAGCTAGGCCACCCTGAATTAGGGACTAGATGAATTTAACCTTTTTGGTCCTTAGGGTCCCTTCCAAAGATTTCAAAATCTGTATAACCATATAGTGATTTGGTGGGCTACTTTCTCCCCTCATAAACTGTCATTGAATAATTACACTTCAGAAAATCTCAACAGTAAATGCAGTGAAACAGTAATGATCATAGAAAGACAACCATGCACAATAGAAACAACAAATTTTACCCTGGGAAACCCAATCTTGGGAGAAAACCCAACATCTTTTCTCATGATAAATTATTTTTCAACAAGGTTTACAAATGCAATTTGTCTAGAAATATGTGCCAATAGTCAAGTAAAAAACAACAGTCAAATCTGCTCAATCTTCAGCAAGTCATCACCGGTCAAAACCAGTCAAAACAGTCAAAATCAGCGCTTGGTCAAACTGCTGCCTGTGGTCAACTTCGGCCCTGCAGCTGGTCAGACTGAGGTCAAATCTGCACATGGACTGCTGTCAATTCTGCGGTCAAACCCTTGGTCAATTGTGGTCAAATATGAGGTGAAACTGTTTGTCAAAACTCAGTCAAAACAGAGAACAAACAGTCTTGTCAATGTTGGTCAAACTCACCTTTTCTCCTCACATGTGTGGCCAAGAGAAATAGAAATGAAGAAAAGATGAACTCCAAATCAGATTTCTCCTTGCTTGGACTTGTTCTTGCTTGGTGGAGAAAATGAAATGTCACATCATCTATATATACTAGTAGAATGGGGTGAATTAACCCAAGGGATGCGTCCCTTCACCCACCTCGGCCGACTTGTCATTCAAAAATCACTTTTTTTTTTTTAAATTTAATTCTTCATAATTCTTGTAGGTCGACTTAGGCATGCGGGTTGCCTGTGGTCAACTTCACCCCTGCAGCTGGTCAGACTGAGGTCAAATCTGCACACGGACTGCTGTCAAGTGTGCGGTCAAACCCTTGGTCAACTGTGGTAAAATCTGAGGTAAAACTGCTTGTCAAAACTCAGTCAAAACAGAGATCAAACAGTCCAGTCAACGTTTGTCAAACTCGCCTTTTCTCCTAACATCTGTGGCCAAGAGAGAGATAAAAATGAAGAAAAGATGAACCCCAAAATCAGATTTCCCCTTGTTTGGACTTGTTCTTGCTTGGTGGAGAAAATGAAATGTCACATCAACTTTATATAATAGTAGAATGGTGTGAAATAACCCAAGGGACGCGTCCCTCCACCCACCGGGCTGACTTGTCATTCAAAAATAATATTTTTTTTTTCTTTAATTTAATTCTTTATAATTCTTGTAGGCCGACTTAGGCATGCAGGAATACCTCCTAATGCTACACAAAAAAATCAACACTTGGGACAACTAGAGCATAGGTTGGTTCAGGTAGTATGGAGAACCATTGTTACCAGACTCGGAATTGGCAATAAATCGGCGAGGCAAAAGAGCGAAGAGTTTTAATCGGATTGGGAAAAAATCGGCAAAAAATCGCTGAATTCATTAAATAAAAATATACACATATATTGAATTAAAAAAAAACATTTTTCATTAATATTTGGTAAAGGCATGTCCAAACAATGCATAATATAAATAGATGTCCAAAATATCATGAATGAATAAGTATTTCATATATGTTATGAGTCCAAACGTGATCCAAAGTATTGAGTCTTGACTCCTGAGTCCTAACCAGTGACTACATAGTACATAGAACCAGAAGCATATGCTTCTAAAAGTTTACAAAAAACTGCATACTAATCAGAAAAAAATCAGTAACTAAGAGTCTAAGACTCTTAAGAGTGAGAACTAGAAGCGATTCCTTCCACTCCTTCGCTTGCTTGACTCTCAAAGTTCTCCAAGTCATGAAGGCTTAAAAGAGGAGCCTCCTCTAATTGGACCCAGTCTGCCGCATTTGTAGTTTGCAAATCTATCTCTTCAAGGTCGATTGGTGAATGATCCAAACCTGTCATTATCATGAGACATTGAAATGTGAATTAAAGTTTCACTTTGAAGTTTGAACTTTAAAGTACGAACTAGATTATGAAACCTTCAAATTCAAGCTCTCGAGTCTCACCTAGTATTTGTTTGTTGTGAAGTCGTAGATTGTAATGGACAAATACAAGGTCATTCAAGTGTTTTTGTGTCAATCGGTTGCGCTTCTTAGAATGTATTTTCTCAAACATGCTCCAGTTGCGTTCACAACATGAAGCACTGCATGCTTGGTTTAAGATTCGAATGGTAAATCTCTTCAAATCCGTATCACTACCAAAGTTTTGCCACCAAAGACCTAGCAAGTGGCAAGGGTTTTTGAGTAGAAGTACTAAATAGTAAAAACTTAAAAAGACAAGAAAATTTAATAAAACATTTAACATACAAAATAAAGTTTAAACAAATTTAATGAATTGATGAAGCCTTCAAACTGGGTACCTGGCAACCTCTTAGACCTTTCTCTTATAGCACTGGTATAGGCAAACAATTTAGATGGCACCCTATAATCTTGTAGTTGGGAAAAGACATGACTTTGATATCTGGATCAGGGAAGCACCTTTCCATGCATGTCATAAGTCCTCTGCCAACCTCCCCATCCTCATTAAATTTGCTCTTATCATAAAAATATTGTGGGTTTAAGAAGAACCTAGTAGCATGTAAGGGGGAATGCAATTGCCTATCCCAACGTGCATCTATAATGTCCCAAAGAGGCATATACTTTGTCTCATCATCCCCGTATCTTCTTTTGATGGCCTCCTTTGCGAGATCCATCACCTCATAAATGTAACCCATAGCGAGTTTGGCACCATCAACCATCCTGAAAGTTCAAGCATTCAAATTTAAAGAAATATGAAACACTGTAAATAAAAAGAAGCTTGAAATGAAAAAGTTAAAAGACTTGAAGTTCCTGAGAACTCTAACAAGGGACTCCGTCACAACGATAATCTCTTCGGCATCTTTCCAGGAACCATCATTAAACACAAGTGCAACAATTCCGATGCCTTCAAGGGTCTTGGAATGTTTAGATGCCATCCACTTAGGTCCCAAGAACATCCTCTTCAGATTTATCTTTTGCTCAACCACAGATTGCAAAGATATGAAATTTGTTGCAAATCTAGTCACTGCAGGTCGAACAATTTCTTTACCTTTAGTGTATTTTCTGATCGTGTTTAGGACAATAGTGTGGTTGTATAGGTATTTGGTTATGGATTTTGCCTTATCCACAACCTCATGTATCCAATGAAGTTTACCAATGTCCTCAAGCATTAAATCTATGCAATGGGCAGCACAAGAGGTCCAAAAAATAGTGGGGTGCCTAATCTCAAAAAGTCTACCAGCAACCATATAATTAGCTGCGTTATCGGTGACAATTTCTACAACATGTTCTTCTCCCACTTCTTGAATGACTTCCTCCATCATTTCACAAATAAGTTGGGCAGTCTTAACCTTGTCTGAAGCATCCACTGATTTGAGAAACATTGTGCCTGCTGGACAAGATACAAGGAAATTTATTAAAGTTCTATTCCTCTGATCTGTCCATCCATCACTCATGATGGTGCACCCTGTTTCTACCCATGATGAACGAAACTCAGATAGCACAAGCATGACATCTTCAACACTCTCTAACAACAAATCTGTCCTAAGGCTCTCTGATGTAGGGGCTTTGAACCCTGGACCTGCAACAACAACTACATCATAGCTTGCCAATAAGGACTTCTGGCATAGTGGAAAGGTATGTCAGAATAGTACCAAAAGTTGTCAATGGCCTTCCTTGCCTAACTATGGATATTTCTTTTCCAACGAGTGGCATCCAAGGTAGGTTGGGAACCGGGTTTTGTGCGGGGAGCAAAAAAGGTGTTTATGTTTCTACCTCCAGTGTTGAAGGAAGGACTCATTTGGCCTTGAGTTTGAATTGGACTTGGAGGCATGTGTGGGAAATTTGGGAATGACATTGAGGATTCAACAAAGAGAGGTGACAAGGGGGTAGTGGAAGAAAAACCATCAACTCCAAGAGTTCTTATTTCACTATTTTGCTTTGCTTTCTTGGCATTACACTGACGCAACATATCAATGGCCAAGGTTGCTTGGTGTTTGACATTATCGTCAACCTTGTTGCAAAGACCTATATCATGGCCAGGTATTTGTGCAAGGTGGAACTTGAATCTATAAATGCCTCCACTACATTTCGCTTTGCAAAATTTACAAAGGAGCTTGGGGTCTCAGGGAAGCGAAGTCCTCCCTCGGCATTGTTGTTGTTTTGGACATGTTTAATTTGTGGCTTTTGTTAAGATTTGGAGTCGTGGCTTCTATTTAATCTGTGGCTCCTGTGAAAGACAATAAAAAATTAAATTTAAAAATGATCCAAAAATTTAAAATATGCTAGAAATCTAAAAAATTAAATGAAGACAGATGTCAATAAACATATAGAGACTATGCAAAAGGCAAGTGAGGATCACTGTGATGGAGCAGTATTCTAATGTACCTTGCAGTTCCTTCTTAATATCTTCTTGCTTATGTTGTTACAATTCATAACATTTATAGCATTTAATAGTTTTAACTTTTTACTACCATATTACTGTCAGTAAATGTAAATTATTTATATCATAATTTTGGTAGTGTCATTATTCCTAATACATGATGAATCAATTTTTTCATTAATGTCATAGTCTTCTTTCTTTGCATTATTCTGCCTAACCTTTTCTTTTTAGTTTCCGGATCTTTGGATTCCTTAGACATGGCTTGATCGCGCTGCCATTGTTTACGCATAGATTTAGAAAATTATTACATCTTGTTTCCATCGGAGTTGTGGCAGTCATGGCAGTCGGTGATTGAACTTAAAATTTCTCCTTCTTTTAAAAACCACAACAGTATTTGTGGAAACCACTGAAATGTCCCATAAACATACATGGTATAATCTAGTATGGTGTGTCACTTTATTTTTATCTGAACTGTACAGTGAGACCAAGTTACAACCCACACTTTCAATCAGCAAAATGCTCATGTGTTAGTTTATTTCCTTTGACGTGTAAAGTGGAACCCGACCACTACCCATGTGTTCAGACTTGCCATGATTTGCTAAAATCAATAACAATTAAAAAATAGACAAAGTTATAGTCTTAAAATTTTATTGTCGGTCAATCAAATCCAAATTTTTATTCGTATGTTAGAGCATAAACCTTGAAGACAGATGTCAGTTGATAAATTGGAACAGACGGTTGTCGGAAGCAGAAAAAAGTAAAATGGAAACCAAAAACCCATGAGAGATTGAGGAAAACCCGTCTTGACTCTTCTCTGCCCATCTGTCTGGAATGCAACTTCTCTTCGATTCTGCGGCGTCGTGGACGGTGGAATGGGCTTCTATGCGGTATCGTAGTGGAATGCGGCTTCTCTGCGAGTCTGCGGTGTCGTGGACGGTGGAATGGGCTTCTCTGCGACGTCGTAGTGGAATGCGGCTTCTCTGCGACGTCTGTCTTAGCAACCTCTGTCTCGGCAGCGAAGTGAACAAGCAAACGACAATCCAAAACCCGATAAAGCGACAATCCGAAACTGGCGGAACTCGGGAAAAAAATGCGAAATCGGCCCAATCGCAGACTCGCGAGTCAAACTCGCGTTGACCATGAGTCAAACTCGGTCAACGCGATTTGACTCGCAGAGTTTTGACTCTGCTTGTTTCATTGGCGATTCGATTTTAACTCGCGAGTACTCGTCGATTCTTGTTACACTATGGAGAATAAAAGGGCAAATCCTCAACAACCTTGGGATTGTTATATTGTTATATGGCACTCACCTCCATGTTGGACCTTTCAATGACCTACAAAGTGACAATTATAATAGGTTATTGGGGGAGGGAGGCATAGGGGCTAGTTGGTATTTGTATTTCTATTGCATGCTAGAATTGCAAGGGTTCATCTTGGTCTTCCTCGTTTTGTTTGGGATATGCTTTCCATGTGAGAGCTTGTTTATCTAATTGACACACATGAGAGTCCCTTGAAGACCCTACTACCTATGGGTAGATACTAGTGGACATTAGCCTTCCTAGCTTTCTAACACAAGACATAAATGTTTGGAAGGTTTGGGGATTCGAGGGGCTTGCTTTTGCCTCACTTGTGACAATCTTCAATCAATATTTTAAATGGTTTCTTCCAATGTATATTCCAAGTTCATGTATTCATTTCCATTTGCTTCTTCCCCATGGTTTCCTTGAGTTTTGCATTCCACTCTGATCGATACTCCTTTATTAGTCTTTACTTGGAGATCTCTCAGCATTCATCATAGAGACAGGTCATTCTTGTGGGCAGCTTTAGTGCTCACATTGGGAGGATCTATACATTGATCCAATATTGGGCAAAGGATATTTTTGGCCTAAATGAGGTAGACCCATCGATTGTTGGGGTTCAAAGATTCTCAAATGATGCTTCTTATCACATCACGACAAATGGGGTCACCCTCTCAAGCTTGGCGAATCACATTGTTTCATCATTCTCAATGAACTCTAATGCAACTAAGATAGCGATAAGTACACTTGTTTTCCCACAATGGTTGGATTAGTGTTGTAGTCTTAGTCTTGGCAACCAGTGTTTGCTACCTTAGATCTTGGACCTCTTTGTCTCCCCATTGATCGCCATATTTGACCACACCTTCCTTGCTTCTACCCTACAAGATTACCCTCCACCCATGTGATATCCTCAATTTCCTAAATGAGTTAGGAATAGCACAATTTTGACAATTTTGGCATGGGATACATTTTTAGTATAGGGACTTAGGAGAAAAAGGAGAAATTACAGCCTTAGTGGAATGTGGGGGCCACAAAAAGGAGCCAAATCAACCCCTAGCGATAATTTGCACTTGTGGAGGAAGAGCGAGAATAAAGGGGTGTGAGTTAGTGGAAAATGGGGCCCACCAAGTGAGAGAGGACCAACTTCTATAAATAAGGCAAGGAGGCCTTCATTTAGGATCTTTTGTCTATCTATCTTCAGAAATCGAACTCTGTTGTAGATGTTTAGTGCAAGAAGAGTAGTGTTGTTTAGCACAAGAGTTCCACGCGGAATTTTCCACCCTTATTTCGGAGAAATTTGAGTGTCTTCCTAGTGAGGCAATTTGGGAATCTAATTCAAGGCTTCCATCAAGCTTAATTGTAGAAGAGTACCTAGTTCCGCGCAGTGCGTGGATGCGGAGGCAACTTGTGGATCACAATTTGCTGCAACTGAAGTTGGTTAGAGGATTTGAGCATTTGCAAGAAGATTTCTCATCTTGAGGTTGGGACTTTGGCATCATTTTGTAGGGTTGGAGCTCTGTGGTAAATTGGAGGGCTGAATTTATCTTATTTGGATAGTGCGCAAAGCCGACTGAGCAGGGCCTGCGTAGAGGCAGGGGAAGACCCTTTCCCGAAGGAGTTGTGGTTGGAGAAATATGGTTATTTCTAGATGAGAGTTTGCAGTGATTTGGGAGGCTTTCTAGTAGGGGATTTTGGGCATATTCAACAAAGCATTTTTCTGTAGTGCGCACAACCATCAGGAGAGGGCAATTCACACTTCTTGGGGACTTCCGGGCAGCTGGAATCAACCCAAACCCTTTTTGGGTTTTTGTGGATTTGGGGTGAGGAGACCAAAACTATTTTTGCAGAATTTTCTTGGCTATATTGAGGGAAAAATTCCAGTTCCATTCTAGCAGCAATTGACAAAATTTTTGGGTAGTGCGTGTTACCAGTTTGAGACATTTTCAACCCTTGGGTCATCCTATTACTACTTGGGGGTTTTGCATAGCTTGCGAAAGGAAGCCTAGGTTCATTTATTCTTCAGATTTAATAAAATGGCTCACCCAACATTGCATGAAACGGGGATACGAAAGCGTCTTTTCCCAAAAATCTAGGGAGTGAAGCGTCTTGGAAGCGTCTACTATATATATATATATATATTGCACATATATTAAAAAACATCCCAAATACCAAATTTGTTGTAGAAGACATGAAAACATGCATATTTTTACATAAATCAAGATAGATATGGCATCCATGATTCCATTGTACATCAATGATTAATTATTCGAGCATCAATCATCTAGATTGTAGCAATTACAAACATACATCAAATTTATTAGCATATTATAAAACATAAAACGTTTAGAGGTTAAAATCATCAAACATTCAAGTAACTTATCTAGCAAGTGAGCAAATGTCAACATTAGTCATGTCCAAAATTCAAATTATAATGTTTACAAAATAGGCCACTTGGCCACTACCAAGACTCAAATACACACTGAACTAGGAAGAGTAAGACAAAAAAGTTCAAATTCACAAGAAGCCTACAAGTCTAATCTATGACAAAAGCAGTAAATTGTTAATATATCTACTAATCTCTTCTCCTTCCACCACAGATATTATGTGGCGGTGGGCCTCCACGTGGTGCCAATGAGAAGATGGTGGAAGTGGACATTGTGGCACTGAAATTGATGAAGATGAAGCTTTTGTTGTTGGTGTTGAAGCATGGAACTTGGGAACCAAGGTACTAGATGGGGGTGGCATCTCAACTCGATCATGATCATCTTGGATAAGAGCATCCTCTAATTGCTCTAAGCACAAGTCTCCATTCTCCAAATTGGGCTCCTCTGGATTTCTGTCCCAAACCTTAAGGTATTATTAGTCTCCGCATCATCACAGTAATAGGACAACAATCGCAAGTTGTAGTGAACTTAAACCAAACTCTCTGCCCGGTCTAAATTTAACTTGTTCCTTTTTACACTGTGGATGAAAGAATAAGAGTTCCAACACCTCTCTGCAGAAGAAGTGTTTACCACCTGTGATAGCAACTGTAATGCTAAAGTCTGTAGAAGTGGAGTAGCACCTCCATGCATGTTCCACCACTCAAGACAAGAAAAACTCTCTCGATCTCTAATTGCATGCATGCTCCCAAATGGACTAGTGCTAAGCGTATAGTTGCTCAACTTTTTATGTATCATGGTAGCCTCCTCCTCATTAGGGACTAATTTATCCAATGCTCTCGTATAAGCCTCTAGAACCTCTAGATGTAGGTGTGGTTTTCTCCTGCTCCCCCCCAAGTGGTGTTGAAAGTCACGATGGATGATAGTATTTAGGTGTGAAAACATATGCTAAGGCATACAATGGAATGTTTAGCATATCCCATAATTTTTCCACCTCCGTACAAATATAATTGTACAAGGTGATATCTATAGGCTCAACAATGTCTTTAATTTGCCCCAACATGCTATCCATTTGCTCATACACCTCCCCAATTATTGGCCGATCTGAATTTGCAAACTTGATCATGTAATAAATTGGTTTGATGAATTGCAAAACATATTTACTCTGTGACCAAAAAACATGTCAAGGATAATGTCCTTGGCTACATTAACACCATCTCTATCAGTGTTAATTTTCTCCCATGATTCAGAGGTCACCATATTAGTTAAAGCTTGTCTCACCTTCACTAGCCGCTTAAAGGTGAGGTAACAACTTGCAAATCTTGTTTTTGCAAGTTTAAGCAACTGCAACTTGGAGTAAGTGCCATAAAAGTAGATTACCCTTGTATGCCTTGTGATAAATTTAATGAGTTGCTTCCCTCTCTTGTAAAGCTCATTAATCCATCCACATTCTTTATGCTTAACAATATCATGCATCAAATGGTTCAATGTGTGCACCAAGCACCTAGACCAAAAGATGTGTGGATGAGTACGCTCAATAACTTTTCCTGTTGCCTTACAATTTTCTGCATTATCAGTGATCACTTGAACCACATTATTAAGACCAACATCTCTGATTGATTGCAATAGGAGAGATGCAATGTTTTGGGAAGTTGCACTGACGGAGGAGTCATGGCATGTAATAAATACTTCACCACTAGCAGGAACACCAAGAACATTTATCAAATGTTGGTTTCTAATATTTGTCCACCCATTTGATACCCCACAATCCACCCACTCATTTGTAAAATGTGTCAAAGCTCTTTAAACCTTTGCTTTTTCTCTTCCTCATAACACTCTTCTAGCTTTCTCATAGCTAGGGCTTTTTTATCCTTTTGGGGCTTCATTGATGGCCTTAACCATATGATGTCAATAGGGAGAGCGAATTACATTGAATTGTACACCGCAATGACAAAGAAATCAGACTATCTTTCCATCCACATCATCCCTCTCAACAACATTAAGGAAACCCCCTATTGTTCTACCTCCAGTGGTTGCAAAAGTACCATGAGGAGATGAGCTACCAAATCTAGAGGTTGCACTTGATTCAGACTGAGTTTTTTGTTTCTTGCTTTTTTGTTGTGCAACCTCCTCTATTTGGATGTATTTTCTTCTTTGTCCAATTGAAACATTTGGGAAAATTTGTATCCCCACGACACCCGTTTTTCTCATCACTGTCCATCAACGCACAAATATGCCTCCTCACACGGGTATATGAACTACCATGGTTTTCCTCCATGACAACCATGAGGGCACAAAAACTTGTAGCTTCCACTCCGTTTTACCCCTTCAAGTTTGGTCACATAGTGCCACGAGGGTGTCAATGCAACTTTCCCCTCTAGTGTTTCAGTTTTTTCTTCAGGTTCATCCCCTTCCTCTTTAAACCCTTCCTCATCATAGATTGGGTCACTCATATGGGGACCACTATCCTCTTGTTCTTCTTCCCTTCTATTCTATTATGAGACTAGCTCACAAAAAGATAGAAAAGATAGATCAACGCCTTAGAATTCAACCTCTTCGAGGGGGCAACCTCCTTTACATTACACAAATGAACAATTTTTGGATGATTCAAATGACAAAACCTCCTTTCTATATATAGGAGTCTAACGAGTCACAAAATAACCCAACCGACCTAACAATAATAATATAAAGGCACAAAAATAACAATAGAGGGATTCTATGGGGCACTGTAATAACAATATGGGGACAATAGGGGCACAACAATATTAATAAGGGATACAACTACAATAGTAATGGGGTAACACTAGTATTATAGGGACCTAACATGCCCCTCTCCTTCAAAAAAGTGTTGTCCTCAACGCTTGAGTAGTTCTGGATGCTTCTGTATAAAATTCTCATCCTCTCATGTGGAATCTTTAGTGGATAAGTTCTTCCACTTGATGAGATACTCCGAAATTGATCGATTTCGTAGCTGTCGAGTTTCTTGTTTTTGTGATTGCTTCCGGTTCCAATGTAATTTTTCCTTCCTCGTCAAGTTCTGTCAATATTGTTTGAACTAGGAGCTTGTCGCCTATAACCTTCTTTAAACATGAAACATGGAAAACTGGGTGCACTCGAGAAGCAGCAAGAAGCTCCAATTTGTATGCCATAGTACCAATCTTTTGCAACACTTTGTACAGACCATAATACTTTGGTGATAATTTATTATCCTTCTTAGCTTGCTTGAGGGACATTTGTTTATATGGTTGTAGCCGTAGGAATACCCAATCACCTACATCAAAACTTCTTTCACCGCGATGTTGATCTGCCTGTTGTTTCATTCTATTTTGCGCCAACATGAGGTTATCCTTTAAGAGTTGGAGGACTTGTTGTTGATGCTCGATGTGATGTTCCATTGCTTGAACCTTAGAATTTTCTCTTAAATATGATGTGATGGATGGTGGCTGATATCCATTTGTTGCTGTATGGAAGGAAGTGTTATACCACCATTCAGCCAGAGGCAACCATTTGACCCATTGTGTTTGTTTATCAGATACAAAGCAACGAAGATATCCTTCCAAACATTTGCTTACTATCTCAGTTTACCCATTAGATTGAGGATGATAAGATGAGCTATGAGCTAACTGAGTACCGAGACAAGAAAATAATTTTGTCCAAAAATTTCCAGTGAAAATGGGATCTCTGTCACTTATAATAATCTTTGGGTTTCCATGTAGCTTTTGAATTGTTTCCATAAATGTAGTAGAAACTGTACTGGTTTTAAATGGATGTGATAATGCACAAAAGTGTGCATACTTGGTAAGTCTGTCAACTACCACCATGATGACACTCTTTCCCTCAGACTTGGGTAAACCTGTGATAAATCCATTGAAACCTCCTTCCAACGTTGGCTTGGAATGGATAAAGGTTGTAATAGACCTGGGGTCTTAATTGTTTCAACTTTATTTTGTTGGCAAACCAAACATTCCGCCACAAACTTTTGAATATCTGATGTAAGGGCATCCCAAAAAAATTCCTTCTTAACCCTGTGGTAAGTTTTTAAAAATCCTGAGTGCCCTCCTAAGCGAGAAGTGTGCAATTCCATAAGAATCTTTTGTTTGAGTCGGGAATTCTTACAGAGGTATAAGCGATCTTTGTACCATAATGAATCATTTTGCCAGCTAAATGTATCAGATGTATTGGAATCTTGTTGTAACTTTGGAATAAGTGCTCACACTTCTTCGTCATTCTTCCATTCCTTCCTTACTTCGTTTATCCAATTTGGTTGGATAATAGAAATGGCACACAATAATGCTTCCACATCCTCATCCTTTCTTGAGAGTGCATCTGCCACCACATTCTGCTTCCCTTTTTTTGTAGATGATTTCAAAGTCATAACCCAACATCTTTGTGACCCACTTTTGTTGCTCTTCGAAGGATAATCTTTGTTCTAAAAAGTATTTAAGGCTATCATGATCCGTTTTTACCTTGAAGAGTTTTCCCATTAGGTAGGGTCGCCATTTCTTAAGTGCATGTAGTATTGCCAACATTTCCTTTTCATAAATAGCTTTGTGTGAAAACTTTCCCTTGATTGGACGACTTTCAAAAGCAATGGGTCTTTCATCTTGCATTAAAACAGCGCCAATTCCATTTCTTGAAGCATCACATTCCACAATAAAGGCTTTGGTGAAGTCCGGTGTAGCTAAGATTGGTGCTTGGCACATTGCCTCTTTAAGATATTCGAAGGCCTTTGTTGCTTATGGAGTCCATGAAAATGCATCTTTCTTCAATAATGTTGTTAGAGGTGCTGCTATTCTCCCATAATTCTTAACAAACTTGCGATAATACCCTATCAACCCGAGAAATCTTCGCAAATGCTTTATGGATGTGGGAATTTTCATTCCTTAATGGCTTTAATTTTGCTAGGGTCTACCTTAACTCCTTCATGAGATACAATATGACCCAGATATTCCACCTCTTGTACTCCAAAGAAACATTTGGATCTTTTGGCATATAATTGTTTCTTCTCTAATAGTTGTAGCACCCTGTCAACATGTTCAATATGATCCTTCCAAGACTTGCTGTAGATTAGTATATCATCAAAAAATACTAACACAAATTTTCTAATGGTGGGTTTGAAAATGGAATTCATCAAACCTTGAAATGTAGAAGGTGCATTGGTAAGGCCAAAAGGCATGACCAAAAATTCATAATGACCCTCATGAGTTCTAAATGCTGTTTTCAGAATGTCTTCAGTCTTCATTCTGATTTGATGATATCTTGAACGAAGATCCAACTTGGTGAAGTAAATTGATCCATGCAATTCATCCAATAATTCATCAATGACAGCAGTGGGAAACTTACCTTTAATAGTGAGCTTGTTGAACTCCCTATAATCCAGACACATGCGCCATGATCCATCTTTTTTGTGCACCAATACTACTGGAGCAGAGAAAGAACTTTGACTAGGTTGACTTATACTAGCCTCTAGCATTTCTGCAACCATACATTCAATTTCACTCTTTTGGGCATAGGGATATCTGTACGGCCTGATGTTTGGAGGAACACTTCCTGGAATCAGATGAATAACATGATCATGATCACGAATAGGTGGGAGACTTTTGGGAGTCTCAAATACCTTGGAATGATTGTCCAAGACTTTTTGGAGATCTGGAGAAATAGATGATTTTGATGTGGAAACATCTAGTGAACATAATTGTGCAATTACATCTCTTTGTCCTTTTTTTAGAAGCTCTATCATACCGTTAGAGTTGATTATCTTTCCCGGTTTCTCTACAATACCCCTTAATTCAACTTCCTTTCCTTCCGCATAAAATTTCATGAAAAGTTCTTGAAAATTAAAAGCTATTGTACCCAAGGATTGTAGCCATTGGACTTCTAGTACAACATCAACACCTCCCATTGGAATGGAAAGCATTGGGCTAGTCAATACATATTCTCCCATGGATAACTTGATATTATGGCACTTTCCAGAGCAATTTATTGTTCCTCCATTTGCAACCATCACTTGACACTCTGGTACTGGATATAGGAAGCAATTCAATTCTTCTGTTATCTTACAATGAATAAAATTGTGGGTACTTCCTAAATCAATCAACACTATTACCTTTTTCTTCTTGATTTGTCCTTCTATATTGATGGTTTGAGGAGTGGTAATTCCAACCAATGCATTACAAGGTATGGTCGGATTCATTTCTTCTTTATCTAGGCTTTGTTCCTGGAGTATATCCTCTTCTTTTGACCTTTCTTGCTTCTTTTCTTCTTCTTCTTCTTCACATTCTATGTAGAATAATCTCTTTTCAGCACACTTATGACCTTTAGTGTATTTGCTATCACAACTGTAACAAAGCCCTTTTGTTTTTTTTTCTTCCAATTGTTGTGGTGTCAACCTTATAGGTTGTGGAAGACTAGGGGCAACAACACTTCCATCTTTATAGTTGTGAGTGGTATGCTTCCTGGTTGCCATAATTTTGCTTTCCATTTTTCTTGCTAACCTGAATGCCTTCTAATGGATCAGGTTCCCAAAGGCGAACATCATGTTGGATATTATCTTTTAAAGTCCCTATGAACACATCAATCTTATGCTCCTCTAGAATATTTTTTACCTTTATGTTCAATTTTTGGAACTCCTCAATGTGCTCCATTATTGAACCCTTTTGTTTGAGACTTATCAATTGGTTAAAAAAAGTGTTGCTTTTTGTATCCTCATAATGTGCTGTCAATTCTTTCGTAAAAATTGCCCAAGTGATAATTTGTTTAGGAGAGCAAAGCCATTGATACCATACAAACTGATTTGGTTCCAAATATAAAGTTGCAATACGTACCTTTTGTGTGTTTTGCACATTATTGAGATCGAAAAATTGCTCCATCTGTAATATCCATGTTGTGGGATCCTTGCCATCAAGCTTCCTCATATCAATTTTTGGAATATGGTGGGTCTTCGATCCAATATTAGAGTCTTTGAAATCATGATTAACATTTCTTTTGTTTGCATCATGAGTTTCCTTTGCTACCCTTTCACCATTAGTAAGTATTTCTTGTAGAAAATTTGTCAAATCTATCTTCAAATCGTCAATCTTAGCTTCCACGCCATTCATCTAGCTTCCACGCCTTTATCTTAGATTCCACACCATTTATCTTAGCTTCTGTTGGCTTTTGCGAGAGTGAAATTTGTTGCACTTGGTCTTGTAATTTTGATATATCATGTAGCATTTCTTTTTCTTTTTCATGAGTCATGCTAGAGCTTTCAGGTTGCTTACTACATGTTTGCATTTTATTTCCTCGGGGCATCAGTTACCGATAGTAATGCTCTACTATGCCCTTTGAATTCTTTCAAAATAATTTTTCAAATCAAGCTTAAGCAAAAATTTTAAAAAATCTACACACCTTTTTTCACTTTGTAGGAGCTCGATATTGCCTTTGATGTATCTCTGTAATTTCAAATCATCCAGTTTTGAAATTGCGACTTGCAGTAGCCCTCTATGTCCTCTTTCCAATGCCACCAGTATGATCCCAATTCGATTCTCCAAGGAAGAGTTATGCCAAATCACCCATAGTGACTTGATTATAGACTAGTTTAGTAGAGCGAACTTGTACGACGTGCCATGTGTCCCTGTTTCGACCTTTGGCTCTGAAAGATATATACAAGAAACTACAGTCCGTCCTCTTTCTGTACCTTCTTACGAAATTTCAGTTCGATGCTCAGAGAGAAAGTTATGACGATTTTACCTAGGTCACCTGTTTGGAATGTAATTTAGGAGTCTGCAAAAAGACCAACTTCCTCAGATCATATCTCTGCAAATATAGTGCGAAAAGCTCTGAAATTCGGACCCGAGGTTCAGTGCAATTTCGTCTCAAATGGGTTTTTTTTTTCGCTTCTGAAACGTCGCAGAAAAAGTTATAGCGAAAATGCCACGATGACCTATTTGGAGCAGCGAAACCCTAGAATCCAAAAGCTCTGATACCAAATGTTATGAAACCAGCTCACAAAAAGATAGAAAAGATAGATCAACGCCTTAGAATTCAGCCTCTTCGAGGGGGCAAACTCCTTTACATTACACAAATGAACAATTCTTGGATGATTCAAATGACAAAACCTCTTTTCTATATATAGGAGTCTAAGGAGTCACAATATAACCCAGCCGACCTCACAATAATAATATAAAGGCACAAAAATAACAATAAAGGGATTCTATGGGGCACTGTAATAACAATAGGGGGACAATAGGGGCACAAAAATATTAATAAGGGATATAACTATAATAGTAATGGGGTAATCACTAGTATTATAGGGACTTAACATATTCCTACTCTCTCTTGCCATCATGAAAACCAAAAGTGGAATGATACATAGAAACCAAAAGAACACCATCTTGGAATATGAATATAAGTGGTGAACAAATTGCAAAATGGGAAAGAGTAGGAGATGGAGGAGAAAAATACAAAAAACAATGAGATAAAAATGAGAGAGTTTGGGGTTTGCACTTACTTCTTTTGCCTCATTTCTTTGGTGTACTGATTTGTGCATGTGTGGTCAAATTTTATTTGTTGTCGTTGGTTCATGTTTTAGTATTTACTATTATTTTCTTTTGTAGGAATATTACAACCCACTCCACCTCACCCCCTTCCTATCGATATAACCTACACACTTCAATACATTTTGATGTTTATGTAGATTCCTACGCCTTTCTTTTATTGCAACTCTTTCCTTCCTTCATCTTTTTTTCTTCTCTTAGAATTTTCAAGGCAAAATCCGACTCACTTTCCACTGCCATGGGGAAAGTATCTTTGAAGTCTTATCCCCATACCATCCATTATGGGAAAGTTATCCACCCTCGAGGAACTTTACCCATGAATGTTTTGTTTAGCAATATGCCCAAGGTTATATGTTTGGTTTAATGAGTGGAAGGCTAGGCATAAATATCTCTAATTTGTCGTTGCTCATGGTCCTTTCTCCAACCCATCCATGTGTTGGGATTATTGTTCATTTTGTCAACTCAAGAAATAGACTTTTTTTGCCTAAAGGAGATGCATTCTCCTCTTGGACCTTTGCACCTCTTCCTAAGATTTTTGGCTCATTGTCTTCCCCAAGAAGGCCCCACTTCCATTTGACATGGACAACAACTCTTGGGTTTCTCATATAATTTCTCTCTACATCCTAACAAGTATCATCTTAATTCCTACCCTTGTCCCTCCCCCCTTCTTGCTTCCCTAAAAGACATTAAGAGGGATGCTCAAGGGCTAATGGTTGGGTAAGGGCTTTCAGGAAGAATTCCAAAAACATGGTTTGGTCTCTCTTGCATTCTATGTTGTTGATCTTTTCAACAAAGTGGTTTGCTCAAGCTTCCCCCCATCGTGGTCTCAGTGAGTCATCCAGCTAATATTTAAAATGAGCAGTAGTTCTAATCCAAACTATTTCAAAGGCATCATGATTGGGCACATTATGAGCACTTCATGCAACTGCAAGTGGCGAAAACGTTGAATGAAAATGGTTATATCTAATTAATTGTCAGAAAATCTCTAATTTTTCATAATGTTGTTATGTTGTGAAAATTCTATCATTGCAGCAACTGATTTACTTTTCCTACTTATTTCACCATAAGTTATTCATGAAATTACTTCAACAAACATAAGAAAAAATACTACTGCAGATATCACACCGTAATACATAAAGAAACATATGCACACGAATCAACACATTGACACAGCTATTTTGGACTAATGTCCCTGGAAAAACCCAATGTGGGAAAATCGTTGCAGCAAGGGAGGATTTTATTATTCAACAATTTTCTAGTACAACTGGGTGCCAAATTGGCTCACCCACAGATAGATGAATTCTCCAGCACTTCTATTGAACCCGACGTAGGCCCTACTAACCTCTGCGTCAACTTGAAACCCTCTGCGTCAGCCTATTGAGGCTCTGCGCAACCTCTTTGGCCTTCTACGTCACTCTTGCAGGCTCTGCGCAGTCTCTGCTGCCTCTGCGTGGCTTCCTCTGGCCCCTGCGTCTACCTCTGCGCTAATCTCCCGTCTCTCTATTCCATACCTGCTGCCTCCTGACTGCCCTCCAGACCACTGGTTCAATTTCTCAGCTAACCACGCTCCAGAAATTGAACTGACTGGTCTCCTTTAGTGTGTTCTCGAAGTGACCCTCAAGCCTCCTCTTATACTTTTCTCGTTGACAAATCAACGACTGAGATTAAGTCCCAAATCAATGGCTAAGATTAGATCTGGCTTGATCCATGTCTTTTGGACCATTCTAACACAGTTTCATATTAATACACATTAATATTTTATTTTCCCTTAGTTTAGACTTAGGGACTCCCTTAAAAATATTAATTATTTTAATATCTCCTGAACTGTTTAGAATCTGCCCAAACCCTTTTTGGGTATTGGAGATCTCATGTGCCCCAACCTCTCCACCAAATTTTGTTGCTAGAGCACATCTGATGCTATCCCAAATCAACATTTGTCTTGTCTGTGGCAAGGTGAAGACATTTCTTTATCTTTTTCGGGTTCATAGTTATCTGTTTCTTTCCTTTTTATTTCCTTAGGAGACATTGGGAGGGGAATTCAAGGTTTAAATTCTAGTGGTTGATGGTGAGGGCTTCTAGGTAGAATTCCTCAAACATGGTTTGGTCTCGCTTACGTTGCATGTTGTTGATATCTTCAACCAAGTGGTTTGTTGAGGCTTCCTCTCATCATGGTTTCAACAAATCATCCACCCAATTTTTGAATTGGGCAGTAGTTTCAATTGTGAAAATTCTATCACTGCAACAATTGATTTATTTTACCTACTTATTTCCCGATAAGTTATTTATGAAAATCCTTCAGTAAACATTAAAATAAATTCTGTTGCAGATATCACATCATAATAAAAAAACAAACACATGCACAAAAATTAACACATTGACACAAATATTTTGGATAATCAGTCCCCGGAAAAACCCAATGTGGGAAAACCAGTGCAACAAGGGAGGATTTTATTATTCAGCAATTCTTCAGTACAACTGGGTGCCAAACTGGCTTACCCAACAGAGAGAAAAATTCTTCAGCACTTCCCCCAGTCTCAACGTCAACCTGGTTGACCTTTGTGTAGCTCCTAGACCCTCTGCGTCATCCCCTGCCTCTCTGCGTCAGCACTGGGCCTCTCTGTATCACCCACACATGCCCTCTAGTGATTGCGCAGTCTACAACCTCTGCGTCTGCCTGAGAGGCTCTACATTTGCCTCTCCAACCTCTGCGCTATTCCCTTGGTGCTGTTCCTGACTCTCTGTTTTGTACTTGCTGCCGCTTGCTGCTCTCCAGACCACTAGTTCAAATTTCTCAGCTAACCTCGCTCCAGAAATCGAACTCACTGGTCTCCCTTAGTGTATTCTATAACTGACCCTTAAGCCTCTTTTTATACTTTTCCTGTTGGTTCTTCAACGACCGAGATTAAATCTATAATCAACGACTAAGATTAGATTTGGCTTGATCCATGACTTTTGGAACCTTATAACCCAGATTTATATTAATATCCATTAATATTTTATTTTTCCTAAGTTCTCGACAATTCTGGCTATTCCCAGCAATTCCGAATTTTCCGGCTTTTCTTGGCAGTTCCGGCTATTCCCGGTAGTTCCGGCAATTCTGTCAATTCCGGCGATTCTCAACATTTCCGGCAATTCCCGACAGTTCCGTCTTTTCTCGACAGTTCGGCTATTCCCGACAGTTCCGACAGTTCTGGCTTCTGCCCTCTAGATTAGGGTAGCGCTATCGCTTAGGATCTCTCCTCCTATTAAAACCCAAAGACAAGTAGAGAGGAAGAGATCCCAAGTGTGTTGAAATGACTTGAAGACCACCTTTATTTATACTAAAACGTTGAGCACAAGTGGGGTTTATTTGGTTGCTGGCTGACCTTGACGAATTGTCCCATAACACAAATTCATATCTCCATGAATACTTATCGGAATCGGATGATCTTTAGATCAATCCTACACCTCTCGATGAGAGGGATCCAAGAAAAATATTAGCTTCCATTAATAAGATGACCCACATGGAGTTTGGCCGTAGTTGCCAATTTTAACAGTATTTTAATTCCTCATCACAAATTATTTACATTAAAAGAGAATATCCAAGGGGAAATGGTTAATATCGTTATCAGTACAAGAAAAGAGGAAAATTACATAAATATTAATCTTGCGAATCACCTATTAATTTTAGATGCCAATGTAGGTGAAAAAAGAGATATTTTTGGTGAAAAATATGAAATTAATGATTTACAAGTGACAATAGATCATTATGAGTAGATATCTCAATTTCGTGTTGTAACCATGTTTGACAAAGAGGTTGACATAATTCTTGGTAGACCCTGGTTTAAAGAATTGGGTACGTTTATGTTAAAACATAAAGAATTTTTTTTTTGATGTTTTCTTATAAGGAAAAGATGATCACATTTTGAGACATGACAATGAATTCATAATTGATAATGCCCTCATTAGAAGACTTTAAAGATGTTACGAAATTGATGCCTCAAAAAAATCAAAACACAATATCAGAGAAGCAAAGAGAGATTGAGAAGGTCATATCCAATAAAAATGAAGAAAATTCTCATTTAAAAGATCATAACCAAAAACTTGCACAAAATAAATAATAATAATATCACCGAAAGCATCATCTAACACTGTGGCCTTGACTCTTTTTGAGGCTACTCAATCTGTCTTTCTCCAAAAAGACCAAAACTATGAAATAACCATGGCCCCAAGAGCAATCTTGAACTCCTTCAACCTCTTCAACATGATGAATGAAGAGGTAAACTGTGTATCTGCAATCTTCAACAATGATAGATGGGTGTACTCCTTGTAGCTTATAAGGGCATTTGAATGATTTTGTTCAAAGTTGCGGATATGTTGTGCATCCTCAATAACACTTCCAATCCAAGGCACATCAGCAACAATAGTTTTAAGCGGAATTTAAGGTGTCCGATATACTTGTGGATATTTAGCTTCCACAACTTGCTAGCAACCTCGCAAACAAGTGCATTGGTTGTAATGATTTGCATACAAGAATCCACACCTACATCTTCAATAACTTTAATGAACTACTCAGCCATATATTATGCATCCTTGTATTGTCTAAGTGCATCCACTGATTTCAAGAAAACTGGTCCATTCAAGGAAGACACCATGAAGTTGATGAGTGGGTGGCGTACTAGATCTGTCCATCCATTGGAAACAATACTAACCCTAGATGTTGGCCATGCTAATTTAATAGGCTCAAGCATTTTGTCCACCTCTTTCTTTGCCTTAGTCAACAATGTGGTTCTAAGCTTCTCTGACCCATTAGGAATATACCCTGATGGAGTCACTTGAGTTAGAGCTTGACACATCTCAAGAAATAAAGATGAGCGTGCAACATTAAAGGATATGAAATTCAGATAGAAAAAGAAGGCGAGTGATATCAAGCTCTTCTTGTCTCTCGTTTGGAAAACTTGTCCATTAGACCAAGTGCCACTGCCTTTCTTTTTGCTACTTGACCTACACCCCCACCAAAACTCTCAAATGGAAATTTGCTGCTACTTTTCCTCGAGAATAGACGGGCATCCTCATTCTTGTTTTTTTTAGATAATGCAACGACCCTTGCCACACCAACATTGGCCTTTTTTTTTCCATTTCTTTCCTCTTAGCTACAGACGCATTTGCACATGTTCCAGTTTCACAACCTGGCAAACCCAACAAATGAGCTTTCACATGGAAATAATTTCTCTTGAAATGATTATTGCAATAGTTGCATGTCCAAGAAACATTGCCTCCTACCTTCAACTTGCTTCTTGGACCTTGATCTCTTTTGACATACTTCCACAAGGGATATTTACTCTCTTGAGCCTGCTGTTTTTTTAAATTTATTCTGGCTTCAACATTTGAAGCTGTTGTTGTAGCTCCATTTCCAACAGAGGGAGCACTTGTAGACCCTGATGAAATTGGAATAGGAGGGGCATCACCAATGGGGACATTCTTCTCCTTCCCTTGCCTCTTCCTTGCTGCCCTTGATTGAGCCATGAATGCTGTAAAAAAAGAAAGAAACAATGTACAAACATGTAAGGAAAATGGATATGTAAATTGCTGTAGCAAAAATGGAAAACAAATAGAAGCAAAATGCACTTACTTATTGATTGAATCACCTCCAAAATGCTCCCGAACCCTTTTCTAGTCTTTCCCACACTCCCGCAACAAAAGAGACACTGTAACAACAAAAAGTCGTATACATAGTAGAAATATTTAAAATACTTTGTAGACAAAGACATCCATCGTAGGACAGTAATTATATATTGTATAAAAGAATGAATGTAGGATGAGTACAATTGAGAATGAGGGTCTTGTATATATAGCTAGTTAAGTATCCTTTCACAAACAGGGATGTCTCTAAGACATGCCTTTTCATTATTTACTAACTAACCATTAGTTAATTTGCTTATTATTTATTATTATATTTAGATTATTATGATTATTATTTATTATCTATTTTTACATAATTTATGTTCATAACATTTCCTTCTACTTCAAAAAGCTTTTTCCTCAAAGCTTACTGATGAAGGATCAGATCTCTTCTGTCATTCAGAATATTTTCTTGTTTCTGAGCTTTTATCGTTGTTGATACAAGACGATATGATGTTCTGAGCGATAGACAGAATTGTCGTATTGAAAACATATTAGACCATCCTAGATTAATCTTCTGGGGAATCTTCTGATCCTTGGAGATGTGTGGTGAATAGATATCATATGACTGGATTGAGCTCACATCAATATTCTTTAGAACATAAATTTGTTAATGTTCTGCGTGATATAGATTTGTAGATTTATTGAGGCGTTTACTCTTGTGATTCAGATGTAGATAAGGAATTTTTCTTGTTTGAACTCCCTTAAACATTTTTATGGCAGTTTCCTAATTTCCATCAGGCATTGTTGTTGTTGACTTAACTACTGAATCTTTATTTGGGGTGTCTTCTGTTTGAATGACAACCTCTGAGTACGTTTTTACTTCAATAGGGTTTGGATTTGCCTGAACTGCGAGTTTAGTGGTATTGATGTTTGTTTCTATAGCTTGGGCTGCTACATTTGGAGATTTTGATGCTTCCTTCGTGACAAGTTCTTTGAACCTATTCGTCAATGATTTCTTTTCATAAGTTTTTTAATCTATTTGAGCAAATTTTGATTATGAATTTTGAGATGTAAACATTCCTCATTCACCGAGTCAACTTTATTTTGGCCTTCATGCTTCTCGTCTTTTAAACACTTGATTTTTTCTACTAATGTTTGGTTAAGGCTCTTTAAATGTAAATTTTCTTTTTCTTGTTCTAAAAAACGCTCCTTGAGTTCCTTCTTTGATGCTTTAGCTTTCTTGACTTGTTAGAGTAGTTTTTCTTGGTGATCTTTGAGGTGCAAAATTTCCTTGTCTTTGTTGCAGATGACTTTTTCCAACTCTTTTTGCTTCTATGATATAGTTTTTTCATTATCTTGAAACATAAAGTCTAAGATATCCTTAAAGTACTCTAATGAAGATTTCGTTGATTTTGATTTACTTGTTATGTCTTGAAAAAGGACCATATTCCCTTTATAAGGAAACATCAAAACTTGTTTCTATATGTTTAACATGAATGTACCAAAATTCTTAAACCAGGATTGACTGTGTATGATGTCAGTATTTTTATCTGTCCTTACAACATGAAATTGAGATATGTACTCATAATGACCTATTGTCACTTGTAAATCACTAATTTTATACCCTTTTTGGTCAAAATTAATTTTCTTTACAACAATGCTTAGCTCTGGAATTAATAGCTGATTTGCCAAGTTGATGTTGATATTATTTTTATCGTTGCTTGGGCTGAAAGCGACATTAATTTCTCTCTTGGATACTTCCTTTTAATGTAATTACTCCGTGATCTATAACTGAAAGACCATTATAGGAAAACCTTTCTTCCTTCGTCATTTTAGAATTGAGCTCTCTTGTCGCACAAAGTGTCTAGGCACCGTGATAATGCTCAGAGTAAGGGTTGTCACTCTAATCCTTACTCACTCCGTTTAGACACTCTCCTAGACAAGTCAAGGGGGGTAGTCCCTAAGGTGAATGGATTCCACAGGCTCTAAGAGATTTTAAGGATGAATAACTTGATGAATTAAAGCAAGTATTGGTCAATTGAGATAGATAGATCAAAATAAGACACAATTACAAGATAAAAATGACTATAGACTAGGGCTTTTATATTTGAATTAACCACAAACTAAATAAAACAAGTTATCCAGAGAAAACTTATAAATGTGGCAAAGCGACGATCATGAACAATTAATTGTAAAATGCCCAAAACTTTAGCATACAGGATAATCTAGCAGAATAATCTTTCTCCAACAGTTAATATGATTTTTTAAACATTTATCGCATCTTGACAAAAGAGAAATCACAAAAAATTAAGATTTTGCATTTAATCACCAAAGACACCAAGGAACTTTAAATTAGCATTTCAATTACTCCTTAGGCAACTGCTTTAATGTGAAAAATGAAGAAGTAAAACAAATCAAAGGGTTAATAAATTAAAATTTTAATGGGCAATAGACCACATTAAAATTATTATATGTGAAAGTGCAAATCCCTTTTCAGTTTATTTTATTCTCAATCCCAAAGTCACTAAAAATTTAAAAAAATATTTTAGATTTTCTTAATTTTTAAATTTTAAGAAATTCTTATGTTTTTCAAATGCAAATAAAGAAAAATAAAAAATAAAAAATAAAAATCATAAGTTAAAAATAAAAAGTGAAAAAATAAAATAAAATCAAAAATAAAAAATAAAAGGCAAAACAAAAATCGAATTAAAAAAAATGAATCTAACTGAAGTTTCATTAAAACGAAATAATTTCTTTAAAAAAAATCACTGACCTAAAACCCTAATGTGATGACTAAAAAATATAAACAAATGAAACCCAAAATAAAAAGTCGAACGGGTTTTGCAGGGTTCGACGGCGAAGAGAGGAGGTCAAAGGCGGAAAGGGGCGATGCTAGAGAAGGAGAGCTGGATGCGGGGGAGCGAAGGATTGCTTGTAGGTTCGAGGGAGATAACAGAGGAGGCCGCAAGGGATTGAGCTTGCGTATGATGAAGGAGTGACAGACAGGAAGAAGGAGAAGATGTGGGCATGGTTTTCAGGCAGAGTAGAGGAGAAAGGGACGCAAACATGGTAACAGGAGAAGGAGATGGGTAGACGAACCGCGAGAATGGAGTAGCGGATTTGATGAGGAAATCGTAGGGGAGGAGATGCAACAAGAGGAGGCTGAGGGAGCGATGGGTTGGCAGAGGCTACACAACAATGAGGGACGCAGGTTTAGGAAAGATCAGCAATGGAAGGATGCAAAGCTGTCGCTGTGGGCCTTTCTTTATTTTTTTTTTCAAAATTTCTGGAGGAAAATGCAAAAAACCCCAGGCAACAGACAAAATGATAGCCAAAGAACCCAAGAAAAATTTCTAGAAATCTCTGATATGTTGATATATTCTGCTTTAGATTTATCAGTGAAACTCGTGTAAAAATATTTCCATATTTAAAAAATTTAAAACCCTTGGACTGCAAAAGGCTGGATAATATTTCTGCAAAAGTGATTTTGAGGTCAGATCTTACCTTCCACGGCCTAGATCTGGCTTCGAATCAAACTTTACCTTCAAATCTGCAACCTGTACCTGAAAACAAAAACACCCAAAACCCAGATAGACAAAAATAAATAAAATCCCAAAAACCCAAGTCAGAAAACAATTTTGTTTTACAGATCTATGTGCAAGAATGGTAGATCTATCATATCTGAGGAGTATGAGTCCAACTCTGCTCCCGAATCTGATATTTTAAGGCTCTCATCATCCAGATTTATCAATTTCGCACATAAAAATTAAATTTTTAAATTTTAAAGGAGGTGCTTAGCTTGAAACCCTTCATGCATCACCAATAAAAATCTTATGATAAGCTCGAGATTAAATTTAGCTGGGCTCTTTAGAAAACACAGATTGCGGGTTTGCTAGTTCAATTGAAAACTTCCCTTAACACCCGACAATTTAAAAATCAAGGCTTTCCTGCAAAACTCAATTCAGCCATCAAAATAGAGCGAGAAAATAATAATAAAATTCAAATAAATAGAGATACCTGATCATTTAAACCTTAGCAACTGAGAAAGATACCTGTACTCAAATCACTCTTTCAAAAGCTATCATCAATGGCTAAAAAAAATTTACGCATGAAAATGACATATCTTACAGTGTTTCGATGAAGAGTAACACTGAAGAAAATTAACCCCAAAGTCTTTCTTTATTATTTAAAAAAGGATTACACAAGCTTTTCGCTTAGCACACGACTCAAAGATCGGATGGATCAATTGACAAATGACTTCCTATTTAAAGATAAATCCTCCAATGGCTAGTTCGAATGATCCTTATTAAAACAATCTCGACTGTTGATGAAGATTAAAATTTCTTTTAATCTCATCCGTCAAAATATTAAATTCTTGAAGAAATTCGAATTTTTCAACTGAATGCATTTTAATTAACTCAAAAATAATTTTTTTGAGTTAATTTCCTAAAACATTTGACTTTGACTTAACCCCAGGGACCAAAGGCTTAAAATTTAGCAAAATAATTAATTTACCTTAGTCCCAGGGGCTTTTAATATTTGATTTTTAAGGACCGATGAATTTTGCCTTGGAGAATTTAAATTTACCTAGGACCTAGAATTAATTAAATCTCTGGCTTAGGATTTTAATTAATTTTTGGCCAGAAAATTTAGTTAATTAACCTATGAGGGGATACTTTATTTTTCCAACCTTCAAGACACTTACATCATAATTTTCATATTTTTTACATTATAAGGGGGAAGACCCATCTGTAATAGACCCTCATAGACTACCCATTTCTGCGACACAAATATAATCCAGCAGACCAAGAAATTTGTAATTAACCTATGAGAGGATAATTTATTTTTCCAACCCTCAAGACATTTTACATCATAATTTTCATATTTTTTACATCATAAGGGGGAAAACCCATCTGTAATAGACCCTCACAGACTACCAATTTCTGTGACACAAATATAATCCAGCAGACCAAACAATTTGTAATAAAATAACATAACCAAATAGTTATGATTATTTCCAAATCATTTTTACATAGACTTGATCTAGAACACTTGGACTCACCTAATATCCCAGTGACAAAATTCATTCTGGCTTTGGGGTAAGGTTGAAGGAAAACTTTGACGACCATTCGAGGATGGATCGGTGAGACAAAAAACCTCCCAGAATGTATATAGTCACCAGAAAAGTAGGTTTACAAGCCATTACATACACGACATAGATCTGCTGAGATTATTTACATCATATATATGCAGAATGGGTTTACATTATAATATCTTGGAAATTAGGCTGATGACGATAGCTGAATGGTCACAAATACGTCGATTAGGCGCTATCTTTTTTGCAAAAAAAAGGGGGTGTACTGCTATGGGTCGTTGACACGTAGTGGTCAACAAGCTCCATCATTTTTTTCAATGATTGATCCCACTTTTTCTTTAATAATATTTTTTTTTTGTACTCCATTTTTTAATAAATATTTTAAAGTAACCTTCTATAATAATACCCGCTTTGTACTTATATATATTTTCAATAATTTTATGACTTAAAATTTTCTTTAAAATATCCCTTTATAATATAAAACTTCTTTTTACATATATTTTATTTATAATCTTTTCTTTTTCTTTTTGAAAAGTTACAATCCTAGTGAAACATCACTATTCACCTCTTTGGGGTATAATATAAAATATATGTCCACTTATGTGCCTTTGACTCGGTTAATTTCTCTACGTAAAAAGTAAAACTTGTCATTCACATAAAGAGTTTTTGTGTTCCTTTTGTTTTTATTTTACCTTGAAAATACCATGGGCAATTACCATGGGTTGCTAAAACCATGGACTTGTAAACGGTTAATGAAGAATCAAGATAATATTATCTACTCTTCCTTCTCTTACATATGGAAAGGCTCCCTCTCAACTTTATCATGCACTTTTTATCAATAATGTAGAACCTTTTTATATGTATGAATGTTCTCCTTCAAAATTTACATCGGACTATATATATATATATATATATATATTTTAAATCTTTTTTTTTAATTTTTATAGGTACTCTTTTATTTCTTTTTTCTTTTTTCTTTGACTATCTTATTTTTCTTTGTTGTTTAATGGCCAAAGCTTTGAATGATGAAATTGGCGAAACAAAGAAACTCCAACTTTGTGTAGCGAAACACTTCAATTGTGATGACAACAAGGTTGACGAAGGATTGATGGTCAAAGGACGGATCATACTGGTTCTCTGCAGCGGTTGATCGTCGAGAGGATCAAACAACTTTGATACCATTGTAACGACCAAAGGTCGTATACATAGAGGAAATATTTAAAATACTTCGTAGACAAAGACATCCATTGTAGGACAATAATTGTAAATTCTATATTGTATAAAAGAATGAATGTAGGATGAGTACAATTGAGAATGAGGGGCTTGTATATATAGCCAGGTAAGTACCCTTTCACGAACAAACATGTCTCTAAGACATGCCTCTTTATTATTAACTAACTAACCATTCGTTAATTTACTTATTATTTATTATTATATTTATATTATTATGATTATTATTTATTATCTATTGTTACATAGTTTATGTTCATAATAAACACAAAAGAATGAGGGAGACATGAGCCCAAATTAGGCTTTTAAGGCCGCGCGACACATTTTTCAGAGGTACATGTGTCTCGAAATCCGGACACGCTGGCTGGGTGAGTTCGATTTGCGTGCCCAACAAATCCCACTTGCTAGGACACGCTCGAGCCACGAATTAGAGTTTTGTCCCTCAAGAATCGTGTTCGACACATGGGATTCGGGACACAGGGGGGGGGGAGGACGAATCCAGTTTCTTAGATAAACAACAAACTTATGTTCTTAATAATACTGAAGTTTGCACAATTCAGTCAGATGATAACAATTCCTCACAAGTTTCCAATAACCGAAAGATTCCACAGAAGATTTAGGGTGGTTAGATCCCTTCTTACTGCGACAATTTTGCTCATCACTCAAAAGATACTATCATCATGTATCAATGAAGATGACAACTCAAAGAACTATGAAAGATACAAATAGATTTCAAGACAAATAAACAGATGCACGCCTTACAAGCAATAATCTTTAAGGACAAAGCTTTTTGAAGAGGAAGGCAATGTTATGAATAATATATATATATATATATATATATATATATATATATATATATATATATAATGCAAATAATGTAAATGATAATAATATGGCCCACGGGGCTTTGGATTGACGGTGAATGGGTGCACTGTTAAGGCACTCCTTGCGATAGGTCACTGGTTCAAATCCCCCGTGGGTGCTTACCTACCAAAAAAAAAAGTAACTAATAATAATAATGAATAATGATTAATTAACTAATAATTAGTCGTGAAGAGGCATGTCTCTATAGACATGACTGCTCATGAAAGAGCATCTATCTAGGTATATAAGCGGGCCCTCATTTGTAACAATCATCATCTCACTTGTATTCAAATATTCTTATATACAATTACCTGTCCTACAATGGATGTCTTTGTGTACCAATTATTTTGAAGATTATTACAGAGTACGAACGTTGTTCGTTACATTGGTATCAGTGCGTATATGAACTTTGTTCGCTACATTGGCCTCTGAGCCTAGCAACTTGGCCTTGGCAAGTTGGCCTCCCCAACAACAATGCCTCACTTCAACAACTCTGTCCTGCAATCTCCACAACTGGGCCTCTTGGATTCGCCCTCAAATTCTCCTATACTTCTCCACCTTTGCACTTTAGTTTACTGAAACACTCACACTAGAGAAAGGCACTCTCTCTTGTTGTGACCTGATCTATTGAGTCCCTATGTGTCTTCACCTCTTTTCTAGGCTTCTTTTATAATCTTCATTAAGCCCAAATCCATAACCCTAATCTCCCTTCTAGAAGATCTTGGAGACCAATAATTGAAATTATATTTAAGTCAAATAATTACATTATTTATCTTTAAAAAATGACTTAATAGTCCACAATAATTATTTGACTTTAATTATTGTACTTGTCCTAAGTTAGACTTAGAAAAAGAAGACCTAAATCACTTATGCCACCAAGCAAGCACCTAGAGAGGCGATAAATCATCTTCCACATGCTAAGACACCAAACCTATGCAAAAGAGCTTCCGAAGCTACCACAAGCTTCAACAAGATCACCTTCATTTGATTTTTCTGCATGGATGGAATCATATTTTTATTCTGTGCAGCAGCATACAATGGTTCTCCTTTGGGAGTTGCTACAGTGGATATTCATTGACAGTGGTCACTTTATTTCTCTTTTTCCTGAGGTTTTGTGACAGAATTTGTGGCCATGGCTTGTGTGATTGATGTGCTCTTCCACCAGCGGTCAACCTTAATCACGTGTGTGATTCTCATCTGGATAACATAGCAACATTCCCTTATCTATTCTAAATATGGACTGAAAAACACCAATATATTTGTCTACTGTTCGACGGTGATCTGATCTATGGTTATATCTTTTCCCCTCCAATTTGGCAGTAGCCAAGATAAACTTCTTGAGTAATACTGGATTTATTCGCCCTTTGCCTTCAGAAATCTGCTTGACTTGGTATTTCTTTAATTTGCAGCGGAGTAACTTTTTCTTCACTGAAATTTCCGAATTGTGAATGGCCAAGGGCCAGTTGTGGTCAAAGGTGGGGATCTGGAAATTAGGGGTAGCCAGTGGCCAGAACAGGCAAGGTTTGAAAAGAGCATGGCCAAAGGCTGGAATCAGAAACTATGATATCAATGAAATGGATGGAGTTCATTTAGTGTAGAAATATCCAACATATGAAGGATAATAAACAAAAATGCATTTAGGATGAAATATATAAAGAGCGAATAAATATATGAATGAATGATATGATGATTTACGATGACCTATGTTACTTTACACATACATATTGACAAGAAGTTGTGAGGTGTGTTGTCGCGCGAATTGGCACGACAACGCTCAGACCGGTGGCTGTCACTCTGATCCCCGATCCCTCCGTTTAAGCCTGTCTCCCGCGGCTAAGGGGGGTAGTCCCTGTGAGATGATGAGGCCAACTGTCGACCAGTTGGTTGGGAGACACGAGATACGATTAAGATAAGCACTAAAAAGATTTAATTAATTTAGCAGACCAGTGCCTTAAGAGATTATGGTTAAGATGATTACTTGTTAGATGATATAGAAATGTAAATCGTGAACAGCAATCATTTGTCATCGAAAGGTATCAGCTAAATCACATGACCAAAACGATATCCAGCAACTGAAAATTTTGAAGAGATAAATGCCTTAAAACACCACGAGAATCGTAAATCATTAACTAGATATCAATTTCGTATCTCGACTTGAAAATTTAGATCTCAGCATGAAAGATATAACATGAAAACCACTGAAACTGGCAAAAATAATTTTCCAAATGTTTTTTTTTTTTTTTTAAACTAAAAAGCAAAATTCTAAATCTAAACCTAAACCCTAAAAATCCCTTTAAAAAAAAATATTTTTTATTTTTATTTTTTAAAAACCAAAATAAAACAAAAATTTAAAATCTATTTAAAATTAAATCTAGAACATAAAATTAAATCTAAAAACAAAACTATACAAATTTTTATTTATTTATTTTTTTATAAAAAAGCAAAATTCTTAAAACTATATTAATATCTAAATAAACTAAAACCTAGCTTAAACTAAAAGAATGAATTAAAATCTAAAGATATGAAATACGTGACTAAAATAAATTAAAATGTAATCTAATTAAAAAAACCTACGCTAGCTTTTAAAAAAAAAAAAACTATGCAAACAAAAAACGAGCTGCGAAAGACGTAACCCTACATAACCAAAGCGCAATTAAGTGATCCACTGCATAAACGCGATATAGCTCAGGAAATGTGAGATTGAAAATGTGAGACGCGGCGACCAAAAAAATCGAAAGACGGCGGCAATGAAACAGTTAAAAATCCGATACAAATACGCAGGCACCCAAAAGAAATTTGTTTCGAATTTACCTGAGCGTAATGGCCTGAAACTCATTCGATTTCTCTGCAAGGAAACTTTGATTTTCCTAACTCAACTGAGCCGGTGGTGTGAACGTCCTTTGGCAGAGGAGCAGTAGAGCCTGGCGCCGTTGCGAGAGGAGCTCCGGACCTGTGGCGATGAATTCGAATAATCCAAAACGTTGTATATGGCTACAAAATAAAATCAATTTACCTGGACAGTTTTTTGGTAGCAGACGGTGGCTGGGCGGTGATTTCGCAGGTGTGTTTGCAAACGCACGATGCCACTGATCGTGAAATTTTGTCTTCTATATTCTGTTCTATTCGGTTGATTAGCCGCACGTTGACTTGATCAGATATCGTGTTGTTTATCGCGCCCAAGTCCAGCGGGTATTATTATAGCGTATAACTGTCGCTCGTTTTGGGTATTTTCCAGTTCTGCCCCGTTTGCAGCTTTTCGAAGTTCCCCATCACGTTCTGATGTCAACTTCAGCAACAGTCTGTCTGAGCCGACGGCAGATTTTCTGAGAGTTGCTGCCTGATGCAGGATAGATTGAAAACGGCTTGATTTTGATGAAAAACCCTGTACAAGAAAAAACAAAACCCTATAAAAACTGCATAAAGCAAAAACTTGAAACCCTAGATCAGCTGATTAATGTACAAACTTGGCCCCTTGACAGCCAGATTCAACAATAAGAACAGAAATATTTTAAAGAACAGAAATTTAAGATTGTCACTGTGAAGAACTTCAGAAAATCTCTCATGCAAATTAGAAAAATAAACCGAATGATAGACCCAGGATCAAATCCAACTGGGCTCAGCAAAAAATGCTTGCGGGAGTTGGCTGGTTCAGCCGAGAACTTCCCCGAACGCCCACAAAATTCCTTCAGAAAATGCTTTCTGCACAACTCAAAACAACCATCAGTAAAGAGGGCAAAAATGCTGCTAGATCTCAGAGAGTAATGGAGATACCTGCCATTACTTCAGAAACCCTAACAGCACCCAAACCCTAGCAAGTGAACAAGATACCTGTGCTCACAATACTCTTAAAAAAGCTATTATCAATGATTGAAAATAAAATATGCAGAAACTAAAACAATCTCACAGCATTTTAAGAGAGTAACACCAGCAAGATATGGACCCCAAAGTCTTCTTTTATTAACCAGAAACAGATTTACAAGAGAGCTTCTTCAGTATCAGACTCACAGATCACATTCCATGATCTGAAATGACCCCTAGCACCCTATTTAAAGGAAATGATCCCAACGGCTAGTTCGAGTGATCCATGTCGAAATGATCTCGACCGTTGATGAAGATCAAGACATTGCTTGATCTCATCCGTCGATTTATTAAAAAATAATATTTTGCATGCATTCACTTAAAATATTATTATTTTATTAGTTAGGGTTTTTGCTTTATTTTTTTAATTTTTAATTATTTTATTAATTTTATTAATTTTTTAATTTCATTTTAAAATGGATCATCGAACTAAGCCTTCGGAAACATCACCTAGGACCTAGGACTTAGGACTCATGAGGGGATTTAAAACATTTTTCGACCCTCAAGACACATTTCATGATGACTTTTACAAATTTACATCTTAAGGGGGAAAACCCCTTTAATACAGACCCTCACAAATCACCCAGTTCTGCGACACACTTATAATCCAGCAGATTAACATACTAGGATTCTCCTAAAGTTCTAATGACAAAATCCATCCCGGCTTTGGGGTCAGGTTTGAAGGAAAACTCTGCCGATCATGGATCGGTGAGACGAAAAACCTTCCGGGACGTAGATTACCACTAGAAAGTTAGGTCCACCTAGGCAATTTACATACACGACTCATATCTGCTAAGATTATTTACAATTAATTCATGCAGACTGGGTTTACAATAAAAAATGATGAAACTGCTGATGACTGCAGGATGGCACGGATATGTCGATCAGGTGCTGCCCCTTTTTTGCAAAGAAAAGGGGGTGTACTGCATGGGTAGTTGACCGGTAGTGGTCAACAAGGTGGACGGGTCATGTTATCTCATTAGGTCATGTCTTTAGTTATGTGGCACATTTACATGTTTTGTTATTATTTTTTTATTTTGTTTGGTGTGTGTGTGTGTGTGTGTGAGTTGCTGAATTTAGCTATTTTTCATGGCCCATAGTGTAATTGAAGAGGTTAACTAAATTACAATATGGCAATGAAAGGTTTCTGTTGTAAATTTATTGTGTATATAAGAAACATAAATTCGAGATTTCATTTCCAGTTTTATTCAAAATTTTATAACTGCAAACTGAATTTCGTAAAGTGTTATTTGCAATGTAATATGGTTGTAAGATTAACTACTAAATTTGAAACTTGAGACTTTTGGAGGGAAATACAATAAAATATGGTAAAGAAGGGTTTCCAACTTTCTAGATACAAATTATTTACTGCTGTTTTTGTCTATGTGGAAACTTACATTTAAATTTCTTTTGGTTGTAATTTCAGGTTTATCTCCAGTTTGATTTGCATTGTACATTCTTTTCATTAATATATCTGCCTCCTTCATTACAGGTCACACAGTCATCTAAGAAGCATGTGTGCTTTGTAATGTTTGTGGATGAGACAACATTGGAGACGATGTCTTCAGAGGGTCGACAACCTGATGAAAATGGCTACATAGGCTTGTGGAAACTTGTAGTAGTGAGAAATTTACCATATACAGACATGCGCCGAACTGGGAAGGTGCCAAAGTTCTTAACGCATCGGCTTTTTCCTTCTGCAAGGTAAAAGATTCCACCTAATGTGAAAACATCAAGGACAAGTAGTTGTGTGCAATACAACACACTATGGATGACCAGCTAGTGACATTTATTTACTTTCTGTTGGTGAGATGGTGAAAAGAAAGAAAGAAAGAAAGAAAGAAGAAAAGAAAGACAAAAATGAAAGAAATCTTATTAATGTCCCCACTAATGACTGAAATATGTCAATGGGACCTGAAAATACAGCAAATATAAGTACTTGGGCCATTTCCTCCCTAAAGCAGAAACAAAATAATCATTAATAAAGCCAAGTATTATCTTTCTGGTATTGATTCTTTCTCCATGTCTGCTAGTGCACTGTGGTATCCCTCTTCAAAAAGATATGTAGTCATCTAGCTACCACTCTTTAATTGCAAGTAAGGCCTCAGTGACAGTGTAGTTGTCTTTTGAAGTGTGAATATATGTTCATCAGAGTTGTTTGGCAACATATTCGTAATTCTGGATTTCTGTTTCTGAAATGTTCCTTCATTGTTTTGGAACACACTCCAACCATGTTCTTAAAAGAGATTTATCATCTTCTTCCAGCATGTTTCCACATCTATTTCTTATTTTCTCTTGGTATGTTTCTGCTTCTTTTGTCTAAGTTTTGAAAATGGACTACCGGGAAGGTATAAAATTACTTTCTTTTATACCCATGGATTCAATGAAAGGAATACATTATCTAATATTGTATAAGTTGTCTGTTCTCTTAGATGGGAAAAAATAGTCTTATTTGTATTTAAAAATATGTTTTGTTGCTTATTTCATTTTAGGATACATTCTTAAAATATTCCCAATTATAGACAATTAGGTGCATTCCCAAGTTTTGAACAATTATGATACTTTTTCTTTGGATTGCTAAAATATAGTACATATTTATAGCATGTAAACATCCTCAATTGTGAGATGCAACATACGATGACAGCCTACTTTAATGCTGTTAAGATTCTTGTGTGAGAAGATGGGCACTAATACTTCCGTAATGTGATAGCTGCTAAAGTGTTAAATCTTTCCCACTTTAAAACTACAAAAGTTAAGTGTTGTAAATGCCCATGTCGAGCAAGCTTCAATTTCTTTTAAATATTTGTTCCTTAAATGTTGTGAACCAAAACATAATTGCGTTGTCTTCATACTAAATAGTGAATGGTATATCTAGGAGTAGTGATCCATAGCTTTATAGCTGGAATTAACCAGAGCACTATTGTCATGACTCAGGACTGCATGAATAAAAGTTGCAATGCATGTAAGTCTTGTTCAAAGCTGATAATTGCATATTAGAATAGCAATTTTGAAACAAAATTAGAGGTGTATTTAAAAGAAATAAAATATTAAAGGGAAGGTTTTCTGTAGCTTCAAACTCTGAAACCTTTTCCTCAAATGTTGCAAGAAATTTGGCTTGAAGTAATCATTGTAAATTGGCAAATTCAAGAAGTTTTTTTTATCAATTGATCTATAAAGTGGGTGTATCTTGCCCTTTCCAGGTACTCCATATGGCTTGACAGTAAGCTGCGTCTCCAAAGTGATCCACTTCTAATATTGGAATACTTTCTGTGGCGACGGCATTTTGAATATGCTATTTCTAATCATTATGATCGTCACTGTGTGTGGGAGGAGGTGATGCAAAACAAGAGGCTGAACAAATTTAACCACACCATCATCGATGAACAATTTGCATTTTACCAATCTGATGGTCTTACAAGATTTAATGCATCAGATCCAAACAAGCTTCTTCCAAGTTGTATGTATACTATGTTATGTTGTCTTGAAAACTGGTGCTTAATCCTTTCAATTTCAAGCTTCAACAATATTTTGATATTTCTTTGACATTTCCAGATGTACCTGAGGGATCATTTATAGTGCGGGCACATACACCCATGTCAAATCTCTTCTCATGCCTTTGGTTCAATGAAGTTAATCGCTTCACTCCACGGGACCAGCTTAGCTTTGCTTACACTTATATGAAGCTCCGGAGGATGAATCCAGAAAAGCATTTTTACTTAAATATGTTCAAGGTAAGCATATAGTCGTTCAGTATAATAACAAAGATTAATGAAGAAAATTGTTCTTCCGTTCTTTTAGGTCTTCCTTCAGGTCTTTCCTTTTTGGGAACTAAATTTATGGCAGCATAGACACACTCCTTTTTATGATACCGGGCAGTGGGTTCTCTCAATATGGTAAATTTATTCTGATTGACATTATATCTATTGGATTACTTTTAGTGCTGCAATCTAATTTTGCATTTTATTCTCACCTTTCTAATTTGTATTCAATTCCTTTTTCTATTAATGTGTTACTTTCAAGTTTCTGTTAGTTGTTGACCCTCTCTTCCTGAGATATGTCGAGTAACTACTATCAATCTTGTGTTGCTACCCAGTCTAACTAAAGTATCTGAATTTGGCTTTGGTTTCTGGCAAAATAGATTGGTTCCTTTAAGTCCACTGCCTGTCTTCATGCCTTCCTTGAGGCATACCTAGTCATTCAAATGTTCATCCACATACATCTTTTTTTGGATAGGTGGATGGTTTCACCACCTGGAAACACACCCAGACCATTAGTCACATTTTGGGCACATTTCTGCCTGCATTATAACAATTGTGATATGCTTCTGTTTTTTGGTAGTGCATCGAAATGGAAAGTGCAGAGGAGAAAAAAATAAGGAAAATGAAAAAGGTGGGAACAACGGGAACCAGGAGGCATCCAAAAAGCACCATGTTGGTCCATTACTCGTATTTTTAACCTAAAACAATAAAATCTGAAATTCAAGCATAGAACTGAAATGATTTCAAAAGCACCATTGGACAGCAATGGCAAGGAGAGGTTCATTATCTCAAAAACTTGAAATGATAGCATTAACATGGAGATTTTTGGTGTTCACTTTTCTATGAAAACTCAAAAGATTTTTGGCCAGGGAAATGTTTCTGCGGCCTATTTTTGCATATATGTTTTCACATTCTTTATGTGCTGGTTGGTGAAGGCAAAAGTGTTTCACGTGGAAGCAAAAATGGGGGTGGAAATAGGGACCAAAGTTATCATACTCAAACTTGGATTAAAATCAGTTTGGCCCGAAATTACTGCTCAGCTCAGACTCAGTTTTTATTGAGCACAGACTTATATTGAGAGGGGAGAGAGTGGGTTGAATCAATATATGCCAATTTTTATTTTTTTGAATATTTATGAACTGTAAGAAAACAATCACATATGATGATTCCTCATTCTAAGTGGTTTGACCTCTAAGAGTGTGTTGAACACACAATTATACTTGTGCGGAGGGGCGGGGGGTTGAATCAATATGAGACGATTTTTGATTGTTTAAACATTCATGAACCATAATAAAAGAATTACATATGAGATCTTTCAGCTGCAGAACATGGAACACAAGATTTACGTGGAAACCCTTTCGGGAGAAAACCATAAAGCTTCATTTTATAATTCTTCGTAGGCACCTATTGTTACAAATATTTGTAGGCATTGTTACCGCTCAAACTAGCAGGGGGCATAAAAGGGACTCCTAAAGAGACAACTGCTAAAATAAAGGGCAATGATGGAGGCTTAGCCCACTGTCACCTCAGATAAGACTCCCTACTTTTTACTGACTTTCACCAATGGGAGGAGACATGGTATATAGAAAGTCACTTGTGAAGGATGAATCAACCAATGGATGTGAAGTGACCTTAATAATCCCTTTCATAGGGGGGGCTTAAGAATATAGCTTACTTGCTTGTTAAGCAAGGTACAAAGTTTTATAGGATAAGGAGGTGAGGATTTGAGGGTTAAGTTAGAGGAATATGCCTTGTAAAGGAGTTTTCCAACCCTAAAATCCTTATTTGACTTGTCTTCTCAAATGGTTTTCGAAGATTTGACTTTTCAAAGTGTAGGACCACACTGGACCAAGTGGACTTGTTGACCTCTGGAGTGGCACTTGATGATTATATGAAGACTTCATGCCCAAGGATGATCCAAAGGATATACTTGTACCATCAGATATCATCAGTCAACAGAGTTTTTTAACTCTACTTCTATTTTCTCATCTTTCTTGTACCTAGATTCCACACCCTGTGAGGAATTGTAATAAGTGATACTAGTAATGATGATTTTTGTGTCTATAACAGATCTAAGATGTTGGCACCCGATCAACAAACGAGTACACCTTGGAGTGTTTTTTTATCTGGTTAATTGTCTCTTCTTTTGCAGAGGCGGATGATTTTCAGGGTTTTTTCATTCACTTTTAACCCCAAAGCCGAAGTGATGGTTTGAAGGTTGAGCCCCTAACACATCTTAGTGTCTAGAGTCGATGTGTGTTACCATAGTAGGATTTTTTAATAATTAAAAATATCCTGCAAAACGAGATTTTTAATTATTTTCTATGTAATAATGTAAATAAATGGCCTTAGGAAATGTTTGGGGCATGTGACTACTCGAAATTTATCTTCAGAGACCCAACATTATCCTATGACCCATTTTGGGGGTCAAAAACGACTTATTGTCCATCAAAAGCCGACTTTTTTAATGTCAGTGGCAAAAATGAGGAAAAGATAAAAAAAATGAATAATTGGAAAAATTTAGAAAATTTTCCAAAGTCAAAATAAGTCAAATTTTGACATGGCAAATTCCATTGAAGTTTAAAGGTGATGTGGAAACTATGTGGAGCCCACCACATAAAGCACAAGTAAAAGTCAAAGTTCCAAGTGGCAAGTAAAATGGTCGAACGTTGAGTTAAAGAGGCAACGTTGAAATATTACATATGGCTAAAGTTCAAATAATATGATTTATTTCAATATGTTGGTGCACATTAAAGTTTGTGGGGGACAAACAATGACATGGCAACCACATTAGAAAGACAAAGTCAACATCCAGTCAAAAGAGTCCCAAATTATCCTCTGAGCAGTGTAAAAATCAGTTTAAGAGAATTCACAAAGGTTGAAAGTTGAATGGGAACAAGTCCGCCACATAGGACAAACCTTGCCTCCCACTTGTCCCCCCACTAAAATTCAAGGAGCAGTTAAGTTCATACACAACCTAGTTTGGCATCTCCTTCAACACAGATTTTGCTAAGAATTGAGTGGAGGACAGACTGCTACATGCATCAGATTTTTTCCCCCCACTAACACATGTTTGTCTCCAAAAGAGAATCAACGTAGACTATGATGGAATGGTAAGAGAGGTTAACTCAAGTTTTTGTGATGACCGTCTACGCCTTAAACTCCACTTAGCCTCCATGCTGCTAGCTAAAAGGTACCTACAACAGTCAACGCAAGCCAACAAGAGACAATACACAACTGTCATTTAATGGAGGACTTATCACAACAGTCAAGCAAATATTTTGAGGGAGTTTGTCTTCTATTTACTTCAGTCATATATGCACTTGGCAAGTAGCTCTCACACTAATCAACAGTTAAAAAATTTGGCGCATGAGGAAAGAGAATACACTGGTAGCTTAGGAGATTGTTAATTGAAATCTACAACAGTTCGTTTGCAGCCTATAACAGTCATCTCTCCACATTTAGCTTGACTGCACATTGGGATTGACAATTATGTGCCACTTGTTTGAACTTTGATGGATTGGTCACTGGGATTGGCTCCCATTCACCTATTTAAATGAGCTTTGGCTCTCATCTTTGTATCATTGTTACTAGCTATTGTGTTTGCGGAAGCTCTACTGCCTTGTACACTTTCAGAAATACCAATAAAGACTTTGGGGTTTCATCCATGAGGTGTTCTTTCTTGTCGAGTGTGATGAATTGTTGATCATTGGTATTTTTCATTTTACTCATGCTTTCATCTAATTTGTTTCCATATGCTCTTGTAGATTTGTTAATGTAGAGCTATCTTGCTTTGGCATTTGATTTAGAAGTATGCCCTAGGTATAGAATGCTCTAGTTGGTTTCAAATAAATCTCGAGAGTTTCTTATCATTTTTTATTGCTAAATTTATATGAAACTAATTCTTGATTGAAGTTATGTAGAGGGAATATCTTGTTCGGATCAAAGAAGCAAGCGTTGGGGGAAGTCTTTGGAGAGACCAACCCACTCTTGATACATTCTCGAAGGAGCTCTCATTTGTTCTTTGAGCCTTCATAGTTTTATCTTACAAAGTGGTTTTGCAGGGATTTCACGACATAGCTTGTACCAAGCCAAGTCAATTTTATTTAAATCATTTATCTCAAACTCTTGTGCTCATATTGATTTTATTTTTCTATTGAAGAGCATATTGAAAATTAGGCAAGGATAGGGGTCTTGTTCTAATTGCTTGGTTTAATATTGTAGATATGATTTGCTAACATTTTTCTCTATTTTCCACTAATTTTGAGGGCTGGTTTTTCAGAGGAAAATCAGAGTTTTTTTTTGACACCGTTTTCTCATCTTTGTTGGTAGTATTGAGGGATTGCATGTTCCGAAATTACTAACACTTGTTGCAGACCCTTAGCCCTGATTTTGGAGCTACTGAAGACTGATTTTTCTGCTGGCCATGAGCTAACAAATGACTACCATATATCTCTGTTGAATGGAAGATCATTCGCTGTCCCAAATTTTTTTGATAACAACCATCAAATCTGCCCTTTTCTCTTCCTTTGTTGTCAGATTTCAGCATCTCAAGAGGCTAGATTTCCAAGACATTATTTTGAGGAATTTCTCTTTTATTCCATTGCCAAAGTTTTGTAAAATTCTGTCTTTGCTTTCTTAGGAAAGGAGGTCTAGTGTCCAAGTTTCAAGCAATTATTGTGAAGCTATCCTTGAAGTTGAGTTGAGGACTTTGAAGGACCCTCTTTTCATTTTAATATTAATAAAATATATAATTTGTTTAGAGGAGCTTGGGATTTCTCCCATGGTATCCTATCTCCCCATTTAGAGGGAGGCTTTTCTTGGATGGAATGACTTTGCATGGTTTAAACTTTCACACTTCATTCATTTGCATGAATCTTTAATGTTATAAATTGCTCAACACTCACATTGTGTAGGAATTTACAGGGTAAGTTCCTCAGACAGAACACCAAAGGACACCGCTCACAAACATATCACAGATCAATACACCAGTATTTTGACGTGGTTAAAACCCTCAAAGAGGGAAACAGTCCACGGCCTGAGCCAACGCGACCACTTCAGGCAATATATTAATAAAAGAATGAAAATTTAAATAAGCTTCTATGATGAACGGTTACCCTACAAATGACCCTCCATGCTCTTTAAATAGAGATCATGGACCAATCGGGTGTTAAGCCACGGATCAAGTGTCGGTAATACCGAGGAGAGAATGAACCGTCGGATCACTACATATCGTGACCGTCGGATTGTAAGTTACGAATGTACATAGTAAAGAAACACACTTTACCTAGCTCTATACTAAACCAAGTTATACTTAACTACTTCCTATGTGTCAGAATATCCTAAGATCCCCCCTTAAGAACAACTTGGGATAGGATTGAAGGATGTAGAAATGTGACACAATAGAAGAAGGAAGGAGGCACTAGAGCCTATCCCCCTTAGTGACAACTTCGTGAACTCCAACCATAAATCGAAGTTTAGTAAACTTCGCCTCTGTGAGAGCCTTTGTAAAGATGTCTGTAACTTGATCATCTGTTGAACAATATTGCACTTCAAGAACATGGTCGTGAATGAGCTTTCTGATGAAGTGCATGTGCAGTCCAATGTGTTTGCTGTGCTGATGTTGGACTGGATCTTTGCATAGTTGAATGGCACTTTGATTATCACACCAAAGTGTAGTCGGATGCTGCTGCTGAAAGCCAAACTCTGACAGGATTTGACGAAGCCACAAGGCTTCCTTACTAGCTTCTACGGCACGACAATACTCTGCTTCTGCTGAAGAAAGAGAAATGGCACCTTGTTTCTTACAAGCCCATGTAATAGGTCCTGAACCAAGAGTGAACACATAACCTGCAGTAGACTTCCGATCATCAGGGTCACCAGCCCAATCGGAATCAGTGAAACCAACCAATAGAGGAGATGCTTCGGCACTGTAATGAATCCAAAACTGAACTGTACCTCGAACATAACGAAGTATTCTTTTAGCTGCTTTCCAATGACTTTCATGTGGGTTTTGCGTAAACTGAGCAACAAGGCCAAAAACAAAGGAGAGGTCAGGATGATTATGGGTTAGATACAAAAGTTTTCCTACAAGTTGACGGTATAAGGTAGCATCAACTTCAGGAGAAGTACAAGTGACTGAAAGTTTGACTCCAGACTGAAAGGGAGAAGGGCTGGCTTACAGTCTTCCATGTGAAAATGGCGTAGAATATCACAAGCATACTTGGACTAGGAAAGGGAAATACCTTCCTTGGATTGCAAGACTTGAAGACCAAGAAAATAATGTAAGTGTCCTAAGTCTGTCATTTCGAACTTCTTTTTAAGGCTGGACTTCACATGGTTGATAAGGTTTGGATCACTACCAGTCAAGATAAGATCATCAACATAAAGAACAAGAATGATAAGAGACTTGCCCACTTTCTTGGTGTAGACAGTATTGTCAGAATGACACCTAGAAAAGCCATTTTCTAAAAGAAAGTTATCCATTTTGGCATACCAAGCTCAAGGAGCTTGCTTGAGACCATAAGGGGATTTCTTAAGCCGAGATACAAGGCTGGAGTCTGTTTGTATAAAGCCAATAGGTTGTTCCATATAGATTTCTTCATGCAAGTCCCCATGCAAGAAGGCAGATTTAACATCTATCTGATGGACTTCCCATTTGAAAGAGGCAGCAAGGGAAAGAACAAGGCGGATAGAGTTCATTTTGGCAACAGGGGAGAAGGTTTCAGTGTAGTCAATGCCTTCAACTTGTGAAAAACCCTTAGCAACAAGACGAGATTTATGTTTATCAACTTTCCCATCTGGTCCATACTTGGTTCTGTAAACCCATTTGCATCTAACAAGTTTTTGTCCCTTTGGTAGAGGAACAAGATCCCATGTATCATTTGCCAATAATGAATTATATTCTTCATTCATAGCTGCTTCCCAATCTGGATGGCCTGAAGCTTCTGCAAAGGTGTCAGGATCATAATTCAATGAAGCTTGAGCCAGTAAAGAAGAGGCTCTATCAAATTGAGATCGTGAACGTCGTTGATCTGTAGGATCACCGACAAGATCACCTGCTGCATCCCGAGTAGCACAGACCTATTTTGGAAGCTGAGGAGCTGAAGGAGGATCCTGAGAAGGTGGGGGAGGATTTTCATCCTCGCTTTCATCATCTGAAGAAGAAATATTTTCAAAAGTAGAAGAGATATGGAGAGGTGGCACATCCGCCGAACTAGGCTCGTAGGCCGATATATTTTCAACAAACTTTACATCTCTTCTAATGATAACATTCTTGGACTTAAGTGGAATAAGTCTATATCCTTTGACATCTTCAGAATATCCAACAAAAATACATTTTTCACTCTTAGGTTCTAAAGCTTTATGTTTCTCATCTGGAATATGGGCCCATGCTTCACTTCCAAAAACACGAAAGTGACTTACATCTGGTTTAATTGAGCTCCATGCTTCTTCTGGAGTGATATTCTTTAAAACCTTAGTAGGAGTGCGATTTATTATGTAATTTGCACAGTTAATTGCTTCTGCCCAAAAATTAAGACCAAGTCCTTTAGATTGAAGCATACAATTAGCCATTTCCTTTAAGGTGCGATTCTTCCTTTCAGCTACACCATTTTGTTGTGGAGTATATGGAACAGTATGTTGCATTTGAATTCCATTCTCAGTGCAAAAGTTGATGAATTTGTTGTTAACATATTCTCCGCCATTATCAGATCTTAGCTTAAGAATTTGATGTCCAGATTGTTTTTCAACAAAGGCCTTAAAGGCCAAGAACATGTTAAATACTTCACTCTTGAGTTTTAAGAAGTATACCCAAGTGCATCTGGAGAAATCATCGATGAAAGTTAAGAAATACTTGTAGCTAGAGAATGAAACAATTGGAAGTGGACCACATAAATCACTATGCACAAGTTGTAAAGGGGCTGAGGCATGCCAAGAGGCACGTTTTTCAAAACTATCCCGATGATGTTTTCTGAGTACACATCCGGAACAAACACCATCTTTGCAAGATACCATTGGAAGACCTGTCACCATATTTTCTTTACATAGATTCTGAAGGGAGCGATAGTTTAAGTGACCAAATCGCTCATGCCAAAGTTTGCTCACTTCATAGTTATGAGCAACAAATACCGAGGGAAGATTTGATGACCCAAAGTTGTGAAACTTATACAACCTTGTAGAATCATCAGCAATGCCAGTAGCTAAAATCTGTCTAGGATCTCTTATGTCCTTAATTACAACATCGTGAGGTGAAAATTCAACGATTTTACCTTCACCTGAATGAGTTATCTGATATACAGATAGAAGGTTGCAGGATAAGGTTGGAACACATAATACATCATTAAATTGACCATTGTCTATATGAGCAGTTCCAGTCCCTACAACACTAAGAGATCTATCATCACCAACATATATATTTTTGGTGTTACAATCATTTAAAGAAGAAAACATGGCTTTGTTTTTGGCCATGTGATAAGAAGCTCCAGAATCAATGAGCCACTCATGAGAATGAGAAGAAGAAGATACATTTAGTGCATAGCCAGACCGAGATGCTTGACAACCACATGTAGAATTGTGCAACCAGATCTAGTTTGTTATTGCAATTTTCAAGTGCTTGCAATTGTGCAAATTTCAATTTCTTTTTCACTTATATGCGATTTACTTTTTCTCAAGCTATAACTTGCAATATTTGTTTATGAGCAAATTTTCTTTACATGCGTTCAAGTTACAAGTAAGTACTTACTTTAATTTGCAAGTTTTGATTAGTTCACTTTCTCATTTCCATCTCTTTACTTGACAAAGCGATTCATAAGTTGTTTTGGAGCATGCTTATTTGGAAGCAATATTGCAATTTCACATTTGGTTACTTGCTTTCAAGCATTTTGTGAAGTATACAACTCCATTTAAATTTCTTGTCAAGTATCATTTAGATAATTCCATTCTAATTTTCATTTGAACTTGCTAATACAAGTTACTTTAAGCATTGTCATTTTACATTTACTCAAGCATCTTACTTAGGCTCATTTTCAAGCATCTCTAAAATCAACCTGCAACTTAAGTTGGTTTTATAGACTCTAGGGACCCTCCACTCCTATTGACTCCTCACTGTGAGATTTGGATCTCCGAGCGAGGGTGAGGTTTGGGAATAGGAGTTCAATTGAAACTTTGTTTTAGAATACAAGTAATAAAATAAACCGAGAGCACATCTACATGACAACTTAACTATACTTGCAAATGCAATTCTTGTATTTATGCTATCTTGCATTTATTTGAGTCTTATCTACAAATATCATTTTTATTTCATGAAGCATTTATTTTATTATGCAAGTATTGTGAATTCCTTTATTTTTGCAACTATTAGCTTTTCTTGTACTTGGAATATTCTCATTGGTGCAACACTATTTCAAGTTACTTGAAGTATTTGCTACTTTGATGATCATTTAGCTCATGAGTAATTGACGTTATTATCTCGTTACTTGAGGATTTTCTTCCAAGTACCATTTTATTTATAGTTGCAAATGATATTTATATGCTCATCTTGATTTAGTATTGACTTGTTTTGCAGGATTACTTGTTTGTTTCTTTTGAGCAAGTGTTTATATTGAGGCAATTATTAAGGCACTGGTTTTACATGCTTATCTTCGAATTATGTGTTGATGATTATTTGGAATATATTTCATTTCATATCTTGTATTTCCCATCATACTTGTTGAACATGCTCATAATCGTGAAGTAATCTGTTATGCTCTTAACCTGCAAAATGATACCCAATACAGAATATGCGAAGAAAAGATACCCAGAACACAAAATAGCAATGATTTTATTATTCAGAGAGTAATGTTCACTTGCCTCTTCGAGGGGGCAACCTCCAATAGAGCAGAGCTCGATTACAAAATAAGACACGATACTCCTCGCAGGGAGTCTCTATCCTTTATATATGACTCATACATGCAATACCACGGGCCAATACCGTGGGTTTTATTAATACCATCTATCTAATACTACGACCCATTTGCAACTAATTGTGGTCCCGTCATTAATTGCGGGTTAACCACTTACAAATATTAATATGGGCTTTATTGACTCTTGACTATGACGTGATCCCATGACATAAATAAGGGGGTTAGGGTGGGACCCTAACATGCCCTCCCCCTTAAGACTAGCCTTGTCCTCAAGGCTGAAGCTGCGGAAACTGCTGAAGAATAGTGGCTGGTTCCCAAGTTGCATCTTCCGGAGAGGTGTCTTTCCATTTGACGAGGACTTCCTTAATCATGCGGCCGCGCAGGTGTTTGTCTCTTGTGTCTAGAACCTGTTCGGGTTGAAGCCAGATTGACCCTTCTTCGTCCAATTCAGGTAGACTGGTTTGAACTCGGCAATTGTTCCCGATCACTTTCTTGAGGCACGATACATGGAAAACTGGATGGATTTTTGCAGTAGGTGGCAAAGCCAACTTGTAAGCCACTTCTCCAATGCGCTGAAGTACTTGGTATGGTCTGTAGAATTTTGGAGATAGCTTCTGACAACCCTTGTCTTTGAATGATGTTTGCTTATATGGTTGCAGCCTCAAAAAGACCTGATCCCCGATGCTGGTCTACCTATTGCTTCATGCGGTTCTGAGCTTGATGAAGATTCTCTCTAAGATGGGCGAGCATGGTTGCGCGGTGTTGTAGGAGTTGATCCACTGCTTGTACTTTGGAGCACCCCTTGAGATAAGAAGTAGGGGAAGGCGGAAGTTGACCATATACTGCTTCATAGGGAGTCATTTTGGTGGTGGCATGATAGTTGGTGTTATACCACCATTCAGCCAGAGGTAACCACTGTACCCAAAGGTGTTGCTTTTCTGAAGTGAAACACCTAAGGTAGGTTTCTAGACATTTGTTGACGACTTCAGTTTGACTATCCGTTTGCGGATGATAGGAAGTACTGAGTTTTAGTTGAGTGCCTTGTATCCTGAAGAGTTCCTGCCAAAAATTACTGGTGAAGATCGGGTCGCGATCGGACACAATAGAAGTGGGCATGCCATGCAATTTGAAAATCTGATCCATGAAATATTGAGCGACCAAAGTTGGTGTAAATGGGTGGGGTAGTGCGCAGAAATGAGCATACTTCGATAGTTGGTCCACAACCACCATGATGACTGACTTGTTCCCGGACTTTGGAAGACCTGTAATGAAATCCATAGAAACTTCCGTCCAAATGGATGTCGGAATGGGCAATGGTTGTAATGTGCCTATTGTGTTGACTGTTTCCCCTTTGTGGCGTTGACAGACATCGCATTCTGCTACAAAAGTAAGGATGTCCTTTTTCATGCCGTCCAAAAAAATGATCTTCTGGTGCGAGCATACGTCTTTTGAAAGCCCAAATGTCCTGCAATGGGCGATGAGTGCAATTCTGCCAAAATGCGACCTTTGAGGGTGGATGTTGGGGATATTACGACTTTGTCCCTGTAGCGAAGAATATCATCCTGCCACGAGTAGCCCTTGGTGGAATTTGGATCTACCTGCAATTGAGAAATGAGTTGGGATAGCCCGGGGTGTGAAAACCATTCCTTGCGAGCCTCTTCAATCCATTCTGGAATGGGGAGGGAAATTGCTAGCAGAGTACTTTCTTCCTCAAATTGGCGAGATAATGCATCTGCTACACTATTGTCTTTCCCTTTCTTGTAAATGATCTCATAATCATATCCCAGCATTTTGGCGAGCCATTTATTTTGTTGTGGGGAGGATAGGCGTTGCTCCAAAAAATATTTAAGACTGTGATGATCTGTGCGGATTTGGAAACGTCGCCCCAATAAGTAAGGTCGCCAGGTCTCGACGGCATGTAAGATGGCCATCATTTCTTTTTCGTAGGTAGATTGGCCCAGATTCCTCCCACTTAGTTGTTGGCTTGTGAAGGCCAAAGGTCGCCCTTCCTGCATTAAGACCGCCCCAATACCGGTCCCCGAAGCATCACATTCAATGACAAAGGATTTGGTGAAGTCAGGTAGTGCTAAGACTGGAGTGGAACACATGGCGTTTTTGAGAGCGGTAAATGCCTGTTGTGCTTCCTCATTCCAGAAGAAGGAATTTTTCTTTAGGAGTTGGGTGAGGGGCTTCGCTATGCGGCCATAGTTGCGGACAAATTTACGATAATAGCCTGTGAGACCCAAAAATCCTCTCAAGCTCTTCAAAGTCTTAGGTTGAGGCCATTCTTGCATTGCCTGGATCTTTTTGGGGTCCACCTTGACACCTTCACGCCCCACAATGTGGCCCAAATACTCAACTTCTTCCATGCCAAACGAACACTTGGACATCTTGACAAATAATTTATGCTTGCAGAGCAGGTGTAAGAGTAGATCTACATGCTGAAGATGTGCAGCCCAAGTGCCACTATAGATGAGGATGTCATCGAAGAAGACAAGGACAAATTTCCTGAGATATGGTTTGAGAATGTGATTCATAAGGCCCTGAAAAGTAGAGGGGGCATTACAAAGACCAAATGGCATGACCAGGAACTCATAATGGCCTTCATGAGTTCGGAAAGCAGTCTTGGGAATGTCGACTTCCTTCATGCGAATTTGGTGGTAGCCTGAGCGAAGATCCAGCTTAGTGAAGAATTGAGCCCCATTGAGTTCGTCCAGCAAATCATCAATCACCGGAATGGGAAATTTATCTTTGATAGTCAACTTATTGAGGGCCCTGAAGTCGGGACACATCCGCCACTCCCCATCTTTCTTGAGCACCATGACCACTGGGGATGAATAAGGACTAATGCTGGGACGAATGACACCTGCTTCCAAAAGTTCCTTGATGATTTTTTCTATTTCATTCTTTTGGGTGAACGGATATCTGTATGGCCGCACATTTGGGGGTTGGGCCCCTGGAACCAAGGTGATGCTATGATCATGTTCCCCTCGCGAGGGTGGAAGCTCATGAGGCTTGTTAAAGACCGGCAGATGGTTATTTAAAATCTGTTGCATCTCAGGATGAATTGGCAGAGACTTGGTTTCGACGACCTGGATGGCATTAAATTGAGCTACCACTCCATGATTGCCATTTTTTAACAATTTTTCCATCCGATGCGAGTTGATGATAGAGGGGGCTCCCGTCTGGAGTCCACGGAGGGTATGTGTGTAATTGTTCTGCTTAAAACTCATATATAACTCCTGAAAATCCATTGTGATTGGCCCAAGCGTGCGGAGCCATTCAGCGCCGAGGACAATGTCGCAACCCCCCATGTGTATGGCAAACATGTGGGTTTTCAACTGATAATCCCCCATTTGAAGTTTGACATTTTCACAGCGGCCTTCACATTTTATTGTGCCCCCATCCGCAATTTGGACTTGGAAGTTAGAAACTGCTCGTACAAAACAATGCACTGCTTCTGCGATTTTTTGATGGATGAAATTATGGGTACTTCCACTATCAATCAAGACTACTACTGGGTGATGTTTAAGAAAACCCCTGATTTTGAGAGTTTGAGGGGAAGAAATCCCTGCCAACGCATGCAGCGAAATAACTGGTTCGTCAGAGACATTCTCCTTTGGGTTGTCTTCTTCTAGCGCCTCATGTTCCTCAAGTGGTGGATCTTCCTCTGTTGAGCTGTAGTCAGTGGCATCTATTTGAAAAAATTTGGGCTCCTTGCATTTATGACCTGGGGAGTATTTTTCATCACAGTAGTAACATAGTCCTTGCTTCCTTCTTTCGGCCATTTCCGCAGGTGACACCTTTTGGACCTTAAGTGTTTGAGTCGTGTTGTGAGCCTGTGGGAGACGACCTTTAGTGGGGAAATTTGGGCGACTGTATTGGGCTGCTAATGCACGTTCCATGTTACGGGCTACCTTGCAAGCCTCTGTCCAAGTGGGAGGGTGGTGCAGTAAGACTTGAGCTTTGATGGCTTCTTTAAGACCACTGATAAAACATTCCGTGTAGAAATCATTTGAGAGACCCCAAGTGCGGAAGGCTAAGGCTTCAAAAGCTGTAATATATTCATCCACGGTACCTGTTTGTCGGAGCTTAGTAAGACGACCCAAAAAAGAGTCCTTCTGTTCAAAGCAGTCTCGAAGAGCTTTGGTAAATTGGGTCCAAATCTTAAATTGATGCCATTCCCACCATTGCCACCGTTCATTGTCCTAGTACATGCTCCCCAACATAAGCTTAGTCGCATCATCTAAGATATGATTCAGTTTGAAATACTGCTCCATTTCTGCTATCCATGCGGACGGGTGAGAACCGTCAAATTTATGCATATCCAACTTGGGAGGTCGCTGACTGGGTGGTGGGTGGGTGTGCCAGACGTGAGGAGAGTGGCTAGACTCACCCTCATTGTATTCATTGTCATTATACGCCTCCTCGTGGGCTGGCTCCTTGCCCTTCGGGAGTAATTGCTGGACCTGGAGAGATAGTCCGGTAAGCTGCTTATTGATGGATTGGATGGATTCGTCAAGTTTGTCCAATCTTTCATTGGCCATTGCTTGAGCTCTAGTTTCCACCATACACCAACCTGATGAAAAATTGGGACCGCCTAAAATTTTTCACTAATAATTGAATGGTACCACCGTGCTCAGCTCGTCGTCCTGATTCTGATGGGCTAGATCACCAATAAGCGCCCGGGAAGATCTCAGACTTTTTTTTTTCTCTGAAAACTCCTAACGGAGTTTTACTCCTTGATCAATACTGCAGTCGCCAAATCCTCAAAATGTCAATGCGGCCAAATGTCCTGCGAAAATTATACCTTGGTATAGGAACCCTTCACAACAACTCCGATCTGGTGGATCTGAGAGATCTGAATGGCGGATCAGATAGCTCTGGGCGATGGAACAGACTGCTGCTGCGGATCGGCTGGCTCTAATAGATCAGAATGACTGATCAGCGCACTCGAGACTACGGGACTGATGTCGACTGCTTCTGCACCCCTTTGCACCTGCGGATCTGGAATAGATGATGTGCGATCCCCCGAGAGAAAAGGGAACTATGGTCTTGAGGAGTGTCAGGTGCTACAGATCGCAATATACATAAGGGTCTGGCAGTAGTACTCGGCCCAATGTTTCAGGGCTCTAACTAAGGAGGATCGACTGTACCCTTAGCTGTACAACCCGACTACCCTATCGTACGGGCGAGTAATCTCTCCGAGTGCTGTTCTCGGTGTACTGTAGCCACAAGACGGCCGACGGTTTATCTATGGCGAGGTTTCAAGGGAGCCTAGGGGCTTCCGATATACCCAGAGGGTACGTGGAAAACAGTCCGTGCGCGGTTCTGTCTAATGCGCTACTACTCGAAGGGGTACCCACAGGGGTTACAAGGGAGTCCAACAGACGTGACCACCTCTTGTATTTCCTGCATGCATGCCTCCCCAAATCCGCAGGTTTATGCGCTCAACGACGAATCCTGTGGTTTAAAGACGCCGGAACACGTCTCTAGCCAAATTTTTTTTTTTGCTTAGAATTGGCGATCCCACCGGCCCTGGAAAGTGCTCTGATACCACTTGTTATGCTCTTAACCTGCAAAATGATACCCAATACAGAATATGCGAAGAAAAGATACCCAAAACACAGAATAGCAATGATTTTATTATTCAGAGAGTAATGTTCACTTGCCTCTTCGAGGGGGCAACCTCCAATAGAGCAGAGCTCGATTACAAAATAAGACACGATACTCCTCGCAGGGAGTCTCTATCCTTTATATATGACTCATACATGCAATACCACAGGCCAATACCGTGGGTTTTATTAATACCATCTATCTAATACTACGGCCCATTTGCAACTAACTGTGGCCCCGTCATTAATTGCGGGTTAACCACTTACAAATATTAATATGGGCTTTATTGAATCTTGACTATGACGTGATCCCATGACATAAATAAGGGGGTTAGGGTGGGACCCTAACATAATCCAATTGACTTTAGTATCTTCTAGAAACTCATATCATATAACTTATCATTAGGGACCACCCCCCTTAGCTAACCTAGGAGATAGCTCAAAGAGAGAGAGTCAGGATTAGTGTGACAACCCCTTCTCTGAGTTCCTTGCCACCAACCACAACTTGTGGGGTTGAAGGCTTTTCTCACTAACTTCTAGGTAGGTGTAGGTGTGAAAATTTCCAAAGTGAAATTCTACTACAACAACTGATTTATTTCACCTACTTATTTCTCACAATAAGTTATTTATGAAATCCCTTCAGTGAATATTAAAATAAATTCTACTACAATTATCTCATAATTACATAGAGAAAATAACAGTGATATACAATCACAAGAACCAATCATATTAACACAGTTGTTTTTGGACAATTGTCCCCAAAAAAACCCAATGTGGGAAAACCAGTGCAGTAGATGAGGCTTTTATTAATCTTCAGGAACAATAGCTTTACAAGGAATGATTTTACAGAGAAACTGAAACACTATTGAGAGAAAACACCTAAGGCAAAGTTCATCCCTCCCATGGAAACTTTCTGACGCCCTGGAGACCCTTCTCCCACTTCTGCGTCACCTTTGCATCACTCTGCGTCACTCTCATTCCCTCTACATCATCCTGCGTGACGACTGCGTCTCTTGGATTGCATCTTCCCTCTACGCTGTCTCTTGATAGCCCTGCATTACCTCCTCCTCAATTATCAACTATTCCTCCACCTTGCAACTCTCCCTCTGAAATCGATCTCCTTCTTTTTGAGAACCAATTTTCCTTGGGATACTGAGTATCTGCTAGTGTGTCTCCAAATGATCCTTAGGTCTTCTCTTATACTTTTCCTGTTGATGAATCAACAACCAAGATTAAGTCTATAATCAACGGCTAAGATTAAAACAGACTTGATCCTTGTCTCTTAGAAGCTTCTCACCTTTATCTTTATTAGAGTTGCGGGAGAGCCCCCCCCCCCTTGAAGCTGCTCCCAATCCGCGCTCCGGGCGGGAGCGGGTCAGGAGTGCACTCCCGATAATTTTTTTTTTCGCTCCCGGAGCGAAAATTAAGCCCGGGAACCATCACCGATAGCTCCCGAGCTTTTAATTATCGCTTTGGGAGGGACGCGCGCGCCGCCAGGACCGATTCACGCGAAAAAAAATCTCGGACGTGAAAAAAAATAATTTAAAAAAATTTGTTTTAAAAGGTCTTGGGGGGCATTTTTTATTTCATTGTGACTTGAATGAGTTGAGGAGAGCCAAGGAGATTGTGCAAAGGAGCGAGGAGCGAGTGCCGAGGAGCAAGGAGCAAGCCTGTAAGGAGGTTAGTAACTTAGTCATTTAGTAGTTTAAACTTTAGTTAGTAATTTAGTTTAGTTTAGTTAGTAATTTAGTAAATATATAACTTATTTAGTAAATGAATCATGAATCTAAATAAATTAAATTAATTTTCTCATTCCCATTCCCATTAAATTTTGCAGATTCAAAAGCCTACAGATATCAAACATCATGGACATGGTTATATTTCTTGGCATTTTCTTCTTCTTGGTCCCTTTTCTGGTTATTATGGTGCTGGAGAGTAGGAAACAGAGGGGCCAAAATGAAGAGGGGGATGAAGAAGCTAGAAAAAGTGGATTTGATGTAAACCCCGGTGAGGAGGAGCTGGAGGAGGGTGAACATGACTCTCAAAAAACTAAACAAGACCAAACCCCATTGTGGAAATATGTTGACAGGCCTGAAGTAGGGAAAGGGGGTGGAACCACTAAATTTCATTGCCCCCATTGCAACAATAATTACACAGGTTCATACACCCATGCCAGAAAACACCTCTGCGGGAAAAGGCCATGGGATGGAGATAAACAAATAGGAATCAAAACTTGCTGTGTCAGCAGCAGATAGAGCCAAATACATAAGGGAAGAGGAGGAAGGCCAATACAAATCTAAAAAATCAAGGGGTTTCTTTGAACCAAGCTCCCAATCACAAGCACAAAGAACTCCTTCAGCATCCTCCCAAGGCAGTGGATATGGAGGCATAGGGTCACCAGCTTTAAGGCGTAGAACCATATCAGATTTCCTTGATGAGGGGTGTAGGAATGATGTGGATTCAAAAGTTTACAAGTTTCTGTATGCACGTGGGATACCATTCAATGTTCTTCGCTCACCTTATTGGCACGAAATGGTTTCTACCATAAATGATGCCCCTAAAGGATACAAGAGCCCTGGGTATGACAAGGCAAGAACCGTTGGACTTGATCATGAAAAAGCAAAAATATCACATTCTTTGAATAGAATGACAAGTTCTTGGACTGACCATGGGGTGTCCATTGTATTTGATGGATGGACAAATGTAAAAGGCAAGCCATTGATAAGTGTTCTTCCTGTGTCTGTTAGTGGTGCCATCTTTCTAAATGCATATGATTACTCAGACAAGTTCAAGACCGCCATCAGCATTGCAGAAGCATTACTTGAAACAATTGACCGTATTGGGCCATACAATGTCATCCAAGTCATCACTGATAATGCTCCTAATTGTAAGGCAGCGGAGCAATTATTGAGGATAAATACCCCAACATATTTTGGTCTGGGTGTTTGGTTCACACATTTAACCTTTTGATGCATGATGTTGTTAAGAACAAAAATGAACAATACAAATGGATTGGTGATTTGTACAAGAAAGGAAAACAAATGATAAAATTTATTACAAATCATAGCAATACCCATGGCCTTTTCCGCAGTCACTCAAGATTGGAGTTGTTGAAGATTGCGAAGACTAGATTTGGTAGCTATTACCTCACCGTCAGGCACCTTTTGAAGGTAAGAGAGTCATTGGCTAGCATGGTATCAAGTCCACACTGGCAGGTATTAAAGGGAAGGGCTACAAATGCAGCTGACAGGTGAGGTTTTGAACTGGTGGAGGAGGCCGCTCTTGATGGTATATTTTGGTCAAGTGTGAGGCAAGTATTGGATTTCACCAGTCCCACTTATCACATGATTCGGTTTGCAGATACAGATAAACCAGTGATTGGCGAGGTGTATGAGCAGATGGATACCATGTTGGGGCAAATAAAAGATATTGTTCATAACAAAGATCCTGACTTGTACAAACTAATGTTCCACCAAGGTTCCGGGACGAGGAGGCGAGGGAGCGAGGGGGCACGGGAGCGGCCTATGCAAAAGCTCCCTACTATTTTTTAGGAAACGTGGGGGAGCGTTAGGGTCTTAAAAATTTATAAATATAAAATATAATTTATTAATTGAGTCCACTATGACAATTTGGTTTGAATTGAAAAGCTGCAAAGCATGATCATTGATATGAATATCATTTGACATTATCCAAATTTATAATATCATATAAAATAATAAATTTAAAATTCTAATTTAGCTTGGTCAAATTCTAATTTAGATTCTGGTCAGACAGAGGGAGAGCTTCAGCTTGATATGGTAGCCACTGAATTCTGTGAAAAGATAAATGAACAGATCAGGAACACTGCATTGGCAGTAGAAGGGGCAACTACAATGGGTTGTCCAGCTGTATTGGATCCAACAACTAGAAAGTTTGTTATATTATATATAATATAGACAGTACACCATATGCTGAAAGAAGAGTTTTAGTTCCAGGAGAGATGAAAAGATCACATGAAAGAGTTTCTGACGGTTTACTATCAAATGACATTGACTGCAGGATGACCATCTGCGAACCAACTTGGGTGACCAACGATGGCATGGATAATTTGTCTACCTTATTAGAGCAATGCCATGCAGTTCAAACTTCAAACTAGCAGTGTATTTCAGGGGTGAAAATAATTTTCAGACTTGAGAATTCAAGCTGAGCAACTGTGCTCTGTGTAAATTTTGTAACTGTATAAATTCATATATAACGACAGTTCCTGAGATTTCTTGCTGCCCATAGTATTTTGTCATGCTTGCAATAAACGTTAGTCTATAGTCCACCCAATTATTTCCCACATGACATAGGTGTTGCTTCCATAGTTTGTATGTCAAATGTCATGCAAATTAAAAACACAAACTGAATGTCTCATATTCTTTGCTTGTCACTCCAGTTATCTCCCCACTGTAATCCAGCCATCACTTGAGAAAAAAAGAAGTTTTAAAAGGGAAAATTCATGTACGTGCTATATGGTCCAACAAATTTCCATGATACTGACCCTCTAAAATAACGCTTGTTGAAACCAAAAGACAGCACAAGACGTTATCCCCATACAAAACATGAGTAGCTTTGTACCACTTTAGGTCTATTAAATCATAAACTATAAGCAAGGCCATTTTTTTGGGAGCGCGGGGAAACGTCCCCTCAAGGAAGGGAAACGTTTCCCTGGCACGTCCCCCTGAGTTTCCTCCATTTTGGGAGTGTGGGGAAACGTCCCCTACTCGTCCCCAAGTCCCCGGAGCGCGGGGGAGCGAGGAAACTAGACCCCTGGGGGGGCGAGTCCTCGTGGAACACTGGTACAAACTGATTCATGATTGTGTGTGTGTACGGTGGAATAAACTTAATATTCCACTACATTGCTTGGCATATATCCTTATGCCAAAATACTACTCTACATCTTGGTTGGGCCAACCTGCACCAGGGGGTGGGATTAGGAACAAACCCCATTTAGATGCATAGGTAACTAGAGGATATTTGGATGCATTAGAAAAGTTGGTACCTGACAGGGAGGAATGTGCAATTGTGCGCCTTGAAATAGGCAGATACTTCAGTGGCACTGGTTTGTTTGGTACCTTCCATGCAATGGAAGACAAAGACAAATTTGATTCTCTCACATGGTGGGAAACATATGGCGGCCAGGGACTTTTGCCAAAATTGGCAAAAAAAGTTCTATCACAGGTTGTAAATACTTCTTCTGCAGAGAGGTGTTGGAGCACCTGCAGCTTCATACATAATGTGAAAAGAAACAGACTCAATGAAAACCAGGCAGAAAGCTTGGTTTATGTGCACTACAACTTGAGGTTGTTGAGTCATTACTGTGATCGGGCTTATGAGGATCTCACATATAAAATTTGGGACAACCACCTAGAGGATGACAATTTGGAGGATGGCACTACACATCTTGAAGAACTAGAAGAGGAACTTATAAGGGATGAAGATGAAGCAGCTGCAGTAGCCATGCCACCTCCACCATCCAGTAGCAGTGCTAGAGTTCCGTGTCTTGTTCCCTTGCTGTCGCCACCTCCATCTACACCCTCACGTGGAGGGCATGTGCCTTCTAGTTCTGGTCATCGGTCTGTGCGGGAGACTCCTAGAAGACCACCAAGACCTGCTCATACAGGAGACTCTCATGGCAAGGGCCACATGTAGATTTACAATTTACTTGTCTTTTCTAGTTTCTATTAGTTTTCATAATTGTTGAGTCTTGAGTTCTTGACTCTTGACTCTTTCATATCATAATGATATTTTTTGTAAACAATATATGAATGTGACAATGAAAGTTTGAAGTTGGAAATTATAACTCATTGGTAATGATTGTGAATTATGAATATGATGCTTCGTGAAAGACTAAAGTTGTTTCATTTCATTTCATTATTCATAATTCATTTTATAACATTTCATTTCATGTTAATAGTTAGAACTTAGAAATATCTAAGATATTATTTCCTGTAATGGTTAAACTTAGCTTACAAGTACAACTTTGGTGATCAATGATGATAAACGTTATATATTGAATTTTTAATTTTGAAAGCTTGAAGTTGAAACTTTAAGATTGAATTTGATGAATCATGATTCACGAGACTCAATATGTTGCAGTTGTAATATGTATATTACTAACTTGTGGACATGGTTGATGAAGATTATAACTTCTAGATGATTGATGTGATACGGTTCAATGATCATTCTATGTTTTTTTATGTTTTTTATATCTAATTCATCATTCTACATGTTTTTGTTGACATATATGTATCAAAAATTAAAAAATATATAAAAATAATATATATTTTTAAAAAATTGCTCCGGGATTCGCTCCCAAACCGGGAGCTTCTAAAAATGTCGCTCCCGCTCCCCACTTTCGCTCCCGTTCCCAAGTAACGCTGATCTTTATTAATACCCATTAATATTTTTATTTTCCTAAGTTTAGACTTAGGAACCCATCAAAAATACTAATTATTTTAATAACTCCTCATCCCGGTGGAATTTCACCAAACAATTTCTGGGCCTTGGAAATCTCATGTATTCTAGCCCCTCCACAAAATTTCAGAGCTAGAGCACGTCCCATGCTACCCAAAATAAACACTCCCTCTTAGCAGGGAATGTGCTTTAGCAGTGCTTCCCAACAGAAGCACCACACTGATCCATGGCATCGTTCCTCTGCCCCTCATCTACTGTGCTGCTGCCCATGACACTGCAACTATCACTGCTACATCTAATGTGCTGCATCATGCTACCCATAGCACTGTGATTGCTAACTGCTGCACTAGAACTCCCGATACTATTCATTTCTGCTATTGAAATGGATTCTTCACCATCCCCATCTTCTCCCTGAAATAAAAAAACTTTGTTCTTCGTAGAGCCTTGGTGAGGATGTCTACTATCTGTTTGTTGGAATTTCTAAGTCTATTCGTCAGAAATTCTTCCTGCACTATCTGATTTATTTCTTCCTACTTTTTCATTTACTTAACAAGTTATTTACCATGTAAATACTGAAAATAAATACAAGTACAATATCAACACATACATATCATCAACTGAAAGAAACAAGCACACAAGTGACATCGTTATTTTTGGACTAATGTCCCCAGAAAAACCCAATGCAGGAAAATCGGTGCAACTATCAGAGGGTTTTACTATTAAGCAATTTCAGAATACAATCTGGGTGCCAGAAATGGGTTACCCAATAGAGAATGCCCTCAGCACTAGTACCTCTCAGTCGGAGACAGATGTTTCGGCTAAATCACTGGATGAACGATCCCACATTACCACTGCAGCACTTTTGCTGCTCTTTGTCATCCTGATAGGGAATGCGTCACCCTATCCAACTCCCTAGCTCCAATCTATCCCATGAAATCTCTCAGCGTCAGGCTCTAGGGTCTGTGTCAGTCTCTCTGGCCAAGTGTCAACCTATTTGGCCCAGCGCCAGCCTTTGGAGCCTCTATGTCTCCCGTGCTGGCCCTCCTCAGGCTCTGCGCAACTCTTGGCTGCCTCTGCGTGGCCTCTGGATGCCTCTACATGGCCTCCAGTTGGCTCTGCGTCAACCCTCTCTCGGCTTCTGCGCTGATGCTCCTGGTACTATCTTTTCCTCTCTGCTACTGTATTCACTGCCCCTCAACTGCAACTCTGATCACTCCTTCGATTTCCTTAGCAAGCCCTACCCCAGAAAATCGAATTCTTGATCAACTCGGTGTGTTCTCCAATTGACCCTCAAGCCTCTCCTTATACTTTTCTCGTTGATGATTCAACGATCGAGATTAAATCTCTAATCAACAACTAAGATTAGATTTGACTTGATCCATGACTTTTGGACCATTCTAACTCAATTTCATATTAATTCACATTAATATTTTATTTTACCTAAGTTTAGACTTGGAACTCCATTAAAAATACTAATTATTTTAATATCTTGCAAACTGGTTAGATTCTGCCCAAACCATTTCTGGATGTTGGAGATCTCATGTGCTATAGCCTCTCCACCAATTTTCGTGGCTAGAGCACATCTGATGCTACCCCAAATCAACACTCCCTCTTAGCGAGGACTGTGCTCTAGTAATACTCCTCATTGAGTATCACCCTGATCATCCAACATCGGTCCCTGTGCTGATGCTAGGCCTCCCCGCCCAACATCCTCTGCACTGCTACATCATGTACTGTTACCCATGGCCCTGCCACTGCCACTGCTGCATCCGTACGACAACTCCCTCTGCATCCTTGTAATGTTACCCATGGCCCTGCCGCTGCCACTGCTGCATCCGTACGACAACTCCCTCTGCATCCGTGTTGTTGCCCATGGCCCTGCCATTGCCACTGCTGTATCTGCACTGCATTCCCTCTCATCATGCTGCATCGTGCTGCCCATAACACTGCCACTGCTAACTGCTGCACTGCAACTCAGTTACTGAGAAGTAAGTAACTGATCCTCCCAGCTTTGGCATCGCTGTTAGGCTAGAGACACTCCCGATGATGAAGCTTCGTCTGTCACTGATAAGTGCTCCCTCTCTGACCTCTGCGTTGCTGCAACAACTACATGCATCTTGCACTGCTGCCTCACACTGTATTGGGACTCCTGCACTGTAGCGCTCTTTGTCACTCCATTCACATTCGTCTCTACCGACATCTACCAGTCCCGCTACTCCTCTTCGGGGCTCTCGTAGCCAGGTATAATCCAAGAGGTTGGGTACCTCGAGGATCTTGCCCCTCATCGCCTATAGTCTGTCTGACTACAGCTCAATGTCTCCCCACCTCTTCTCTCGAGGTGTATGAGCACTCACGGCATAGTCGTCAATAGTCTCCACTTCCTTTTCCGCCTTAGCTGGCGCCGCCTTGGTCTCAGAAGCCTCTCCCTTTCTCTTCTTCCTAGGACACTGGTTCACATAGTGACCCAGTTCCCCACAATGGAAGCACTTGACCTTGGAGAGGTCCTTCTTCTTTCTCGTAGATGTGAGAGCCGCATCTTCTTCTTCCTCCTTGATTCTGACCGCTTTTTCGCTACTCCCCGCCTTGGGGACCCATCTTATCTCTTCTTGACGAAGAGCCACCCGCAATTCCTCCCAATCTGGAAGGCTTGTCCTGCCCAGTATGCTCTAGACAAATACCTCCCAATCCTCTGAGACTGTGTTCAATGTGGTCCTCACCATCAGTTCCTGATTCGGTGTGGCCTCTAATGGAATTTAGTTGATCACTGATCTCCTTCAATCCACCAAGGAAGACATCTATCTGCTTTCCCTTTTGCATCTGATATGACTGCAACTGATTTTCAAGTAACATCCTCCTCTGCATAGAAGTATGCTGGTACAGTTTCTTCAGGGCCTCCCACATCTCGTTTGGCGTCTCCTTCTCGGCAATGTGTGGCACCACATGGTCCTTGACACCATCAAGGATGATGCACTTTTCCCTGGCCATAGCCTCTTCGTACTTGTCATTTTTCAGCAGGGTCAACTAGGATCGTTATCGTTTTCAAGGCGAAGTGTTTGATGCGATACCTGTCTAGAATGGACAAGATCCTGGCCTTCCAGACTACGAAGTTTGAAGCTTCGTCCAGTCTATCCTGATCTCTTAGCCCATTCACTGCCATTTCGCTACTCCTCTTTTGACTCTTTCATGTCTCTCTACTTCTCGTCTGGAAGTTCTCGGTTTGACTCCGTCTGAGCCTCGACTTCCCTTCTGGAAATTCCTCTGCCAATCCTCGACAGCAACTCCCTCCTCCTTGGTCTTGCCCGGTTAAGTACTATTTTGACCACAATACCCCACCATCTTCGCTCGGCAACTTACCCACAACCTCCTATGCCTCAGTAGTCTGAAGGTTAGAGCCTCTAGGCTCTGCGCAATCCCGACACTAGCACAATCTGCACCTCCTGGCCACAACGTCGATCCTTCCTGGTTGAGAAGATGACCGGGCATTGCATAAGTCAGATCTGCTCCTCTCTGCCTCAGTGCTGATCCTCCGCCTGGCCCGAACTGATGACGCATGCTCTCTGTGTCACCCCTTTCATCCTGCTTTCTTCTAGGAACAACTTCTACTACTCGAGGCAGCTGTTTCCGCTACTGCTGCTCTGCTTGGCTGATGCCCTTAGTTATACTGTGATCTGCAAACACGCGCCGATACCATGTTGGAATTTCTAAGTCTATCTATCAGAAATTCTTCCTGTACTATCTGATTATTTCTTCCTACTTGTTCATTTACTTAAAAAGTTATTTACCATGTAAATACTGAAAAATACAAGTACAGTATCAACACATACAGATCATCAACTGAAAGAAACAAGCACACAAGTGACACCGTTATTTTTGGACTAATGTCCCTAGAAAAACCCAATGCAGGAAAATTGGTGCAACTATCAGAGGGTTTTATTATTAAGCAGTTTCAGAATACAATTTGGGTGCCAGAAATGGGTCACCCAACAAAGAATGCCCTCGACAGTAGTACCTCTTAGTCGGAGACAGATATTCCGGCTAAATCATCGGATGAACGATCACACAACAACTTTGCAGCACTTCTGCTGCTCTTTGTCACCCTGATAGGGACTGCATCACCCTATTCATCTCCCTAGCTCCAATCTATCCCACGAAATCTCCCAGCGTCAGCCTCTCTGGCCCAGTGTCAGCCTATTTGGCCCAATGTCAGCATCTTGGGGCTCTGCGTCAGCCTCTGGAGCCTCTGCATCTCCCACGTTGGCCCTCCTCAGGGTCTGCGCAGCTCTTGGCTGCGCTTGCGTGGCCTTTGGTTGCCTCTGCGTGGCTTCTAGCTGGCTCTGCGTCAACCCTCTCCCGGCTTCTGTGCTCATGCCCTCGATACTATCTCTGCCTCTCTGCTATTGTATTCACTGCCCCTCAGCTGCAACTCTGATCACTCATTCGATTTCCTCAATAAACCCTGTGCTAGAAAATCGAATTCTTGATCAAGTGGGTGTGTTCTCCAATTGACCCTCAAGCCTCTTCTTATACTTTTCTCGTTGACGATTCAACGTCCGAGATTAAATCTCTAATCAATGGCTAAGATTAGATTTGGATTGATCCATGACTTTTGGACCATTCTAACTCAGTTTTATATTAATTCACATTACTATTTTATTTTTCCGAAGTTTAGACTTAGGAACTCCATTAAAAATATTAATTATTTTAATATCTCCCAAACTAATTAGATTCAGCCCAAACCATTTCTGGGTCTTGGAGATCTCATGTGCTATAGCCTCTCCACCAATTTTTGTGGCTAGAGCTCATCCGATGCTACCCCAAATCAACATTGTTCTACTGTTGGAGTTTACCTCAACTCTACTGCCTCTTGTTGGACACTGTCTCTGACAAAGTGACACCTGATATCAATGTGTTTCGACCGATCATGAAACACTTTCTCAGAGAGCTTGATGCAACTTTGATTATCACACATAATCCTGGTCGCTTTCATTCTTCTAAATAGATTCACAAGCAATTTCCTAAGCCATATGGCTTCGCACGAAGCTGTGGTAGTTGCCATATATTCTTCTTCAGCTGAGCTCAGAGCCACGGATTTCTATTTTCTACTACACCAGTAGGTCATACCTAATCCAATGTTGAAACAATACCCAATTGTACTTTTCCGATCTACCGAACTTCTACCCCAATCTGCATCAGTGAACCTACTTAGCCTGATGTCATTGCCTTGGGTGTACAATAGTCCATGCTTGACTGTTCCTTGTATATACCTGAGAACATGTTTAGCTGCTGCCTAATGCGCCCTCTTGGGTTCTGCCATGAACTGACTGAGGGTGTTGACAGAGTAACAAATGTCTGGCCTGATATTGACCAGATACTTCAGGGACCCTATAAGCTACCTGTACAAGGTGGGATCGATGTCTTTGTCTTCTGATGCATCAATCTTCTTCTAGTTGGTGATCATTGGAGTAACCATAGGTCTACAGTCCTGCATCCTAAATCTTTTCAAGATGTCTGTAGCATATCTCCCTTGTCCAAGGAAGATTTCACCCTTCTGCTGCCTAAACTTCCAACCACAGGAAATAATGCATCTATTCCAAATCTTTCATGTCGAATTCTGTGGCTAGGTTCTTCTTGCAGTCTTGGATGAGCCTGGATGATCAAAGACCACATATAACACCAGGATTAGAAGCTCATTCTCTATGACAAGATAGTAGATATTAGGATCTGAGTCACTCTTGACGAATCCCATCTTCTCCAAGTAGCTATCAATTTGAACGTACCATGCTCTCGGTGCCTATTTAATCCCATAAAGGCTTTCTTCAACCTGCATGCATGAGATTCCTTCTCATATGTCTCAAAACACTCTAGCTGTTCAATGTATACTTCTTCTTCTATCACCCCGTTCAAGAACGCCGTCTTCCCACCCCATCTGTGCAGCAAGGGATATCAGGGTCCCAATAGAAGTATATCTGGCTAATGGGGCGAAGGTTTCTTCGTAGTCTATCCCTTCCTTTTGAGCATACCCTTTAGCCACAGACCTGGCTTTGTATTTCTCCACATTGTCGTTTGCAGCATATTTGACTTTGTAGATCCATCTCGAACCTACAACTGACGTATCCTGAGGCCTAGGTACCACTTACTAGACATCATTGACCATTATAGAACTGTATTCCTTTACCATAGCATCTACCCATACTTGATGCTGAACGACCTTCTGAAAGCTAGAGGGTATTTGTCTTGTTGTCTTCGCTCCCTTTTATCATTCTTGGGTGCATCAATGAAGTCCTTTGCATCCCGTAGAATCTGTCGGAGTTCCTGGCTTGTTCTTCCACTGATAGTGGGTACATCTATCAACTCTTCCTCTTCCTATGATTCCTTCTGTTTTGAAGCTTTGCCTTTAGGAGAACTGCTGGTACTAGTTTCTGCTGGTCGAAGTGGTTGGACGAACGGATCGTCTTTTGACTGCTCCTCGGAAGGCATTCCTTGGGATTTCCTAAAAGCTTTGTCCTCCATGAACTTTACATCCCGCCAAACTACTACCTTCCTGCTCCCTGGAAGATAGACCCTATATGCCTTAGCATTCTCGCTATATCCCACAAGATATACTTTCTCAGCAGTTTGATCTAATTTCTTTCTCTTTTCTTCGGGTATACGACAATATGCCAAACTCCCAAATATCCTAAAATGACTGACTTCAGGTGTCTTCGCGGTGAAGACACTTTCCGAAGTGATTTTGCCTAATGCCCTGTGTGGAGTCCTGTTCTGGACAAACTATCGTGTTGCATGCTTCTACACACTGAAATTTGGGCATATCCTAATCATATAGCATTGCCCTAGCTGCTTCCACAATAGTGTTGTTTTTCCTTTCTGCTACTCCTTTCTGCTCCAGATTGTAGGGAGTTGTCTACTCTCTTCTGATGCCTTCCCTAGCGTAAAAATCGGTGAAGTCCTTGTCAACGTACTCTCCACCATCGTCTGAGCGCAACAATTTTATCTTCTTTCTTGTCAGATTCTCTACTAGAGCCTTGAACTCTTTGAATCGACCGAAAACCTCATCCTTGGTTTTCAGAAAGTAGATCCAAGTCTTCTTGGAATGGTCATCGATGAAGATGATGAAGTATTCGGCACCACTAAGAGCTGTTGTGGACATAGGTTCGTAGATATCTGAGTGTATCAATCGTAGAACACTCTAAGCCATATTTTTACTTCTGGAAAAAGCTGCTTTGGCATACTTGCCTAGAGCGCATCCTCTGCATACATCATCTCGTTCAACACTCAATTTCAGAACTCCTGATACCGTTTTCCCGAGAATTCTCAGAGCCTCATGGTGTAAGTGTCCCATCCTCTTGTTCCATAGTTCATTCAAATCTTTATCCCCACTGCTGCCTATCAATGCCATTGGAGATTCTAGTTGTAATCTATACAACCTGTTACTTGTGATTCCAATTTGGGCCTTCTTTTTCCAACTCGGGTGTTTGACATATACTTTCTCCTTAATGAAGAAAACATCGTAACCCTTGTTTTGAAGTTGAGATACAGAGAGTAAGTTCATCCCCAATCTTGGCACATGCAGCACATTGGTTGCTTGAAGCCGATCTCTTGCTTCTGTTTGAAAGACTATAGTGCCTCTTCCTATAGGGGTACATTTTGCCTTATTTGCCATGGTGATATGAAATTGCATCCTTTCTTCCTAATAATTCGAAAAACATTCTCGTATTCATGTTATATGCTAAGAAGCTCCACTATCTATATACCAAATCTTAGAGGAGCCAAAACTTGCTAGGCAAGTGACTTCTTGTTCCAGTCTGGAAGCTAACATAGAATAATCATGATCAATGTTCGTCGTGCTTTCTTCTTTCTCTGGAGATCTGCGTGAGTCCCTCTGCGTTGATGCCTCAACATCATGCTCCTGACTCATAACAAATTCTTCTCTTCTGTTGCCCGATCTTTACTCTAATACCATGTGAAAATTTCCAAAACGAAATTCTACTGCAGCAACTGATTTATTTCACGTACTTATTTCTCACAATAAGTTATTTACGAAATCCATTCAGTAAATATTAAAATAAATTCTACTACAGTTATCACATAATTACATAGATAAAATAACAGTGATATACAAGCACAAGAACCAATCATATCAACACAATTGTTTTTGTACAATTGTCTGTGGAAAAACCCAATGTGGGAAAACCGGTGCAGTAGATGAGGGTTTTATTAATCTTCAGCAACAATCGCTTTACAAGGAATTATTTTATAGAGAAACTGAAACACTATTGAGAGAAAACACCTGAGGCACAGTTTATCTCTCCCTTGGAAACTTTCTGACACCTTGGAGACCCTTCTCCCACTTCTGTGTCATCTACGCGTCACTCTGATTCCGACTGCGTCACCTGCGTGAGGATTGCATCTTCCCTCTGCGCTCTCTTGATAACCTGTGTCACCTCCTCCTCAGTCACTAATTGCTGCTGATGCCCTCCTCTTCCTCCACCCTGCAACTCTCCCTCTGAAATCGATCTCCTTCTCTTTGAGAATCGATCTTCCTTGGGATACTGAGTATCTGCCGGTGTGTCTCCAAATGATCCTCAAGTCTTCTCTTATACTTTTCCTGTTGATGAATCAACAACCGATACTAAGTCTCCAATCAACGGCTAATATTAAAACAGACTTGATCATCGTCTCTTAGAAGTTTCTCACTGTTAAGTTATGGTATGTTCTATGCTTATAACAGTTTACTTCTTTTTCTTGTTATATTCCACAGATTAGTAATCACATGTACATAAAGTAAAGTGCAGATAGAACATTAAACGATCGACAGAAAACAAGCCAAGACAAGAGACACAAGATGTGGCGGCTAGCTAGGGACAAACCCCACAATGTGTGGGGGAACTCTTTGATCAAATCTTCTTTTATCTTCAATAATTCAACAGAGAGATAGTACAATAAATCTGATTTGTATTAGCGGTAGCAAACCCTAGATCAGCAACATCAGCATTAGCGGCTTCATCATCAAACTAGGGCAGAGAATATCTCACAAACCAACCATCGGATCGGCTTGATTCCACCACGAAAAGTTGTGGCTTTCACAGGAGGTTCAGATGAACCTACAACGCAGTTCAGATGAGGAGATCTTCTAGTCCAGGCAAGTCAAACTTCACTTCTGCAGTTGCAACGTCAGTTTCAGCAGCGTCCTTCAAACTAGGGCAGTTGATATCTTGCAAACCATCCGTCGGATTGACTTGATTCCACCACCAAAAGTTGCGGCTTTCAGAGGAGGTTCAGATGAACCTATAATGCAGTTCAGATGAGGAGATATTCTAGTCCACGTAGGTCAAACTTCACTTCTGCAGTTGCAGCTTCAGTTTCAGCAGCTTCCTTCAAACTAGGGTAGTCGATATCTTGCAAACCGTCCGTCGGATTGACTTGATTCCACCACCAAAAGTTGCGGCTCCCAGAGGAGGTTTAGATGAACCTACAGAGCAATTCATATGAGGAGATCTTCTAGTCCACGCAGGTCAAACTTCACTTCTGCAGTTGCAGCATTAGTTTCAGCAGCTTCCGGCTTCACATGTGTGAGGGAGAGGCCCTTTTTTGCGCAGTAGAGAAGAGACTCTTTTATGCACAGTAGAGAGAGAGAGATGTGATGAGATGAGTGAATCCAAATGAGAAAAGTCCTCCTATATTTATACACAACGTTGGTGTTTGAATAGATGCGACTGTTGGGCTTCTGAGGCTACATGAGTGTAGGTTGGCTTGATAATAATTCCATAATCAAAATAAATTCATATCTCCATGAATACTTATCAGAGTCAGATGATCTTTATATCAATCCTACACCTCTCGACAAGAGGAATCTAATAAAAATATTATTAACCATGAATAAGATGACGCACATGAAGTTTGGCCCTAGTTGCCAATTTTAACACTCCCTCTCAACTAGGGAGAACTTCATCTGCAATCTATCTATCGGTCGCTACTATTCATCCATCAAATGCACTGCCCTTTACAACCTGACCCTTGCCTTGCTCTGCTCTATTTTGCCTGTTCTGCTTTTTCTTGTTCTGCCCTGTACTGATTTGTATTGTTTTGCTTTGTTCTGCTCTGCTCTTGCATTGTTCTGTTCTGCTCTGCTTTTTTCCGAATTATGAAGAAGAAGAAATGGTCGAGGATGTATCATACTGACTCAAAGTCAGTCTCAGAGTATGTACCACTGGTCCCAGACCAGTCTCAACCAACCCGAAGTCAGCGTCATAGTGAGTACAACTCCATTGGTCCCAGACCAGTATCATCCTCCACTGACTCAAAGTCAGTCTTAGAGTGCGTACCACTGGTCCCAGACCAGTCTCAACCGACCCGAAGTTAGCTTCATAGTAGGTACCACCCCTACCACTGGTCCCAAACCAGTATCGCAGTCTCAGAGAGTGTACCACTGGTCCCAGACCGGTCTCAACCGACCCAAAGTCAGCGTCATAGTATGTACCACTCTCACTGGTCCCAGACCAGTACTGCACTGACACAAAGTCAATCTCAGAGTATATACCACTGGTCCCAGACCAGTCTCAACCGACCCGAAGTCAGCGTCATAGTATGGTACAACTCCTATCACTGGTCCCAGACCAGTATAATTGATCCCAGATCAATGGAGGTCATCATAGCGTAGGGAGTACGGTAGATATAGCGATGCGTCCATCGGTACTACTATGGTCCCTAACTTCATTTCCCTGCTCATTGATCAGATGAGAGGTACTTCCCATGAGTCCCAGACTGCATGGGTAGGATGCCTCGACAGGAGAACTTAATCAATCCCGTCCTCACAAGAGAACACATCAATCCTGCTACAATCGCCATGGAGAACACATCAATCTAGGCCTCACAGGAGAACACATCAATCCTGCTACAATCGCCATGGAGAACACATTAATCCAGGCCTCACAGGAGAACACATCAATCCTGCTACAATCACCATGGAGAACACATCAGTCCAGGCCTCACGGGAGAACACATCAATCCTGCTACAATCGCCATGGAGAACACATCAATCCAGGCCTCACAGGAGAACTAATCATCCTGCTACACAGGAGAGCGAATCATCCTGTTCCACAAGAGAGCGAATCATCTTGTCCCACAAGAGAGCAAATCATCTTGTTCCAGTGCGCACCACTAGGGGAGGGTGGGTCACCCTGTGGTCGTATTTGCTCCAGTAAGAACTGTAAGCCCTCAGAGCTCCCAGAGCTCAATGTATGCAACATGTAGGACCCTTGTACAAGGGTTTCTTGACGACTCCAAGTCGTTTGGGAAAATCACAAATTGATCTTTCCTCGGGGCTTTGACAAGGTGTATCGACCTGTACATCATCTTAATGCAATGGAGCCTCCTTGCTCAGTGACTTACCATATTGCAGATGATGTCTATCTGCTGGAGCAATCGACGAATATGGGATTCCTCAATAATCGAATCCGACCTCTGGTTGTTACAGAGAATCACAGTGGTATCCAATGTAAATCCAAATAGCTCACTAAAGAGCTTTTGCAACCAGATTGCCTCACGAGAGGCCATCCTAGTAGCAATATATTTTGCTTCGGCGGTGCTCAAAGCCACCGACTTCTGCTTCCTACTCATCCAAGATATCGAAGCAGATCCCAAGGTGAAACAACACCCAAAAGTGCTCTTACGGTCCACCACATTGCCTGCCCAATCAACATCAGTGTATCCAAGTAGTCTCACATTTCCGACAATGTATCTTAACCCATTAGTAATTGTGCCACGAAGATATCTCAGAAGATTCTTGGCATCAATCCAGTGAGGCTCAACCAAATATGAGCTCACAATGTTAATTGCAAAACATATGTTCGGACGGAGGTTCACCCAGAACATCAATGCGAAAGAGTTTATGAAACTCAGAGGCATTTCCCAAATCTGGTCCGACATCACTACCATATAACTTCTGAAAGTTAAGATCCTCGAGGTAGTCACAGGCTTGTAGTCCATCATACCAAATCTTTTCAGAATCTTTACCACATGTTTTCCTTGACATAGGAAAATCTCCCTTGAGATAGGAAAATTTCCCTTGGCTTCTGCCACGCTTCAAGTCCTTGGTTCTTCATTTCAAATTCAGAAGCCAACTCCCTCTTACATTTGTGAATGAGAGGGTATGCACCTGTTAGAAAGAGGTCATCCACATACAACACAAGTATGAGAGGCTTGTCATCTTCAACCTTAAAGTAAAGGTTAGGATCAGTTTCACTCCTAATGAATCCCAACTTCATCAAGTAGCTATCGATCCTCTCATACCATGCTCGGGGTGCTTGCTTCAGCCCATAGAGAGCCTTCTTCAACCTACATACATGCGATTTTTGATCATAAATCTCAAATCCTTCGGGTTGCTCCACGTAGACATCTTCTTTGATCGAACCGTGCAAGAACGCGGTCTTGACATCCTTCTGATGTAGGTTCCATCCTTGTGAAGCTGCAAGGGCTATGATTGAGCGGATGGTCGTATATCTGGCAACAGGTGCAAATATCACATCATAGTCTATACCTTCCTTCTGGGAGAAACCACGAGCAACAAAACGAGCCTTATACTTTTCCGTACTTTCATCTGCTGCATGCTTTATCTTGTAAAGCTATTTAGAAGTGACAATTGTCTTGTCCTGGGGTCTGGGAACTACTTCCCAGACATCATTCTCCATAATAGACTCATATTCTTTGGTCATAGCATCCTTCCATACTTGACGCTTGACGACATCTGAGAATGATGGAGCTCATTTTTGTATGATCGTGCTCATGATGGTCAGGTATCCCGATACCTGTTAGGTTTCTTACTTTCACAGAAGGTTCCTCGGGGTTCAACATGTCCTTCAACATCATCAAGTATTCCCCTAAGCCATGAAGGCCTCTTCCTAGAAGAGGGAGGCTCAGGTGGATAAATAAGATCCATGGGTTCCTCCACATCAAGCATTGTTACATTATCTATCCATAGCAAGTTCGGAAGTCTTTGGACAGCTTCCACAATCGTACGGTTCTTCCTTTCCGTCACACCATTCTGGTCAGGAGTATGTGGAGTAGTAGTCTCCCTCTTAATGCCAGCTTCAGGTATGCTTGAGTGAACCAACTGTAATATATCGGAGGTCTTTCTTTGGCTTGAGGGGTATGGTCCCCTTTTGAGCTTTCCTTCAGCACATCCTGGGCATACACTTTCTTTCTCTACTCGGAATTCGGGCATCCCTGTTACTATCTATCTTACATCATGTAGAGCTTTGTAATGAAGGTGGGCAAACCTCCGATGCCAAAGTTCGGACTGAAGAGTTGTGTCACAAGACATGACACCTAGTGGACTTCCACCGACCTGATATAAAGAATCAACTCGAAACCCAAGAGTGAAAGCATCTTTAACATTATTTTTCCATATACGTACCTTGCCATCGCTGAAGGTTACCTAGTAGCCTTTGTCTTCCATTGCCAAGATGGACACCAGGTTCTTTCAGAGGTTAGGTGCATTTAATACATCCTGAAATTTCCAGCCTTCTTGAATGCTTGTCCTCTTCCCTGATTCCCAACTCTCCTCTTACCTTTGTTATAGAATTTGTCATTCCTTTGATTACCATCAGAGGAATTTTGATCATCGTCCCAGTGTGAGTCCTTTCTATTAAGGCACTCCCTTGCATAGTGACCTACTTTATCGCAGATGTAACATTATCCTTTTCTTCCACCCTTAGGTCTAGCCTTTCCTTTTGATTTAGTCTCGGAATTATTTCTTTTCTTAGCATGAGAAGAAAAGGCAGCAGGAGGACCTTTAAGCATGGGCATTTCTTGCTCTTCTACCCTTGTTTCTTCTTGAATGCATCTAGCCATTAATTCCTCGAAACCAGGAATTATATTATTGTTCAGAAGAGTAGTCCTGAACACGTACCATTCGGATGGTAATCCTCCAAGAGTTATGAATGCCATTTCTCTGTCAGTAATAGTCTCCCCAATAGATAGGAGATCGTTCTAGATCTCGGTGATTCTTAAGAAGTATGCTTGCATACTCTCATTTTTACCCTTCTTGATTTTCCTTAGTTTATTTCTAAGAAAGAAAACTTGATTTGGATCATTAACTTTAAATAAACTCACCAGTCTATTGTAGATTTCCTTGGAGGTGTCCAGTTTAGAGATGTAGGCCACCAAGTGCTTGTTGATAGAGTCCCGGATGATCTTCTTTTTTCTTACTTCTCTGGTTCTTCCATTTGTTCCTAGTAGCAGGAGGTGCATTTGATGGAGGCTCAACAATATTGCCTCTCACATGATCCAACACTCCTTGATCCTCAAGGGTTAGATCGATAGACATCTTCCATCCGTGATAGTCAGCTTTCTCACGGAGCTTGTCTTCGGCAGGAAAGAGTGTTGAGGATCCCATCGTTCTTTTAGGATAGCCTTGCCAATCTTCTCTTCGGTGATTGCTCTTGCTCTTGCTCGGGCTTTGTCTTCACCTCAGCTCTGATACCATGTTAAGTTATGGTATGTTCTATGCTTATAACAATTTACTTCTTTTTCTTATTATATTCCACAGATTAGCAATCACATGTACATAAATTAAAGTGCAGATAGAACATTAAACGATCGACAGAAAACAAGCCAAGACAAGAGACATAAGATGTGGCAGCTAGCCAGGGACAAACCCCACAATGTGTGGGGAAACCCTTTGATCAAATCTTCTTTTATCTTCAATAATTCAGCAGAGAGAAATAGTACAATAAATCTGCTTTGTATCAGCAGTAGCAAACCCTAGATCAGCAACATCAGCATTAGCGACTTCATCATCAAACTAGGGCAGACAATATCTCACAAACCGACTATCGGATCAGCTTGATTCCACCACCAAAAGTTGCGGCTTTCAGAGGAGGCTCAGATGAACCTATAGTGCAGTTCAGATGAGGAGATCTTCTAGTCCAGGCAAGTCAAACTTCACTACTGCAGTTGCAGCTTCAATTTCAGCAGCTTCCTTCAAACTAGGGCAGTCGATATCTTGCAAACCGTTCGTCGGATTGACTTGATTCCACCACCAAAAGTTGCGGTTTTCAGAGGAGGTTCAGATGAACCTATAGCGCAGTTCAGATGAGGAGATCTTCTAGTCCACGCAGGTCAAACTTCACTTCTGCAGTTGCAGCTTTAGTTTCAGCAGCTTCCTTCAAACTAGGGCAATCGATATCTTGCAAACCGTCCGTCGAATTGACTTGATTCCACCACCAAAAGTTGTGGCTTTCAGAGGAGGTTCAGATGAACCTACAGCGCAGTTTAGATGAGGAGATCTTCTAGTCCACGCAGGTCAAACTTCACTTCTGCAGTTACAGCTTCAGTTTCAGCAGCTTCTTGCTTCACATGTGTGAGGGAGAGACCCTTTTCTGCGCAGTAGAGAAGAGACTCTTTTCTGCGTAGTAGAGAGAGAGATGTGATGAGATGAGTGAATCCAAATGAGGAAAATTCCTCCTATATTTATACACAACGTTGGTGTTTGAATAGATGCCATTGTTGGGCTTCTGAGCCTACGTAAGAAGTTGTTATATGTAGATATGTATGTGTAAGTAGTAGTTGTATTATTGAATAAAAATATGAATGGTGCTTACAATTCTTTGTGGCAGTGTGCCTATATAGGCATTGACTAGCCACGAAGATAGAAGGTCACGACTTTTGATCGATGCCTCTTCACAACTAATGGTAATTTAATTAATTTATTATTATTAATATTTTCTATTTTAATATTTATTATTTAAGTGATGTTTATGAATATTTTTATTCATAACATTGCCATCTCCTTTAGAGATGCTTTGTCCTTAAATCACAACCGAAAGGGTTTTCTTTAGTTGAACATTGTTGCGATGGAATAACATCCTTTTGTTGACTGGTGCATTCTTCATGAGTACTTGTACCTTCTGTAGAAATTTTGAATAATTTAACACATATTCACAGAGATTATCCTGATTATACACTTATAAGCAGAACATGCATAATACATAATCTCCTCTACGTTGATCATCAATTTACAGAAGCAGAAACATTCACAGGCACACATAGAGGCATCAATCAAACTCATTAACACATTATGTATCCCGGGGAAAGCATCTCGCTAAAAACCCCACACTATCTGTATATTATATTGATTGAATCATGTAACATTACAAAGTACAATGCTTATCACAAGCAATCCAGTACCGCTAAAAACCCCACACTATCTGTATATTATATTGATTGAATCATGTAACATTACAAAGTACAATGCTTATCACAAGCAATCCAGTACCAGCTCCACCTGTTACACACAATACAACTCAGATCTGATCTCCAAATCTCCCCCGCTGCTTGCCTGCCTCCACAGCTCAATACCTGCTCAAGAACTGATGAGAATGGCTTACCAAACTCGTATTTCACCTCAAAATAATCACTCACACTTTGTTGGACGTGAGCAAAGGCTACAATACTGGGCAAATACGTGAGCAAACTCATTGGCATACTCAATCCCTTGATTGTGCAAGATCTGGTGCACAACTATAGTCACAACTGATAGCAATCTGATTCTCTACCACCTGTCCCTGTTGAACTGAACATGCACTGACATGCAACTGAGTTAACTGATGTATTCTATAGTTGTATTATGAGTTAATAACTTGTGAATTAATTAATAACTAATTCACCCAACTCATCTCTAGTCTATTGATCAGTTAGACTAAATACCACCAGTTTAACAAAGCTAAACTGAACACAACTCCATCAACTGCATCTCCAGTCCACTAAACTCAACTCACTTGAGTTCTAACTGAAGTCCTGCATGCAAATATTAGTCATCCCATAGGTAACCACGTATTTCCCTCTGGGATCTGCATGTACCACATCCATAGCTCATCCTGAAGTGCTCCAAGAGAATAAGATCAAGTTTATAGTCCAAATATTATTATGAGACAATAATATTTGACTTTTCTATTTTTGACAGCCAGTCTAAAAATAGACTTTGATCACTCACACTGTGATCACTCACACTTTCATCAAAAATAGAAGTCCATCTATTTTTCCCAACTTGACCAATCATCCATAAACAGCAACCTGCAATCCATAGACATGATCCATATGTCTAAAAATAGACATAGTCTAAAAATAGACTTGCGCCAAAAATAGCCTGCGGGCCCACTTAGTGAAGGCGACTCTTTTCACTAAGCTCCATCATCTTGTTGCACTCTCAACAAGCATTTCTTGTTGCACACTTTTCAACACCTTCCTTGGAGTTGGGAGTGCTAACGCCATTTCATTTATAATGTTGTCCTTGTTAGTTAAAGTACATGAATTGTTCTTCAAGGTTTGTACTATGTAGAATAGCTCCCTAGTTGTATTAACCATTTTGCACCTAGAACTACATCCATTTCTTTGAGTGGTAGGGAAAATATATCTGTCTGTAGCTCCAATTCTTGTATTTGGATTGAAACTTTTTGACATTCTCCTATTTCGTTGATTTTTTTTCTAGTAGTGACAGACATGGTCAGGTCCTTGATTGGGCATATACAAAGACCAAGTTGTTTAGCAAGATCAATGTTTATACAATTGTGAGTACTACCTGAATCTATAAGTATATTGACATTATTGAGCCTTAGGGTTTTAGGACATAGTCTCTTTCTCATGTTTGTTGACAGAGTAATAAGTTTAATGTTCCTTCTTGGAAATTGGCTCTTCTTCTGAAGATGTGGTGGAACGTATTTTGCAGTTGCTTGTTGTTCTTGATCTCCGAAAGAGTTACTATTTTCATCAAGGTTTTTCCAGTCACATGAGATTGCAGCTAATGACGGTTCCTCAGAATTTGAATCTTCACTGTGTGTGACAATGATTCCTTCATCATGTTCTTGTACTTCAATTTGCTTCCCATCTACTATTTTATAGTAGCACAGGGACGCGTCTTCACATTTATGGCCTAGCATCCAGTTTTCTCCACATTTGCGACAACTATTTTTCTTTTTTCCTAGTTCATTACTTGATGTGTTTGATTCCTTCTCGATTTCATAAGTATATAGTTTCTTGTTAAGGCATCCGTGTCCTGATGTCCATTTGTCTCCATAATACCTACATTTGTTAGTTTCTTTTTTTCTCGAGTGTTGTTGTTGGTCTTTGTCTTCCCCGAATGATGGCATTCTGAGTTTATATTTTCTCTCAATAATTATCGCTACATGTCTAGAATCTTCAATGGTTTGGGGTTTATATAATTTTAATTCTTCCCCAATATAATCCTTAAGGCCACAACGATACATTTTTGATAGCTCTTCGTCTGAGAATCTCCTTTGCCTTATGGCTAATACTTCCCATTCGTGAGTGTATTCGCTTACCGATTCTTTCTGTTTGTGGCTAACGAATCTTTTGTAAACATCATCCTCTTCTTTATCATGAAACCTTTTTAGCAAAGTGTTTTTAAATTTTTTCCAATTGAACGAACGAGCTACACATTTGTTAGACCACCATAGGAACCAATTATACGCTTCTGGTTCTAGTAGTTGTATGCAATCATGACCTTCTCTTGCTCCCCTATTGGTGGGTTTGCGCCAAAAATGGCATCCATTTTATTTACCCATACAATGGCATCTTTATGGTCTTTACCATCGTATTTAGGTAATTCTCTTTTAATTTTAAGCTAGTCTTTGTCGGGAAACTTTGTATGGTACTGACTTCCTTCGAACTGTATATGCGGTACTCGTGGCTTTTCGTGCATAGATGGAAATTCATGATTTGGAAAAATTCCGTCTTCTAGAGTTTTTGGACTTTGCGTAGCAGAGGGGTTAAATGGATTGGCTGCGCCCATAAATTGGCTCATCATGCTCTTTATTGCTATGATATCCTTTACCATATGGTCTTGACTCTTCTTGAAATCATCTTGCTTCCTCTTGATATCGTCAAGGCACCTGCGCATTCTGTCAAGTTCTTCTTGAATTTTTTTGAGTTGTTGTCATTATGACTACTTTCTGTTTTGTTCCTTTTTTTCCTTTTGGACCCAATTTTTTTTTAATATTATTTTTAATAATTAAATTATATATTTAGATTAATGAAACTATATAAATAAATAAATAAATATAATTAAATTAATAATAATAATGTTATTGCTATTGCTATTATTATTATTATTTTTAATAATTAAATTATATAATTAAATTAATAAATTATTAAGTAAATAAATCAATTTAATTAAATTATATATTTCGTAACTATATAAAATATATAGTTAATAATTTAATGGACCGCAATGGGCAAAGTCGCACTGCGTGACTTATCCACCGTTTGACCGTACATCACGCTATTTCGATATGTCTAGGAATTAACATACAGGGAGCAGATCATGACCAGACGACAGTGTGGACGAAATCTGAACGGGAAACCAAGGAGCGGGGATTGGCAGTGATGACAGGCAGCGGGTTGGCCAAGGAGAGACAATGCAGACAGTGGGTAGGGTAGTGACATGATGCAAACATACGAGAATTTGTATGATGGCGGGAGCAAAGAGCACGATGCAGAACCTGTGGGGTGTTAACTGGAACGATGAACAACGAAACAATGAGTATGGATTGGTTAGAACGATGAGCAGCAGAGTTGCGCATCACCACATCGAATGGCTCTGATACCACTGGTACGGTCAAACATGTATGCAAGAAGTTGTTGTATGTAGACAAATATATGTATGTGTAAGTAGTAGTTGTATTATTGAATAAAAATATGAATGGTGCTTACAATTCTCGTGGCAGTGTGCCTATATAGGCATTGACTGGTCACGAAGATAGAAGGTCACAACTTTTGACCCATGCCCCTTCACAACTAATGGGACATTAACTAATTTAATTAATTTATTATTATTAATATTTATTATTTGCTATTTTAATATTTATTATTTAATTGATGTTTATGAATATTTTTATTCATAGTAGGCATAGATTTCGCAATAAGTCAGTCGAGGAGAAACACTAGGGTTTCTGATCTAGGGCTAACCTAGGAGACCGAGTTTCTTTGGGTAAGCGGAGAATGGCAGTTCAAGAGGAGAAGGAAGCCGAGTAAGGGAAGAGGCAAAACATCAAGGTTAGTGTCAAAGGTCTTGGAGGATTCTAGAGTCAAGGGTCTTTCTCATGGTCTTGGTATTCGTCAATTGAAGATCTATAAGAAGAAATTTCTGATTGAGTTTTCCTCTCAAATAGTTGAGGTTTTGGTCCTAGCTAACAAACCTACATACTGTGTCTTTTGTCTTCTATTGTTTATTTGGTAATTGTCTTGATGAAGAGAACACATTCATAATATAACCAAGAGAAGATCATAATACAAATAAGTAAAAGTATATCACAAGCAATTATCAAGAAGAGAAATCTCCTAATCATCATTGCCCTAGATTTCTCAATAGAAATCATCATCAAGGAAGCAACTAGTGGAAGGCATCATCATCTCGAAGGCATCTTCATTTGTCAAGTAAGTACTTTATATTTATGTCTTAACCTACAAATCAAATGACTTCTTTCTGCAAGGAGAACAATAGACTTGATGGGACATCAAACTACATTGTATGAAGAAGAGAATAGATTTGATTCTCACAAAAAATGAAGTTTTTGAGTATGTTAATGACTTTATCACAAAGCCCCCAATCAAGGTGAGAATTTGGACATGATGAAGATGTAGTCCTACCAAGCTTACAAAAAAAAGGGCTCTCTCGCAAAGCCTTCTCAAGAACAATCTCAAGCATCATCAAAGCATATGAAAGGAGAAATAAGGGCTCAAAGAATCCTTATTGAATCTATAAAGGATTCTCTCATTCCCTTTGTAGCAAAATTGAAGACATCAAAAGAAATCTATGAGAAGTTGGTAGAGTTGTACTCTATAAGTACAACTAGGGAAATGATATCTTTAAGAATTGAATTATACAAGATGAAAGTATCAAAGGAAGAAGGGGTAGCTTCATTGTTGATTTTTAATGTACCTTGGACAAGTGGTTTCCCATGGGTTAGTCTCTACGTAGGGAAAAATGTCCAAAATAATTCTTTTCCTAATTGTGACTTTATAAAGTGAAAGTGACTTTCTAAGTGGTAAAGTCAATGTTAAATTATAAAGTGAAAAGTAACTTTAGACATAAAGTACATTGTGGGTACTTTATTTAATGGGTGAGTTAAAAAGTAGAATGTGAGAATTAAATGCACATTTATTCTCATCCTTTGATCTAAATGAATCTGAGCCATTAGATCTTAGGGTTGCCCAAAAGTCATTTAGGGAAACAAAAGGGGGAAACGAAAGAGAGACTGCATTCATTCTTCATGAGCAGATTGGAGAAAGGAGGTTGAGAGCTAGAGAAAAGTTCTGAAGGAGAAATTTGTTGTAGCAAGTTGAATGAGTGATTTCTGGGCAAAGGTGGGCATGAAATCAAGGTTTAGAAGACAATAGAAGGTACAGTGCGAACATCATTGAACGTTGTGAGTTGCACGCTGTTCGATAGGTGGTTTTTTTTTTGGAAAAAAACCCGTACAACGGTATGGAAATCTGTATAGTCCGTACAACTGTACAAGTGGGCACACAAATCAAGGCAAAGTGGGCACAGTTTTCAAGGAGTTTTGGGCTGAAGAGATAAGTTGTATTTTGCTGTTTTGTTTTGTCTACAAATGTTTTTTTCCTAAACTTGAAAGATAAATAAATTTGAAGAGCTCTCTAACAGGGTTTCCTCGAAGAAGATTGAAGGGGTTTTGCCTGGGTCTAAGTTGACAAAAACTCTGTGTATTCTTATGTGTGTTCTGGTTTGGTTATGTCCATATTTATTTTCAGCATGTGTTGACAGTCCCATGTGTTTTAATCTGAAAATTTCATTTCCAGAATTTTATATGTTTAATGTATTTTTATGGGAAAGGGCATTTAACTGAATGGGAGTGATAAGGTGAAACTAAAACTGGGTTGGGATTGTTGGAATCTTTTTTTTAGTCATCAAATTTTAACATTCATATTTTATGAAGGTATCTCAAATTAGAGATCAACTACTAGAGCTAGGAGAAATAATGTCAGATCTAGAGATGACCACATGTGTACTCAATGCACTCCCAAATGAATGGGCCAACTTTGTATCAGACATCTATGGAAAGAAGGAAGCTACACCATTCAATGATCTTTGGGCACTATGTAAGATTGAAGAAACCATATTGAAAGCAAAGAATGACGTTGGATCAAATGAGCAAACAAAAGCATTTGCAACTATGACAAGGAAGAAAGGAAAGTCTGGAAAATTCGAGCCTTGGAAGAAATTTCAAAAGAAACTTGACATGTCTAAAATTCAGTGTTATGAATATAATGAATATGGGCACTTCAAAGGCAATTGACCTAAACTCAAGAAGGACAATGAGAAAAGGAAAGAAAGAAGTGAAGCCCATGTGACCAAAGAAGTAGAAGTACCAGAAGAGAAGAAAACAAAGAAGGAAGAAGTGAAAGACCTCTACTATTAAAGGTCTCTCATACATTGTGTTTGTTTTCAACAATCATGGTAAGAAGCATTACAGTCATGATAAGATTCATTGTAGCAGTATGTGAGATGACATCATATTAAAAGCAGGAAAGAATATGCCGAAGTAGCAATTTGTATGGTTAAAGCAAGTCATCTAGCAAGATAGGAAGATAAGAGATCATTACACCTCATCATCATTAGAGCGAAGCATTTGTAGAATAAGGATCATCAAGATCCTCCATAGGAATCTTTGTTAAAAGAGTTCCACTCTACCTAGAAGAAGCAAGTGTTACATAGATAGTCTACATTCCACCAAGTGTGGGATCCACAGTTTAGAAGGATGAAGGCATGATGACAAAAGAAGTGCAACATGTTGAACCTTCAAGGAAGGGAAAGGAAGTTGATAAAGGAAGTCTAGATGATCACATGAAGCAAGAGGTATGCATATGTTTTGATAGTTGGAGTCAAATCATCGCTTAGTTGCAGACAAAATGTTTAGAAGGCTTTCTCTCATAAGCATGATTGAAGAAGAAGGAAGTTCTTCCTTTTGAATGATACATGATGGCATAAAATTCAATATGCCTTGAACTCTTCTACACGATGACAAGATGAAATCAACACTACATGACCTCATGGAGAATATGAGGTGGTTGGCAACCATTGTTCCTATGATGAAGGAACTATGCATTGAGATCCCGAGGAAGCAGTATATGAAGAAGTTGGAAGAAGAGTTCGTAAAGATGTATCTATAACCACTTGAGATGAGAGGGGTAATCAAGATCTGATAACAATTAGAAGGATTAACTATGGCATCTCCATGGAAGAATTATGAAGACTTTGATAAGTATGATGAAGAAGGAGAACCTCGGTAATGGAAGCCTTGGAAATGGATTCATATAGAAAAGGATGTTGATGTTGTAGAAGCAAATGTAATGACAAAGGGCCATCATAAGGCGGTAATTTTGAAGATTACTTTTTTGATTTTTGAAAGCAAGCATCTAGTTGGATTGAAACTGGGCTACAGACAAAAGGTTGTAGAAATTCACCTACAAGTTGTACACATAAAATTTGGATAGATGACTTTGGAAGGAACACAACTTGGGAGAGGTAGCAGCATGAAGGATAGCTGGATGATGACAAAGAAGGTCAATTTCCGATGAAAAGAAAGATGACATGACTAGCATTACTTGTTTCGACACTATGTTTTCCTGAGGGGAAGTGATATATAAGATGGATGGAGCCCTACAAAGAAGTTATAAAAGAAGATGGATCCATAATGAAGAAGTTAAAATTTAATCATAACATGGTGATGTAGAAAAAGGAGCCCTACAAGCAGCCGATAGTACCATGATCTCCATGGAAGAATAGATTGTTGTTGTTGAAAACAAGTCGCTAGTTAAGAGGGAGCTTGAGGATATTCCTTTCATGTAAAGGTATGAGTAAATCCTCCCTAGTTGAGTGGGAGAGATAGACACATCATTCTTGTCTTCACATCATGAAGAAGGAATGGAGGATTGGGTAAGCATCTGAGAACCAATACTCTTTGAGGATGAGGTAGGGCATCTAATAGGTAAGAGTAGTCGAAGAGGAAATTCCTTGAGGATGTGTAAATCCAAGACATGAATGGTCCTAAAAGGGCATATCTTGTGAACATCTGGATGGGGTATGTGCTTTGAGAGACAACGATGAAGGTGTCTATAAATCATTGTCTCCCCAACATTGTCCTCTAATCTAGTGGAGAGATAGAGTTGTTAGTCAAAGCCTAACTATGTGACAATGCTGGTTGATATAATGAGATGCACTAATAAGATAACTTATGAGATGGCTTACCAATCCAACTCTTCTTTTGAGAATTCTTTAGTATGAGATTGTCCATGTATATTATGAATATCTCCCTAGTTAAGAGGGAGTGTTGAAATATGTAACTAGGTTCATTGTTCATAATATTATATGTACTATTGATTCATGTATTTGATATAAAAGAGAGAAAATTATTATTGTCATTCTGTAAAACATGAAGCTTCATGCTCAAAGTCAATTTGTTTTAGGTCAAAGCACCCATTGTGTGCTTCTAGGGTTTGTCATAGAGTGAAGGAGGCAAAAGAGTCATTGTCATATGTAATAGACCCCATTGGGCATCTTGTATCAAGACAAAATAATTTAGTTGAATTAAAATTGTGTCAAAAGTCCCTCCAAGACCAAGTTGGCTTGCAACAGAACAAGTCAGCCTCATGAAGGGTAACTCGACCTCCTGAGAAGCCTATTTATGAGAAGAACTTGACCTCATTTGAAGGATTATCCAAGAAAGTTCAATCTAAAGGAGAAGAACAAGAAATAGGGGCAAAGGACAAGTCAAATACTAGAAGACAATAGAAATCAAAATTTTTGGGTTGATCTCTCTCACATGTGCAAAGGGGAAACTAGTGTTTTTGCAGCATCAAGGGAAAAATTTCAGATATCCAAGGAAGGCCAAAATGTGTGATCAAAGAGCTAGACACATCATTCATTTGTCTGAGGAAGAAGCAATCCAAGCGAAGAAGTAAGAAGGTCAAAACTAGCCTCTCTCTCCTACACGTGCGAAGCTTCAACTATTGTAGGAGGGGTCAGAAATTGCAGAGCTGCAGTGAAGGCTAAAATTATTGCTAGGGGTTGAAGTTGCTGCTGAAAGGTCGAAGTTTGTTGCTGGAAGCTATGTAAGGAATGCTCATTAAAAAGAAGGTTGAGTTGGTCTTGGAGGGGTCTCAGTGTTAGGTCTAAAAGGCCTTGGAATTCATCATTTGAAGATTCTATAAGTAGTGTTGATAATATCGGTATCGGCAAAATATCGACGAGCGTCTAGAAAACATCTTATCGACAATCAGCGAAAATATCGGCGAGGGTCTAGAAAACGTCTTATTGGCAATAATATCGGCAAGCATAAATAATCAATTTTTTAATTTTTTTATTTATTTCAAATTTTTAAACATTGCCGATATTTTCAAAATATGGCGATATTTTGCCAATATTTTCAAAATATCACGATATTTTGTCGATATTTTGAAAATATCTTGATATTTACTCGACGATATATCGTTTTGCTGAAAATATCACAATATTATTGAGTATTGGCGATATATCGCCGATATTATCAACACTAAGAAGAGAAGAATTACTTGTGGGTTTTGGCCCCGACCAGCAAGCTATATCTGGTGTGTACTGTGTTTTATTGATCTTCATTTGTTTGGTAGGTGTTTGATGATTAGAAAACAATAATAATCAAGAAAAGAAGAAGCTAATAATAATAACTACAAGTTGAAGAAAGTAATTTCACAAGTAGTTATCAAAGTAGAGAGAAATCACACCAAATCTAGCTGCCCTTGATTTCTCAAAAAATTTTGCACATTATTTTAGTAGTTAGGGCATCGTTAGGCATAATTAGGAAAATCAAACCCTTAGAGAATGATACTATTGATGTGAGGATCATTTCATTTGACCATCACTTGGATTTGCATCATTATTTCTTCTGGGATTTTCGCAATATTTGAGGATGAATTGGATATCTTTGATGCATTTTGATGTTTGGAAATCTTGTCTTGGCCTTGGAGCTTCGATTTTTGTCTCTTTTGATGACTGGATAAATTCACTATACTTGTAAGTGACTTTTTCATGATCTATTTTTCTATTTCATGAGGCCTGTTGACCACTATGTGTTAACTTCCCATAGTAGTACACCCCCTTTTCTTTGCAAAAGGGATGGCGCTTGATTGAAGTGTCCATGCCATTCGACAGTCATCGTCGACTTGATCATAATATGTTGTAAATCCAGTTTGCATGTGTGAATTGTAAATAATCTTAGCAGAGCTGAGTCATGCATGTAAATTGCCTAGGTGGACCTATTTTTCTAATGATAATCTACGTTCCGGAAGGTTTTTTGTCTCACTGATCCATGATCAGCAGAGTTTTCCTTCAGCCTAACCCCAAAGTCGGAATGAATTTTGTCATTAGAATCTTAGGGGAATCCTAGTGAGTTGATCTGCTAGATTATATCTGTGTCGTAAGACTGAGTGGTCTATGAGGGTCTATGTCAAATGGGTTTTCCCCCCTTGAGATGTAAAATTGTAAAAGCCATGATGTAAAGTGTCTTGAGGGTTGGGAAATGTTTTAATCCCTCATAAGTCCTAAGTCCTAAGTCCTAGGTCCTAGGTGATTTTTCCAAAGGCTAAGTTCGAGGATCCATTTAAAAGTAATTGAAAAAATAAAAAAACAATAAAAAAATAAAAGATATAAATAATTAAAAATTAAAAAATTAAAAATAAAAAAATAAAAAAAAAAAAAATTGAAAAAAAAAAAAAATAATAAAATTTAAAAAATTTAAACAATAATTAAAAAATAAAATAAAAATAAAATAAAAATTTAAAAAATAATAAAATAATAATAAAATAATAATAAGTCAAATTTTTGAATAAATAAATGCAGAATTTCAAATTTTTAATATATTAAAATGCATTTAAAAATTCAATGAATGAAATTAAAAGATATCTTGATCCTCATCGACGGTCGAGATCATTTTGACATGGATCACTCGAAATAGCCGTTGGGAATTTTTCCTTTAAATAAGGTGCTAGGGGTCATTTGAGGCATTCGATCTGGGAGTCTTGTGCTGAAGAAAGCTCTCTTGTAAACTTTTTTTGGTGCAAATAAAGAAAGACTTTGGGGTTGAAATCTTGCTGGTGTTACTCTTCTGAAGTGTTGTGAGCTGTTTTGTTTTCTGCATTATTTTATTTTCAGCCATTAGTAATAGCTTGATGTAAAGTATCGTTGAACACAGGTATCTTGTTCACTTACTAGGGTCTGAACGGTAATAAAATTTCTGAAATAATGGCAGTGTCTCCATTGCATCTGGAATTTAACACTGTTTTTTCCCTCTTTATTGATGGTTGAAGTGAGCTGTGCAGGAAACCCTTATTAAGAAAATCAGTGGGTGTTTGGGGAAGTTCTCGACTGAACCAACCAACTCCCGCAAAACATTTTCTTGTAGAGGCCAGCCAATTTCGGTTCTGGGTTTGACATTTAAAGTTTATTTTTTTGAATTGCATGAGAGATTTCTAAAGTATCTCATAGTAAATCAGATATTCCGAAAATATTATGGAGGGTTACTGACAAATCTGGTTGTTGTAGAGTCACAACGCTGTAAATTTTGTAGCTAGTTTTTTAGGGTTTTATTTTTTTGCATAGATTTTGGGTGTTTTTCCTTTCCATTTACAGGTTGCAGGGTTTTCTGAAGATTTCCAAGGGTTTGATCAGCTCCCCGTTATTACTTAGGGTTTTGTCATGTTGCAGGTTTAATTGTGTTACAGGGACATTTTGAAATTTCTTTTTTAAGGAAAAACTGCGTTCCAGCCTCTCCATATACTACTGCTCTTTCAGCTCCTGTAAAATGCCATCATCTGCCAAATCCATGCACCCGCAATTTCCTTGTTTCCCCACTTCCTCATCCGCAACTTCATTGCTGTCTTTTTCCCTCTGCAAACTTGGTCTGAGGCTCCATCATCTATCCGTAGCCATACTCCATTGTATCCGCAACAATCTTTTCCTCCGCTAGCCCTCACGCATCTCCTCATGCTGCTCCACGCAGCCATCTCCTTCTGCCACCGTGTTGTCCAAACCGTGGGCAGTCTTCCCTCACTTCACGCTCCGCCAAACTTGCAAACAAAATCATTGCTCGTGCACCCTTTCTCCTCACATCGACTTCCCTCTGCGACCATCAACCTAGTCTCAGCAACGCTGCTACATCCATTTCCAGCCGTCTGTAGCCATTCCCTTCATCTCCATGCTCGTCCAAACTTGCAACTGCAAACAAAAAATATATATATATATATATATATACACACACACACATAAAGCCCGCAATCAAAACGTATCCCTCACGCAAAATCCGTTTCACATTTGCCCGCAACATCCCCAAACTCTGTCGCTCTTTCCTTTGTGCCTGCTAAACCATCCGTGGAGCCTTCATCCTCCCATCCATAGCTCGATCCGCCGTCGCTGCTTTCCTGTACGCAAGCCTGCAGAAGATTTCGATTTTTCCTTTTTTATTATGAGTAAGTGAAGCTTAATGTTAGCATAGTTAGAACATTTTTTAGATTTGCGTGTATTTTTTTTATGAGAGGTGCGTTTAATATTTCAAGTGTTAGTTTTTAGATATAGTTTTGACATTTAAAAAAGTTTAGTTTTGTTTTATTTTTTATTTTTTTATTTTTTATAAATATAAAAGCATAAAAGGTTTTCTTTTTAATTAGATCTAGTTTTATTTAGATTGTAGATTTTTTAAATGTTTATTTAAAAAAAAAATAATTGATTTTCATTTTTTTGTTTAGCCCATAGTTTAAGACTTGGTTTTTTTTAGAATTAGACTTTTTTCTTTGTTCTTTTTTGTTTCATTTATAAAAAATATAAAAAAAATCAAAAAGTTCCTTTTAAAACTTTAGATTAGATATTAGATCTAATTTAGTTTTATTTGATTTTAGTTTTATTGCATTTTTAGTTAGAAAATAAAATAATAATAATAATAATAATAATAATTTTTTTGGGAATTTTTTTTTTTTTTTGGCCAGATTCAACCTTGGTTCAAGGGATTGTCATTTTTTTTTTGCAATATATCTGTTTCTGCTAAAATTTTGATGTGGGATTAATGTTTATCATTTTCATGTGGTTAAACATGTTTGAATGATCATTTAAAGATTAGCTATATGAATGTGATCTCTGGTTAGCATTTGAAATTACGTGGTTATTTAAAGCTTTTAGTCTTTCGAAATTTTAATTGCTGGAATATTGTTAAGCCATTGAGCGTTTATCGATTATCTCACATTTGGTAAAAGTTAAATTTTGTTTGAGTTGTTTGATGGTAAACGATTGTTAATGAGTTCATATTTCTGCAGCATTTGATAAATAATTGTTTAATCATTTATTTCATAAGGCACTTGTCTTTAACTTAATAAAATCAATTAAGTGCTTGTTTCCCCTCGTGTCTCCCAACCCAATTGGTCCCCAGTTGGTCATCCATTATCCCATAGGGTCTACCCCCCTTAGCTGCTGGAGACATGCTTAAACGAAGAGATCGGGGATCAGGGTGATAGCCCCCGGTCTGAGCGTTGTCATGACAATCTATGCGACAACATTTTTTGGCGTCGTTGCCGGGGATGGAGTTTTCCTGTCCTTGGTCCTTTCATTTCGAGCTTTTCCGTGTTTCACTTCCTATCCGGGTGGTGACTCCACTTCATATATTATCTACAAGAGTGTATACTAGAAGACATCCAAGCAGTCTGTGCAATCCTGCTCCTGATCCTGAAAGGGCCCTCAGGGTATGATTACACAAACTCTCTTCTCGTACACTTCTTGTTAACCTCGGACAAGAAGCCCTCTCTGATATCCATTTGCTTTTTACTAGTCCAGTTGGGCACGACATCATGGATATGTATGCCCCTTGCAATTTTTCTAACATTCCAGGGTATCCCAATGATCTTCCATCACTTGGGATAGATAAGTTGCCTAGCTTTCAGGGAGATAATGCGATTAGTGCTAATTCGCATTTGAGAGATTTTAGTATATGGATGGCTAAGTACGCAAGGTCTCCTGATTTCGATCATGAGGATGTTAGAATGACTCTTTTTATTTTAACCTTGGGGGGCGATGCTCATGAATGGTTTACTGAAAAGCCTCGGAATTCATTTGATTCCTTACAATCGATCATTGATGCCTTTAAAGAAAAGTATGGAGATAAGAGAGAGGGAAGACACCTTGTAAAAGCTATCAGCATAATAAAAAAGAGAGAGAATGAAACTGTTGAAGAATTTAACAAAAGGTTTAATGGTATTATTAGAGAATTACCTCAAGACTATAAACCTACCAAAAAATCTCTTCGAGATTTTTACATTGATGCCTTTAGTCCTGAGCCATCTTATGAATTAAGGCGTGCTAGACTTAATGATTATAGAGATTGCCAGACCTTAGCTATAGAGCTTGAAAAGGACAAGGCAGCATCTGGGAAGTCTGAGATCCCAGGTTTCGATAGGGCTGCTACGAAACTAAAAGAACCTAAAGGAAAAGCAGTTCAAGAGCCTGAAAGCGAACTTGTTCTCAAATTGCTCCAAAAGATTGAAACCATGGAAATTAATCATAATAAGGAGATAGCCACTTTGCAAAATAGGTTGGTCCAAATGGAAAGAGCACAAACGCAAAATTTCCAACCTCGAAATAATAATAACAGAAATAACAATTGGCAAAAGAAGGGTCAATCTAGTGAGCAGAGACCTCCTAATCCGTTTACTAATTTGGTTGATAATGCTCCTCCTTACTGTCGGGTTTGTGATGCTCTTCATGAAGAAGCCACTTGCCCCATTGTTAGAAGAATCTTAGATAACAGAATGTTTGGGGCAGGTGATCAAATAAATGTAGTAGGTAGCAAGTTTCCTTTGTCTATGGATGATTGGATAGAGGTCAAGGAAAATAGTTGTGACGTTATGAATCCTTCATCAGCTTTTAGTATAAATAACCTTGAAAATGAAGATGACATTTTGGCTAGGTTATATGGTGAAAAAGCCTCTCCCGAGAAAATCATGGAAATTGCTAGAGATAAAGGTTTGACCTATCAGAGAAGGGATAAAGATCAGAGCGGGAATCAAATTCCCCCTCGAACTTTTAACCCTGGTTTAAACTCTGGATTAGATGTCGATTTGGGAAGTTGGTTCAACAATGTGAAAATCTGGGTTCTTGTCTCCGAGATTGCTAAAATCCCTTCCCAAAGAGATAAGTTACTAAAAGCTATTCAAGGTCCTCAAGTAAATATTTCTCAACAGAAGACTCGGGAAGTTGACTATCAAGACGCTCCCATCTATTTGCAAAGCTTAGATGCAAATAACAAAGATCACCAGCCTTTCTTTATCACCTTGTTAGTTAATGGATATAAATTGAATAATTGCATGTTGGATCATGGAACAACTTAACCTAAGAGTTTCTAGACCCTACTATAACATATGTGCCATGGATCCTAAGAAAATTAAAGTGCATGGTTTGATCAAAGATTTACAAGTTCATCTATTAGTTTACCCAGACATCATGATTGTTATGGATATTGTTGTTGTTGATGTGTTTGATGCCTGGGGAATGCTTTTATCCAGAAAGTGGGCCTCTGATCTAGGAGGAAGTATTCAAATGAATTGGTCATATGCTATGATTCCTTCTCCTAAAGGTGATGGTTTTGTAAGACTTAATAGAGAGCCCGAAAGAAAATTCCATGTTGAAGATCCTAAGAGACCTCACAACGAGATAATCAAAGAGCAATCTGACATTGGGAATTACACTATCATGTATAATTTCATAATTCCTCCTAATGATAAGATTAAGGATCTCAATGATAGAGTTTGGTACATATACTTTGATGGTGCATCGTCTAGGCATGGTAAGGTCGCTGGAATAGTGCTTAAATCTCCCCTTGATCACATTTTCAAGTTTGCCTATCGATTAGCATTTAAGCAACCAACAATGTCGCTGAATATGAGGCTTTATTGTGGGTCTTGAATTGGCAAAGTCTTTGAAGATTAAGTTGCTTAGCATTAAGGGAGATTCTGATTTAATTATCATGCAACTTAAAAATAATTTCACATGTATAAATCAAAGATTAAGAAATTATCGAAATGTTGTTTGGGATACTATGGAACATTTTGATGCCCTTGACCTCGAAGCAATCCCAAGAGAGCAAAATAGTTTGGCAGATGAACTTGCCGTAGCTGCTACTACTTTCTAGTTATCTGATGAGCTAATTAAGGATAAGATCAAAATGGAAGTAATATTTAGACCATCTGTTCCAGATAACTCAGAGCATTGGCAAGTCTTTAATGATGAAAAGCAAGTCATTCGTTTTCTTAATAGTTTGGATGAGTTTGAGGATTTCCAGATAGATTCTGAGGAGGATGGATCTTTAAATTATGAGCATATCATAAATCCTATTCCTAGGAATGTGGTTGCCTTAGAGCAACATTTTGATCGGCATGATGTCACGAAGTTGAGAGAGGAAAATAAAATGGACCCCGGTGAATATCTCGAGGTAAACATTGGTACTTCTGAAAACCCGAAGATAGTTAAAATTGGTAAAGGTACTAGTGTGGAGGAAAGAAAAAAGTTAAACTAATTTACTTCGCGAATATCGAGATGTTTTAGCTTTTTCTTATGATGAATTAAAGGGCTATAGGGAAGATGTCATGGAACATACTATCCCCTTAAAAGATGAAAATGCTAAACCATTTCGCCAGAAACTTAGGCAAATTAATCCTAAGTTAGCCCCTTTGGTTCAGAAAGAGCTTGCGAAAATGCTTGTAGCAAGTATTATCACTCAAACAAGGCATTCGACATGGTGTTCAAATTTGGTGATTGTTAGGAAAAAGAACGGTACGATAAGGCTTTGTGTCGATTTTCGAAACCTTAATCTAGCATGCAAGAAAGATAATTACCCTTTGCCAAACATGGAGACTTTATTGCAAAGAGTAACCGGTTCTGGAATGATGTCGTTGCTAGATGGTTTTTCTGGGTACAATCAGGTATGGGTTAAAAAGGAAGATCGTCATAAAACCACATTCACCACGCCATGGGGTACTTTTGAATACATCAAAATGCCGTTTGGATTAACCAACGCTGGGGCTACATTTCAAAGGGCTATGGATTATGCCTTCAAGGGGTTAATCAGGAAATTTATTGAGATTTACCAAGATGATCTTACTGTATTTTCTAAAGATGGTATCAGTCATATAAATCATCTTAGGCAGGTTTTCGATAGATGTAGAGAATATGGGATTTCTTTGAATCCAGCTAAGTCTGTTTTTGGAGTAATCGAAGGGAAATTACTTGGCCATATCATTTCTAAGGATGGAATCAAGATTGATCCTGAAAGAATTGAAGCAATCCAAAAGATTCCTCTTCCTCATAATCTTAAATCCATTCAGTCTTTCCTTGGAAAGACAACTTTTCTTAGAAGGTTCATTCCAAATTACATAGAAATAGCTAAGCCTATTCAAAGTCTTCTGAAGAAAGATGTGAAATTTGTTTGGCAAGAAGATGACAAAAAGGATTTTCAAGAAATCAAATGCGATATTGTAAGAGCTCCTGTTTTGGTTAGTCCCGATTATTCCAAGGATTTCATGATTTTTTCTTTCGCTTCCGAAGATACCATTGTTGGTGTCCTGTGACAAAAGAATAAAGATGATCACGAGCAGCCTATTGCTTTCATGAGTAGAGCGCTTCAAAATTCCGAATTGAAGTACAATACCATGAAAAAGCAAGCTTATGCCTCGGTCAAGTCTCTTAAGCACTTCAAAACTTATGTGGATTATTCTAAAATCATTGCTTTCGTCCCACATTCTGCTGTTAAAGATATATTAACTCAAACCGATTGCTTAGGGACTTGCGCTAGGTGGGTTACTAAAATACAAGAGTATGATTTAGAGATCAGACCCACCAAGCTAGTCAAAGGCCAAGGTTTGGCTCAAATGTTGACTGAAAGTAACGAAAAGACTCTTGGTTTGTTTTTTCTTAGCGATCTATCTTTGCTGGAATTGCAAAGATTAGGAGAGCATGAGTGGTACAAGGACATCGTTTATTACTTGATGAATCTTACATGTCCTAACCATTTAGCTGCTCATAAGAGAAGGGCTCTTAGACTAAAAGCCACTAAGTATTGCCTTATGAAGGATGGCCTTGGATGGAGAAATCCTGAGGGCATAGTGCTTAGGTGTGTTGATGATATTGAGTCCAAGAAATTAATCTCCGAGTTTCATTCAGGATTTTGTGGTGGTCATTATGCTGCTAGAACTACCGCCCACAAAATTCTGAGAGCTGGTTATTATTGGCCTTCAATTTTTTCTGATGTGCATAAGTTTGTTAGAACTTGTCAAGCCTGTCAACTATTCACTGGGAAATAGAAGCTTGCTGCCCGACCCCTACAACCTGTCATTGTAGAGGCACCTTTTCAGCATTAGGGTCTGGACTTCATAGGGAAGTTCCATGAAAATTATAGCAATGGCTACTCATGGATTTTGACTGCTACGGATTATTTCACTAAATGGGTTGAAGCCATTCCTGCTAAAAAAACCACTGAAAAGGTTATTATGGATTTCATTGAAAATAATATCATTACTAGATTTGGTGTCCCTGCTAAGATCACTACTGACAATGCCAAAGCTTTTAGTTCCTCAGAGTTTTCATCCTTTTGTTTCAAGTATGGCATTGTCTTATCTCATTCGTCAAATTACTATCCTCAAGGTAATGGTCTGGCCGAATCAAGTAACAAGAATCTCATAACCATTATCAAGAAGATAGTAGGAGATAATAAGAGATCATGGGATAGCAAAATCAAGTATGCTTTATGGGCAGATAGGATCACTAAGAAAAAAGCCACTGGTAAATCTCCCTTTGAATTAGTTTATGGCTTGGCTGTAACCTTACCTGTGCACTTGAAATTGCTAGCTTATCAGCTCCTTCAATATTTTTCTACTAATAAAGATGTTGTTCAAAATAGAATAGATTAGATTGTGGAGTTAGATGAAGCTCATAGGACAGCTTTTGATGCTATATGTAAAAATCAATCTAACATTAAGAAAAGCTTTGATAAATCTTCTCGATCTAGATCTTTGCAGGTGGGAGATATGGTACTTCTTTGGGATTGCAAGAATGAAAAACCAGGAAAACATAAAATGTTCGACAGTTTGTGGCTGGGACCGTACATCATTCGAGATATAGCTGGACCAAACTCATTCCACTTGAGCAAATTGGATGGCGAACCACTTGATCTACCTGCGAATGGCCAAATGCTCAAGTTGTTCTTCAGAGATGATATCTGATGCCATAGGGCATCCTTTGTGTTGTATTTCTTACCCTACTTCTGGTTATTTCTGCATTTTATTTCTGTTTTAGGGTTAGATTTACTTTCCTTGTTAATAAATGAAGAGCTTATATCTTTCATGTGCTTAAATGTTATATGATGATTTTTGGATGGACGCTACTTATTTCTATAGTGTGTTGCGTGGATGCAAATTCTGGATTCTCACATTCCTGCAGTGTAACAACGTGTCCCCAAGTAGAGCCAGATGTTGACCACTACGTGTCAACTTCCCATAGCAGTACACCCCCTTTCTTCGCAAAAGGGATGGTGTTTGATTGACGTGTCCGTGCCATTCGACAATCATCATCGACTTGATCATATTTTGTTGTAAACCCAGTTTGCATGTGTGAATTGTAAATAATCCTAGCAGAGCTGAGTCATGTATGTAAATTGCCTAGGTGGACCTAATTTTCTAGTGATAATTTACGTTCCGGAAGGTTTTTTGTTTCACCGATCCATGATCGGCAGAGTTTTCCTTCAACCTAACCCCAAAGCCAGAATTAATTTTGTCATTAGAATCTTAGGGGAATCCTAGTGCGTTGATCTGCTAGATTATATTTGTGTCGCAAGACTGGGTGGTCTATGAGGGTCTTTGTCAAATGGGTTTTCCCCCCTTGAGATGTAAAATTGTAAAAGTCATGATGTAAAGTGTCTTGAGGGTTAGGAAATGTTTTAATCCCCTCATAAGTCCTAAGTTCTAAGTCTAGGTCCTAGGTGATTTTTCCAAAGGCTAAGTTCGAGGATCCATTTAAAAATGAAAAAATAAAAAAAAAACAATAAAAAAAAAAGATATAAATAATTAAAAAATTAAAAAAATTCTAAATTTAAAAATTAAAAAAAATATAAAAAATTGAAAAAAATAAAAATAATAATAAAATTTGAAAAATTTGAAAAATAATTAAAAAATAAAAATAAAATAAAATAAAAATTTAAAAAATAGTAAAATAATAAAAAAATAATAATAAGTCAAATTTTTGAGTAAATAAATGCAGAATTTCAATTTTTTAATATATTAAAATGCATTTAAAAATTCAACGGATGAGATTAAAAAATATCTTGATCCTCATCAACGGTCGAGATCATTTTGACATGGATCACTCGAACTAGCGGTTGGGAATTTTTCATTTAAATAGGGTGCTAGGGGTCATTTGAGGCATTCGATCTGTGAGTCTTGCGCTGAAGAAAGCTCTCTTGTAAACTTTTTCTGATGCAAATAAAAAAAGACTTTGGGGTTGAAATCTTGCTGGTGTTACTCTCTTGAAGTGCTGTGAGTTGTTTTGTTTTCTGCATAATTTTATTTTCAGCCATTAGTAATAGCTTGATGTAGAGTATTGTTGAACACAGGGATCTTGTTCACTTACTAGGGTTTGAACGGTAATAAAATTTCTGAAATAATGGCAGGTGTCTCCATTGCATCTGGAATTTAATACTGTTTTTCCCTCTTTATTGATGGTTGAAGTGAGCTGTGCAGGAAACCCTTATTGAGAAAATCAGTGGGCGTTTGGGGAAGTTCTCGGCTGAACCAACCAACTCCCGCAAAACATTTTCTTGTAGAGCCCAGCTAGTTTCGATTCTGGGTCTGACATTTAAAGTTTATTTTTTTTGAATTGCATGAGAGATTTCTGAAGTATCTCATAGTAAATTTGATATTCTGAAAATATTATGGAGGGTTACTGACAAATCTGGCTGTTGTAGAGTCACAAAGCTGTAAATTTTGTAGCTAGTTTTTTAGGGTTTTATTTTTTTGCATATATTCTGGGTGTTTTTCCTTTCCATTTACAGGTTGCAGGGTTTTCTGAAGACTTCCGAGGGTTTGATCAGCTCCCCGCTATTACTCAGGGTTTTGTCATGTTGCAGGTTTAATTGTGTTACAGGGACATTTTGAATTTTTTTTAAGGCAAAACTGCGTTCCAGCCTCTCCATATACTGCTGCTCTTTCAGCTCCTGCAAAACGCCATCATCTGCCAAATCCCTGCACCCGCAATTTCCTTGTTTCCCCACTGCCTCATCCGCAGCTTCATTGCTGTCTTTTTCCCTTCGCAAACTTGGTCTGAGGCTCCATCATCTATCCGTAGCCATACTCCATCGTATCCACAATAGTTTCTTCCTCCACCAGCCCTCACGCATCTCCTCACGCTGCTCCACGCAGCCATCTCCTTCTGCCACCGAGTTACCCAAACCGTGGGCAGTCTTCCCTCACTTCACGCTCCGCCAAACCTGCAGACAAAATCATTGCTCGTGCACCCTTTCTCCTCACGTCGACTTCCGTCTGCAGCCATAAACCTAGTCTCAACAATGCTGCTACATCCATTTCCAGCCGTCTGCAACCATTCCCTTCGTCTCCACGCTCGTCCAAACCTGCAATTGTAAACAAAAAAAATATATATATACATAAAGCCCGCAATCAAAATGTATCCCTCACGCAAAATCCGTTTCACATCTGCTCGCAGCATCCCCAAACTTTGTCGCTCTTTCCTTTGTGCCTGCTAAACCATCCGTGGAGCCTTCATCCTCACATCCGTAGCTCAATCCACTGTCGCTGCTCTCCTGTACGCAAGCTTGGAGAAGATTTCGATTTTTCCTTTTTTATTATGAGTAAGTGAAGCTTAATGTTAGCATAGTTAGAACGTTTTTAGATTTGCGTATATTTTTTTATGAGAGGTGCGTTTAATATTTCAAGTGTTAGTTTTTAGATATAGTTTTGACATTTAAAAAGTTTAGTTTAGTTTTAATGTTTTTATTTTTATTTTTTATAAATAATATATATATATATATATATATATATATAAGCATAAAAAGTTTTCTTTTTAATTAGATCTTAGTTTCATTTAGATTGTAGATTTGTTTAAATATTTATTTAAAAAAAAAAATTGATTTTCATTTTTTTGTTTAGCCCATAGTTTAGGACTTAGTTTTTTTTAGAATTAGACATTTTTCTTTGTTCTTTTTTGTTTCATTTATAAAAATATAAAAAATATAAAAAAATCAAAAAGTTCCTTTTAAAACTTTAGATTAGGTATTAGATCTAATTTAGTTTTATTTGATTTTAGTTTTATTGCATTTTTAGTTAGAAAATCTTAAAAAAAAATAATAAATTTTCTGGGAATTTTTTTTTTCTTTTGCCAGATTCAGCCTTGGCTCAAGGGATTGTCATTTTTATTTTGCGATATATCTTTTTTTGCTACAATTTTGATGTGGGATTAATGTTTATCATTTTCATGTGGTTAAACATGCTTGAATGATCATTTAAAGATTAGCTATACAAATGTGATCTCTGGTTAGTATTTGAAATTACGTGGTTATTTAAAGCTTTTAGTCTTTCGAAATTTTAATTGCTGGAATATTGTTAAGCCATTGAGCGTTTATCGATTATTTCACATTTGGTAAAAGTTAAACTTTGTTTGAGTTGTTTGATAGTAAACGATTGTTAATGAGTTCATATTTCTGCAGCATTTGATAAATAATCATTTAATCATTTATTTCATAAGGCACTGGTCTATTAACTTAATAAAATCAATTAAGTGCTTGTTTTCCCTCGTGTCTCCTCACCCAACTGGTCCCCAGTTGGTCATCCATTATCCCATAGGGTCTAACCCACTTAGGCGCGGGTGACAGGCTTAAACGGAGAGATCGGGGATCAGGGTGACAGCCCTCGGTCTGAGTGTTGTCGTGACAATCTATGCGACAACAAGGCCGGAGCCACTACCTTAATGGAAATGCGAGCTTGTTAAATCTTGTTTTGTGAGGGTTTTTCATATGTTACATTCTTGTTATAGTGGATTAGTGTTCCTAAGGGTATGTGATATTCATAATTACCTTGATAAGTCATCAATTCCATCATCAAGAAGTATACATTTTCCTAGTGACGTAATTGCCGCCTTTAGGGCTATGTGAAGTTGCTCGGAAACTCCTTGATTGGGGAAAAGAAACTATAAACATCGAAATCGCATTGACTCCATTCTCCGAATAGTCTAGGTAGTGGTCCAATCCTTGGTGATCGCCTAAACAAAAATCTTTTCACCTCCCTCCTCTTTTTCTAACCCCTAACCCTAGTGTCTCCTAGGGCATCACAGAAAATCAATTGTAGCCATCCAAACTTGATGAAATTTGGTCAAGAGCTGCATTGGTGTGTCCTTGAGAGGTCCTCCAATTTTGAAGCCATTCCAATGGTTGAATCTCAAGTTTTGCCAAGCCCTAGCTCAAGAACCATTCTCCCTAGTTTTCCTTTGGTTAGCAGCTTCATTAAGGATCATTGCATTAAAATTTCAAGTTAAATATAATCACTTTGATCCTTTTCTTCTCTCTCACTTGGTCAAGACCTTTTGTTTGAAGTCTCACTCTAAACCCTTGGCCTTGTTTTAGCCCACTAGGGTTTTTTTGTGGTCCCACAACCTTGTCACTCCAATTTCACAAGGATTGCTTAGACAACCCTTTTCTCTTAGAATTCTTAGGTCTACGACACTTTATATCAAGGAAAACTCCTCAACCCTAGGACTAGGTTCCCTCTAGCCCTTCTTGGAGAGCCACACATCTTGCTTCTAAAGAAAGAAACCCCTATCATTAGAGTCTCTCCTTTGAATAGGCTCTTGAAATCACTACCTCTACACCATTGATATATTACTCTTAGTGATTTACCTCATATCAGGGCTCCTCACATCGGTGAAAGTCCGTAAAGAGGAGGGAGCTTTAGTTGAAGTGACAATGGGCTATTGCTCCATTGTTGCCACTTGACCTAGTAGTTCCTTTATAGGGACCCCTCCTAGGGCCCCTGCTAGATTGAACGGTAACATGTACAATGGAAGGCGCATAGTAACCTCATCTGCAAAAAAGTCTTTGCATCAGACTCTAGATGGATCACTTCTTGATGTTATAAGAAATACATATGATCTCCTCATATCTTGTATTGTCCAAATGCATGAGGTTGAAGATAATAGCTGCTATCTATATTCTGGACCACCTTTTCTTGTTTTTCTTCATCTAGCTCTTGGACCACTTTGGGAGATGGTTAGGCAGAAGTTTCATGGAGGCTCTGTTGCAAAAAGCTTTGAACTACAACTAGAAATTGCAGGATTTTCTTGGAAGAATGTGGAGCAAGATGGAAGTCTAACTATTTTAGTTGAAAACATAATGGGTTCTGTGAATGCTACAAAATAAGAAGAAACAAATTTTCAGTATGGACAACAATGTATAAGGTGTGGACTGCAAAATGTTAAGATCTCAAATAAAAGACTTGACTTGAATCGCTTAGCAATTGTATATTGGTAGCATAAACTCCGTAGATTGGAATTTGTGAAGATTGTGCCTCATGGAAATGCAAAGTTTGAAGCATATGATATATTTGAAGTTCTTGATGGTCACTGTCTTCGAGTAACTAATGAGAATTTGGGCATAGGTAGTAGAATGTAACATTGTAATAGATGAAATGGCATATTGTAGTGCTGGTGTGTTTGGAATGGCACCTGTGAAGATTAAAGGCAATTTTTCATTCTTGAGCATTTATGAGAAAATTATGCAGCACTCGGACATATAATTGCTTGAGGACAAGCAATGTTGGGAAGGGGGGACTGTAATGTCCCCTATGGATTAATTGCCCACAGAAGGACGGAATAGCCTATCCAATCCTGTAGGCTATAGTCTTTCTCTTTCACAAAGGGGGAAACCCATTTATCCAATGTCTTGGGGCAACATTGGGTTAATTTTGGGGTAGCTGGGGCCAAAATCCCAAATTGTGGGTTGCGCATGAGCCCCTCACAATTCATTAAGGAGGAGAAGCTCCATGGGGAAATCTATAAATGGAGGATATTTTGAACCATTTCATCATCGATTTGGATTTGATATCTTTGTTTTCTTGAGCTAAGGCTTTGAAGGTTTAAGACCCCTTCTTCTTGATTAGCTTCAGTGGAGGTGATGCTACTCTATCTAATCCTTTGTCTAGTTTTGGTGGAGCTCATCCTACCCTACTTAGACAAATATTTTCCTTGTTCTAGCACAACATTGGAGCAATTCTGGTTTGGTTCTAAGGATTGATGATTTTACCTTGGCCTGGCACATCGTATTTTATGGAGTAGCTCAGGGTTGGTTTTAAAGCAAGAAGGCTGAATTCTTGTGATCTTTCTGTGGAACAAGAGTTACCTTGTGGGTTTGTCTCAAGAAGAGAGGTTTTCTGTGGTATCCCTTGATTGAATAGCCACCGAACCAAGGTCAATTTAGGGTTGCCTAACTTGTTCAAATAATGTATCCACGAAATTGTCTGAGATAACTTTCAAGCCCTAGAACCATGACCATCCAAGGGGGGCATGTTTGCAGGGTTAAACTGAAGTTACTTTTCCCATTGTTCCAAGCAACAAAGTTATTCCGAGGCAGTGTTCATAGCCATCCAAGGAGAACACGTCTGAGATAGCACCAGGGTTCTGTCTCTTGTGGCAACCTGAGTCCCAGTGGCCAGGTGAGACGTTTTGTATTAAATTCTTATGGATTTGGCTGAATTGCGGCTAGATTCGGAAAACACCGTTTGACAAGGATTCCTTTACAACACCTTAGTTAGGATTCTTGGCATCTACCAACAGGGTCTCAGTCACACCCCAGATACAGGCTTAGAACATCGGGTCAACCTGGGTAGAATTGATTGGTCAAGAGAACAGACAAGCAGATCTGGGAAGGGAGTTTGTACAATAGACTTCTTAGAAATACTATTTCGTAAGTCAATTAAGATTATGGGGCCAATCGCTGATTAAATTTGTGGCTTTATGGTGTTGATAATAGCAACTATTAAATTAAGTAGCGAATTTTGGACTATGAGTACTGGAAAGCTTAACTGCTGTTGGGGTGTAACAACCTTAGTAAACAATTGTGGGATCAACGTAATCCCTTGAAGTTCTATACTGTCTATCTTTAGATCGTTTTGCAATTCATGTTTATATCTATCCACTACTATATTGCAATGGTCATTGTGGAAAAGTTGTGAAAAACAGTGTTATTCGTATATTGCGTCATCTTTTCTATTCTTGTTTTCTGCATGTTTTAGCCATAAAAACAATTGCAAACCCTAAACCTTGCATGCCTAATTTATAGCCCTGCCCCTTTGTTGATCTATCATTGATAGGTTATTTCTAGCTGTACATTGCATGCCATTTTATTGAATATCCATCAAACTCTATCTTATAACCAATGTTTTTAAAACCAGAACTGGTGACCGGATTGGTCCACCTAATGAACCGGTTTACCGACCAAAACCGGTCGAACCAGGACTGGTTAGGTCTAAACGAACCAGTTTTAGAAAAATACATTAAATAATTAATTTTTAATGAAACAAAACTGTTTTTAAGATTTAAAGCCATGATTCCAAGCCAATAGAGACAAAATATGCAAAGTTTGCTCATTTATATACCATGTAAAGGTGAATATATCAAAATGGCACCGAGTGCAATACATATCATCGACAAAATAGTAAAATACATAAGCAATGACTCAAATAAACAATTTGTTTGGTTTGCAATTTTATTGCCATAAAAAAACCCTTTATCTTGCACTGAATCACTACGATAAAAAGATATGCTTGTTCATTAATAATGAAACATGGTTCACCTGCTTCCACCATGTTTGGCTCTCTGAGATCATCAAAGATAGACCCTACAATGCTTCTGTGCTTCATGAGATGGTCTTTGACGCTAATTGGAATTGGAGTAATTGAGTATGCCAATTAGACATTTCTCTATTAAACTCTCAATATCCATGTCAGAGATAGGAATTCCACAAACAAACCAGTAATACAAATGCCATCTATGCCTTAAAATTTGTACACATCATGTAAACTAAACCTCAAATCCACCTTTATATATGGACAAGTGGGTCAACATGTTTTTCTTTCAAGCTCTTCATGGTCTCAAGTTAAACTGCTTCTGGTTATATGGACAGGTCAGCTCAGATTTAAAACTCTATTTTAAATCAATATAATCTTCAGTCTATATGTCTTCTCAAAAATTCCCGCATCTTGTCTTAGGTCAGCCCTTAAACACGAAAGAAGGCTGGGAATATATATATATATATATATATAACCATAACCACAAAAATGTTCCAAAATCATGCAGCCTCTGTAATTCTGCTGCCAGGAAGAGGACTGAGCATACAATATCTATACAAGGGTTGATTATTCCTTTTCCTTCAATATTGAGCTTACCTTTTGCTGTAACCAAATTATGAGCAATAAGAGGTGAGGTGTTCCCTTGGACAGGCTCAAAGTATTCTTTGTTACATGTTAAAAGGTGCCTGCGACTGTTGTTTCTAGTCTTTTGGCTTCTAGACCTAAGGATGATCCAGACATGAAATCAGGTTCAACCAGTATTCTTTCTAAACTAGAGAACACATTCTGTTGGAGCGCTCTTTCTGCTGATACATTTTGCTACTTGACTGCTGTTATATGTTTACTGGAAATTATTTCTAGTCTTTTGGCTGCTTGGCCGAAGGATGGTCTAGGCATGAAATCAGGTTCAACCAGAATTCATTTATAATCTGAAAAGAAACATTGTACTGGAGTGTTCTTTCTGTTGACACATTTGCTACTTGAATTTTGTTACATGATTCCTCGAGATATACTTCAGCACTGGAAACAATGTTAAATCTGCAGGCTGTCTGAGATGTTGAAACAGGACCAGACACAGTGCACTTACAGCCTTTAAATTGTGAATTCTCCAAACTTACAATCCTCAATCGGTTGGAATTCAACGTGCCCTACAGGCTGCCAATACCATAGTGGAAAAATGGACAAGAAATCAGTACACTGTCTATGTTTTGTACAGTCCAACATGCCTTAAAAAAACTTGTAATGAAGAATCCCCTGCTACCGAGTAACATAACCATAATGCAAATTTCAACCATAGAGTGACACAATTTTAGTTTCCATAGCAAACTTTCTTCACACCACATGCCTTCACCTTGGTCAAGGATCTTCTTGTTAGTAAAATCTGTACTAGGTAGAATGACTGATAGCTGTGCTACATCTCAGAATGCCATGTATTAAGTTACAATAAAAAAAGTGTCAAAATCCTCATCCTCTTGGCTGTCATGCTCTTCATTACATGAGGGAACGATAACACCTAAAAGGTTTTCATCTTCAGGGTTCTTCTACAAAATATACCCTCTCCAAATCATCAAAAGAATCATTACTAAATTCAGAAACTTGGAAGGGAATATGACTTACCAAACCCTTGCCTTCATGCAAGTGTATCTCATCATCACAATGTGCTTCATTTGAGACATGATGACATGCATACTATTTAATAGAAACATGGGGTGCTACAACAAGGTCTTTGTCACACTTTTCTTCCTTGGATCTGAAATCTCATGCATATATGGTTCAAGTGATTAGAGAGAATGCTGGTCATCTTCATACAATTCATTTCCAAGCTTCCAATCATATCAGAGATAGGATCCCCACAAACAAACCAGCAATACAAATGGTGGAGGCTGGCATGGTAGGTAACCGGCCGGTTTAGGACTGAACCGGTAGGGCCAAAACTTTGCCACATTGCATTCCTGACCGGGTTTATCAGCCGGTTCCAACCGATGGCCTTGCTGACCAGCCGGTTAGACCGGCAACTGGTTAGTTAGGCCGGTTTTAAAAACACTGCTTATAACAACTCTCTAATCAATTTAAATGGTAAGGATAGAATCCTTGAACCTTGGTAAAGAGTATTTTAGCCTTCTTGGCTTCATAGGTACTTTATCCTAATCATTGGACCTTTCATCACCTTAACCTTTCTTGTTGAATATCCTGAAGGCGATCTATATAGTGAAGCCTCCCTCGTGGTTTAATTCCCAACTAAGCAACTGGAGAAAGGCTGCTGAGATGACAGTGGTGGCTGATCTCTTGTTGCCATGAGGTCTACATCTGCCTAGTGAAGCTTTGCACTAGCCTAATTCCCAACTAAACAGCTGGAGAAAGGCTGCTAAGATGACAGTGGTGGCTGATCTCTTGTTGCCATGAGGTCTACATTTGCCTAGTGAAGCTTTGCACTAGGCCTGCTAGATTTTGCGGCGACAATGCTCTTGTGAATAAAGGTGTGATGTTTAGTTTAACTTAACTATCAATAGCTTCATAAGTATGATTTCATGAATTTTGCTTCCGTGATCAGTGGCCTGCTTTTTTTGTTCTATTAGTACCAGTGGAACACTAATTTAGGGGGGAAGCCCTCTGGGCACTTGCCCTCAATTCGAGGATGATACGCATTGTAAACTGGCCAGTTGTAGGTTTGGCATCCTAATCCAGTGAGAACATTGAGCGAGGCCCAATAATAACCACAGACAATGATCAGTATCCTCCTATGCCTGCTGTTTTAAAATTGCTGCAGATCCTCCAAAATATTCACTTGAAATTTTGGTCAAGGGAGAACTTGTAACCATTCACCTATGTAGGAGATGTTTGTAGAAAAGGCTCATAGCCAACTGCACTAGAAAATCACTTTTAAAAAAGTGACTTGATGATGGCAGGTTAAGTCCATTTTGCACTGTATGCTCACACACCCAGCTGACTAGCACAGTGTCAGCAGCCAGGGAGTCTGAAACTCTTGTCCCAGGAATCGAACAGGAGAACATCTAGTAGTTTTGTTGGACATACATCTTCATGGTCAATGATTCCGATTCCATAAAACCTTATCGTTACTTTCGGCCATTATGCTGCTTCTACAGTAAACAACTGCAAGTTTAATAAACCAGTGTTGCATGAGGATGCATGCCCAAGGATGGGCTTTAGTCTTGTGAGTCTAAAGATACAAGCAGTTTTATATCAGTAGAGTTGCCTTCCATTATATAATTTCTTATTGATGCAAATAATGTCTTAAAACATTGCCAATTTTCTTGCGAGGCATAGAACGAAATTATATGATGGTTAATAGCAATGACTGAGAAGCTTTTGATGAAAGAGAGTTACCTGAAGCATGAGAACTGAATGGTTAATGACCTTAAGCAAAGGGCTCAATTTCGCCTTAGCCCCGAAACAAATCCCTAACGAAGAAATTATTTGTAGCCTGGAGGATGGAATCAAAACGCTCAAAGAAGAGGACAAATAGCTTGTTAGACAAGAATGTGCGGTTATCCTTAGGAAAGCAAGGCCCCCTAAAAAGAATTTGAACCAAGAGCAACTCAGAGCCCTAAAAATCTTAGGAATAACAATGACATTGTCATTTTAAAAGCTGACAAAGGAGGAGCCACGGTTGTAATGAATCATGATGATTACATAAGCAAAATGAAGGACCACTTATACAACAGTGGCAGCTACAAGAAGCTGGAAAAGAACCCCATCTCTAAAATTACAAGACTGGTCAAAAAAGCCATAAAAGAAACTAATCTAGATGAAAAACTAAAAAGACTCCTTACTCCTGACAGTGAAATTACCCCTCGCATTTATGGAGCCCCCAAAATTCATAAAGCGGATGTCCCCTTGAGACCTATAGTCAATACTATAGGATCACCCACTTACGAATTAGCAAAATATGTCGCTAGAAAATTAGCTCCGCTGGTTGGCAAGACTAGTTCTTACATAAAAGATTCCAGCCAATATGTGGAATTCATTAAAAATGCCAAGGTAGATCCAGGTGATAAAATCGTTAGTTTTGATGTTGTCCAGTTGTTCACTAAAATTCCCTTAGATGAAGCAATCCAAGTAGTGAAAGAGGTGGCGGACCCACAAACTGCAAAATTAGCTGAAGTCTGTCTGAGATCCACCTTCTTCACATTCCAAGGAGAGATTTTTGAACAAACTTCAGGAGTGGCTATGGGATCACCCCTTTCACCTATTGTAGCCAATCTCTTCATGGAAAAGTTTGAAAAGAAGGCCCTGGACACCTACCCATTAAAACCCAGGTTTTGGATCAGGTTCGTGGACGACACCAGTGTGGATTGGCCCCATGGGGAGGACGAACTGATTTTTTTTTTAAACCATCTCAATAGCATTTCTAAGGACATCAAATTTACAATGGAAATTGAAGATAATAATTGCATCCCCTTCCTGGACATCCTCCTCATTAGAAACAAGGATGGTTCTATAGGTCACAAAGTGTTTAGGAAAAAGGCACATACTGATAACTATCTCCATGCAGATTCCCACCACCACCCAGCCCAAAAAATGGGAGTTCTTCAAACCCTCTTCACTAGAGCTTGCAGAATTTCTGATGAGAGCCACATCGACGAAGAAATCACCTACTTAAAAAGAGCATTTTCCAAATTAGGATACAATAATAAAGATATCTTCAAAGCCATTAAAAAAGCCAAAACTGGAAACATAAAAAACAAAACTAACAATCCCCCAGCTGCCCATGCCTACCTTCCATATATTCAGGGTGTAACTGACAAGCTAGCCAAAATTCTCTTAAATAAGAATATCAAAACCTCATTCAAACCCTTGACAACTATTAGACAAAGAATGAAATCAGTCAAAGACAACCCAGAACATCTCCAACAAAAAGGTGTCTACATCATCAGTTGCTCCTGTGGAGAACAATATATCGGAGAAACATGTAGATCAGTCAGTATCAGGCTAAAAGAGCATAGTGCAGATATCCGAAGGGAAAGAACCCGTTCCTCGGCCTTGGCAGAACATGCAGGTAAGACAAACCACCATATATGCCTTGAAAACACGAAAGTCATTGCAAATGAAAAACACCAGTTCAAGCGTAAAGTTCGGGAGGCTCTTGAGATCATAAAACACCCGCATAACCTCAACAGAGATGGAGGCTTGGAAATTAGTAGGAATTGGACCTCCCTCCTCACCCCCATAGAGTAAAGCTGGCCCTCCTTTTGCCTTCTTTGCTTCTTATCCTCCCTTCTTTAGATCGAATCAGCCCCTCCCCTTAAAGCTTTGCTTAATAACCTATCCAGCTTATAGGCCTAATAAACTCTTCATTAATAACTCATTATCCTCTTAAAATCTTACATGAGTTAAATAATTTAAATGAAAAATAGACACAAAATTATAAAATATTAAAATGTGTTAATATCAAATCATTATGATAAATCACTGTGTAAACAAGAAATTAATAATAAAAAACTCAAGCTATTAATAAGCATGTATAATAAGACGTATATTCATGTATAATAAATAAAATTATAAATAAGCTTTAATACATCAAAATTATAAAAATATTAAAAGATTAATGTAATATAAACACCTTCTTACACTATCTAGCTTATAGGCCTAATCAGTAATAACGCTTCATCCTCTTAAAATATTACATGAATTAAATAAATTAAATGAAAAATAGACAAAGATATAAAATATTACAATGAGTTAAAAGCAAATCACTATGATAAATTATTAAAAAAAAAGAAAAAAAAAGAAAAAAGAAAAGAAAAACTCAAGCAATTAATAAAAACGTATAATAAGTATATTCATGTATAATTAATAAAGTTATAAAATTAAAATATCAAAATTATAAGAATAGTAATAGATTAAATGAAATATAAACAAAATCATAAAATATGTCAAAATTATAAGAATATTAAAAGATTAAAAGAAATATAAACCTAAATAATATTTCAAGTAAATAAAACAAATCTTTATAATAAATTATTTAGAAAATAAAAATTAATAAGAAAGAAATTCAAGGTATTATCATATCTACTTGGTTAAAAAAGAATATTCATGCATAATAAACATGTATGTTTATTATACATATTTATTAATTGAAATTCTTATTAATCAAGAAAATAAGTATATTCATGTATAATAAATAAAAATTAAAAATAACTTTAATTTATTAAAACTATAAAAACATTAACATATTGAAATCATCCTAATGTTTTAATTCAATTCCCTTAGAAACCTTCCAACAGTTTAAGATGTTATCATAATTAACATAAAAGTTGCAAATAATTAAAACAAAATCATCATTTATAAATAAAAAACTTATTACAAAAACTATTCACTTAAAAGAAAATTAATATATAACTATAATAATTATCCATAAATAATAAATAATAAATGAAATTAAAAAGAGCCTAATAAAATATATACTAGATAGATAAAAATAATCCTATTCATTCAAGCATGAAACTGGTCGGCTCACATTCTTGACAATTCAGCCTCAACCCTATTTATCAACACATTCCTCTCTCTCCTTTGTAAATCAAGTCCTGATGATGAGTCTTGGTCTAGACTTGAAACATCGACAAAGAAAGAATGAAAACTGTGGATTATCCGAGTTCAGATTATAAAAAACCGAACCACAGAAATTTGCAATCCATTATATTCAGAAACTGTTCGTCAGATTCAAACTATCTTGAAATGGCTTTCTAATATGCAATAATATGCAATTTGTTTGCACTTGTTCACCGCCTTGATTGATTGCACTGCAGCTTTTGGTGACAAACATGTATGTTACTACTTTTATTCGCTTGATGAATAATTGTGATTCCTCAAATATCTGGTTAACTTTTGCATTCTGTAACAGTGAATATCTTTTTTCACGGTCATGTTTATGAATACAATAAAACATTGTGCAAAAGTATTATTTGTCTGGTTTCTTTCTTGCCCAACCAAAATCTATCTCAGTTAAAGAAGCTAAAGAACAAATGGGCTCATTGCAGGACTGTGAGAGGAGACAGATGGCAAAGTTGTTTCATCATAGGACAGATGAAAAACCATCAAATGGAAGCAGTGCTTCTTTGTAATCAAAAGGCTGATTGGATTGACAATTGCTTACATGAACTACTAGGTGCCATGTTTGGAATTGTAATGAGTTTTGTGTCAAACAGCATCAATGAAGATATTTAAATTAAATTCACATCCTCCCTTCTCAATATGGATCTCGGCTGTAAAAAGGAAATCAGCTTTGTTTTCTATTTTGTTTGTTTCCAGATTTCCATGTGTTTTATCCTTCCAAGAATTATTATGGTAATTTAGCTTTGCTTTGTCAGATTCAATTCATTCTTTCCCAGGTTTGGCAAGTTGAAGTCACAAGTCAATTTCAAATGACATTGACTTACCTGACAACAGTTACTGGTACAAAATTTTTGCCACGACGCTGGTGGTGCTAATTTAGTTTGGATTGTATTATAATATCCAATTGGGCGTATATTCGAAGCCCTTTCATGGAAATCTATGATGTTCAATTTGATACATTGAAAATCATTTGTGGGAGGTTGGTAGTCACATATCCATCGAGAGAAAAGTAAATGTTAATGGTGATATTTTGTGATGCAATAAATATATAACAGTGTTTCATTAATCAGTTTTGGCTTTGTCCCTTGGCCAACATACTATATTTACTTGAATGCGATGCCATTATAATGTTGAATAGCTCATATTATAACTTGCTTTTGATATAAAATCTGATCTAAATATAAATAATTCAAATAACATTTACGACAAAATGATTATACTTTAATATCACAAACTTTAACATTAACACTCGCATAACATATTTATTTGAGCGTTATAACAGTACTAATATTCGACACAATATGCCACTATTACTAGTGTCACACATATCTTTTTTCTTTTTGGAGTATTCAAATGGAATGTACCTGCTTACAACACTATAGAAAGATCCCTGTTTACAACACTAAGATCTTTTTTGATTGAGAAGCAATGTATGACATATTTATTTTGCTGAACTCACTGAGAAATGATATGCTTACATGGGCAAGGCCACTTAAATATTTAAATATATGGTGTAACATGTTTTTGGGTAATTTGAACTTCGAGGTACGAAATAACTCCACTTACCATTAACAATAATTGCATTTACACATTCTTATTATGTTACCGAGTAAAAATTATTTTATTAAATATTTTTAAATAACGAACCATAGATTATCTTTTATAAAATATTCTAATATTCCAATGTAACATATTTATTTGAACGTGACATTATCTTTTATAAAATATTCCATCATGTTGACACCTAATCATCAGGATTTGGTGAATAACTGAAATTGATGTAAATAAATAATAGAGAATATGAATAGTCATTGGGAGATGAAATGAACAGTCTCTCCCTCATGTATATAATAAACACCAACTTAAATGAAATTAGCGAATTGTTTTGAGGAGTTATTGCTTGGTCTGACATGGTATCAGAGCCAGCGCCATTTTTGGCTTCTCTCTGCTTTGAAACTCCCTATTTTGGCTATGTTTTGCCTTGCATACAAGGCGCTGCTCCTCTGCTCTTCTCGACAGTGTTTTATTCATATTCACCTGCATATAATACACTGCTCTGCTCTGACATATAATCTGCTGGTACGCTGCTCATTTCCCATATAATCTACTGGTACGTTGCTCATTTCCCATATAATCCGCTGGTATGCTGCTGATGGTGTCAGTGGCCTGAACCCTGTCAATATACATTTTATTCTTGCAGTGAATATTTTGCCCTCTAAACCGTTTGTTATAGTCCGTCCTCCAAACTATTTAGTTGGGTGAATATTGCTGGACGAGCACAGTTACAGTGTCTTTCAATTCCAAGACCTCACCTCTAGTATTAAGTCTGTGCGTAAAGTCGTCCTCCTGTGTGGTGCTAGGAACGATTGTAGTGTGGTGCTTGAAACGATTGAGAAATCGCCAGAGGTGCTAGAGAGATTACTTCTAAATCTGGTCCTCTTCGCCTGGGTTCCATTCTTGGTGGCCATGAGCAACCTGGACCATATTTGCGTTAAACATGGTGGCCTGACATTGCCCTCACTCCGCTACGTTACAACAGTCACCGATCTATAGTACGTGAGCTTTGAGAGCATTGCCGCTGGTCTGGTGGACATTGTTGGGGGCTTGGGTTTGTTCTTGGACCCCGACGGCTTGTTCTTGGACCATGACTGTTGTTCTTGCCCCGAGACCTCCGGCCTGAAAACGCTCAAATGCGTATTAATCACGCCACTATCTGTATTTACCCATATTTCTCATATATGTGTGCGGTGAAGAGCGTGATAATAGAGTGTGATCAACACACTTAACTATAACTGCGTGTGATGAAGAGCGTGATAATATATTGCCGGAGATGGTGCTGGTGGTGACGACAATAGTGGTGAAGGCAGCTGTATCAGTGCATTATCAAGGTGTAAACGGTATCAAAGCATAAAGCATAGGGTTTGAGCTTTCATGCATCTGACCACACATTTTTGAGAAAAGCATCCGTCCATTTTTTTTGACAGATTCTGATTTACATCAGAATTCAAGTTATGATAGGTGTTCTTTGGCTTTTAAGCTGTTGATATTCTATATAGAATACAATTTTACTCTTTGTATATTAAAAAAAATTCTTACCTAATCAAGAAGGAAGAATAAGGCTGTATTATTCTGAAGCACATTTTTGCTAGCAGAAGTATTTTTTACAGTACACAATTTTTTTTACAGTACACAGATTTTACAATGCATTCAATCATATCCATTGTGGAAATAGTTCTCACTGGCAAAGAAAACTATCATGGGTGGTCCCGGATGATAAAACACACCTTCATTTTCAATGAGTTGTGGAAAGGAGTGTGTATTGGAGACAGAGACAAAGAGCCAGAACAACCTACCTCAGACAAAGAACTTGCTATTTGGGAAAATAAGAACAAAGCCTATGCATTAATTGCAGCATCTGTAAGTGGAGAGGTGAGTCGCCATATTTCACCATTTTCAACTGCCTTCGAAGCCTTACAAAAGTTGAAAGAGTTCTATGACTCACATTCTGCACTTGAAGTTGTTCAACTCATGATTAAACTCTTCACTCTTGAATTACAAAATGATGATCCTCTTGCGCTTGCATCCAAAGTGAAATCTATAATGCATGATATCAAAGCCACTAAGGTTGAATAAGATATTCCTCGTATCTCTTTTCTCAAGGCACTTTATCCTACTTCAATTATCTTGAGTCATTGCATGGAAATCTCAAAGATATTACCTTTGACTCTCTTGTGAAAAAAATTACTGAAAGAGAGAAAGCTTTTGGAAAGAAGACAACCCTTGAATCATCTCTTGCTCATAAAAAAAGAATCTAGCCCAAGATTCTTCCAGAGGAAGAGGTGGTCGAAGAGGAAGAGGAAGATATTTCAGAGGCAGGAGGGACAGATAATCTCAAGCAGAAAAGTTAGATTTGCACTGCATTCACTGCAAAAGAAATGGATCACATGATGCCTCCACATGCAAGTTACTTTGGAACAAAATTGAGCAGCAAAGAAACTGACAGAAAGGTAAAACTAAGGACACAGACAAAGGTAAAGCACCTGAATCCGCTCATTATGTTTTGGCACAATGTAATATTAGAGTAAATGAAGATTTATTTAATGCTTCACTTGTTTCTTGGAAAAATGATTGGTTGCTTGATTTAGGAGCAACTTGCCACATGACACAAAAGATTTTTTTGAAGAATTTACTGACAATGTTGATAGAGCAGTATACTTTGCAGACCAATAAAAAAATCAAGCCATCAGGGCTTGGCACAATCGGGTTCAAATTGCCTGGTCTTCCAGACTTTCTTCTGCATCATGTTCTATATCTCCCACAGCTGAAGAGAAACTTGTTGTCCTTAGTCCACATCCGCTAGCAAGGTCACTCCATTCATATGTTTGATGGCAAGCTTGAGGTGAGAAAAGTATCTGACCAGTCACTTGTCATGAGGGGAATAGAAGAAGAAAGGCTTCTCAAGCTGCAGGGTACCTCTGCTCGTGCAAAACATTTCTCATACAATTCTCATTATGAAGAAGGTACACTTCCATCAAGTTTATTATGGCATGCTAGATTTGGACATTTGAACTATGACAACCTTTGCTTGTTGAAGAAAAATGGTGTTGCTGGTTTGCCTACAATTCTTGGGAAACTTAAGCAATGTGATGCTTGTATTCTAGGAAAGCATAGCAAACAATCTTTTCATGATTCACATCCAAGAGCACATAGAAAACTTGAACTCATTCATTTAGATTTATGTGGTCCAATGCATGTTCCTTCTGCAAATGGAAACAAATATATGATGACATTTATTGATGACTACACCAGAATGTGTTGGGTTTATTTATTGAAGAACAAATCTGATGCTTTTCAAACATTCAAGAACTTTCACAAATGGATTGAAAATGATGCACAATCTCATATTGGGTCTATTCGCACTGATAATGGAAAAGAATACACTTCAAATGAGTTTGAAAACTATCTTCACCAACATGGGATCAAACATCAAACCACTGTGCCTTATAATCCCCAACAGAACGGTGTAGCTGAAAGAATGAATAGGACAATCTTAAATGTGGTGTGCTCCATGATGTTTTAAAAAGAATGTAAAGTTGACGTTTTGGGTTGATGCAGTTGTATGTGCTGTATATATAAAGAATAAATGTCCATCTAATGCTATTAGAAACAAGACTCCATATGAAATGTGGTATAAGCACATTCCTTCGGTAAAGCATCTCAGGGTCTTTGGTTCTACCTGTTATGCCTTGATACCAAAAGTACATAGAAACAAACTTGGTGCAAGAAGTCATAAGTGTATCTTCTTGGGGTATTCAAACACTTCCAAAGCATACCATTTCTATGATGAAATCAATAAAAAGTTTGTTGTATCTAGAGATGTGATCTTTCTTGAAACATCTAAAACTGACAATGTTGTTGAGCGGCAACTTGATCGCTTGGATAGATTCGCAAATGCAAAATCATTTCATAATCAGATTCCACATCTTGAAGGCGGGGATTCCTATACTAGATCAACATGTGGAATCTTCCTCTGAAGAACTCTCTCCCCCGCATGAAACTCCAACGACAGATGATAGTTTAAGTGATGTGATTGATAAATTGGGAGACTCAATCTTGATTCAGTGCCAACTCAAACAACGGAGCAGCCTGGACCATCTGAGAAAGGTCCCCCAAAGTGGCTGACAAAGACACTTGAAACTGTTCATCCTGATGAGGTTGGAAAGACAAGAACTAGAAATTCACCTGTTGATATGGATGTTTCTTATGATTGTGAATTGAATTTGTCTATAGATTTCGAACCAACTTCGTTTAAAGAAGCTGCTTCTCATGATGAATGGAAAGAAGCGATGCAAAATGAGTATGATGCCCTGATAAAGAATGACACTTGGAAGCTGGTCGATCCTCCATTAAGAACCAAACCAATCGGCTGCAAGTGGGTCTACAAGAACAAGTATAAACCAGATGGCTCACTTGACAAGCACAAAGCCAGGCTTGTGGCAAAAGGTTTTGCATAGAAGGAAGGGGTCGATTATGAAGAGACTTTTGCCCCCACAACAAAATGGGCTACCATCCGGACACTCTTTGCCCTAGCAACTCAAAATGGTTGGAAAGTCCATAAATATATGTAAAACTTGCTTTCTTGAATGGAGATCTAAAAGAGAATGTTTTTATGTCCCAGCCTGAAGGATTTGCTATAAAAGGACATGAACATAAAGTATGCAAATTTGTGAAATCCTTGTATGGCCTCAAACAAACACCTCGAGCCTGGTATGAAAAACTAACTGAGCATCTTCTGAAACTCAATTTCAAACATTACGATCTTGATGATGCAACTTTATTTGCCAAGAAATTTGGCAAAACAGTGGTATATCTTGTGGTATATGTAGATGATCTTTTGATGACAGAGAACAATGAAAGCTACACTACATCCATAAAGAAGGAATTGGGGAAAGGTTTTGAAATGACTGATTTGGGCTATGTTCATTACTATCTTGGTATTGAAGTAACTCAACATCAGAAGTCCATATTTCTTTCGTAAAAGAAGTACATTGGAGATTTGTTGAACATGTTTGGCATGGCAGAATGCAATCCTCTTATTACTCCAATGGAACAAAACTTAAAGCTCACATCCATTGAAGGAAAAGAATTTGAGGATGCAACAAAGTATAGACAGTGTGGAGGAAGTCTCAACTACCTAACTACTACCAAACCAAACATTTTGTTTGTTGTTGGAATCCTCTTCAGGTTTATGCAAAAGCCTTGTGAGGTACTTTGTTCTGCTGCAAAAAGAGTTCTAAGGTACTTGAAGGGAACTCAAGACTTTGGAATCAAGTATACACAGGTGGATGACTTCAACTTTATTGGATACTCTGATTTAGACTTCGATGGAGACAAAGAAACCGGGGTATCTACTTCAAGATATGCTATGAGTCTTGGATCAGTAGCCGTCTCCTGGAGATCACGCAAACAATCAGTTCTAGTAGATTCCACAACAAAAGCAAAATATGTGGCAGCAGCTGAGGCAACAAAAGAAATTGTGTGGCTCAGGAAAATTCTTGAAGATTTGCAGGTAAAACAAGTACAATCAACTCTACTCATGATTGACAATACCTCTACAATAAAGTTGGCCAGTAACCCAAAGTTTCATGATTGAATGAAGCACATCAATACTAAATATCATCTGATTCGACATCATATTTGAGGCCAAAACAATCCATCTCCGCCATTGTTCCACAAACGAGCAAATTGCAGACATCTTCACCAAAGCGCTTGGAAAAGAAAAGCTTGAAAGATTCAGAACGATGCTTGGACTCATCAACATCCCTTCAGATTAAGGGGAGGAATGTTAATACCTAATCATCAAGATTGGGTGAATAACTGAAATTGATGTAAATAAATAATAGAGAATATGAATAGTCACTGAGAGATGAAATGAACAGTCTCTCCCTCATGTATAAAATAAACACCAACCTAAATGAAATCAACGAATTGTTTTGAAGAGTTACAGCTTGCTTTGACATATCCATAACATTAACACTCCAACATAACATATTTACTTGAACGTGAAATGATTAGAACATCGACTAGTTCACATTAAACACATGATGTAAAATGTAATTTTATAACAAAGATTTCAAATAACATCAACTACAAAATGATTATATCGGTTAGGCCAATGGAATAGTTTTTTAAGTGACTTTGCTGATTTAATTTTAACCATTTTACCTTTTAAGAAGCGATTATAGCCATCCTTTTTGTATACTTTTGTAATCATATATATGCTATCAAAGCTACAAAGGTTGCAAGCAATATTTTCAAAAGGCAATATGTTTAATATTTTATTGTTTTATATATCTTTTTAATAAAAGCAAGATAAAATGTACAAGATGCAAAATTTGAAATAGTCTATAGTTGCCTTCCAGTTTTTTAATAAGATTGTAGGTTGGTGCACTTCAAGGAACATTTTAGCCCAACTAAATATTGAAGAACACTGCAAAAAACATCAATATGGTGATCTACCTATCAGGGGCATCCAAAAAGCGAATGTGTCATTGCTACAACTCGGTCAACGTCTAGGTCAACAAGATAAGCAATGAACAGATTATGCGAGGCATCATGATAGAGCATAACAAAATTGTGATATGTCATCGTGGTAGGCACCTTGCGTCATGGCAAGATCAAGCGTTGGAGAACGCTATTTCATGGCTAATATTTGGATCTCCAAGATCCATACATTACACAACAAAACTGAGTCTCATCCCATGATCTGAATTATAACATTAAGATTCCAAGTCATCATTATCTCGTTCTAATTCGTAGCAAAAATATTTTGGAGATTGTTGCTATTAGATTTTACATATTGCAGCTTCACTCATACGACGCATAAAAGATTGAAATCTATGTTTTGTGGCATGAACTCTTTGTCTTTAATATAATTTGCAAACTAGTGGAGTTATATTATTCCCGTGTGTAATGCGTATGTGATTCAAGTTAACAATTAGGCTCTGAGTTTTCTCTGAGTGCATACAACCACTAGGAGGCCCCCTTGTGCCAAAACGTGTGCCGCTTCTTAACTAGTTTATTTCACAATGTAGTTTCTTAACTTTTTTTGGGCTTCTAGTGATTCCAGTGATTCTATATGGTTGTGAACTGTGGGCTAGCAGTACTTCCGACATGCAGTGGAGACAAATTGAGAAAATTCAGAAGCGTTTGATTACAAACAAATTTAAGATTAAAAGTGTAGTGCCTTATGATATCTTGTTAAGTGAAACAGGGGCTGCTCCTATTGAAGCAATTGCTATGGTGCGAGTCATAAGTCATTTAAAAAAAATTGAGCAAATGGAAGAGGGTAGATGGCCTAAGGTTGTCTTTAATGATAAATTGTGCAAGAGCAAAAAAACTTGGATGCAACAAAATAACAAATGGTTTAGTAAATGGGATATTTGCTTGAATGCGTGCCCCATAAACAACAAAGAGATAAAAGCTTTTGTTATGGAAAAGTTCCACAAACGTACTTGGGAGAAGAAGCTAGGAAGAAAGAAAAATCACTATATTGAAGTGTTTAATCCCACTCATAATCATCAACCAAAAGCATACATAGAGGCCAATATCTCTTGGAGAGCCAAAATTCTTATTGCTCAGTTAAGGACTAATTCTCATCAACTCCGTTGTGAAACAGCGCGCTGGAAAAGGCCAAAGGAAGTGTGGGAGGAAAGGGTATGCATTTTTTGTTCTTCCGGAAAAGTGGAAACAGAAAAACATTTCATTTTAGAATGTGAGGCCTTCAAAGACAACAGGGAAAGTTATGTAGATATGCTGGCAGCTAGCTCTTGGGATAATCTATTTAACGAGGGGTTTGTCTAGAAGATGGGAGCATTTATTGTGAAGCTTCACAAAAAAAGGGCCGAATACATCAAGCAGATGAAAAAGCAATCTGTCCCATAAGCTATCTTTAGGCTCGAGGACGTTAAAATAATTTATTTTTTCAGAACTTGAGATGCTTTTTTTTCATAGTACTCTGTTTTCAAAACTTCCATTTACATTTCATAATGTAAGCACTTACTAGTTTCAATAGAATTTAAATATTAGAATTAGTGAAGTGATCACTTAGATTTATTTGTAGAGTGCTTTGAATGAATTTCAATTTTAATAGTGTGGATTTCAATTGCTTTTGTGTGTCAATATAATTAACGCTGACCACATGGATCTTTCGATTCAAAATGAGTTGATCTCTAAAGATTACAAACAATCATAATTAAGAATCTTGAATAAGTTTGTTGTTAAAATCATTATAACTACCTATATGGCATGAAGTTCTATAAATGCTTTCAAACCATGATTATATTGTGTTAGATAGTTGTTAATGGCTTTCCTAGATTAGTATTTATTTCAAATGTCAATTTCCACTAGAAATATTAGGAGTTAAATCCTTGCATATATTTTGTTTTATGCCTCATAAGTTTACAAACACGGATTGATAAGAATAAAATGTTATGGAATTTTAGTACAAATAAATTGACAAACATTTTTGATGTAGTTGTTAGGGAAGTGTACATAGGATTTAACTTCAAATTTAGGTTGCTTTTAAATAACAAAACCTTGGGAAATGAGAAATGGTAAGACAAGGGGTAAGGACTTGTTTATTACTATAATAAAGTTTCTCCTAAACCTTGGTTGTTGCATTCATTTTTTATTAGTTGCATAAGATAGAATGCATGTATAGAGAAGCATTCCAAAGTTAGATTTATTAGAGGTAGAACTACATTAACACAGTCACCTACCACCCCCAAGAGATCATTTGGTGTACTAACAACCACATCAACATCCACATCACATATTATCACTACTCCAAGTAGAAGAAGGCAAGGAAGTACTACACTCCATTTCTGCACTCACAAAGGATCAATGCCATTAAAACCCATTTATTTTCATCTCCTCGGAGGTAAAATTTCTTCTTGAGACCTCCACCATATGGAAGAGCATAATTTTATCTTTCCAACGAGCTATTTCTCGTTCAAAATATCCAAGCGGTTTGAAATTTATTAATTTTTGAAGTTAATATTAATTTTCTTCTCAGTGAGCCGACCTCACCCTTCCAAGACAAGTCAGCTTACTTCAAGGGACATGGATGTTCACTGAAAGGTAAATCTTATGTGTGTGTGTGTGTGTGTGTGTGTGTGTCTGCGAACAACCTCCTCTTTCGGATTAGCTTCATCCACGCAGGAGTTTGGTGATAGAACAATGTTTGTAGCTAATGAACATAGATAATTGATTACACTTTAACATCTCCTGAGGTGAATTTGGGTATAGTTGTGGTGACATTCGGTGAAACTGTGGTAAATCTCATAGAACCTGTGGTGAATCTCGGTGCCCTGTGGTAGAACTCGTGAAGGGCAGACCTATCTATGGCATACTATTTCAGATCTGTGTCTATTGCTAAGGTTGCCTCAGACTGTGAATAAATTCCAGACCCGTGATCACACAAACCTTAAAAACTGTGGTTTGTTGATACAACTATGGTATGTGTATAGAATGTGTTTGCACCAGATCTCGGAACAATACCTCTTTATTATATTTACAATAGAGATCTTTCGGTAGGATAATAGTCTCTCTTGATCCTAACAAAAGTACAAATCTACATGTAGCATATACATATACATATACATACACACACACACACACACACACACACACACACACACACACACACATATATATATATATCCGTGGATTAGTAAAATTGAAGCTAGAACTGTCGATAATATACAATAGTAGGGGCTCAGAAGTGCGTGAAGGGTCAGATTTGTACATACCTGTGGTTGAACTACAAGAGCTCAGACAGTTAGCTTATTGCAAACCTTGTTGGTAACTTTGGAGCTCAGAGCTATTGAGTGCTCAGGACTACACCTTGCCTGAGTACCACGGTGCTATAATCTCAAGAACAATGATAAACGTCAAAAAGTGTATTGTGATATTCTTTGAATAGTTGGTGCATACTTGGTGCAATGTGGTGCTAATTCTTTTTGGGAAGTGTGAAGACAACTAATTGGTGTAGTATGGTATAAATATCTTGATATAGTTGGCATGGTGCAAGAATTCTTGATGCTACAATAATTTTTTTATACATAATTCTTGGTGCAGAATTAATGAAGAAGTGTGATGGTGGAGAATAGTGTAGATTGGTGAAATGCAGTATTTGATAAAATAAGTTGAGTGAAGTAGTAGAGAAGGATTGGTGTCCTTGGGGTAGGTGCCCCTAAGCTCAAGTTTTGAGGCTTGGTGAAGATAGGGTCGAAGCCCTAGAGGCCGAAGCCTCATTAAGTCCAAGTTGGTGCTTGGCAATCGTTGTACACCTTTATTTGTAAAAGCATCATTTGTCCTTCTTATTTCAATAGTAAAAATATTCATTTCTATGCTTTTAAATTGTGTAGAATCTAACTGGTTAACAATTGAAGAGAAATACCGATTCACCCCCGTCTCAGTATTTCCAATAAATGGTATCACAACCAACTTCTTCATAATCAACCTAACATCTGGAAGAAGGATTCTTAGTCACATGAAAAATCAAGAACTGTCAAGAAGGCTTCCTTTGTTCGATGGCACAAATTTTGGTTTTTGGAAAAAAAAGAACGTCCTACTACTTAATGTCCCTTTGACCTGAAGTTTGGCATTCTGTTTTGAATGGGTAGAATGCTCCTGCCACTCTTCCAATTGATCAAGTCGAAAGGAAAGCTTACATTGCAAATGCAAAAGCCTTAAATTCCATCACTAGTGGAATCACTGTTGAGAAATGGAAACAAAAATTCCAGTTTAATTTGTCCTTGAATTAGACTGTGAATTAAATTCGAATTCTACTCTCATAACAACTTAAAATAATTAAATTAAGTTTATTAAACTTACTTAACTTAGGAAATTCGAGTTGGAAGACTTTTGGAAGTCATGTATATGTTCTCTCTACTTTGTAGGAGCCCAATATGAGTTAATTGTGAGTTGTGAAATAGAAGACTCAGTTTCATGAGTTAGTTCAGTTAAATTAGTTCTCAAACTGATTGAGAGAACTAATAGTGAGTTAACAGTCAATGGTGACACTAATGAACTCCACCAGTGCTACTCTAGTTAACTAAATATTTACTCATCAGAAACTAATACATGTCGATTCTGAGAAAGACCTAATTGAGACTAGAGTGTAGGGACAATGTACTATTTGTTTTAGATTTTTTTGAGTTCCACTGATAGTGCATGCAATCAAGAACTGATTCTTAAGCGATTGCACAAATTTTAGAGGCTTTATTTCCCTTTAAATACAAGCTATCTTTCATATGAATTACACAATGGAATAGAGACTTGGAGAGCTTGTGAAGAAGCTAAGACTTTACCTTGAGCTTGCTTATGAGTTGGAGATTGAATTTGCTGAGTGCTGGGATTGTTCTATAGAGAACAAGAAATGTAATTTCATCTTGATTTTCCAGATTAATATAAAACAGATAGTTGGGTTTTGAGTTGTGGCTTTCCCCGGATATTTATTGTGTTATGTGCCTTTGATTCTCTTCCTCTATTGATTATTGTTTCCTCGATGTTTATGGGCTTCCGTTGTAAAGAGTAGAAGTAGATTCTTGTCTCTTGCTTTAGAAAATTGCATTAGCTTGTGAATCTACAAGATTTTCTACAATCACTAATTTGGAATTTACAAAAGTCATGAATTGTGACTCGGCCAAAGAAGTATGGGATAAGCTGGTTAGCTTAAATGATGGGGACTCCAAAGTTAAGAAGGTAAAGCTTCAAACTCATAGAAGGTAATTCAAAAGTCTGAAAATGGATGATGAAGAAGATATTGCATCATACTTTCTCCGAGTAGCTAAAGTGGTAAACTCTCTTAAAGGATTGGGAAAAAATATTGAAGAAAGCACTGTTGTTCAAAAGGTCTTAAGATCTCTCCCAGACAAATTTGACTCCAAACTAAGTGTTATAGAAGAAATGAAGGACGTAGATACTCTCAAGATGGATGAACTTCATGGAATCCTCATTGCCTATGAGAAGGGAAAAGGAATCCAAAGTTCCAAAGATGCAACATTCAAGGCCTCAAATTCAAAAAAGGGGAAAGGATGGAATACTAGCAGTGATGACTTCGATGCTGAATTGGAATTGGCGCAATTTGTACGAAGACTAAAGAAAGGATCCAAGCTAAAAGGTAATTACCCTCTTATTTGTTTCAAATATGGAAGAATAGGCCATTATGCTGTGAAATGTCTTCATAAGCATGATAATGACGATGAGGAGGATTCTAAAAGGATGGTATACAAAAGGAAAGGGCTTAATAAAAAAAATTTCTTCTCTAAGAAAGATGAGTATGATGAAGATGAATTTGTAGTCATAAAAAAGAAATACTCTAAAAATTTCCCTCATCGCAAAGGAGGTAATGATGATTTAGATGAAGAAAATGAATTTGTTGGAAGCCAAGAATTACTATTCATGGCATTCACAAATGATGATGATTCAAGACTAAAAGGAAATGTAGATGAATTGTTAATGAGTGCCATTGAAGAAAATGAGAAATTACGAAATAAAACCATTTCTCTCAAGGTAGAAAAGGAGGAAGCAAAAACAAGGGAAGACCTCTTGAAAAATAAGCTAAAAGAAAAGGAAGAAATCTGTGTAAATCGTGAAGCTAAAATAGTGTCTTTAAGAAAGGAATTGCAGCAAGTCAAAAAGAGTTGGGATAGCTCTCAAACACTTGACAATATCCTTAATGCTCAAAAACCTCAATATGACGAATATGGGATTGGTTTTAAAGAAGAATTATCAAGTACTAAGGATAATGCAAGAAGCTATGTTGGCATACCTTCTAACAATCCAAAAGATGAAAATTCATCTCATCAAAGGCCCATCTCAAATCCAAAGAATGAAGAAAGAGTAACTCCAAGGAAGAACGCTGATTCAAATCATGGCTATTACAATAGGTACCAAATTATCTTTTTTGGGCATTGTTATTATTATAAAAATTTTGGTCATCAAGCTAAACATTACATGGCTCGTAAGAATGAAGCACCAGATTGAAGGATAAAACAAACAAACCATGTGGTCTCAAAGGGCAAGGACAAATCAAGACCTACAAATCTTTTGATCCTTTGGCCAAATTTGATCCAATTTTCTCGTAATGATAATGGACATAATGAACAAAATTGCCCCCTCAAAAGAAAAGAATCAAAGGATGAGAATCCCAATACGAATAAATGTGGACTAGCTCAATGTGCTCACAATGATGAAAATCATTGGTTTGTGGATAGTGGGTGCTCCAGACACATGGCAAGGGACAAAAGGAAGTTTGTCTCATTGAACAAAAAGGAAGGAAATGTATGCTTTGGAATTGTATCTTCAAAAATTGCTGGAAAAGGAACCGTTACCCTTATAAATGGAAAAGGAAAGGCTCAAAATTCTTTGTTGCTAATCAGGGTCAAACACAATCTCTTGAGTGTTAGCCAAATCTGTGATCAAGGAAATAATGTTGTCTTTAGCACTAAAGATTGTGAAATAAGGAACGCTTTCTCAGGAGAACTTGTGGCGAAATGAGTTAGAACATCAGAAAACGTCTACATTCTGAAAAAAATTCAAGAAGATAAACATTACCTAAGTCAAAAAGATGAAAATTGGCTGTGGCACAAGTGACTGCGACATACAAGTTTTGATAACTCAACAAGATAAATGTAGTGTGAGACATTCCAAAGTTATTCAAGCCAAATAAAGTTGTATGTGGTCCATGTCAACATGGAAAGAAAACTAGAACCAGCCATGAGACCAAGGAGTTCTTTACATCAAAGCCTTTGAAAATCATTCCTGTTGATTTATGTGGACCAACTAGAACTCCAACGCTCCAAGGAGAAAGGTACTTTGCTTTATTTGTTGATGACTATACTAGAATGATGTGGGTATATTTCATAAAATATAAATCCAAAGCATTTGAATTTTTTAAGAATCTTAAAGCTCTTGTAGAAAATGAAAAGGATTCTAAGATTAGATGTCTTAGATTGGATAGAGAGGGGGAATTCACATCAAAATTTATTGATGAATTCTATAAAGTACATGGAATCGAAAGAGAACTATATGTTGCTAGAACACCCAATAAAAATAGGGTAGCTGATTTATGGAAAGCAATACCTTATTCAGTAAAATACTTCAAGATTTTTGGAAGAAAATGCTTCATAAAAATCAATAATGACTCACCAGGAAAATTGATTCTTGGGTTGACGAAGGAATATTCCTTGGATATTCTACTAGGAGCAAAGCTTACAAGTGCTACAACAATTAACTACGAAAAGTAGTGGAAAGCATTGATGTGAAGATTGATGAATCCCTTCTAGAAAAGGAAATTGACTCACTAGGAAAATTGATTCTTGGGTTGACGAAGGAATATTCCTTGGATATTCTAGTAGGAGCAAAGATTACAAGTGCTACAACAATTGACTACGGAAAATAGTGGAAAGCATTGATGTACAGATTGATGAATCCCTTCTAGAAAAGGAAATTGAATATCATAAAGTTTACCCCCTCATTGAAGAAAATGAAGAAGAACCTGAAAAAGAGGAAAAAGATCAAGAAAAACAAAAGGAAAAAGAACTCGGAAGAGTATATTATTAGCAATGTAGATGAGGGGATACAAACTTGAAGAAGGATGACAAGTACACCAAGGAAAAATGATGTTTCTCTCCTATCTATGATAGAACTAGAAAATTTTATTCAAGCAAGTAAGGATCCTCATTGGGTGGAAGCCATGTAAGAAGAAATGTCTCAAATCGAGAAGAATGAGACATGGGAGCTGGTACCTCATCCAAAGGATAAAAATATAATTGGAACCATCTGGGTGTTCAAAAATGAAATGAATGAAGATGGAAAAATTGTCAGAAATAACACAAGGCTTGTTTGTAAAGGTTACTCACAAATTGAAGGAATCGACTTTGAAGAAACATTTGCATTGGTATCTCGTATGGAAGCTATAAGTATGTTCTTGGAATTTGCTTGCTAAGAAGGGTTCAAGTTCTATCAAATGGATGTAAAATCATCATTTATGAATGGGGAACTTAAGGAAGAAGTCTACATGGAGAAACCAAAAGGGTTTGATCTAGCAGAAGGAAAAGACTTTATTTGTAAGTTGAAAAAGGCATTATATGGGTTGAAACAAGCTCCTAGATATTGGTACGCAAGATTGGATCACTATCTACAACAACAAGGCTTCAAAAAGGGGGTGGCAGGAAGTAATCTCTACATGACGATGGACGAGGATAAGTTACTAGTCACTCTTATCTATGTTGATGATCTGATTTTTGCTAGAAATAATTATTAGATGAGCCATGAATTTGCTCAAAATATGTCAAAAGAGTTCGAAATTTCAATGATGGGCGAATTATCTTACTTCCTTGGACTAAAAGTACTAAAACCACAACAGGAATGTTCATATCTCAAGAAAAATATCTTAAAGACATGCTTAAAAGATATGGGATGAAATACTGTGCACCTATGAGCACACCAATGACCACATACTGCAAATTGAGCAAATAAGATGAATCCCCCTCGGTAGATGAAACTCTTTACAGGTCAATAATTGGAGTTCTTCTATACTTAACTGCTACAAGACCTGGCATTATGCAAGCAGTGGGAATGGTAGGAAGATTTCAATAAGCTCATAAGCAATCCCATTTGCTTTCTATAAAAAGAATTCTCAGATACTTGAAAGGAACTCCTGACTTTGGTCTTTGGTATCCAAAAATAACAACTCTTATATTAACTAGTTACATTGATGCTGATTAGGGGCTTGAAGCGTGGATGATCGAAAAAGTACCAGTGGAAATGCATTCTTCTTGGGAGATTGTCTAGTATCTTGGCTTAGCCGGAAACAATCATTTATATCTCTTTCGACAACTGAAGCTAAATATATAGTTGATGCATATTGTTGTTATAGATACTATGGACGAAGGAAGCTTTGAAGGATGCCAACATAGAAACTAAACAACCAATCACCATCTATTGTGACAACACAAGTTTTATCAGTCTCAGTAAAAATCCAGTGATGCATTCAAAGACCAAACATATACCAATCAAGTATCATTTTCTCCATGAACAGTTGGCTGAACAAAACATCAAGTTGGAATATATCAATACTAAGGAGAAGATTGTAGATATCTTTATAAAACCCCTTCCTCGAGAAGCATTTGAATATCCTAGTCAAAATATGGGGGTCATTTCTCTTGCATCTCATTAAAGCAAACAAGCAGCATGACAGGGGGAGAAACATGGGGAAACAACATGACAGGTGGAATACATTGGCACCCCATTTTCCATTGATGTTAAAGGGGGAGAGAAGAATTTTTTTTCCATCCAATGACAAACGGAAATATTGTTAGTCTAATTGCCATTGATGACAATGTCCATTGAAGAAGGCAGGCTTGATGATGATATAATGATGTCATTACATTGAAGAAGACAAGGACACATTTAAGAAGGCAAGGAAGTACTACACTCCATTTCTGCACTCATAAAGGATTAGTCACATTAAAACCCATTTTGTTTCATCTCCTCAGAGGCAGTATTTCTTCATGAGACTTACACCATATGAAAGAGAATAATTTAAACTTTCCAACGAGCTATTACTCAGTCAAAATATCCAAGTGGTTTGATTAATTTTTTAAGTTAAGATTAATTTTCTTGTTAGTGAGCTGATCTCACCCTTCCAAGACAACTTGGCTTACTTCAAGGGACATGACTGTTCGTGGAAAGGTAAATTTTATGTCTATATATATATATGCAGACAACCTCCTCTTTTGGATCAAATTCATCCACATAGGATTCGGTGATAGAACAATTTTCATAGCTCATGAGCAGAGACAATTGATTACACTTTAACATCTCATGTGAATTTGGGTATTGTTGTGGTGAAATTCGGTGAACCAGTGGTGAATCTCGGAGAACCTATGGTGAATCTTAGAGAACCTGTGGTGAATTTCAGTGCACGGTGGTAGAAACCGTGAAGGACAAACGTATCTATGGCATACTATTTTGAGTCTGTGTCTATTACTAAGGTTGCCTCGAACCGTGAATAAACTCCAGAACTATGATGACATAGACCTTTGGAACTGTGGTTTGTTGATACAACTGTGGTATATGTATAGAACTGTGTTTGCACCACACCTAGGAACACTACCTCTTTCTTATATTTTCAGCAGATATCTTTCGATGGGAGGGAAGTCTCTCTTGGTCCTGACATAAGTGCAAACCTACAAGTAGCATATATGTATATATATATATATATATATATATATATATATATATATATATATATATATATATATATATATATATATCTGTGGATCAGTAAAATTGAAGCTAGGATTGTGGATACTATACAATAGTAGCGGCTCAGAAGTGCATGAAGGTTCAGATTTATACAGACCTGTGGTTGAACTACAAGAGGTCGAACAATTATCTTATTGCAAACCTTGTTGGTAACTTGGAGCTCAGATGTATTGAGTGCTCAGGACTACACCTTGCCTCAGTACCACGGTGCTATAATCTCAAGAACAATGATAAAATTCAAACAGTGTGGTGTGATCTTCTTTGAACAGTTGGTGCAAACATGGTGCAATGTGGTGCTAACTCTTCTTGGGAACTGTGAAGCCAAACAATTGGTTTAGTATGGTGTAATTATCTTGATATAGTTGGCATGGTGCAAGAATTCTTGATGCTACATTGAAGCTTTTAAACAAAAGTCTTGGTGCAAAATAAATAAAGAAGTGTGATGGTGCAATATAGTGCAGATTGGTGAAATGCAATACTTGATCAAATAAGTCCATTGAAGCAACACAAAAGGATTGGTGTCCTTGGGGTAGGTGCCCCTAAACTCAAGGTTGGGGCCTTGGTGAAGATAAGGTCGAAGCCTTAGAGGTCAAAGCCTCATTAAGTCTAAGCTGGTTCTTGGCAATTGATCTAGGTGGATATTTGTGGCCACCCGCCAATTCCACATGGACCTCCACCATTGCTTCTTTCAGTTTTTCAGTTTCCTTAATTGTAGCATAATTTACTATTTTTAGCAGTTTTTCGGGTCCTAAAGTTCCCGGTGTCTCTTTTATATTATTATTTCTTTATGTTCCATTGCATTGATGATGATGATATTGTCCTTTGTACATAGTTTCATATGTTGATGAATAATAATGTAAATCTAAATAATGTTATAATCTTATGGGGTGAAATTAATGTGTTAATGTATAAATGAAATTATCAAATAAAAGAACAATGTAGCCCTATGAAAAATTAACATGGTATCAGAGATAGGGCAGAAGAAAAGCCAGGGAGATCACCCCGATGATGACACCATTGATGGAAGCAAGAAGAGGATGGTGGAGACCTAAAGTAATTTTAGGGGTTGAAGAAAACCCTAGGCAACTTTATTGTTAAGGTTTAATGGATTCTATGATGTTAGGGTTGGAAAGAAAACCCTAGCAATATGGAAAATACATGAGATATTGCATGGTCAATGTGAGGAGGCTCAAGCACTTGTGAAATATTTGATGAAGCCCTAGATGGGATAATCCCTAGTAGGCCTAGTTGGTTGATTAATGGTAATAGTGTTATGTGGACTATGGATGGTAATGGGTGGTTCTAGAGGGAGAGGATTGTTAGTCTAGTTGTCAGTGATGTGAATATCCATTGAATAAGTCAAGCTTGATGATGACCCTACATTGAAGAAGGCAGGCTTGATGATGACATAATAATGTCCTTACATTGAGGTGTCCTTACATTGAAGAAGACAAGGACACATTTAAGAAGGCAAAAAAGTACTACACTCCATTTCTGCACTCACAAAGGATCAGTCCCATTAAAACCCATTTTTTTCATCTCCTTAGAGGAAAAATTTCTTCATGAGACCTCCACCATCTGAAAGAGCATAATTTTATCTTTCCAATGAGCTATTGCTCAGTCAAAATCTCCAAGTGATTTGAAAGTTATTCATTTTTAAGTTAAGATTAATTTTCTTGCTAGCGAGTCGACCTCACCCTTCCAAGACAAGTCGGCTTACTTCAAGGGACATGGATGTTCATTGAAAGGTAAATCTTATGTGTATATATATGTATATGTATATGTATATGTATATGTATATGTATATGTATATATATATATATATATATATATATATGTATATATATATATATATATATATATATACATATATATATAGATATATATATATATATATATATATATATATATATATCTATATATATATATATATATATATATATATATATCTGTGTGTGTGTGTGTGGACAACCTCCTCTTTCAGATCAGCTTCATCCACACAGGAGTTTGGTGATAGAACAATGTTCATAGCTCATGAACAAAGATTACACTTTAGCATCTCATGAGGTGAATTTGGGTATAGTTGTGGTGAAATTAGGTGAAACTTTGGTAAATCTCAGAGAACCTGTGGTGAATCTCGGTGCACTGTGGTAGAACTCATGAAGGAAAGACCTATCTGTGGCATACTATTTCAGATCTATGTCTATTGCTAAGGTTTACTCAAACTGTGAATAAACTCGGGACCTGTGATCACACAAACCTTCAGAACTGTGGTTTGTTGATACAACTATGGCATATGTCTAGAATGTGTTTGAACCATACCTCGGAACAATACCTCTTTATTATATTTGCAACACAGATATTTCGATGGGATAACAGTCTCTCTCAGTCTTGACAGAAGTACAGACCTACAAGTAGCATATATATATATATATATATATATATATATATATATATATATATATATATATATATATATATATATATATATATAGATATATATATATATATATATATATATATATATATATATATATATATATATATATATAGCTGTGGATCAGTAAAATTGAAGCTAGGACTGTGGATAATATACAACAGTAGGGGCTCAGAAGTGCGTGAAGGGTCAGATTTGTACAAACCCATGGTTGAACTACAAGAGCTTAGACAATTAGCTTATTGCAGGCCTTGTTGGTAACTTGGAGCTCATATTTATTGAGTGCTTAGGACTACACCTTTCCTGAGTACCACAGTGCTATAATCTCAAGAACAATGATAAACATCAAAAAGTGTAGTGTGATCTTCTTTGAACAGTTGGTGCAGTGTTGTGCTAACTCTTCTTGGGAAGTGTGAAGACAGAAAATTGGTGTAGTATGGTATAAATATATTGATATAGTTGGCATGGTGCAAGAATTATGGATGCTACAGTAATTTTTTTATACATAATTCTTGGTGCATAATTAATGAAGAAGTGTAATGGTGCATAATAGTGCAGATTGGTGAAATGTAGTATTTGATCAAATAAGTCGAATGAAGCAACATAGAAGGATTGCTGTCCTTGGGGCAGGTGCCCCTAAACTCAAGGTTGGATCCTTGGTGAAGATAGGTTTGAAGACCTAGAGGTCGGAGTCCAAGTTGGTGCTTGGAAATCATTGTACACCTTCATTTGTAAAAGCATCATTTGTCCTTATTTCAATAATAAAAATATTCATTTATCTGATTTTAAACTGTGTAGAATCTAACTGGTTAACAATTGAAAAGAAATACCGATTCACCCCACTCTCAATATTTCCAACAATTTGTATCAAAGCCAGCTACTTCATAATCAGCCTAATAGTTGGAAGAAGGATTCTTAGTCACAATGAAAAATCAAGAAGTGTTAGGAAGGCTTCCTTTGTTCGATGGCACAAATTTTGGTTTTTGGAAAAAAATAATGTCCTACTACTTAATGTCCCTTTCACCTGAAGTTTTGCATTCTATTTTGAATGGGTACACTGCTCCTTCCACTCTTCCAATTGATCAAGACGAAAGAAAATCATACATTGCAAATGCAAAAGCCTTAAATTCCAACACTAGTGGAATCACTATTGAGAAATGACAACAAGAAATTATAGTTTTATTTGTCCTTGAATTAAAATGTGAATTAAATTTGAATTCTATTCTCATAGCAACTTAAAATAGTTAAATTAAGTTTATTAAACTTAGTTAACTTAGGAAATTTGAGTTGGAAGTCTTTTGGAAGTCATGTATATGTCCTCCCTACTTTTAGGAGTCCAGTATGAGTTAATTGTGAGTTGTAAAATAGAAGACTTAGCTTCATGAGTCAGTTTAGTTAAATTAGTTGTCAAACTGATTGAGAGAACTAATAGTGAGTTAACAGTCAGTGGTGACACTAATTAACTCCACCAGTGCTACTCTAGTTAACTGAATATTTACTCATCAGAAAATCATACATGTCGATTCTGAGAAAGACCCAGTTGAGACTGGAGTGCATGGACAATGTACTATTTGTTTTAGATTTTTTTTGAGTTGCACTAATAGTGCGTGCAATCAGGAACTGATTGTTAATGGATTGCACAATTTTTAGAGGCTTTATTTCATTTTAAATACAAGATATCCTTCACAGGAATTATACATTGGAATAGAGACTTGGAGAGCTTATGAAGAGGCTAAGATTTGACCTTGAGCTTGCTTATGAGTTAGAGATTGAATTTGTTGAGTGCTGGGATTGTTCTAGAGAGAACAAGCAATGTAATATCATCTCGATTTTCCAGATTAATATAAAACAAATAGTGGGTTTTTGAGCTGTGGATTTCCCCAGATATTTATTGTGTTATGTGCCTTTGATTCTCTTCCTCTATTGTTTATTGTTTTCTTGATGTTTATGGGCTTCTGCTGTAAAGAGTAGAAGTAGATTCTTGTCTCTTGCTTTAGAAAATTGCATTAGCTTGTGAATCTACAAGATTTTCTACAATCACTAATTTGGAATTTACAAAAGTCATGTATTGTGACTCGGCCAAATAAGTATAGGATAAGTTGGTTAGTTTATATGATGGGGACTCCAAAGTTAAGAAGGCAAAGCTTCAAACTCATAGAAGGCAATTCAAAAGTCTGAAAATGGATGATGAAGAAGCTATTGCATCATACTTTCTTTGAGTAGCTTAAGTGGTCAACTCTCTTATGTTAATATAGTTGTCATTGATGTCAATATATTGAAGAAGGAAGGGACATGGTGGTAATCAATGATGGAACCAAATGATGGAGAAGCCCAACACTCAAAGACACTTCGCCCTACCTCCATTTCTACACTAATGATGACCAGTCACATTAAATAATATTTTTCTCCAACTTAGAGGAAGAATATCATCATGAAATCCATACCATATTTTAGAGCATACTTTTAGCTTTGTAATGAGCTATCACATGCCCTGAAACTCCAAACATTTTAGGAGATATGAAATTTTTACGAAAAGGGTATAATTATTGTCAATAACCTGACCTGAACTTGTCAAAATCATGCCGAATTAGTTAGGAGACACAACCTTTCATTTTTCATACGAAAACAAGTATATATACAGAAGGAACTCCGCATTTTTGAAGCACAGAACAATTTGGTGTGAAAAGATAAGGATATAAAATTCACATCTCGTGACCTAAGGACAAAGCTAGCCACCCTAAGAATTGATTTGCTGATTGTTGTGCCTAAAAACTGAAGTGCGGAGAAGGGGTTTGCACTTATACTTTGCAAGGGTCTACTTAACTGTGGGTCTATCCAACTGTGGATTAAATCAATGAACTATGGATTGTAAAAGGATGTGGAGAAGTATTTAAGGACTGCAGACAGAGGCATCATCTTAAAACAAAACTGTATATATTTTAAGCGGTGGACCATCTTATTTAGGATCAGACTGTGGTGCGGAAACTCTGATCGTGACGAATACTTAATCACAGTGGATCATAACTATGCCTCCATTAACACAGTAACTCTAATTTTTTGGCTCCAGTATTGCTCGGACTGTGGAAAGGTATTTCAAATAGAGACTTGGACACTCTTCTTGGAGAACAGTGACAATGGAGGATTCTCTATGATGCAGTGAAGTGAAATGACCAATTTGTATAGTGGCTTGGAGCTTGTTATGTAGCTGAGCTATGGTTTATGAACTGAGATTGCAGCAACAATGAAGTCTAGTGGTGGACAAGGTATAGTGAAATGTAAGTGAAGTTAATATCAAGTATTTCTGGAATAAGAACATTCAAGTAAGTTATATTTATAGTTTCTATTAATAAGAATAGGATTGGTGTCCTTGGAGTCAGTGCTCCTAAACACAAGGTAGGTGCCTTGGATTAAATGGGGTCGAAGCCTCATCAAAACCAAGTTAGTGCTTAGGAATAATTATCATACATTTTATTTCTCCTTTTATACTCAATAAGTTTATTCTTATACGTTTCTATGATTAAATTGTGAAGAATCTAATTGGTAATAATAACAATTGAAAGAAAACAATGATTCACCCCCTTCTTAGTATTTCCAACAATTGGTATCAAATCCAGCTTCTTCATAATCAACCTAACAACGGGAAGAAGGATTCTTAGTCACAATGAAAATCAAGAAGTGTCAAGAAGGTTTCCTTTGTTTGATGGCACAAATTTTGGGTTTTGGAAAAAAATAATGTCCTACTACTTAATGTCCCTTGGTCCTGAAGTTTGGCATTCAATTTCGAATGGGTACACTTCTCCTTCCACTCTTCCAATTGATTAAGATGAAAGGAAAGCTTACATTGCAAATGCAAAAGCCTTAAATTCCATCACTAGTGGAATCACTGATTCTGAATTTACAAATTTCATGAATTGTGACTCGACCAACGAAGTATGGGATAAGCTGGTTAGCTTGTATGATGGGGACTCCAAAGTTAAGAAGGTAAAGCTTCAACCTCATAGAGGTCAATTCAAAAGTCTGAAAATGTATGATGAAGAAGATATTGCATCATACTTTCTCTGAGTAGCTGAAGTGGTCAACTCTCTTAAAGGATTGGGAGAAAAGATTGAAGAAAGCACTGTTGTCCAAAAGGTCTTAAGATCTCTCCCTAATAGATTTGACTCCAAATTTAGTGCTATAGAAGAAATCAAGGACCTAGATACTCTCAATATGGATGAACTTCATGGAATCCTCATTGCCTATGAGATGAGAAAAGGAATCCCAAGTTCCAAAGATGCAACATTCAAGGCCTCAAAATAAAAAAAGGGGAAAGGATGGAATACCAGAAATGATGAATCCAAATTGGCACAATTTGTATGAAGACTAAAGAAAGGATCCAAGCTAAAAGGTAAGTACCCTCTTATTTGTTTCAAATGTGGAAGAATAGGTCATTATGCTGCAAAATGTCCTCATAAGCATGATAGTGACGATGAGGAGGTTTCTAAAAGGATGGTATACAAAAAGAAATGGTTCAATAAGAAGAATTTCTTATCTAAGAAAGATGAGTCTGATGAAGATGAATTTATAGTCATCAAAAGGAAATCAACTAATCATTTCCCTCATCACAAAGGAGGTAATGATGAATTAGATGAAGAAAATGACTATGCTGGAAGCCAAGAGGTATTATTCATGGCATTAACAAATAATGACAATTTAGGACTAGAAGGAAATGTAGATGAATTTTTAATGAGTGCCATTGAAGAAAATGAAAAATTACGAAATAAAATCATCTCTCTCAAAGTAGAAAAGGCGGAAGCAAAAAAGAAGGGAAGACCTCTTGGAAAATAAGCGAAAATAAAAGGAAGAAATTTGCGAAAATCATGAAGCTAAAATAGTATCTCTGAGGAGGAATTGGAGCAAGTAAAAAAGAGTTGCAAAATCTCTCAAACACTTGAAATTATCCTAAATGCTCAAAAATCTCAATATGACAAATCTGGGATAGGTTTTAAATGAGAATCATCAAGTACTAAGGATAATGCGAAAAGCTATGCCAACATACTTTCCAGCATCCTAAAGGAAGAAAAATCATTTCATCAAAGGCCCATCTCTAATCCAAAGAATGAAGAACGAGTAACTCCAAGAAAGAATGTTGATTCAAATCATGGCTATTACAACAGGTACCAAACTATCATTTTTGGGCATTGTTATTATTGTAAAAAATTTGGTCATCAAGCTAAACATTGCATGGATCATAAGAATAAAACACCAAAATTGAAGGATGAAACAATCAAACCATATGGTCTCAAAGAGAAAGGACAAATACAACTCTTTTTATCCTTTGGCCAAGTTTGATCCAATATGCTCATAATGTAATGATAATTGACATAATGAACAAAATTTCTCCCTCAAAAGAAGAGAAGCAAAAAATGAGAATCCCAATACAGATAAATGTGGCCTAGCCCTATGTGCTCATAGTGATGAAAATCATTGGTTTGTGGATAGTGGGTGCTCCAGAAATATGACATATGACAAAATGAAGTTTGTCTCATTGAACAAAAAGGAAAGAAATGTATCCTTTGGAAGTGGATCTTCCAAAATTGCTGGAAAAGGAACTATTACCCTTATTAATGGAAAAGGAAAGGCTCAAAGTGATTTGCTGGTAGATTGGCTCAAACACAATCTCTTGAGTGTTAGCCAAATCTGTGATCAAGGACATAATGTTGTCTTTAGCACTAAAGATTGTGAAATAAGGAACTCTTCCTTAGAAGAACTTGTGGAGAAGGGAGTTAGAACATAAGATAATGTATACATTCTAAACAGAATTCAAGAAGATAAATGTTATCTAAGTCAAATAGATGAAAGTTGGTTGTGGCACAAGTGACTTGGACATACAAGTTTTGATAACTTGATCAATATCAACAAGATCAATGCAGTGCGAGACATACCAAAGTTATTCAAGCCAAATCAAGGTCTATGTGGTCCATGTCAACATGGAAAGAAAACTAGAACCAACCACGAGACTAAGGAGTTCTTTACATCAAAACCCTTGGAGATCATTCATGTTGATTTATGTGGATCAACTAGAACTCTGGTGCTCTAAGGACAAAGGTACTTTTCTTTATTTGTTGATGACTATACTAGAATGATTTGGGTATATTTCATAAAATATAAATCCGAAGCATTTAAATGTTTTAATAATCTTAAAGCTATTGTAGAAAATGAAAAGGATTATAAGATTAAATGTCTTAGAATGGATAGAGGGGGAGAATTCACATCAAAAGAATTTGATGAATTTTGTAAAGTACATGGAATTGAAAGGGAACTCTCTACCGCTAGAACACTCAAGCATAATGGGGTAGTTGAAAGAAGAAACCAAACTGTTCAAGAAATGGCAAGAAAAATGTTACTAACAATTAACTTGCAACCAAAATTTTGGAGAGAAGTAGCCGAGACAACAGTTTATACCTTGAATCAGACTCAACTAAGACCAAATAATGAGAAGACTCCTTATGAATTATGGAAAGGAAGACTTGATTGAGTAAAATAGTTCAATATTTTTGGAAGCAAGTGCTTCATAAAAATCAATGATGACTCACCAGGAAAATTTGATTCTCGAGTTGATGAAAGGATATTCCTTGGATATTCTACAAGGAGCACAACCTACAAGTGCTACAATAATCAACTATGGAAAATAGTGGAAAGCATTGATGTGAATATTGATGAAGAACTTCCAGAAAAGGAAATTGAAGATCATGAAGTTGACCCTCTCATTGAGGAAAAAAAAGAAGAACCTGAAAAAGAGGAAAAAGATCAAGAAAAACAAAAGGAAAAGAACCATCTCAAACTCCTTCAAAGGTGAATTTCCTCCAAAAACATCACCCAGAAGAGCATATTATTGGCAATGTAGATGAGGGGATACAAACCTGAAGAAGGATGAAAAGTACACCGAGGAAAAATGATGTTGGTCTCTTGTCTATGATGGAACTAGAAACTTTTACTCAAGCAAGGATCCTCATTGCGTGGAAGCCATGGAAGAAGAAATGTCTCAAATCGAGAAGAATGAGACATGGGAGCTGGTACCTCGTCCAAAGGATAAAAATATAATTGGAACCAAGTGAGTGTTCAAAAAAAAATGAATGAATATGGGCAAATAATCAGAAATAAGGCAAGACTTGTTTGTAAAGGTTATTCACAAATTGAAGGAATCGTCTTTGAAGAAACCTTTGCACCGGTAGCTCGTATGGAAGCTATAAGGATGTTCTTGGAATTTTCTTGCTCAAAAGGATTCAAAGTCTATCAGATGGATGTAAAATTAGCATTTCTGAATGGGGAACTCAAGGAAGAAGTCTACATGGAGCGACCAGAAGGGTTTAGTCTAGCAGAAGGAAAAGACTTTGTTTGTAGGTTGAAAAAGGCATTATATGGGTTGAAACAAACTCCTAGATCTTGGTACGCAATATTGGATCACTATCTACAACAACAAGGCTTCAAGAAGGGGGTGGTAGGAAGTAATCTCTACGTGAGATAGATGAGGATAAGTTACCATTCACTCTTGTCTATGTTGATGATCTAATTTTTGCTAGAAATAATGATGAGATGAGCCATGAGTTTGCTCAAAATATGTCAAAAGAGTTTGAAATGTCAATGATAGGAGTGTTATCTTACTTCCTTGGACTACAAGTATCTGAAACCACAACAGGCATGTTCATATCTCAAACAAAATATCTTAAAGACATGCTTAACATATATGGAATGGAAGATTGTGCATCCATGAGCACACCTATGACCACAGATTGCAAATTAAGCAAAGATGACGACTCTCCTTCGGTAGTGCAACTCATTACAGGTCAATAATTGGAGCCCTTCTATACTTGACTGCTATGAGACCTGACATTATGCAAGCAGTAGCAATGGTGGGAAGATTTGAATCAACACCTAAACAATCCCATTTGTTGGTTGTAAAAATAATTTTCAGATACTTGAAAGGAACTCCTGATTTTGGTCTTTGGTACCCTGGAGCTCAACTCTTATTGTGACTGCATACAACGATGTTGATTGGGCCGGAAGTGTCGATGATCAAAACAGTACTAGTGGGAATGTATTCTTCCTAGGAGATTGTCTAGTATTTTGGCTCAACAAAAAACAAAAATCCATATCACTATCTACAGTTGAAGCTGAGTATATAACTGTTGCAGATTGCTGTACTCAAATATTATGGATGAAGGAAGATCTAAAAGATGTCAACATAGGTACCAATCAACCAATAACCATCTATTGTGATAACACAAGTGCTATCAAACTTGGTGAGGAACTCAAAGACCAAACATATACCAATCAAGTATCATTTCCTTCATGAGCAAGTAGCTGAACAAAACATAAAGTTGGAATATATCAATACCAAGGAGAATATTGCTGATATTTTCACAAAACCTCTTCCTCGAGAAGCATTTGAACATATTCGCCAAAAGATGGGGATTATTGCTCTAGCATCACACTAAGCTGATTCTTAAGATTTCGCATGACAGGGAAAGAAATTTGACAGAGGGAGTCCTTGTGCACTCCTTTGCCATTGATGTCAAAGGGGGAGAGAAGAAAAATATTTCCATCCAATGATAAAGGGGGAAATTGTTAATCTAGTTGTCATTGATGTCAATATATTTAAGAAGCTATGGACTTGGTGGCAATCAATGAAGGAACCAAGCGATGGAGAAGCCCAACACTACAAGACACTCTTCCCTACCTCCATTTCTCCACTAATGATGATCAGTCACATTAAATAATAATTTTCTCTATCTTAGAGGAAGAATATAATCATGAGACCCATACAATATCTTAAAGCATACTTTTAGCTTTCTAATGAGCTATCACATGCCCAGAAACTCCAAATATTCTAGGAGATATGATTTTTTTAAGAAAAGGGTATAATTATGGTCAGTAAGCTGACTTGAACTTGTCAAACTCATGTTGGCTTAGCTAGGAGACACGACCTTTCATTTTTCGTACGCAAAAAATTATATATACAGAAGGAACTCCACATTTTTGAAGCACATAACAATTTTGTGTGAAAAGATAAGGATATACAGTTCACATCTCATGAAATAAGGACAAAGCTAGCCACCTTAAGAACTGATTTGCAGATTGCTGTGCCTAAAAACTGAAGTGTGAAGAAGGGGTTTGCACTTATACTTCAAAAGGGTCTACTTAACTATGGGTTTATCCAATTGCGGATTAAATCAATGAACTATTGGCTGTAAATGGCTGTGGAGAAGAATTTAAGGACTGCGGAGAGAGGAATCATCTTAAAAAAAACTATATACAATTTAAACAGTGGACCATCTTATTCAGGCTCAGACTGCAGTGCAGAAACTCTAATCATGATGGATACTTAATCACAGTGGATCATAACTGTGCCTCCATTAACACAGTAACTATGATTTTTTGGCTCCAGTATTGCTCGGACTGTGGAAAGGTTTTTCAAATAGAAACCTCGACAGTCTTCTCGGACAACAGTAACAGTGGAGTATTCTCTATGCCGCGATGAAGTGAAATTACCAATTTGTACAGTGGCTTGGAGCTTGTTATGTAGCTGAGCCATGGTTTATGAACTGAGATTGCAGCAACAGTGAAGTCTAGTGGTGGACAAGGTATAGTGAAAAGTAGGTGAAGTTTATCTCAAGTATTTCTGGAATAAGAACATTCAAGTAAGTTATATCTATACTTTCTATTAAGAACAACAGGATTGGTGTCCTTGGAGTCAGTGCTCCTAAACACAAGGTAGGTGCCTTGGATTAGAGAGGGTTGAAGCCCTAGAGGTTGGAGCCTCATAAAAACCAAGTTGGTGCTTAGGAATAATTATCATACATTGTATTTATCCTTTTATACTCAATAAAATTATTCTTATACATTTCTCTCATTAAATTGTGAAGAATCTAACTAGTATAATAACAATTGAAAGAAAATACTGATTCAACCCACTCTCAGTATTTCCAACATCTTAAAGGATTGGGAAAAAATATTGAAGAAAGCAATGTTGTTCAAAAGGTCTTAAGATCTCTCCCTGACAAATTTGACTCCAAAGTAAGTGTTATAGAAGAAATGAAGGACCTAGATACTCTCAATATGGATAAACTTCATGGAATGCTCATTACCTATGAGATGTGAAAAGGAATCCCAAGTTCCAAAGATGCAACATTCAAGGCGTCAAATTCAAGAGAGGCGAAAGGATGGAATATCACAGTGGTGACTATGATGCTGAATTTGAATTAGCGCAATTTGTACGAAGACTAAAGAAAGGATCTGAGCTAAAAGGTAATTACCCTCTTATTTGTTTCAAATATGGATGAATAGGTCATTATTCTGCAAAATGTATTCATAAGCATGATAGTGACGATGAGGAGGATTCTAAAAGGATGGCATACAAAAGGAAAGGGATTAATAACAAAAATTTCTTCTCTAAGAAAGATGAGTCTGATGAAGATGAATTTGTAGTCATAAAAAAAATACTCTAAAAATTTCCCTCATCGCAAAGGAGGTAATGATGAATCAGATGAAGAAAATGACTTGGTTGGAAGCCAAGAAGTATTATTCAGGGCATTCACAAATCATGATGATTCAGGACTAGAAGGAAATGTAGCTGAACTGTTAATGAGTTCCATTGAATAAAATGAGAAATTATGAAATAAAATCATTTCTCTCAAGGTAGAAAAGAAGGAAGCAAAAAGAAGGGAAGACCTCTTGAAAAATAAGCTAACAGAAAGGGAAGAAATCTATGAAAATCGTGAAGCTGAAATAATATCTCTAAGAAAGGAATTGGAGCAAGTCAAAAAGAATTGGGATATCTCTCAAACACTTGACAATATCCTTAATGCTAAAAAACCTCAATATGACATATCTAGGATTGGTTTTAAAGAAGAATCATCAAGTACTATGGATAATGCAAGAAGCTATGCCGACATACTTTCCAACAATCCAAAGGAAGAAAAATCATCTCATGAAAGGCCCATCTCAAATCCAAAGAATGAAGAAAGAGTAACTACAAGGAAGAATGTTGATTCAAATCATGGCTATTACAACACGTACCAAACTATATTTTTTGGGCATTGTTATTATTGTAAAAATTTTGGTCATCAAGCTAAACATTGCATGGCTTGTAAGAATGAAGAACCAAGATTGAAGGATCAAACAAATAAACCATGTGGTCTCAAACAGAAAGGACAAATTAAGACCTACAAATATTTTGATACTTTGGCCAAATTTGATCGAATTTTCTCATTATGTAATGCTAATGGACATAATGAACAAAATTTCCCCCTCAAAAGAAGAGAAGCAAAAGATGAGAATCCTAATACGGATAAATGTGGCCTAGTTCAATGTTGTCACAATGATGAAAATCATTGGTTTGTGGATAGCGGGTGCTCCAGACATATGACATGTGACAAAAGTAAGTTTGTCTCATTGAAAAAAAGAAAGGAAATGTATCCTTTGGAAGTGGATCTGCAAAAATTGTTGGAAAAGGAACCGTTAGCCTTATAAATGGAAAAGGAAAGGCTCAAAATGTTTTGTTGCTAATTGGGCTCAAACAAAATCTCTTGAGTGTTAGCCAAATCTATGATCAAGGACATAATGTTGTCTTTAGCACTAAAGATTGTGAAATAAGGAACTCTTACTCAGGAGAACTTGTGGCGAAAGGAGTTATAACATTAAATAACATCTACATTCTGACCAAAATTCAAGAAGATAAAAGTTACCTAAGTCAAATAGATGAAATATGGCTGTGGCACAAGTGACAGTGACATACAAGTTTTGATAACTTGATCAATAGTAGCAATATTAATGCAGTGCGAGACATTCCAAAGTTATTCAAGCCAAATAAATCTTTATGTGGTCCATGTCAAGATGGAAAGAAAACTAGAACCAGCCACAAGAACAAGGAGTGCTTTACATCAAAACCTTTGGAGATCATTCATTCTGATTTATGTGGACCAACTAGAACTCCAGTGCTCCAAGGAGAAAGGTACTTTGCTTTATTTGTTGATGACTATACTAGAATGATGTGGGTATATTTTATAAAATATAAATCCGAAGCATTTGAATATTTTAAGAATCTTAAAGCTTTTGTAGAAAATGAAAAGGGTTCTAAGATTAAATGTCTTAGATCGGATAGAGGGGGAGAATTCACATCCAAGGAATTTGATGAATTCTGTAAAGTACATGGAATCAAAAGAGAACTCTCTATTGATAGAACACCCAAGCAAAATAGGGTAGTTAAAAGAAGAAATATAACTATTCAAGAAATGGAAAGAACAATGTTACTAGCAGTTGAATTGCAACCAAAAGTTTGGAGAGAAGCAGTTGGGACAACAGGTTATACCTCGAATCGAACTCAACTAAGACCAAATAATGAGAAGATTCATGAATTATGGAAAGGAAGACCTTTAGTAAAATACTTCAAGATTTTTGGAAGCAAATGCTTGATAAAAATCAATAATGACTCACCAGGAAAATTGATTCTTGGGTTGACGAAGGAATATTCCTTGGATATTCTACTAGGAGCAAAGCTTAGAAGTGCTACAATAATCGACTACAAAAAATAGTGGAAAGTATGGATGTGAAGATTGATGAAGCCCTTCCAGAAAAGGAAATTGAAGATCATAAATTTGACCCCTTGATTGAAGAAAATGAAGAAGAACCTAAAAAAGAGGAAAAAGATTAAGAAAAACAAAAGGAAAAAGAATCATCTCAAACTCCTTCAAACGTGAAATTCCTCCAAAAACATCACCCGAAAGAGAGTATTGCTGGCAATCTAGATGAGGGGATACAAACACGAAGAAGGATAACAAGTACACAAAGGAAAAATGATGTTTCTCTCCTATCTACGATTGAACCAGAAACTTTTACTCATGCTGGTAAGGATCCTCATTGGGTGGAAGCCATGGAAGAAGAAATGTCTTAAATCAAGAAGAATGAGACATGAGATATGGTACCTCGTACAAAGGATAAAAATATAATTGGAACCAAGTGGGTGTTAAAAAACAAAATGAATGAAGATGGACAAATCATCATAAATAAGGCAAGGCTTGTTTGTAAAGGTTGCTCACAAATTGAAGGAATCGACTTTGAAGAAACGTTTGCACAGGTAGCTTGTATGGAAGCTATAAGGATATTATTGGCATTTACTTGTTAAAAAGGATTCAAATTATTTTAAATGGATGTAGAATCATCATTTCTGAATGGGGAACTCAAGGAGGAAATCTACATGGAGCAACCAAAAGGGTTTTATCTAGAAAAAGGAAAAAAACTTTGTTTGTAAGTTGAAAAAGGCATTATATGGGTTGAAACAAGCTCCTAGATCTTGGTACACAAGATTGGATCACTATATACAACAACAAGGTTTCAAAAAGGGGGTGGCAGGAAGTAATCTCTACATGAAGATGGACGAGGATAAGTTACTAGTCACTCGTGTCTATGTCGATGATCTGATTTTTGCTAGAAATCATGATGAGATGAGCCATGAGTTTGCTCAAAATATGTCAAAAGAGTTCGAAATGTCCATGATGGGTGAATAATCTTACTTCCTTGGACTACAAGTATCTAAAACCACAACAAGCATGTTCATATCTCAAACAAAATATCTTAAAGACATGCTTAAAAGATATGGTATGGAAGACGATGCACCTATGAGCACACCAATGACCATAGATTGCAAAATGAGAAAATAAGATGAATGCCCCTCGATAGATACTCTTTACAGTTCAATAATTGGAGTTCTTCTATACTTAACTGATACAAGACTTGACATTATGCAAGCAGTAGGAATGGTAGGAAGATTTCAATCAACTCCTAAGAAATCCCATTTGTTGGCTGTAAAAATAATTCTCAGATACTTGAAAGGAACTCCTGACTTTGGTCTTTGGTATCCCAAAAGCACAACTCTTATAGTGACAACATACACTGACGCTGATTAGGCTGGAAGCATGGATGATCGAAAAAGTACCAATGGAAATGCATTCTTGTTGGGAGATTGTCTAGTATCTTGGCTCAGCCAGAAATAATCATCTATATCTATTTCCACAACTGAAGTTGAATATATAGCTGCTGCAGATTGTTGTACACATATATTATGGATGAAGGAAGCTTTGAAGGATGTCAACATAGAGACTAAAGAATGAATCACCATATATTTTGACAACACAGGTGACACTGGTCTCAGTAAAATCCAGTGACGCACTCAAAGACCAAACATATACCAATCAAGTATCTTTTTCTCTATGAACAGGTGGCTAAACAAAAAGTCAAGTTGTATATATCAATAATAATGAGTAGATTGCAGATATCTTTATAAGACCCCTTCCTCGAGAAGCATTTGAATATCTTCGTCAAAAGATGGGGGTCATTGCTCTTGCATCGCATTAAAGCAAACAAGCATCATGACAGGGGGAGCAGCATGATAGGGGAACACCATGATAGGGGGAGCACATTGGCACCCAATTTGCTATTGATGTCAAAGTTTGAGAGAAGAGAAATATTGCCATCCAATGAGAAAGTGGGAAATTTTTAGTCTAGTTGTCATTAATGTAAATATCCATTGAAGAAGGTAGGCTTGATGATGACCCAACATTGAAGAAGTCAGGCTTGATGATGACATAATGATGTCCTTACATTGAAGAAGACAAGGACACATTTAAGAAGGCAAGGAAGTACTACACTCCATTTCTGCACTCACAAAGGATCAATCACATTAAAATCCATTTTTTTTCATCCCCTCAGAGGAGGAATTTCTTCATGAGACCATCACTATCTGAAAGATCATAATTTGATCTTTCCAATGAGCTATTACTCAATCAAAATATCCAAGCAGTTTGAAAGTTATTAATTTTTGAATTTAAGATCAATTTTCTTGTTAGTGACATGGTTGTTCATTGAAAGGTAAATTATATATATATGCGGAAAACCTCGTCTTTCAGATCAGCTTCATCCACACAGGAGTTCGGTGATAGAAAAATGTTCATAGCTCATGAACAGAGATAATTGATTACACTTTAACATCTCCTGAGGTGAATTTGGGTATAGTTGTGGTGAAATTCAGTGAACCTGTGGTAAATCTCGGAGAACCTATGGTGAATCTTGGTGCACTATGGTAGAAATCATGAAGGACATACATATCTATGGCATACTATTTCGGATCTGTGTCTATTGCTAAGGTTTCCTTGGACTATGAATAAACTCTAGACCTGTGATCACACAGATCTTCTGAACTATGGAATTTTGATACAACTGAGGTATATGTATGGAACTATGTTTGCAACAGACCTCAGAAAAGTACCTCTTTATTATATTTGCAGCAAAGATCTTTCGATGGGATAACAGTCTCTCTTGGTCCTGATAGAAGTACAAACCTACAAGTAGCATATATATATATATATGTATATATATATATGTATATATATATATATATATATGTATATATATATATATATATATATGTATATATATATATATATATATATATATATATATATATATCCGTGGATTAGTAAAATTGAATCTAGGACCATGGATATTAGACAATAGTAGGGGCTTAGAAGTGCGTGAAGGGTTAGATTTGTATTGACCTATGGTTGAAGTACATGAGCTCATACAATTAGCTTATTGCAAACCTTGTTGGTAACTTGGAGCTCAGATCTATTGAAAGCTCAGGACTACACCTTGCCTCAGTACCGCGATGCTATAACTTAAGAACAATGATAAAATTCAAAAAGTGTAGTATGATCTTCTTTGAATAGTTGGTGCAGACTTGGTGCAATGTGGTGCTAACTCTTGTTGGGAAGTGTGAAGGCAGAAAATTGGTGTATTATGGTATAAATATCTTGATACAGTTGGCATGGTGCAAGAATTCTTGATGCTAAAGTAATTTTTTTTACACAGAAGTCTTGGTGCAAAATTAATGAAGAAGTGTGATGGTGCAGAATAGTGCTGATTGGTGAAATGCAATATTTGATCAAATAAGTCTAGTGAAGTAGCAGGGAAGGATTGGTTTCATTGGGGTATGTGCCCCTCAACTAAAGTTTGGATCCTTGGTGAAGATAGGGTCAAATCCCTAGAGTTTTGAGTCTCATTAAGTCCAATTGGGTGCTTGGAAATCATTTTACAGCTTCATTTGTCCTTCTTATTTCAATAATAAAAATATTCATTTCTCTAATTTTAAATTATGTAGAATCTAACTGGTTAACAATTGAAAAGAAACAATGATTCACCCCCCTCTCAGTATTTCCAACAATTGGTATCAGAGCCAACTTTTTTATAATCAACCTAGCAGTTGGAATAAGGATTCTTAGTCACAATGAAAAATCAGGAAGTGTTAGGAACGCTTCCTTTCTTCAATGGCACAAATTTTGGTTTTTGGAAAAAAGGAATGTTCTACTAGTTAATGTCCCTTGGACCTAAATTTTGGAATTCTGTTTTGATTGGGTACATTGCTCCTTCCACTCTTCCAACTGATCAAGATGAAAGGAAATCTTACATTGCAAATGCAAAATCATTAAATCCCATCACTAGTGGAATCACTAATTCTAAATTTCCAAAAGTCATGAATTGTGACTCGGCCAAAGAAGTATGGGATAAGATGGTTAGCTTATATGATGGGGACTCCAAAGTTAAGAAGGCAAAGCTTCAAACTCATAGAAGGCAATTCAAAAGTCTAAAAATGGATGATGAATAAGATATTGCATCATACTTTCTCCGAGTAGATGAAGTGGTCAACTCTCTTAATGGATTGGGAGAAAATATTGAAGAAAGCACTGTTGTTAAAAAGTTCTTAAGATCTCTCCCTGACAGATTTGACTCCAAAGTAAGTGCTATAGAAGAAATGAAGGACCTAGCTACTCTCAAGATGGATGAACTTCATGGAATTTTCATTGCCGGCTCCATAAGAATCGCCCCCTCGTTATCGCTATAATTATAGGCTCAAATCCTCCAAAATGTTATGAATTAAACACACCATAATTTGTGATTTTATTCTCTAGTTTTTACGACCTTGATTAGTCACACACACTTGTAGCAACAAGTCATGTTTTTGGAGCCAATTAGGTTTATATTTTATTTTTTTGGTTATGGTTTTTCATTGGGCTTGTGGAATCACTTGAATAGGATTTCTATCCCCTATTTGGATCTCTTTTGATAGACTTATATGGATTCTTTCTGAGGCTGAATTTGTAGGTCGTGAAGGTCATATTCCTCCCCTTTCCTTGCAACAGTTTGGCCTTAAAAGAAGATAATATAAGGTTTGACTTCAACCTTCTTCACAATTATTTCTATAGAAAGTTGAGGCATCCATTCGTACAAGGCTATTCGCTAGTTCTTCTATAGATGAAGCTGAGTTTCCTTGCAAATTATTTAGCTTCATATAAGGTTATTGTGGGTTTATTTGAGTATTACATATACAACTTCCTATTCATTGCTTCTATAGACCTCTACTGTGACATATTTAAGTACTTTTTGCAGTCAATTTGAACTTTTAGGCTAAGGTATTTTGGGAATATCTTGAAGCAAGTTTTGGCCCCCTTCTGGGGCATATTCTTGGCCATCATTTGCAAAGAATTATGACCTACATTTAAGCCTTGAGGAAGTGGATTATTCACACAAATTAAGGGTTATTTCTATGTGGTTCATTCACACTGTTTTGAGGATACTTGAATACTATTTGGAGCATGATTTGTGGATTGATTTAGAGCACTTTTACAAGTAAATTAAGGGCTAGTGTTGATGCTACATCTACAACATATCTTAGAATTTTTTGAAGACCTATTATGAAATCTCATCTGGATGGAGATCAATGACATTACTTGAAGTGTTTTGTAAACTCTTTTGAAGCAATCCTTAATGGATGAGTAACTTAATTTAGTGGTTGAACCAAGGATTGGTTTAAGGACTTTCTATGACATTTCCTTCTGGCGTATTAAATCTTTTCACTGTGGTGATCCATATGAGGCTACTCTTCCACATTTATGTGTTACAATCCAAGAATTAAAGGTTTATCTTTATAAGTAAGCTTTTCATTGGATCATTTTCTATATAGTACTAGTTTGGAATAAGGCTTCTTGGAGACTTTCATTATTAGATTGCATACCATCTTAGAGTGATTTACAAGGTGTTTTAAGGTTAATTTAATTATAATATTTAGGTCATAATAACCCTAATAACATTGATTAGTTTTAGGCCACATTGAGAGCATAAAAGCCTGATCTTATCAATCATTGAAAGTAACAAATGGGCTTCATCTACAACAATGGAAACTATGTATTAAAGGTGTGGAATACCATCATAAAACAACATCACTATGTTGGAATAAGAGGAACAGCATTGAAAACAAGATAAGGAAAAAAACAGTAGTTTGACAAGGTCAAGTCAGTGGTAGAGGAATACTTCTTCATGCATATCCTTGGTAGTTAGTGGCACAATTGACATCAATAATCTTGAGATCACTCAAAGGGAATCTTCACACACAATATTGACACTCTCTACATAAACAAACTTGAGGTATGATTTGAATGAAAGGAATCATCAAGTATTGCAATATGGGAAGTAAAAATTGACAGTATATAAGGGTGAAATTTTCTAGTGAGGAAATTGATTGCATATATGAAGCATACATCAACAATAAAGAGGTTTATTAAATATATTTGTAAGTGGTTTATTGTCCCTGGTACAAGAGCCCATAATTTATTTCTCTATTTTATTTTTAGGGTGGTCAGGTGGTTCAAGGAAGGTGAGCGAAGTCTCCTTTAGGTTGGATCCTGAAAATACTTTAGGGACGAAGAGTGGTGCTATGGCAAGTTTGAGCTTGCAGGATGTTGGAACATCCTTTTAGTTGAAGCTAATAAAACTAGGGCATTGGAATGTCATTCCAATTGGAGCTAGTAAAACTAGGGTGTAGGATCATCCTTTCAGGAGTTGAAGCTTTTTGATAAATTGAATGCTTTTCTAGAGCACTAGGAAGTGGGATCTTCCCCTTTAGTTGGAGGTGAGAAACACTGTACTCATAAATTACACTAGAAAATTGTTCGACGATTTTTCTATCGAAAGGGTTTCCACTTAAAAACTTTATTGTGTGTTTCTCTTGTGATGTGTTGATGATTTACATTTTTGATTTCATGTTAATGCTCTAAAATTTATATTTAACTATTTGTAAGTGAAATATTTATTCAACCCCCTCTTAGTATTTCCAACATTTTGATGGTATGCAAATTGAGTATTTCTTTTTGAGTTTGAAGTACTTTATAAAAGTTATGGTTATTTGCAAGATGCTAAAAAAATAAAGTTGTTTCTAGTTACATTAAAAGATGCCGCCTTAAATTGGTTCATGGGATTAGGAACAAATTTTGTAGGATCATGATGTGAAATGAGACAACACTTTTTAGAAAATTATACAAATTATTGTATTCAACATGATCTTAAGGAAGAAAATTTTAAAATGAGCCAAAGAGGATGAAAATATTGAAGATTTTGTGGAAATATTTGTCTATAATGTTAAAAGGGAAAAACAACATAAATTAGGATTTGAATCTTTAAAATCCATTTTATTTGAGCAATTAGGAATGCATGGATTGGTATCTTAAATTTGATGGGTAAAGGATATGTATCCGAGTAGTTTGTGAATTATACAAAAATATATCACGAGGAAGAGCAAAATATGGTAAAGGTCCTCAAGACCCAACCATGGAAAGAGTAAGTAAATATGCATTTGGTATGGTAAGCAGAGTTGACTTGGTCATTTATTGGAAAATTCGAAAACTAATATTATTGGAAATTTAAGTAAGAAAATTGATTTGTTGTGAGTTCAAAATAAAGAAAAGGCAGAAAATACTGCATTATCGATATTTTGTCCTAGATGTAGAAGGAAACATCCTTTGAGAGAATGTCCCTTGGAAAAAAAATGAGATATGTGTTATTTGTGTAGAGAAACATGCGACAAAGGATTCACCATATATAATAGGATTGAAAGCAATCTATTAAGAGGATAATGGAGAAACTGAATTCTAGGAACAACTTTGCTTTGTGGCACTAAGAAGATCTTGGTAACTGTTAGGTCCCTATACTACTAGTTTAACCCCTTATTGTTATTAGTAAAACCCCCTTATTATATTGTTATGCCCATGTAGTCCCCATATTGTTATTATTGTTCCCAATAGAAGCCCACTCTTGTTATTATTGTGCCCTTACATTATTATTGTTATGTCAGCTTTGATTATATTATGACCCCTTAGACTCCTATATATAGAAAGGTGGTCTTGTCATTTGTATCGTCCAAGAATTGCTCATTTGTGTAATATAAAGGAGGTTGTCCCCTCGAAGAGGCTGATTTCTAAGGCGTTGATCTTTCTTTTCTATCTTTTTGTAAGCTTGTTTCATAAAATTTGGTATCAGAGCTTTGGATTCTAAGGTTTTGCTGCTCCAAATAGGTCATCACAGAATTTTTGCTATAACGTTTTTTCTGCAATGTTTCAAAATCTAAAAAAAAACCATTTGAGATGAAATCACGTTGAACCTTGCGTCCAAATTTCAGATCTTGTCTCGCTATATTTTAGGATATATGATTTGAGAAATTTAGGGTGTTTGCAAGCTCCAAAATTTCATCTAAAACAGGTCATCGTGGAATTTTCGCTATAACTTTTTTGCTACGAAGTTTCAGAACCCCCCCAAAAAAACCCATTTGAGAAGAAATTAGTTGGAACCTTGGCTCCAAATTTAAGATCTTATCTTGCTATATTTTTAGATATATGATTTGAGAAATTTAGGGTTTTTGCAAACTCCCGAATTACATCCTAAACAGGTGACCTTGGGAAAATCGTCATAACTTTCTCTCTGGGCATCAGATTGAAATTTCGTAAAAAGCTTCAGAAAGAGGACATACTGTATTTTTTTTGGGTATAAGTTTTAGAACCTAAAGTTGAAACAATGATACGTGGCACGTCATACAATTTCACTCTATTGAATTAGTCTATAATTAGGTCATCACGAGAGATTGGGAATAAATCTTTCTTCAAGAATCCAATTGCGATCAGAATTATAGAGTTAGAAAGAGGACTCAGAGGGCTATTACAGAATGAAATTTTAGAACTTAAAGATCCAAAAGTATAGAGTTAGAGTCATTTCAATATCGAGCTCCTAAAATCAAGAAAAATCGAGATGAGAAAGTTTGATGGCAAGGATCTGGTAAATTGGATACTACAAATGGAGAAATATTTTGATCTACATGGTGTACCACTATTACAAAAGGTAGGTATTTCATCTAATTATTTAGAACCTAATAAATTTTTATGGTATAAAGGGCTTTGTTCTCGTAAACCACTTATCACATGGTCAATTTTCACGGAGGAAATGATAGCACATTATGAGGATATAAAGAGAAACACCTTCTTTAGCCAATTGATAAATATCAAACAAAAGGTTTCAATGGAAAAGCACATTAAGGACTTCCAAATATTGAATATAAGGGTAAATGATATTCGAGAGAAGAATATGGTTGATGTCTTCTTAGGGACTTTAAAGGATAACATTCAACACGAGGTTCATCTTTGGGAACCTGATTCATTGGAGAAGGAATTCAGGTTGGCAAGAAAAATTGAAAGAGAAATTATGGAAAAAAGGAATCCCACAACTCATGACTATAATTATTGAATTGTTTCTTCTCCTAGACTTCCACAACCTACAAGGTTTACACAAAAACAATTGGAAGAAAAAAGAGAAAAGGGGCTTTGTTACAATTTTGATAACAAATACACTAAAGGTCATAAGTGTGCTGAGAAGAAATTATTTTACATAGATTATGAAGAGAAGGAAGAAAATGATCAAGAAACATAAAAAGAAGAGGATATAGACCAGGAACCCACCCCAGAGAAAGAAGAAATGAATTCGACCATATCTTGTAAAGCATTGGAAAGAATTACCACTCCCCAAACTTTCAAGATAGAAGGACATTTCAAGAAAAAAAAGGTTCAAGAAGTGAAAGATCGCGTTGAGAAAAAAAGAAATGAATCCGACCATATCTTGTAATGAATTGTCCAGAATTACCACTACTAAAACTATCAATATAGAAGGACATATCAAGAAGAAAAATGTTCAAGAAGTGAAAGATCACATCCAGCATCAAGAAATGAATCCGACCATATCTTGTAATGCATTGGAAGAAATTACCACTCCTCAAACTATCAAGATAGAAGGACATATCAAGAAGAAAAAGGTCATAGTGTTGATTGACTTGGGCAGTACCCATAATTTTATTCATTCTAAGATAGCCAAGGAATTGAATTGCTTCCTATATCCAACACCAGAGTGTCAAGTGATGGTTGCAAGTGGAGGAACCATAAATTGCTTTGGAAAGTGCCATAATATCAAGCTATCCATGGGAGAATATGTATTGAATAGCCTAATGCTTTCCATTCCAATGGGTGGTGCTGATGTTTTACTAGGAGCCCAATGGCTACAATCTTTGGGTACGATAGCTTTTAATTTCCAAGAAATTTTTCTTTGGGAAGGAAAGTAGTTGAATTGAGTGGTATCGAAGGGAAACCAGGAAAGATAATCAACTCTAATAGCATGACAAAGATTCTAAATAAAGAACAATGGGGTGTAATTTCACAATTATGTTCACTAGAGGATCCCACATCGAAATCATGTATTTCTCTAGATCTCCAAAACGTTTTACACAATCATTCCAAGGTATTTGAGACTCCCAATGGCCTCCCACCTATTCATCATCATGATCATGCTATTCATTTGATTCCAGGAAGTGTTCCTCCAAACATCAGGCCTTACAGATATCCATATGCCCAAAGGAGTGGGAACTCATTCAAAAGTTGTAGAAGATCCCAGTTCAAACAATATTGTGAGAACTTGACAAGGAAGGAAAAATAATATTGGAACCTGAAGCAGTCACAGAACCGAGAAATCGAAATCTATGAAATAGATCAATTTCAAAGTATCTCATCAAGTGGAAGAACTTACCCACTAAAGATTCCACATGGGAGGACAAGAATCTATACAGAAGCATCAAGAGCTACTCAAGCATTGAGGACAACACTTTTTTAAGGAGAGGGGCATGTTAGGTCCCTATACTACTAGTGTAACCCCTTATTGTTATAAGTACAACCCCCTTATTATATTGTTGTGCCCATGTAGTCCCCATATTATTATTATTGTTCCCTATAGAAGCCCACTATTATTATTATTGTGCCCTTAAATTATTATTGTTATGTTGGATTTGATTATATTATGACCCTTAGACTCCTATATATAAAAGGAGGTCTTGTCATTTGTATCATCCAAGAATTGTTCATTTGTGTACTGTAAAGGAGATTGCCCCCTCGAAGAGGCTGATTTCTAAGGTGTTGATCTTTCTTTTCTATATTTTTGTGAGTTGGTTTCATAATAGTAACATAAACAACCAAGTAATATGAAATATCCTACTAAGAAATGTCAATATTATGCACAATACCCCCAAAGTAATTGGAATACATCTTTACTTTTGTAACCTTGGCCACCTCAAGCTCATAATCAATCTTGGCAACAAAGTTGGAAAGAAGCATAGAGGGGAAATAATATTCTATATTATCCATCATATCCTCAATACCCTCAATATCAACCACAACAATAATACCAACCTCCTCTATCACAACCAAAAACACAATCTCTCCAATTACCTTATACACAATTGCCTCAAGGGCCTACCAAATTTCCTACACAACCACTTTTGAATATGAATAATAAAGTAGTCTATCCTACTTAGAATGGTGAGATATAATTTTTTCAAACATATATAATTGTTCCTTTTGATCTAAATGACAATAATATTAGATCTGGAATAATATTACAAAATGGTAACCTTGTGGTCATTGAAGAACAAAAAGGGTAAAAAATTCCTAATAAAATAAATGATAAAATAATAAGAAAACCTTTCCTTAGTCCCCCAATAGATCAACCTTCTATATCTTATCAAAATCACCATTTTCCAGAGAGATTGAAAATAAATAAGAATGTGGAAAAGCAATTAATTTTATCAAACTATGATATGCTAGATAAGTTAAGGAATATTTGTATTAAAATTCTCTTGTAAGAAAGAAAAGACTTTCCTATATATGCAAAAACAATAAAGTAATTATGTATTAAAAAGCTAAGAAGAAAAATAAAATAACCTTTAAAGGCATATCTTATTGGAAAGCTAACATATATCATGATGGGAAGAACTTACATAGAAAATATCTAGATCTAGGGAGTCCCATTGTGAAAATTCATATCAATAACATTACAGTTCCAAATACATTGATTAATCCAGGAAAAAAATACATGTAATAACCAAAAATATTATGGATGAGTTACTATTAAGGAATATTTGATAGACACCAACCATGTTACAATTAGCAGATAGTTCCACCATACAACTAGAAGGTGTACTAGAGGGTGTTAGAGCATTGAAATGATGCAAAGATAGAAAGAATTATGATGGAAGAAATATTGCAAATTGGAAAATGTGATAATAATAGTTACATATTTCTACTACTAATAGCTTAGTTGGATCAACAACTTGTGGTCCAATTCCTTGAACCTTCATCTTTAATGGAGACAGTAAGTTTAATGAGATTGATGAAAAAATAAAACCGAGGAATAATGTTCATTAGAGTCAAAGACAGATGATGAGAATGATGCATGTAACTTAAGAATAATGGGCTAGTAGTGAAGCAAAATAAGTTGGTAGTGATGTAGATGACAATGATCCAAAATATTTTTCCATAGCTATAAGGAAACTTTATTTTTATGGATTAGAAGATTTAGAAAATAAAGTATCAAGTGAGGATTGTGAAGTTGAAAAATGTTATTCAAAACAAAATGATGATACCTAGTCACCGCAACAATAAAAATATGCTTTTAAGAAATGTGATCAATAAAATATGTTGGAGTGCATGAACATGGAACATAAAAGAATAGGTCTTCGAGTAAATATCAACGTGTGAAGGTGCTTGAAGTAAATGGTGATAAGGTGTATATTATACTCGACAATGACAAACTAACAAAAGAGAATGTGACAAAGAGAAGAAAATATTCTAGCCAAACTGGAGATTGTTTTATAGTTCAGGCATATATTCAAGACGTTGAGCATGATGTAGATACATAGACATAGGAGTGGTTTATTGCAGTGGAATCCCTATGTGAGATCATTTCTTCAATGCAATCAATAATTGTATATTTCCCTAATTGTTCATGGTGGGTTAGAAAGGGAAAATCCAAAATCTAAAACAAAATATTTCATTAAAAGTGTTGAGGAAATATTTGACCAAATATTTGTGCTAGTAATTATGATTTATGATCAAAATAAAGAAGAAGTTGAGAAAAACGAGAGAAAATCTTACAATGGTTTTGCCTCATTTTGGGTGACTAGGTGCATAGGAAACCATGAAATGAGTAGAGTGAAAAAATAATATATCTTCAAACAAAATAATGTATAACATGAATTACAAGTCAACTCATCAAATAAGTTCTAATTCCAACTGTTGTTAGCTAAAAAAGAAGTGTACCTGACTCGTATATATAGATGTTTGGATTTGTCATTTGTTAGTGAGCTTGGATAACAAGTCTTCTAATGTAGCTACAAATGATTAAAAGGAAAATCAGAGGATTTGGTGCAGTTTAAGAAGGATATTGACGAAGTTTCTAAGGATTTTTTGTATCAAAATATTATGGTGATTTCAAGCTTTTTGATGCAAACGATAGCGAATTTTCTAGGTCAGTATAATGAATATTCTAAGCCATTATGGTGATGATTCATGTGCTAACCCTAAAAAATTCCTTAATACTCTATCTGGTGAAGGCTCTGGTTGATTCTAACACAATCTATGACGAGGTCACTAGTCTTTAGCTTGCCAAAGTCAAATTTTCTTGGAAGGATGATTTTGGTACACTAATGAATCATAATTATGTAACAAAGATGTTAGAAGGAAGATGAGGATGATCTAGTAGAGGCAGAGCATGTCCCTATGAAGGAAGAAGGAAGAAAATGAAATTTAGTGATGAAGGGTAAAATGTTATATCTCCTCTTATTATCAAGGAAGTGTTGAAGAAAGTGTAACTAGGTTCGGTCTTCATAATGACATGATCTTTTTATTTGATGTAATAAAAGGTAAATAAATTATTTTTGTAATCTTGCTACATTGGTTTCATGCACAAGAAGTGTCACTAGGTGAAAGGCTTCTCCTTGATGTCTTTAGGCTTTATTTATAAATCAAAGAATCATGTCATGTGAGTTTATGTAAATATGTACAAGTCTTCATGTTGTCAAAACAACCCTCTAAGACCAAGATCAATGCCTCAAAACAAGCCTATCAAAGTATGCAAGCAAAATGATAAGGAGATGTTCACATCAGCTCCAAATAAATAAATTAAATGTATTAATATATGTCATGCCGACTTGAAGCATAGACATGTTGGCTCATAAGGTAATGTCAGATAAATTATATGTACACAACCACTATAAATACCTTGTTTGGGTATTCGCAAATGGGCAAGAAAGAATTCACATATACCTCTAAGATCTTCGCATAAGGGAGTTGTAGTTAAGGGAGCCATAGTCAAGGGTAATGAAGCCGCAGTCAAGGGTAATGAAGCCATAGTTAGGGTAATGGAGCCGCAGTAAAGGTAATGAAGCTACAGTCAAGGGAATGAAGTCACAGTAAAGGTAATGGAGTTGCAGTCAAGGTTGTTGGAGCTGCAATCCAGGCATGGAGTCGCAGTCATAAAGAATATGAAGCCAAATTTTTATGTGGGATACATCTAGTGTTCAACTACCTCCTTAGGTGGGTATAAGGAGCAACATAACCTAGATCAACCTCCTCTAAGCATACCTGTGATAAAGATGACACCCTCAGATGGATAAAGAAGATAAGGCAACGTGTGATCTACTATTGTCTTCACTATGATATACTTGTAGTAGCCTCAACATGATGTATTGCAATGGTTAGGGTTGTATGAAGAAGATCTATATTATCTCAGTATTTTGTTTATTAGGCCTTAATTCGGTATAGTGGGCTTCATCATGCCCCTCTTTGGAACAATGTTTGCATGTGATTTTCTCCCCTTCTTTCTTCACACTTGCATTCTTCTTTCCCTTCCATTTTCCACCCTTTTCTTTCTCCTTACCCTTGAATGGCTTCCTCTTACTACCCTCTTCCTGAATGTTCTTTCCTCTAGATTCAAGGTGCGTGGCTTGCACACATACCTCATCTAAATTTTTTAGATTAAACATAAGGATAGTATGTTTCAAATAGGAATGTAAACCCCCAATATATTTCAGCAGTGTATCTTGAGAATTCAAATTCACTCCTAATAACAAAGTCCTTTTCCTAAACTCCTATGTATAATCTTGGACTGTTTGGCCTTTAAGCTACCTAAAATTATGCCAACTCATAATGGCTTTTTTCATATAGGCTAAAGGATAAAACTGCCTTTTAATTGCAGAAACAAATTCAACCCAAGTAATGGATATCTTACCATGGATTCTCATTTCCTCTTGAGTACTTGTTTCCCACCAAACTAGTGAAAATCCTTCTAGCCTCAGTGAAGCCAACTGGATCTTTATGTCATCCTCTTAAAGGTTCTGAATTGTGCAATATACCTCCAACTTTCGAATCCAATTGTCCAACTTTTCTACATTCACCTCTCCATTATACATGGGAAGTTCGAATTTTATGCCCAATTTCAGTAATGGAATTTTTCCTTTTGTGGTTTTGAAATGAGTATGGGCAGTTTCAGTGGTGGTAGTGGAAGATGATGTTGTGTGAGATGATGGAGATGATGAGGAAGATGATTAGGATGGTGGATATGGAGGTGGTTTTCCACCATTCCCTTTGTAATCCTTCTTCTCATATTTTTTGTCCTTTGAGCTTCCTTCTCCCTGTGGAGGTTTAGAACTCTATCCAACCATTCTAGTGTTCCTCTCTTCATAGAGGAATTTAACCATCTCAGTAAAAGTATAGATATATTTCTTGAATTCTTCCTCTTCTAAAGAGGGACCTTCAGGCTTTCTTTCTTCAAACATAATGGCTATGGATCTAAGCTCAGAATTTGTACTGATTGTACCTCTTCAATCTCAATTGAAGGAAAAAATTGAGGAGTTTCAAGTGCAGCTGGAATTGGAACTTTGGATGTTGGAGATTGTGGCCTTGTGGCTCTCCTTCTTTTGGGAATTACCTTAGGAGTTGCAACCAATAGCTTCCATTCTCCTTTCTGCAACTTTAACCTTGTAAGCATCACAATTTTGAAACCATTAAAACCCTAATTACACAAACTCAAGAAATCAAGAAATTCAACCTTTTCTCCGATACCAACTTGATCTATTTTTGTATGATAAGTTTTAACAATGTAAACTTTGAAACGGGAACTATAAACTCAAAATGGGAACTCTGGCCAAAAAACCCCAAAAAAACATCAAAAACAGTGCTAAAAATGAAAAGTGTGTATAATGGAATGATGCTTTTATTTTTTAGGCGTCAATTTTGAACATGTTTTAAAAATGGCAGTGACTACGAAATTTACTATGAAATTTTCGTGCAAAATATAGCTTCAAAATGAAAGTGATGATACTGGAACAATGATTTTTTTTTTAGGGTCGATTTTCAAAATTTTTAAAAAATGCTAGTAAAACCAAATTTTTATGTGTCAAACAAAGTTGTTTATGAGGAAAGAAACACACTAATGTTTTTGGTAGAGTATCATTTTTTTTCCTTAGTATAAATTCAACATGTTTTCAACCATAACATGCTAGATACAAGAGCTCACATGGAATCCCATTTCAAATTGGCGACGCTCTGCAACTCACGCTAGGGTTCATCGGATGTGGCTCGCGCTAGGGCTCGAGCGTTAACCCTTTCCCCTTTTTTTTTACTCTGTGCTATTGGCGCTCCTAGCTTAGTACTCCTACTGAGCTCCCCACCATGGATTCACCCTTTGAAGGGGCGGGCTTATCCCCCACTCCAACCACCGGTCTCTCTTCTGACAGGACAGAGCACACAGACCCTTTGATCAATCCAGACACCCTCCCTTGGACCAACCAGGACAATGAGCCTGCCATTGAGGCTATCAGGGACCCTGCAACAAATTCTGAGGCTGTAACGAATACAGACAATGACCAAAAGACAACAATTTCATAGCCAAAGGCATCTTCTGCAACATGCATTCCAAAGACTACAGAAAGAATCAAAGTAGATCTCTCTAGTCATAGAATCAACAACGAGATCCAATATATGAGGGATCATGCACTCATAGGCAAGTTCCTCGGATTCTAGCCTACTGAAAAGGCCTTGCATGGCTAGATTGCTTCCAAATGGAAGCCTAAAGGAAAAGTCACTTTGCAGCTTGGCCCCAAAGGCTTCTTCACTGCCACTTTCAACTGCTTGGAAGACAAAACTCGCATCTTCGAGGGAGGCCCGTATTTTTTCAACTCTTCAGGCCTATACCTTCGTGACTGGAAAGAAAGGTTCAACCCAAACAAGGAAGATTTCAGTTGGGCTCCAGTATGGATACGCATGTATTCTCTGCCACTGGAATACTGGAACGAGGAGACCTTAAAGGACATAGGCAACAGCCTGGGGGTATTCATCAAAGCTGCCGAGGAAACCAAAACCCGGAGATACACCTCCTATGCCAGGATCTGCGTTCACATGCATCTAACTAAAGCACTCACGAACTCGGTAAGTCTATTTCATGACGACTTTGAATGGATCCAAACAATAGATTACGAGCATATACCTTTTCGTTGCAGAAAATGCCATGAACATGGCCATCTCTTCAGGGAATGCCCTATGAATATTAAACCCAAAGCCCCAGCTAATGAGACAAGCAAAGATTCGGAAGGTTTCATAAAGGCCCCTAGTCGAAGAAGGCATACCAAGAAAAATCTGGCAGCTCCCGGTACTTCCAAAAATCTTGAATCCCAGAACAGATTTGAAATTCTGACCTCTCAAAACACTACGGAGGATCACCCTAAAATCCCTCTTGTAGATCCCTCTCCTTCCTCACCCCCCAGCCCCTTCAATCTGCAGTACCAAAACCCGCCTCAACTCTCACCAGCTTTCCCGCCTCTACCTCCTCTGAAAAAATTGATCCAGAGACAGCCCATAAATATTCCACTATGGAAATAACCATGGAAGGAGTTTCCATAATAACAGAGATCCTCAAAATATAGTAGCTCTCAAATTTATTATGATGCAAACTTGACATGCTACAAGGAGCAGTGACAAGGATCACAGTCTTCATCCTGATATAACCGTAATCACAGTAGCTGTAGATCATGATTTTGCATATCAGTGATCTCATTGTCTAAATGATCTCATTACAACAAGAGATGCATTAGCAATTGATCTCAGTAATACTATTGTGAAGGCCTCCATGTTGCAGCAATGGTGATTCAATTAAGGCACAACAACTATGGTCCTGGTGAAGAAAGCAACAAACATGATCTCAGTTAAAAGTGCAGCAGTAGTGCAACTATGATGAAATCAGTGTAATCAATAGTGATGATGATGATCTTAGCCATGGCTAGAAAGAGGATTCATGTCTTATTCTTGGAGAGGAAGATTGTGTCAAGTGTCCTAGTCTTGGCATTCATCAATGGAATCTCTATAAGAATAATTTACGCATGGGTTTTCCTCTCCAAGAGGGAGAGGTTTTGGCCCTGGCAGAAAGCCAATCACTTGCTTTCTTGTCTCTTTTTGTTTTGGTAGTAATTTGATTAAGCTAACTCGCATATGTTAATAATGAAGTAACATCAAGCTAAGATAAAAATGCATCAACACTTCACAAGTTGTTATCATGTATAAGAAGAATTGACCTGGCTGTTCTTGTCCTAGATTCTTCAACATGGTATCAGAGGGAAAGGCTCAAAAGTAAAAAAAAAAGGGCAGATAAGAGACATTCAGAAGTCAAGTTTTCTACAAGGCCTCAAATTAGTTGAAGGGACTAGGATCTACAAGGCCTAGATCTAAGAGGCAACATCCAACCACAGTATACAATAACAAGGGTTCTAAATAATGACAGTAAAAAATGAAGCTGTCAGATCTTAAGATTCATGGAAACCTCATTGGTGGGCCCCAAATTTTTGATCTAGGTCATGCCACAGTGAGTTCAATCATTTCACAAAGGAACAAAATCATATTAGCTAGAACATGATTTGGATAGACAGTACTCGATGAAGGAAGAAGGTGTTTGTTGATAACACTATTTGATGGGCCTCTATATCATGGCAAGCAATCGCAAGACAATGCTGGATAGATTACTTATGTAGCCCAAATACATAATCAAGATAGCTCGAAGGCAAAGGAGGAAATTTTCATGTCTACTCCAACTTCTGCCAACGTGATCAAGGTGAAGATTTCATCTTGACAATCAAGTAGGTTAACTTTTTTATTTTATGATCAAATTTGGTTTTATGACTTCATGATTGCAAGAAGACCTATATATTGATGGGTCATCAAGGGTCTTGCATGGAATAATAAGGATTTCCATTATCCTTAGAGAAGTTAGTACATCAAGGTCTCCGTTGAAGTCATGAGAACCCTTAAGGTCCTATCAAGTAAGAAAGGAGACATAAGAAGGATACCTGAAATGCTAAGAGGACATACTTTTTGAAATGTAGTGCAGAAGGTGCCAAAGAATGGATAAGTATATTCATGAGATCTCAATTGAGAGATCTGGGAAAATGATGAATAGATAATCATCATTGATAAGCAAGGTGAAAATTGTCCATGTACAAGAATGTCACCTCAATCAATAGTTTGTGATCTCTATGCCATATAGAGAAAGGCAAGTTGAAAGGACTCAACTATGTGCAAAGGAAAGGTTAACAAAAAACAATATGAAAAGATTATGAAAAGGGTTCATATCATCTGAAGGATAGAGGAAGCTATAGGAAAGAGGGAGTAATAGATCCCTAACATAAATGAAATGGCATCCCTCTCAAATGGGTCCTATCATAAGTCCTTGCAGATATGTCCATGGCAAAAATATGCATCGTGGCATCATGGAATCAAGAGATTGTATGGGAAGAACATAGCTCTTGGGAATCTCTTTGGACATTAAAGGAAAAGAAGTCGTCATCTAGGTCAAAGGGAACATTTTCCAGATGGGGATATACTAGATCCTAAAGAATATCTAATGGAAACCTTAGCAGAGAATAACCTAGTCTGGGAAGGCAGCAAGTACTTCATCAGGAATTCCAACTTATGGAAATCATGAGAAGAAGAACTCATGACATGATGAAGTAGATCAAGGGATTGAAGATCCATTCAATCAAGAAAGTTGTTGAAAGTAACCTGAAGGGAAAATGAGGTATGTATTCTTGTATTTGTATTTATATTTGATATCGTAATGTCATGATACATGGTTGCAGGTAAAATGGATCAAGCATGATCAATAGGTAAAGGATCTCCTCCTTTGAAAGCATGTAGAAAGACATAAGTCAAACTAGATGAAATCAACATTATATGTTCTCATGTGAAGTATGAGGTAGTTGAATACAATTGAAGAACTTTGAGAGCTCCTGGGAATGGAAGATATGAGGATGAAAGAGATCATGAAGCATGCAACTATGATGAAGGCAATCAACATCCAGAGGATCAAGAAGACTTGACCAAGAAACCTCCTAGAATGATGTGAAGACTCTGATGGAAGTCTGAAAATATAAGGACCCTTGACAACATATATCATCGGGAGATGTGTTAACATGAATGTAGGATGATTAATGTCTATAAGAAGATGTCACTGGAGGAAGGCCATCACCAAAAGGTAATATGTTTTTTTTTTGGTGTCTGGCCTCTTGGAAAAATCTGGGTATGTGTGTAGGAAAAGGAAAGGAGAGTTGTGAAGGATGTCACAACTATGTACCTTATGATCCGGAGCAATCACTATTGAAGAAAGTAAAGACATATGAGCTTATGAAGGAAGCCCCAGATGTAAAGCCAAGGAGGATACTTTCTTGGAACAAAGGAATGACATGACGAAGGAAAGTGATGGGCAGATGAACCCTACATGTGAAAATATTGATGACATTGAAGTCTTGGATCATTAGTCAACTAGAGGACCCTATAAAGCACTGATGATAGAGTCCCTATGTAAGAGGGAGCTCTGGGAAGTTCCTATGAGCAAAGGAATCGAGAAAGTTTCTGAGAAAAGAGAAACATGGAACTCGTCCCTGTTTAAGAGGGAGAGTTAGACATGACATTCTTGTCTTCAGTGTGGAAGAAAGAATGGAGGATGTGTAATCATCTGGCATCTGACACTCTTTTAGGATGTGTTAGGGAATCCAAGACAAGAATGGGCAAGAGGACCGATATTCTTAAGGGATGGAAATCCAAGATGGGAATAGTACTAGTATGGAATACTTAGAGAACACCCGTGTGGGTATGAACCTAAGAGGGACAATGATGATGCATGACTATCATTCATTGGTCTCGCCAACATTGTATGCTCTGATCTAAGTGAGAGATAGAGTTGTTAGTCAAGGACTTGCTAAATGGAAATAATGTTGGTTGACATTATGTTATAATAGATGGATTGCAAACTTGATTCCTCTTATGAGAAATTCTTTAAATTGAGAATGACCAAGTACCATTATGAATACCTCCCTAGTTAAGAGGGAGTTTTGAAGAAAGTGTAACTAGGTTTGGTCTTCATAATGACATAATATTTGTATTTGATGTAATAAAAAGGAAATAAATTATTTTTGTAATCTTGCTACATGGGTTTCATGAGAAAGAAGTGTCACTAGGTGAAAGACTTCTTCTTGATGTCTTTAAGATTTAATTATAAATTAGAATCATGTCATATGATTTTATGTAAATATCTACAAGTCTCCATGTTGTCAAAACAACCCCCCAAGACCAAGATCAATGCCTCAAAACAAGCCTATCAAATTCTGCAAGCAAAACGATAAGGAGATGTTCACGTCAGCTCCAAATAAATAAATAAAATGTATTAATATATGTCATTTCAGATTGAAGCATAGACATGTTGGTTCATAAGGTAATTTTAGCTCAATTATATGTACACAACCACTATAAATACCCTGTTTGGGTATCCGCAAATGGGCAAGAAAGAATTCACATACACCTCTGAGATCTTTGCATAAGGGAGCCATAGTCAAGGGTAATGAAGCCGAAGTCAATGGTAATGAAACTGTAGTAAGGGTAATGGAGCCACAGTCAAGGTCATGAAGCTGCAGTGAAGGGAATGAAGCTGCCTTCAAGGTAATGGAGCTGCAATCGAGGTAATGGAGCCATAGTCCAAGCATGGAGCCACAGTCATAAAGAAAAGGAAGATGCAGTTTTTTGTGGGATAGATCTAGGGTTCATTTGCCTCCTCGGATGGGTATAAGGAGCAACAAAACCTAGATCAATCTCCTCTTAGAATACCTATGATAAAGATGATGCCCTCATATGGATAGAGTAGATAAGGCAGTGTGTGATCTACTACTGTCTTCACTATGATATACCTGTAGCAGCCTCAACATGATGTATTGCAATGGTTAGGGTTGTATTAATAAGATCTACATTATCTCGGTAGAACCATGGAAGGAGTTTCCATAATAACAACGATCCTTGGCATACACTAGTTCTCGGATTTATTATGATGCAAACTTGACGTGCTGTTATAACACCATTTACCACCCTTGGTATTTGTGATGCTTGGTTTATGGCCTAGGGCAACCCCCCCTTCCAGACTTGGTCCAAATATTTAAAAAACAATGTTTTATTCCATGTATGCTACTTTTCCCTGAGATAAAAGCGTGTACACCCGGGTTAGTCAATACCCAACCTGCGTATATGTGTTAAAACACTTAAAAAAATTAAATTTCCTTAATTATGGGTGGAGTTCATGTTTTTACCTGTTGATTACCTCCTATTGCCCATGGCCCAACTGTTTCCCAACTAAAAAAATAATTGGGAGGAGTATAACTATAATCCTATGGGAAGGCCTTAAAGAGGAGAAGAGATAGAGTTATTATACTGAGATTATCCCTTACTGAGTTTGAAGTATCCCTGTGCTTCAAGCACTTCTCCAAGTTTCAGGAAACCCTTGTTTCCTTGAGTGTTGATATTCTCTCTCTTGCTTGAGATATCATGGTATTGGTTATGGAAGGAGACTGTTGAAGATTGGGACTGGACGGATCTGGAGGACAGTTTCGCTTGGAGTTGAAATAAGAAGACTCAGGTGAATACTCTTTGTGTTAGTTATAGCTTTCTACAATAAAAAGAAGTGATGTCTTGTTCCTGAGATTAACTGTGTTTATGCATTAGATATTGTTGTAATTCATATATGAATGTTATTTTGATGTATAACTAATCATTTTCTTATATGATACAAAGTTAATTTCATTAAAACGCTTTATCTATATACTGCTATGTATGTTCGAATTGGTTGATTTGTAGATTTGAAGATCATCAAGAGTTGCATAGGGTTTGAACCCTGCTGGAACTACCCAAATGAAGGACATACGGGTATGGTCGCTATCGCATAATATGTTTATATAATCATGTTTCTTGAGTTGTATGAGTGTTTCTTACTGTAGGTTTCTCTTGCTCTGTTGGGGTTCCAACCTAAAGCCCTAGGGTACTTATTCCTGTAACACGTGCTACAAGGAGTAGTGACTAGGATCATAGTCTTGATCCCGATATAACCATAATCACAGTAGTTGTAGATCATGATTTTGTATATCAGTGATCTCATTGTCTCAATGATATCAATGCAGGAAGAGATGCATTAAAAACTGATCTCAATAATACTATTGTGAATTCCTCCATGTTGCAACAATGGTGATTCAATGAAGACACAAAAACTATGGTCCTGGTGAAGATAGCAACAAAGATGATCTCGGTTAAAAGTGCAACAGTAGTGTAACTATGATAACTTCAGTGTAAGCAACAGTGATGATGATGGTCTCAACAATGGCTAGAAAGAGGATTGATGTCTTGGTTTTGGATAGACAGATTGTGTCAAGGGTCTTGGTCTTGGTATTCGTCAATGGAATCTCTATAAGAATAATTTACACATGAGTTTTCCTCTCCAAGACAGAGAGGTTTTGGCCCTGACAGAAAGCCAATCACTTGTGTTCTTGTCTCTTTTTGTTTTGATAGTATTTTGATGAAGCTAACTCACATATGTTAATAATGAAGTAACATCAAGCTAAGATAAAAATGCATCAACACTTCACAAATTGTTATCATGTATAAGAAGAATCAACCTAACTGTGCTTACCCTAGATTCTTCAGCAAGAAAAGTATTTAATATTGTAAAATGTATTTAAGTCTATTTTATGTATAGCACAAGGGGTCATTGTTGAAGCATATGTTGAAGGTTTCAATTGGATAGGATCTACAACTACATTTTCAGTGTGGTAGGGTGGTTCTAGGAAAGAGACTATAGTCTCCTTTCAGGTTGGTTCCTGAGAATTTTGAATCAGTGCTTAACTAAGGGGATTGGTGTCAGCTATAGGTCAGTGCCTACAAAATTTTTTTTGTTAATTTTTCACTGCTCTATGTTGTTTCAATTACTTTAGCCCAATTCACTTATTCAATTAGCAATCTTTTCAATAACAATTAATTCTTCCAATAAACAATTCGATAATTGAAGATAGAACAGTAAATACAATGACAATAGGAGATCATCAACAAGAAACACCTATTTGGTCAAAGACTAGGGAAAAACCCCACAAATGAGAAAACCATTTGAAATTATTCTTCTATTAGATTGTCATAAAATGATCATCAAAGAGTATAATGAGAGAAATTCAACAATAAGAGTCAAAATCAAAGGATTTGACTATCAACCAATTCAACCAACCGTAAACCCAATATACCAATGATGAAGAGTCAAATATGGTCAACTGTCATAAATCTGTAATTCTCTCTAAGTCAATAGTATTCAATTTGCCCTAACCATTCCAAAAAATTAAATGATCAACCCTCCAAATAACTCAGTTAAAGAAGCAATAAATGTAGCCTTGAATGCTGATCAAATATAGCCCGAAATAATCAAAGATATCCAAGCCAAATTTGGTGAAAGGAGGGAGAGAATTATGTGGTCAAAGTATTCAATTTTCTTGCATTCAATGTTGGTCATACTGCCCATATTTTATCAGTTCTTGTGCCAATCAACTTGGCCTCAAGAAATCATATCTTCTCTAGTCAAATGGAGGAGTCAAACTCGATCAAACTAATGCTGAAAATTCCAGAAAAAATGCTAAAGAAGAAAATTCAAAGATGCCCAAGAGAACCTCACCCATGTGAAGAGAATAAGGCTGCCTCAAGCCTATATGAACCAATCAAATCAAGGGAGAGAAGAAGAATGTGATATTGTGATGAGGTCCAATGAGCTTGAGGTGTCCTTAATTTATAGGTGTTGGAGGAGGGATAATTTGTCCTTAGGAAAAATTTGACAATTTGAGTACCTGTGGGCTTCACTTTAAAAATACACTTTCCCTTGTCCAAACCAAGTGTCAAAGGTGAAATTTGGTCCTCTCAGAAAGAGGAATCTAGTCCAATGATTGGAATTTGTCACTGAGCTGCCAAAATAGCACTTCCTCTAAGCTAGGGAGAAATTCCAACTGCACCATATAATCATTGCACATATCCTACCATCAAATCATGTACCATCTCTGATTGACTCTATATGTTGAAGAATTCTCAAATATAAAGAGGAGAAGCAAAGGGGAGATACAACTACCACCCTCTAGGTACAATGAGGAAGTTCATATGGGACACTCTCACCTCATGTCTATGACAGTGGGGAAGGTGTTGGCATTATGGATAATGTTTTGTCCTTGATGGAAACCTATTTGATAAAAATGTCAACATTATGGTAACATGATGATTATGTAGATTGATACAAATGGTGTGGATAAATAAATGACAGTTCAGAGACAAATGGATGTTAAAGGTGAAGTTTGAGAAAGTATGCATGGATCCTATGAAGAAGGGTCACGTACATATGGAAGTCCTATAAGAGAGAGTCACATACATAATTAAAACCATGGTAGTTTGAATACCAGGGGTCTTTACCATGGTATTGGCCCATAGTAATTGGTGTGCTAATGGTTATTTGATGCTATCAAATAATACTAACGATATTACCAATGGATCTACCTAAGGTATTGGCAAAGGATGAAACTATATAAGGAGATGGAGATCAAGGTGTCAGGTGTGCAAGTGATAAATTGTTTATGAATAATTTGAACTGAAATAGCGTGCACTAAGGAGCAAGGAGAAGACTTAGATTTGAAAGATCTGAAAGTGTGTTGACATATATGCTTGATCGATTTACTTATTACAACTGCCAAAGTAGCTAATAATGTTAAATTTGCATATGACGATGTGTGACTGTAACCATGTGTGTGACAAGATTTAGACATATATTGCAGAGGTATGATTCAGTGATTTATATCTGTACGATGTTTTGTTGTTGAGTAGTCGCTTACATACATGGATCTGTTTCTGTAGGACCACATATTTATTTTGAGATTTTGTCTGCAATATGTTGAGATATGTACACAGGTTTTATGCATGATAGTCACGTACATATGCTAATATGTTTCACTAATGTTGCATATACATGTTAGGGTTTGCACTGTGCTTTGATGATGAAACTTGATGAGTTATTCTCTGTTATATGCTTCCTATCAATGATGTCTCTATCTTAATAATCTATGTTAAGCAATGATGATTGAGTTGATTAATTAGTAATGATGCTAAAATGGGGGTATTTGATTGGTTAAGTAAATTTGTGATTGATCTATGTATGGTTCAATAATTTGTTCAATATTACAACACTTCATGATTTATATTTTTATCGTTTAAGGTCTATACACATGTGTGACACAAAGGAAACACATATATACATGAGTTTTGTTCAGGACATTAGCATACATATTCTTACATTTATTTGGTTTGTTCATTCAGTGGTTTAATGATTCAATAACTTAGTTGATTAGTGATTCAAATTCAATATTTCGGTGTGTTAAGTCAATTTTTGTTTAGTATTGATATGGGTCCAGTTTGAAAATATGATGAAAGGTGGACTACATGTCATGTGATGATTATTTAACAAGTGGATCCAGTTTGAAATATTATGAAAAGTGGTCCAAGGAGTTTTGGGTTGGAGCCTTCAGAAAGGGGGTATGAGCTCCCTTCCAGTGGAAGCCGATAAATGAGATTAGGGGGTTGTAGCTTCCTTCCAACAGAATCCAGAGAATGAGTGGATGTTGTAGCCTCCTGCAGGTGGGTACCTTTGTACTGATAAGAGTTTGCATCTGTATAAATGTAATGAAGATTTTATTTATATCATAAGAAAGAAAACAAAGAGAGCAACAATGGTGGTTTTCTCTCACATTTGGTTTCCACTTAAAAATCTTGGTGTTTTATGTGTGTTTCTCATTTGCTGTGATTTCTTTATGTTCTTTACAACATACTAAAAATCAATTAATATATTGATGCAATGATTAAAGATAATCATTTGACAAGAACACATGAAAATACAATATTCTTGGACTAACTCCAGAACAACGACAAGAATATGAAAGACAACAAAGAGAATGGGCAAGGAAAAGAGAAGAAGATAGGGAAAGAGAAGAAAATGCTAAAATAAAAAATGAAAATAAAATAAGAGAGGATGGAGGTGTAGAAAATGACCAAGAAGCTACTTTTGGATTTCCAATCTTAGACACTAGAGCAATCATGGGAGAAGTAAAAATGAAAAATATTGCACCTTCTATTTTACCAAATTTCTATGGTATGTCTTTTGAGGATCCTGACTCATTTTTGTTTGAATTTGATATTCTATGTCTTACTTATGGTTATACTGATGATACATGTAAGCTTCATCTTTTTCCTGCCACTCTGAAAGCATCAACATTAAAGTGTTTCACGGGATTAGGTGAACTTACTATTAGCAGTTGGGAAGACATGAGGAAGATTTTTCTTAAAAAGTATCAAACATATTATAGGCCTAGAGATTCAACGGAGGATGATTTTAGGATGTCTAAAAAATAAATAAATTAATCCCTTCTTGTGAAACCATCCCAAGAATTTATGGTTTACCCAAGATCCATAAAGAGGGTGTTCCTCTTATACCAATGGTCAATACCATTGGATCCCCAACCTATGAGCTCACCAATTATGTTGCTAAAATCCTTAAACCCCTTGTTAGGAATATTGATTCTTTCATTAAGGACTCACATGATTGTGTAAATATTATTAAAAATGAGAGGTTAGACCCTGAAGACATCCTTTTTAGCTTTGACGTAGTATCCTTTTTCAACAAGATCCCTATTGATGAAGCCATTCAGGTTATAAAAGATGTTACTGATCCAAGAACAACAAAACTGGCTGAAATTTGTCTACGATCAATTATTTTCACCTTCCAAGGAGAATATTATGAGCAGACATCTAGGGTGGAAATGGGATCACCCCTTTCACCAATAGTTGCCAACTTATACATGGAATACTTTGAAAAGAAAGCCCTTGAATCATACCCTTTGAAGACAGCTTGGTGGAAACGATTCGTCGATGATACCAATATAAAATGGACTCATGGTAAAATAGAACTTGACAAGTTTTTTATTCACCTCAACTCTATCTCTAGAAATAAAATTTACTATGGAGCTTGAAGAAAACATGAGCATCCCATTTTCAGATGTGCTCATCATTAGGAAGGAGGATGGCCTTTTGGGACATAAGGTTTTTAGGAAGTCAACACACACAGAAAACTGCCTCCATGCTGATTCCCACCATCACCCATTCTAGAAGTTTGGTGTTCTAAACACTCTCGCCATCAGAGCCCTTCAAATTTCTGACTCTAAGCATTTGGATGAAGAAAAGAAGCATTTAGTCTCAACTTTTAAAGGTATAGGCTACAAAGAAAAAGAAATTAAAGTAGCTATAGAGAGAGCTGAAAGAAAGGTGTTATCTCATAAGCCTAAGGATCAAGACCAACCTCAGTGTGGGAGGGTTTTTCTTCCTTATATTCAAGGAGTGATAGATAAGATTGCTAAAATCATTAGAAAGAAAAACATAATCACGCAATTCTCAGCACTTGGAAATATTAGGTAAGGTATGAGGTCTGTCAAGGATAATATTAATAGACATCAGCTTAAGGGACTTTATAAAATAGATTGCTCATGTGGGAAAAGTTACATTGGTGAAATACGTCGATCCTTGCAAACAAGACTCAAGGAGCATGGAGCTGATATTAGGAATGAAAGGTCTTGAAATTCGGCCCTTGTAGAGCATTCCTCAAAAACCAAGCACCATGTCTGTTTGGAAAACACTTCAATTATCGCACGTGAAGAAAAACATCATAGGCGGAGGATCTGAGAAGCTCTTGAGATTATCAAGCATCCACATAATCTCATCAGGGATAATGGTATTGAGATTAGTCGAAGTTGACTTCCCTTAATCAGAGAAATTAAAAGCGCCAATACATCTCAGGTATAGAGCTCTGTGGGTAGATTTCTCTCTCCCATTCTAGCAATTAGTAGGTAGTAGTTTCACTGTTACTCTCCATAATATTAAATTTCAATACTATTAGGTATGAATTATAACATTTACATTAATAATATTATTAATTATTAGTTATTAATTATTAATTATTATTAATACATTAATATTATTATTAATAATTAGTTATTGATTATTAATTATTATTAATACATTAACATTAATATTATTAATAATTAATAATATTAGTTATTAATTATTACTTATTATTAATACATTAACATTAATATTATTATTAATTATTAGTTATTATCAATCATTATTAATACGTTAATATTATTATTAATTATTAGTTATTAATTATCAATCATTATTAATACTTTAACGTTAATATTAATGATTATTAATACATTAACATTAATATTAATACTATTATTAATTATTAGATATTAATTATCAATTATTATTAATACATTAACATTAATATTATTATTAATTGTTAGTTATTAATTATCAATTATTATTAATACATTAAAATTAATATTAATATTAATTATTAGTTATTAATTATCAATTATTATTAATACACTAACATTAATATTATAATTAATTATTAGTTATTAATGATCAATTATTGTTAATACATTAACATTAACATTAATATTAATTATTAGTTATTAATTGTTAATTATTATTAATACATTAATAATATTATTATTAAGTTTAATACTATTATTAATATTAATATATTTTTAGTATTTAATATTTAATATTTAATAATATTAATACACTAATATGATTCTTAGTAATAATGATCTAAATATTTATATATTCACATATTATTATTAATATATATTGAATATTAATATTAATACTAATATTTAATGTAAATAAATAAATACTTATTATAATAATTTTGATTAATTATTATTTGGATCTACTTTTGAATCTATTAACTGAATTAAACTCTTAATAATAAATTTAAACATTTAGTAGGGTTGATTAAATAATTAAAGATTAAAACAATCAACATATTTATCTATTATTACATTAATAAATAATCTTTTGAAAATACTTTGAAAAAATTCTTAAAATTAATTAAAAATAATAAGGATATTAATAAATAAAAATGATTAGATCTTTAAAATATAAATGAATTTAATATTATGAATAGAGATTGTTAGCTCAACGGATGATGCTGCCCCCGCTAGGGTTCCTGAGTAAACTCGCTGCCTATCTCCTCTGCGCACTCGGCTTTCCTGTCCTACTCTGTTGCTGATCCTCTCAACATGGAACCGCCCTCCGGAGGGGTGGGCTCAGTCCCCCCTCCCGCATCAGGCCCTTCCTCTGACTCTCCAATAAGCGCAGATGTTCCAGCCGGCTCCGGCTCCACCCCATATGTCGCCCTCAACACCGATCCTGTCATTGACAACAATGGAGACTCTGCTGCAGGCCATGCGGCAGCCAAAGACAAAGGTACAAATCAGAACGACTCGACGTCACGGCCAAAAGCGTCTTCTACAACATGCATTCCCAAGTCTGCAGAGAGAATCAAAATAGATCTTCCCAGTGATCGAATCAACAACCAAATCCAATACATGAGGGATCATGCACTCATAGGCAAGTTCCTCGGATTCTGGCCAACTGAAAAGGCCTTGCATGGATGGATCGCCTCCAAATGGAAGCCCAGAGGACAAGTCACCCTGTAGCTTGGTCCCAAAGGTTTCTTCACTGCTACTTTCAACTGTCTGGAAGACAAAACTCGCATCTTCGAAGGAGGTCCATACTTTTTCAACTCTGTAGGCCTGTACCTTCGTGAATGGAAAGAAAGGTTCAATCCAGACAAAGAAGATTTCAACTGGGCTCCGGTATGGATACGTATGTACTCTCTTCCCCTAGAATACTGGAACGAGGAGACCTTAAAGGACATTGGCAACATCCTAGGAGTTTTCATCAAAGCCGCTGAGGAAACCAAATCTCGAAGATACACCTCCTACACTAGGATCTATGTACACATGCATCTGGCCAAAGAACTCACAGATTCGATAAGTCTATTTCATGACGATTTTGAATGGGTCCAAACAATAGACTACAAGCATGTTCCTTTTCGATGTAGAAAGTTCCATGAACATGGCCATCTTTTTAGGGACTGCCCTCTGAATCTTCAGTTTAAAGCTCCTGTAATTGAGACGAGTAAAGATGCTGAGGGATTTACAAAGGTCTCCAGTCACAGAAATCATGCCGAGAAACCTCCAGTTACTCCAGATGATCCCACGAAACCTGAAACACGAAATAGTTTTGAAATCCTATCTTCACAAACCAACTTGGAGGATCATACATTCATTCCACCTTCAGATCCTTCCCCTTCTAATCCTATGCCTCCTTCAAATCCTTCAGCTATGCCCTCAATCTCTAATCTAAACAACATCCTCGTCTCAATCTCCACTGATAAAAAAAGCTTCAGATATAGCCCTACAATCTTCCACCATGGAGATAGTTGTAGCTCTAGCTCTCAGCATTCAGTAAAAGTCAAATGAGGAAGAACAAAACAAACCGACACACATGGAGGAGGATGTTGGGTCCCTATAATACTAGTGATTACCCCATTACTATTGTAGTTATACCCCTTATTTATATTGTTGTGCCCCTATTACCCCCATGTTGTTATTTCTGTGCCCCATAGAATCCCTCTATTGTTATTTTTGTGGCTTTATATTATTATTGTTAGGTCGGCTGGATTATATTGTGACTTCTTAGACTCCTATATATAGAAAGGAGGTTTTGTCATTTGTATCATCAAAGAATTGTTCATTTATGTAATGTAAAGGAGGTTTCCCCCTCGAAGAGGCTGAATTCTAAGGCGTTGATCTATCTTTTCTATCTTTTCTTGAGCTGGTTTCATAACATTTGGTATCAGAGCTTTGGATTCTAGGGTTTCGTTGCTCCAAATAGGTCATCGTGGCATTTTCGCTATAACTTGTTTTCTGTGACGTTTCAGAAGTTGTAAAAAAACCCATTTGAGAATAAATCGCGCTGAACCTTGGGTCTGAATTTCAGAGCTTTTTGTGCGATATTTGCAGAGATATGATCTAAGGAAGTTGGTATTTTTGCAGACTCCTGAATTACATTCAAAACAGGTGACCTGGGGAAAATCGTCATAACTTTCTCTCTGGGGATCAGATTGAAATATCGTAAGAAGGTACAGAAAGAGGAAGAACTGTAGCTTCTTGTATGTGTGGTTCAGATTCAAAGGTTGAAACAGTGACTCGTGGCACGTCGTACAAGTTCGCTCTAATGGACTAGTCTAAAAGCAAGTCACTGTGGGAGATTTCACATAACTCTTCCTTGGAGAATCCAATTCAGGTCAGACTTGTGGCATTAGAAAGAGGATGCAGAAGGCTACTAAAGGTCGCAATTTCAGAATTGGATGATCTGAAATTACAAAGATACATCAAATTCAATATTAGGCTTCTATAAAGTGAAAAAAGGTGTGTAGTTTTTTTTTTTTAAATTTTGTGTAAGCTTGGTTTAACGGAATTCAAAGGGCATAGTAAAGAATTATTATCGGTAACTGATGCCTCGAGGAAAGAAAATGCAAACACCTAGTAAGGAACCTGAAAGCTCGAGCATGACTCATGAAGAAGAGGAAGAAATGCTACATGATATATCAAAATTACAAGAACAAGTGCAACAAATGTCACACTCACAAAAGCTAATAGAAGCTAAGATAAGTGGCGTGGAATCTAAGATAAATGGCGTGGAATCTAAGATAAATGGTGTGGAATCTAAGATAAATGGCATGGAAGCTAAGATGGATGATTTGAAGATAGATTTGAGGACAGATTTGAAGACAGACATGGCAGATTTGAAGACAGATTTGACAAATTTTCTACAAGAAATACTTACTAATGGTGAAAAGGTTGTAAAGGAAACTCATGATGTGAACAAAAGTAATGTTAATCATGATTCCATAGACGCTAATGTTGGATCGAAGACCCACCATATTCCAAAAATCGATATGAGGAAGTTTGATGGCAAGGATCCCGCCACATGGATATTACAGATGGAGCAGTTCTTCGATCTCAATAATGTGCAAAACACACAAAAGGTACGTATGGCAACTGTATATTTGGAACCAAATCAGTTTGTATGGTATCAATGGCTTTGCTCTCGTAAAAAATTTATCACTTGGGCAATTTTTACGGAAGAATTGATAGCACATTATGAAGATACAAAAAGCAACACTTTTTTTAGCCAATTGATAAGTCTCAAACAAAAGGGTTCAGTAATGGAGCACATTGAGGAGTTCCAAAAATTGAACATAAGGGTAAAAGATATTCCAGAGGAGCATAGGATTGATGTGTTCATAGGGTCTTTAAAGGACAATATCCAACATGATGTTCGCCTTTGGGAACTTGATTCATTAGAGAAGGCATCCAGGTTAGCAAGAAAAATGGAAAGAAAAATTATGGCAACCAGGAAGCATACCACTCACAACTATAAAGACGGAAGTGTTGTTGCCCCTAGTCTTCCACAACCTATAAGGTTGACACCACAAAAATTGGAAGAAAAAAGAGCAAAAGGGCTTTGTTACAGTTGTGATAGAAAATACACTAAAGGTCATAAGTGTGCTGAGAAGAAATTATTCTACATAGATTGTGAAGAGGAAGAAGAAAAGGAGCAAGAAAGGTCAAAAGAAGAAGATATACTCCAGGAACAAAGCCTAGATGAAGAACAAATAAATCCAACCATATCTTGTAATGCATTGGTGGGAATTACCACTCCTCAAACCATCAAGATAGAAGGACAAATCAAGAAGAAAAAGGTAATAGTGTTGATTGATTCAGGAAGCACCCACAATTTTATTCATTGTAGGGTAGCAAAAGAATTGAATTGCTTCCTATATCCAGCACCAGAGTGTCAAGTGATGATTGCAAATGGAGGAACAATAAATTGCTCTGGAAGGTGCCATAATATCAAGCTATCCATGGGAGAATATGTATTGACTAGCCCAATGCTTTCCATTCCAATGGGAGGTGCTGATGTTGTACTAGGAGTCCAATGGCTACAATCCTTGGGTACAATAGCTTTTAATTTTCAAGAACTTTTCATGAAATTTTCTACGGAAGGAAAGGAAGTTGAATTAAGGGGTATTGTAGGGAAACCAGGAAAGATAATCAGCTCTAATGGTATGACAAAGCTTCTAAAAAAGGAGCAAAGAGGTGTAATTGCACAATTATGTTCACTAGATGTCTCCACATCAGAATCATCTATTTCTCCAGATCTCCAAAAAGTCCTGGACAATCATTCCAAGGTATTTGAGACTCCCAAAGGTCTCCCACCTATGCGTGATCATGATCATGCTATTCATCTGATTCCAGGAAGTGTTCCTCCAAACATCAGGCCGTACATATATCCCTATGTCCAAAAAAGTGAAATTGAACGTATGGTTGCAGAAATGCTAGAGGCCGGTATAATTCAACCAAGTCAAAGTTCTTTCTCTACTCCAGTAGTATTGGTGCACAAGAAGGATGGATCATGGCGCATGTGTCCGGATTATAGGGAGCTCAACAAGCTCACTATTAAAGATAAGTTCCCCATTCCTATCATTGATGAATTACTAGATGAATTGCATGGATCAATTTACTTCACCAAGTTGGATCTTCGTTCGGGATATCATCAAATTAGAATGAAGATTGAAGACATTCCGAAAATGGCATTTAGAACTCATGAGGGTCATTATGAATTTTTGGTCATGCCTTTTGGCCTTACTAATGCACCTTCAACATTTCAAGGTTTGATGAATTCAATTTTCAAACCATTCCTTAGAAAATTTGTGTTAGTATTTTTTGATGATATACCAATCTACAACAAGTCTTGGAAGGATCATGTTGAACATGTTGACAAGGTGCTACAACTATTGGAGGAGAAACAATTATATGCAAAAAGATCCAAATGTTTCTTTGGAGTCCAGGAGGTGGAATATTTGGGTCATATTGTATCTCATGAAGGAGTTAAGGTAGACCCTAGCAAAATTAAAGCCATTAAGGAATGGAAAATCCCCACATCCATAAAGCATCTGCGAGGATTTCTTGGGTTGACAGGGTATTATCGCAAGTTTGTTAAGAATTATGGGAGAATAGCAGCACCTCTAACAACATTATTGAAGAAAGATGCATTTTCATGGACTCCGGAAGCAACAAAGGCCTTTGAACATCTTAAAGAGGCAATGTGCCAAGCACCGGTCTTAGCTACACCGGACTTCACAAAAACCTTTATTGTGGAATGTGATGCTTCAGGAAATGGAATTGGTGCTGTTCTAATGGAAGATGAAAGACCCATTGCTTTTGAAAGTCGTCCAATCAAGGGAAAGTTTTTAAGCAAAGCTATTTATGAGAAGGAAATGTTGGCAATACTCCATGCACTTAAGAAATGGCGACCCTACCTAATGGGAAGACACTTCAAGGTAAAAATGGATCATGATAGCCTTAAATACTTTTTAGAACAAAGATTATCCTCTGAAGAGCAACAAAAGTGGGTCACAAAGATGTTGGGTTATGACTTTGAAATCATCTACAAAAAAGGGAAGCAAAATGTGGTGGCAGATGCACTCTCAAGAAAGGATGAGGATGTGGAAGCATTGTTGTGCGCCATTTCTATTATCCAACCAGATTGGATAAACGAAGCAAGGGAGGAATGGAAGAATGATGAAGAAGTGTGGGCACTTATTCGAAAGCTACAACAAGATTCCAGTACGTCTGATACATTTAGCTGGCAAAATGATTCATTATGGTACAAAGATCGCTTATACCTCTGTAAGAATTCCCAGCTAAAACAAAAGATTCTTATGGAATTGCACACTTCTCCCTTAGGAGGGCACTCAGGATTTTTAAAAACTTACCACAGGGTTAAGAAGGAATTTTTTTGGGATGGCCTTAAATCAGATATTCAAAAGTTTTTGGTGGAATGTTTGGTTTGCCAACAAAATAAAGTTGAAACAATTAAGACACCGGGTCTATTACAACCTTTATCCATTCCAAGCCAACGTTGGGAGGAGGTTTCAATGGATTTTATCACGGGTTTACCCAAGTCTGAGGGAAAGAGTGTCATCATGGTGGTAGTTGACAGACTTACCAAGTATGCACATTTTTGTGCATTATCACATCCATTTAAAGCCAGTACAGTTTCTACTGCATTTATGGAAACAATTCAAAAGCTACATGGAAACCCAAAGATTATTGTAAGTGACAGAGATCCCATTTTCACTGGAAAATTTTGGACAAAATTATTTTCTTGTCTTGGTACTCAGTTAGCTCATAGCTCATCTTATCATCCTCAATCTGATGGGCAAAATGAGATAGTAAACAAATGTTTGGAAGGATATCTTCGTTGCTTTGTATCTGATAAACATACACAATGGGTCAAATGGTTGCCTCTGGCTGAATGGTGGTATAACACTTCCTTCCATACAAAAACAAAAATGACCCCATTTATGGCACTTTATGGGTCTCAACCACCATCCATCACATCATATTTAAGAGAAAATTCTAAGGTTCAGGCAGTGGAACATCACATTGAACATCAACAACAAGTCCTCCAGCTCTTAAAGGATAACCTCGTGTTGGCACAAAATAGAATGAAACAACAGGCAGATCAACATCGCAGTGAAAGAAGTTTTGATGTAGGTGATTGGGTATTCCTACGACTACAACCATATAAGCAAATGTCCCTAAAGCAAGCTAAGAAGGATAATAAATTATCACCAAAGTATTATGGTTTGTACAAGGTGTTGCAAAAGATTGGTACTATGGCATACAAATTGGAGCTTCCTGCAGCTTCTCGATTGCACCCAGTTTTCCATGTTTCATGTTTAAAGAAGGTTATAGGCGACAAGCTCCCAGTGCAAACAATATTGCCGGAACTTGATGAAGAAGGAAAAATTATATTGGAACCGGAAGTAGTCACAGAAACAAGAACTTGACAACTACGAAATCGAGCAATTTCAGAGTATCTTATCAAGTGGAAGAACTTATCCGCTGAAGATTCCACATGGGAGGATGAGAATTTTATGCAAAAGTATCCAGAACTACTTAAGCGTTGAGGAAAACACTTTTTTGAACGAGAGGGGCATGTTGGGTCCCTATAATACTAGTGATTACCCCATTACTATTGTAGTTATACCCCTTATTTATATTGTTGTGCCCCTATTACCCCCATGTTGTTATTTCTGTGCCCCATAGAATCCCTCTATTGTTATTTTTGTGGCTTTATATTATTATTGTTAGGCCGGCTGGATTATATTGTGACTCCTTAGACTCCTATATATAGAAAGGAGGTTTTGTCATTTGTATCATCAAAGAATTGTTCATTTATGTAATGTAAAGGAGGTTGCCCCCTCGAAGAGGCTGAATTCTAAGGCGTTGATCTATCTTTTCTATCTTTTCTTGAGCTGGTTTCATAACAGAGGAACCAAAAAGTGTAGATCTAGGAGGTCTGGACATTCTCAAACTGGAAGCGGCATGTTGACAGAAATAATTCAGTGATATACCCCCTCGGGAGATCGAAAGACTTGAAGTAGTTTTAACCAGAGCACAAAAAAACAAATATCTTGGCATTCAGGCAGGCAGTCCTTGGCATGGTAAAAAAATATTGAAAGACTCGAAGAAATGTGGGCACAAAACGCATCTGCAAAGGACTATTATTATTGGAGAAATGCTGGTGGACTCTGGTAGATTCCCCAAGCTGACCAAGTTCTTCAAATATCTTCCCCACTATTCCTCATGAAGCTAATCTCATGGAATGTGAGAGGGCTTAAAAGCCCTACAAAACACCGAATGTTAAAAAATATGATCCAGTAAGAAAAGCCTTCATTAGTCTTTCTACGAGAAACCAAAGGAAACATCACTGTACTAGAGAAAATTCTAAACAAAGCATGGATAGGATGCCGCTCAGTCTCTGTGGATGCCTCAGGGGCTTCAGGAGGGCTAGCAATCATGTGGAGCCCTCAAGTTCTCTCCCTTCAAGGTTTTCATGCCTCACACTTCTTCATTCAGACTACATTCCACCTAATTGGGACCAATATCCATGGTCTTCTCACTAATGTGTATTTTGCACAAGATTTACAAAAAAAATTGGATTTGCTAAATACACTCACAGCTCTTAACTTTGGCAGTAGCCATCCCCTTTGGATAAGTGGTGGTGATTTCAATATCATCATAACGTTGGAGGAAAAATCAGGAGGTCGAGCAAGGCTGGAAGGGGACAACATCGGCTTTAAAGACTTCATCCATAGAAATCAGCTAATGGACTTTCAGACTTCTAATGGTATGTATACATGGACCAATAAAAGAAAGGGACCACAGCATATAGCTTCCAGACTGGATCGATTCCTTTTGTCGGATAATTCCATTCACCTGGGCGGAGACTTCCATGCTTCCATCATGCCTCAAGTGGGCTCGGATCACTGGCCCATAATGCTACAGTGGTCGCATCCAGGATCTAAGTGCAACAGACCTTTCCACTTCGAATCCTTCTGGTTTTCTCATCCTAACTTCAAAGAAGTGGTCATCGCTGCCTGGAAATCCTTCATTCCCCCTACAGGAGCCAAGATGTTTCAATTTCAACAAAAGCTAAAATACCTTAAACAAGTGCTCAAATCTTGGAATTGCACACAGTTTGGTAACATATTTGATCAGCAGAAAGTGTTAGAGTAGCAAATGAATACATTGCAACAATGTATCATCTTTGAGGGAAGGACGAAAGATTATGCGCAATAGGAGCAGGCCCTCCTAACCCAGATTGAAACACGACAGCAACAAGAAGAGACTCACTGGTGAAAAAAATCCAGGATCAGATGGCTTAAAGATGGGGGGAAAAATACTAAATTCTTTCACAGGTCAACTATTCAAAGGAGAACGCACAACAACATCACCTTCATCAACAATCAGCAAGGGGAGCGTCTAGAGGTGCATGAAGACGTGGCACAGGAATTCCAAGATTACTTTTAGGACATTCTTAGGGAACCCCCGGGTTGCAGAAATCAAGCTATACAAACTATAATGCAACAAATTCCTAAAATCATAAATGCGGATCACAACAATAGGCTTCTCCAGCCTATCTCTATGTAGGAAGTAGAGGACGCAATGGCCCAACTCAAGGATGGTAAAGCGCCCGGCCCTGACGGATTCACAGCTAATTTCTTTCATGCCTTCTGGGAGCACATCAAAACAGAGGTCTGGGAGCTCGTGGAAGAATCTCGATCGATGCATTGGGTCCTTCCTTCCCTAAACATGACCTTTATAGCACTCGTTCCTAAAGTGGAAGAATCCAATACTCCTGATAAATATAGGCTGATTGCGCTATGTAATGTAATCTACAAGCTCATATCTAAAGTCGTGGCGAATAGGCTCAAACCTCTTCTCCCTCTCCTCATTTCACCAGAGCAGACAGGCTATGTAGAAGGGCGCCAGATTCTGGATGGTATCATTCTCTCCCACGAAGTGATCCACTCCCTCAAGATACTGAAAAAACCACGTATGATTCTCAAACTAGATCTCTCCAAAGCATTCGACAAGCTTAGCTGGACCTATATTAAACACATATTACTTGCTTTCGGCTTCAATGCTACCTGGATGCGATGGATAATGAATCTCATTTCCTCCCCTTGCTTTTCCATCCTCCTAAATGGTTCCCCTTCCCCACCCTTTCATCCTTCTCAGGGTATCCGTCAAGGCGATCCACTTTCCCCGTTCCTTTTTGTTCTCATGGCCGAAGGACTAAGCCGCCTTCTTCATTCTGCTACCAATTCACACTCTATAAAGGGCATTTCGCTGCATGGTCAATCCCCCATCACTCACCAACAGTTTGTCGACGATAATATTCTTTTTTACCATCTGTCAGTTCAAGAAGCCTCTGCCTTCAAGCTCCTGCTCAATCTCTTCTCAGAAGCCTCTGGTACCACCATCAATGCCTCCAAATCCCACCTTTTTTTCTTCCATACTCCCATTCTCACTCAGAGAAATATAGCCAGGATTTTGGGCTTTTCGATAGCCAAGCTTCCTTTGAAATATCTTGGAGCTCCCCTGTTTGATTCTCTTATCAAACATGCTTCCAGGAGAACACTCCTTGACAACTTAGAAACCAGGCTCTCCTCCTGGACTTACCACTCTCTCAACATTGCAAGCAGGATTATCCTAATCAAATTAGTTCTCCAAGCCATGCCTCTATATTTGTTCTCAATCTTGGCTACCCCTAAATGGGTTCTTAAAAACATACGCAATCTTCAAAGAAATTTTCTTTGGGGCTCCTCGGGCCACAACAGAAAATGGGCTCTGGTCAAATGGACGGAGGTTTGTCTTTCGAAATCAGCTGGGGGGGTAGGTATGAAGGATCCCCTTCACAACAACAACATCATGGGTGCGTGCGTATGGTGGAATTGGATCTCCAAACTGCACACTCCCTGGGGTCGACTCTGGCAGGCCAAATATGCTCTAGGAAGTCCAAAGGAGGAGCTAATCCGATTTAGTTCAACCACCCCTGGCTCGCTGATTTGGAATGCTGCCAAGCAACATAGCGCCTTTATTCAAGCGCACAACTTCTGGGAAATCCACTCAGGCACCACTGCGATATTTTGGGAGGATTCCTGGCAACAACTTCCTAAACTTGCCTCTCTCTTTCACAAACCCAAATGGCAAGAAACCATGCAGCAAAATGAGAAAATCCATGTCCATCAATTCTGGTAGCAGTAAACTCCCCAAGGTTTTCAACTTTGGAGACTGGAAAACACATGGCAGGAAAACTGGTAGGAGGAAACCTATGATGAGATTGATCAAGAGATCAAACTTAGGAAAATTAAACTTTCTGATCAGAAGGACCAAGTGCGATGGGGATATACTCCCAAGGGCATGTTCACTACCAAGGAAGCATATCAAATTCTCTATCAACCTATGCAGATTATAAAGGATCAACTATGGGACCAAGTCTGGCAACCAAACATCTGGCCTAAGGTCTCCACTTTCCTTTGGCTTCTAAGCAAACAAAGGATCCTCACTTGGGATAATATACAAGAGCGAGGATTCATTGGGCCTTCCAGATGTCCCAACTGCAATCTTCATTTAGAGACCATTAAGCATCTCTTGGATACTTGCCCACTAGCAGCTCAAATGTGGGAGAGAAAAACACAGTGTAATAGAAGAACAAGTAGAAGGGAGGGAGACATCGTTAACACCATTAGGAACTGGCCTTGGCATCCTTTCCAAAGTCCTCTACTCAATTCCCTTTGGAACCTCCTTCCAGGCTTCATTTATTAGATTATCTGGAAGGAAAGAAACAACAGGATCTTCAAAAATCATAGTTCCCCTCTTGATACTCTTTGGCTACTTCTCTAGCAGAACCTGTTAGCGCTCGAATTTGGCCTCAGGCTGAAGAAGGCAAAATCCAAGGCAACATCAAACCACTTAGCCTCGTAGCTAGCCCTACGGGGACAGGAGAGGGCTCTCTCTGGGTCTATCTCGGCAAAAGGTCTTCAAATGGCTGAGATGACCAATAAAGAACACTGATTTTAGGCTAGTAAACTAATAGGGAAAGTTTGATTTCAAATTTTTAGGGTTTTGTTGGAAAACTGAGCACGGCAATTTTGGGTGCAGGGATGAGACACAGTTTTTGCAGAGGTCTTTTTGGGGCAAGGTAGGAGATTGTCTTGATGCCTTTGAAGGAAGTGAATGGATAGATATGACTGGTGAGGAGCTAAGGAGAGCAAGAAACCATCAGGAGTTCTCCTTAAACAGATGAAAACATAGATATTAAGCAAACTTAAAGGCAGAGCATAGAAACCATGAATTCTACCTTAACACTTCATTTACTTAATTTGCAGAAGAGAATATTAAGAAAATGATACACATAAAAAACTTACAAGTACATGAGAGAAACACACCATCAACACAAATCACCACAGGAATCCCAAATAGTGCTGCAAAACCCTGGTCTTTCCTTTGCCAAAATTGCAGAGATACAAAGTGTAAAACAGTCTAAGCTTATTCCTCAAGAGTCCAACCATGAAAATGAATAAGAAAATACATAATATATGCAAGCTAACACATTCCATTGCCTCTAGGGGTCGAGCTCATCATCCTAGGAGCTGTTTCAACCAATTCTAAACTGAGCACTACAATCTAGGCAATCAAAACAACTTGCCTCTATAAGCTAGGAAACCAATTCATTCATTAATTTTTTGCCATTTTATGAATGAATCTTCTAGAATAGGTAAAAAAGTGTCATGTCAACGTAAAATTACATCAATTACATCAAGGAGGATGAAAAATCCCGCCAAAAAGTCAAAACTGGTCAAATGCTGCGTTTTCCTGAGTTGAAGGTGCAAAACTGGCAAATTTTCCCAACGCGTAGCGCGCCATTTCTCAACGCGTAGCGCGCCTTTCAGGCAACTTTTGAGGCACTTCCCGGCATCCCAATGAGGCACAAGTGGGCTTGTTGGAAAGGTCTAGATGTCTACTCTCTAGCCGAAGTGGAATTTCTCATTTTGGTGGCCATTTGACCCTCAAAAATTGCAATCTCCCAAGACTGCTTCCTGTGTGTCCAAAAAGTGGCAGAAGGTCATTTTTTGCTTGTTTTTTGACCTTTTGGGGGCTCAAATATTCATGAAATTTCTTGGCAGTGGCTGAGCAAGTGTAATTTTTCATGAAAAATCCAAAAATTCTGAGTTTTTGTGAAATTGACCTCCCCAACTTAAGGGTAGCGCGCGGCGCGCTACGCGTTGAGCCAAAACCCTGACACGTAGCGCGCTTGAGCCCTACGCGTAGCGCGACTTTCAGATGCTTTTTGGTGGCCTTCCCGGTGCCCAAATTGGGTACAGGATAGCTCGTTGGAAAGGTATTTGAGTCTATGTTCCAAAAAAACTGGAATTTTTCAATTTAGAATTCATTTGCCTTGTCAAAAATTAAATCGCCAAAGACTTGTCAAAATGTGCCAAATGAGGCTGCCTCAAGGCAAAGTGCTGTTGCAGTCAACTTTTGAATGCTTTTCTCAACTCCAAATTGAGCTCATGATAGCTCATTGGAAAGATATTTGTGTCTAGCTATCATTTGACTCATCAAGAAAGTCATTTGGCCAACCAAGCTAGGAGAAAACGTGATTTTCCCAAGGTCACTTAAGAGGTGCATTTGATTCTCCTAAGGCAACGGTATTTTTGACATTGCTATAAAACCATGACACTGGTGTAAAAATTGAAGGAGGTTTTTCTTCCTTGTCATGTTTTGGACAAAAAAATCTCTCAGTTTTCCAAAATTCATATTTTATTGCTCTGAAACATCTTTTGAGTGAAACTTATCCTGATGTGTGAAACAAGGAACTTTGTGGAAATGAAGCGTAATGAAGGGGATGAGGGGCTTGTAAATTCTTAAGGAAATTTTTTGGAGTGGGGAGGGATGTTAGGAAGCAAGGGAAAGTGGAATCTCAGAAATCCAGTGAGGGGAAGGGGTCAAAAAGGGCAAAACATAGGTCCAACCTAGAAAATTGCCAGGTTGTAGCAAGAAACTAGGGTTTGTGCGAAAATGAGGAATTTGGGGGATCTCAGTGATGGGAAGAATTTGATAAGGTACATGAAGGATAGGGGAAGGTGTATGAACATCTGGATACAAGTTTTGCTAATGATTTGACCATCCAAGAGAGATTGCCTTCAAAACCCTAGGAGAGGGAAATGAACTTACCTAGGCGCAACTGAAGCATGAACAAGATGTAAAATGACACATTAGACATTGACATGATAATGACAACCCTATGAATGATGATAGACTCAGCAGAATGATGACATGGATTGGCATTTGGGAAATTTTGAAAAGAGTGAAAGCAAACCCTAGACCTAATGCCTAGTGACCAAATTTTACTTGAAGACTCACTGAAATGACAAAATTTGACCTTGACACTCTGAGACCACTTTGTAAGAGCATATTTGATCACTGGAGGAAGGCTGGAAATACTGACACTAACAGAACCTTCAAGAAACTCTAGCTCTCAGATAATGGCAAGACTCGGATATGCTAGTTTTACCCCAGGAATGCCTCATTCTAGCCAACTGGAACCTAGATCTCACTTCTGTAGATGATATCAAGCCTAATACTTCAATTCACTCTGAGTCTGCACAATTCTGGTCTCCTCCTGCGATCCACCCTTACAAGCTAAACTTTGATGGAGCGGCTAAGGGCAATCCTGGGCCAGATGGATATGGTGGAATCTTTAGAGATGCGGAAGGCTCTGTTTTTCATATTTATCATGGATCGCTGGGTAGAGATACCAACAACGTTGCCGAGCATGAAATCTTATGGAAAGGTATGCACATAGTAGAAATAGAAAACTTGTTCCCTCTAGAGGTAGAAGGGGATTCATAAATTCTAATAGAGGTTGCTATCCGGATACAATCAGGGTCCTCAGCAGCTAAGATTTCTTCGAGCTGGAGGCTCCTAAGCAGACTGGAACAACTTGAAGAATGGCTCAAAACTCCATGAAGTATCTCCTTCAAGCACATTCGGTGAACAACTAATAAGGCAGCAGATAGACTGGCTAATCAAGGGGCCGATCAGCAGCTCCCATTCTTCTCTGGTCCGTTGAATAGTTCCAATGATATACAACTCAAACGTGACTGCACTCTCCTGGTGCAACAAGATTTATCTCTCCCGGATCCAGGTGTTTGAATGTGGTACAGGTACGTGGGTAGTAGAATGGGGGGGTGCGTGGCTCATCTCCACCGCCTCTCAGCCTCTCACAGAACCGGTCTTTATTTCCCCTGAGCTCAAATTTAATGCTGCTTTAATGCAGCCTGTCCCTCCTCTCCGGCCTGTTTATTTCTTAATCATGGTGCCCTGAGCTCGTCTCATTTGCATTCCTCCTTTGCACTCAAGTCCCTCCTTTGCAGCTGCAGAGATTCGTTCTCAAACCATCCTGGGGATCCGTTGGGCTCTGGTTTGATGGGTGAATTTCTGGCTGGGGCTTCAGGTTTCTCACTGCCACACCTGCAAATTCGCTAGCTACTTGTCCTCTGCTCTCCCATCCGCCCATCTGGGTGCTGAAGCCAAGCTAGTTCTAATCCTTTTCTACCTCCTTAGTTTAGCAGGTCGCCCGGATCTTCCTGTTCTTCCGGTTATGCCGAAACTTAGCCAGAGGATGAGCTGCAGGAGAGGCAGCTCCCGGGGGGAAACGAGCCTCCAGGCGTCCTCCTCCATGACATATTCCTTGACTTTTTGTTCAAACTTCCACATGGACCGGTATCCGGCTACAAGGAGTGGTCGGGGAAGGGGTAAAGGATTGCACAATTTGGCAGCGAGCTCCTTCAATTCTGCTACTAATACCGCTCGACTACAGTTCCCCTGCACTCATGGCAATTTCTCCTTCATGGCCTCTATTACCATAGAGCTTAGCGAGATTAATGCTGGTTAGGAAGTTGTTTCCCTTGGGGTGACTAAGGAAATGCTAGCGGAAGACAGATATGGCACCATTCAGATGAACTACGAGCAGAGCAAGGCCTCAGGCTCAGGCAAAGGCATGGCATCCCAGATTATGAATGATCAGGTGGGCCCGAGTGTCCCTATCGGTGGCGGCTCTACAAGTAAAGAGGGCCACTCGTCTGAGGATGAAGATGAATACAAATATGGATTCCGCATCATTGAAGGGCAACCCTCCACTTCTCATGACGTTTAAACAGGTTTGCACTCTATGGTTTTTTGGAATTCACTATGCTCGAGGATATTCACTTATCACCTACTTGACCGTCATGATAAGCGCACCAACTCTAATCACCAGTTTCCCCTGCGAGAGGAGCACTCTGCTAGCCTATGGTTTTTGGTCTCAGTTGCAGTCTCATTTGCTTCTGAAGTTTGTACTCAGTTTTTGTTCTCAGTTGCCATGGTCTAATCATCCTGTTACGGATGTTGTATGCCTCTGTTTAAATTTTAGTTCCAAGCACAACAATGGGCCTTTTTGTTTTTTTGGTAATAGTCATGGTCAGGTTCCTTGCGGTCCTTCAGGGCAATAGTCAGTAGGGTATTTTTTGAGTTTTGATCAGCTATGCTTTGTAAACATGCCGCATCTTTGGGCTAGCCTTCTCGAGGCCATGGCCTTAGTGTAAAAATATTTTGTATCAATAATAGGAGTAGACAAATTCAGGAAAAAAATAAATAAATAAAAATTGATTAAAACAGCTGACATCCATTTAATCTTCTCACTTCGAAATATTAAAAACTATTTAATACCCTCATTCAAGCTCTTCTACTATCATCATTCAAGAATGTCCTGATGATGGATCCCAGTTGGGATTTCAAAACATTGACGAAAAAATGGTTTTTACTGTGGGTTCTCCGGTTACTAAATTAGAAAAGAATATGAGACTTTGGAGGAATACTTATAACGACTTCTCTATAACTTAAAAAAATATAAACAAAATTCTTTAAATCTTGATACCATTAGAACAATTTTTCTCAAAGATATACGAGATGAATATCTTGATATTCTTAATGTGATGGGAAAATGAGACATTTCATATTTTCCATTTGATGAAATTGCAGAATTATGTCAAAACTATTCCAGAGGGATAACTAAAAGTGGAAAAAGAGATGCAAATTCAATAGTTACTAAATTAGCAAGAGGAAGCATAACAAGAGTTGAATTAGAGAATTTGTTTGAGAATTTTTAAACCAATATCTTGAGAACATTAGGAACACAAGTTGATGTACATAAGGCTAAGAACAAACAAGATGAACAAGATCAGGTACTATTAATTTTTTGTCCTAAATGTAGAAATAAGCATCCACTAAGGGAATGTCCTTTAGATGGTATTCAGATTTGTGGACTTTGTAATAAAATTCATTCAACTAATAATTGTCCAAAAATAAGGGAATTACAAGCAAATTCAATAGAATAAGGTCAAGGGATTGACCCTCTCTACTATTTTGCACCAAGAATACCTTGGAAACCACGGTTTATAGGTATGCCTCAAAATTTACCTCAACAATTTACTCAATAAATTCCTCAAAATTATCAATATCCTTCTCAAACTTCATGGAATTCTCCTACGCCATGGCAGGCTTGGCCTCAAAAAAACAAAAACCAACCTTCACAAAGTTGGTGAGGATATGCTTATGGAGCCCAACCTCCCCCAACATTTTTACCCTCAACAATCATGTCAACAACAATATCAATCTTATCCTCAACAATCATATCAACAACCATATCGTCAACAACCATTTCCATATCAACAATTCCAACGACCCCCTCAGTGAAATCCATTTCCACAACAATAATTACCTACATTAACTCAACCTCAATAGCTTCAACTACCATCTAAAAAAACACCACCCAAACCAACTCAATTACCAGCCCAACCAGTAGCAAATCCAAGTAACAAAGTGGAAAGACCAATTTACAATACTAAAGAAGGAACTTCATATTCAATTCTTCCTATTCAAAACATCCACTTAAGGTCTGGAAAAATATTACAAAAAAACTCTCCTATGATTATAGAAGAACAAATTGAGGAGGAGAGAAATCCTGAAAAACTTAATGCAGAACATCAAATTCAGAAGAATACAATAATAACAACTCAAACACCTCCTTTTCCGGAAAGGTTAGTAGAGAAAAAATATTTAGTCTCTCTTCCTGAATTTGATATTTTAGATGAATTGAAAAATTCTTATGTTAAAATTCCTTTATTTCATGTTATTAAAGATATTCTTATTTATACAAAGGCAATTAAGGAATTGTACACAAAAAAAACTGGAAAAAGGAAGCAAGATCCACCTATGATTCATGTCATTGGGAAATTAGCTAGTCTTATGTCAACAAATACCACAATTGAAAAAAATGTTGATCTCAGAATACCTATGGTAACAATTTCAATCAACAATTTTTTAGTTTTTAAAACTCTAATTAACTTAGGAGTTGCTATCAATGTCATGACAACAGAAACCATGAAATGTTTGAACTTGCCAAATATCCAACCGACCACTACAATTTTGGAACTAGCTAATAGATCCAAAGTAGTGCCAGAAGGAGTACTTGAAGATATCATTGTTTCTTTGGATTCTTTGGAATATCTTGTAGACTTCCTAGTTCTACAACCAAAGTCAAACTTAGGAGGCCATCCCCTAATTCCTGGTAGGCATGGCTAGCCACAATTGATGCCTTTATTGGATGTAGATCATGAAGTATGATCATATCATGTGGAAATGAAATAAATCACATAACACTCTATCCTCTTGCTCAATCTCCCTCTTTATTATCTTAACCTGGTGAACAAAAGGAAGAAATTCAGCCTATTCTAAGAATTAATCGATATTTCGATTTTAAAGAAGAAGATAATCAAGACTTAATAGATCTTTTCATTTCAAAATCTGATATTTCAGAGAAGCTAAGAACCATCCAAGATGAAGATGCAAATCAACTTTTAGATCAGGGTTTTCAGGAAACTTGCATTATTAATTCATTACAAACATCATTTGAAGCAATATTTCCTGTCAACTCAATTACAAATTCTCAAAGTAAAGTGATTCAAATCAACCCCAAAAAGAATTGTCACATTGGTAACAATTTACAATCATCACAGGAAGAACAAGTAATTGCACTATTAAAGAAATACTCAAAATATTTTGCTTGGGATTATACAAATATACAGGGAATTCATCCAAAAACACATATCCACCATATTTACACAAATGAAACTATCAAACCTATAAGACAACCATAATGAAGAATGAATCCAATGATGAAGGAGATAGTAAAAGAAGAATTGTAGAAACTATTACAGGTAGGATTTATTGACCCCATCTCTGATAGTCATTGGGTTTCTCCCTTAGTTGTGGTTCTTAAGAAAAATGGAAAATTGAGAATCTATGTAGACTATAGGGAATTAAATAAAGCAACACTAAAGGATCATTTTCCACTACCATTCATCAATCAAGTCCTAGATTCATTAGCAGGGAAAAAGTTCTTTTCTTTTCTTGATGGATTTAGTAGTTATAATCAAATCAAGATAGCATTAGAGGATCATGACAAAACTACATTTACTTGTCCATGGGGTACATATGCTTACGATGTGTTACATTTTGGATTATTTAATTCACTTTCTACTTTCCAAAGAGAAGTCCTAGATATCTTTGGTGATCTTATACATGAATGTGTAGAGGCTTACATGGATGATTTTACTATTTATGGAAATACATTTGATGATTGTTTAAACAACTTGGAAATAATTTTACAAAGATGCATTGAGACAAATCTATCTCTCAGCAATGAGAAATGTTTTATGATGCTAACTGAAGGGATAGTTGGTTGAGGGGAAAGTACCCCTAGGGTCCTTTGGGCTAAGACTCTACCAGACTGAAAATTGCTTATTCAAAGAAACACACACACAGCCATTATCTTTACTATAAGCAAATTCTAATGTTTAGGGTACGTACCTAAGGTCCTACGTTTGAGAAGGCATTTAGGGTACAAACCCTTCTTGGAGTTCCCTTCTTCTCCTTTGACCTGTAAAATGAACAAATCAAAGAACACAACAGTACATGGACAAATACTTATATGAAAACCATCTTCATGCTATAAAGTTAGTTATAAAAATCTTTAAGTAACTACTTGCATAAGAATTCAAGACAAGAATCTCATAAGCATAAAGAAAGATTGTTTCGGGAACCAAGACGTGTTTCTTTATATAAAGGAAAGTAAAGTACATATAATGGAAAGATTTCACCTGAAACACCTTCAGCAGGCTCCAAGCAAAGCTTCCTCCCGGATTCGTTCCAGCCTCAAGCCTCCAACAAGAGCTCCTTCCAAGTCTTACTCAATGGTGATATAAAGGATGAATGATCACCAATACACATGGAAATAAGGGTTTCTTATGTAAAATGGGGGAAGTGCAGAAGGCACCAAGGACTTCAGACCTGGTCTAAGGGGAAAATCTCAGCATAATAATCTTGCTCTTCTTTTCTCTCTCCTTAGGCCTCCCCTTTGATGTCTTTTTATACCATCTCCAAAGTAGTTTTTTAGTTAGGAGTTGGTTGGGAACAGTTGGGCCACGGGCACTAACAGGTGATCAGCAGGTAAAACCCACGATCTCCGCTCGAAAATAAGGAATTATTTATTTTTTTAAGTGTTTTAATACATACACGCGGGTTGGGTATACACAGACCCGCGTGTACACGCGTTTAACTCAGGGAAATGTCGCGTATAAGGGATAAAACACTGTTTTTTAAATTTTAGGACCAGGTCTGGAAGGAGGGGTTGCCCTAGGCCATGAGTGCAGCATCAAAAACCATAAGAGTGAGATTTGGAGCTATAACAGATGCCCCCTAATGTATGAGGTCAGAAGGGGAACATGATGGCCGAAATATATTATGTAAGAACATGAAAAGGAAGTCTTATCGAGAAACCGAGGAGGACTTCACCAGAATTCAGCCTGCCAAGCCACCAAAAGGAGATCAGAAAGAAACACTGTCTGAGGCGGGCATACCCATACTCAGAAAAAGTAAAGCATGTCCGCATATCAAGTACAAGCAGATCCACTAAGTATACAAGTATAAATGACTGGAAGATACATGATGGATCATCTGATCATAAGGAGCAAGTACATGTCTGAATATCACATATAAGACTGTCAATGATGCTGAAAGATGCAACGGATCACTGATATCAAAGACTGATCCCAAAAGGTACCAACTGAACATGATGGAATAGGATGGTACTACACTGCAAACTCAGGTGCCAGCATATAGAATGTCGCCATGACTGATTGCAACATATAAGGTGGAGTGGTATCAACTAGCAGCAACTGGAGCAACTGTCAAGTGAACCAATGAATGCTGATACAACCTGAGGTCTTCACCGACCGCCGTGGTACATTTCTACACCATGGGAATAAATGATCTGAAGTCGACCATGTGAGAAATCGTTTGATTACCGGTCATTGATGTATACTGTTAACAAACGCGAGACTACTCACCGATAATGATAATGAGCGTCAAGGTACCCAGTACAATCTAACAAGTGTGAATAGATGAGCTGAAGTCGAACACCTGTAAGAATCTATCGATCAGGAGACAATGATGGTTTCCCACTGTCGATAGCGAAGGATCTGCCACTAATGACTGCAAACCCCAAGGTACTGCCAAATGGACTCTAGATCTTTGCCCCAGAGCAATGAGTCGGAGTCGATAGGGAAAGATCCGCTAGAAGGAAGGCATTAAGGCATCCTCCATCAATCTAGCGCGAGTGTAACTCGTAGGCCAATAATGTGGAAGGAATCAGACGAAAAAGATGTAGTAACCCAACCGAAGCACGTTTCCGGCGTACACAAGATGTGGCTAGCGCACGGCAGAAACCCTCTGAACCAACCAATAATGAAAGCTGACACAAAGGCGAGGTATCCACCAATAGGGTCAAATGGAAACCAAGGTACTGCACGAATCCCAATGTGTGATAATGTATGCTGATGTCGAACACAAGGGAAACCACTCAGTCAAAGACCCATGATACTGATCGATGCTGAGCACAAGGTGACCTATCAATAATGAAAATAGGGCCAGGGTGCGGCTCTAGGCCTGTCCTCAAAGCAAGGTGTCGTCGTCGATAAGGACAAGACCCGCCAGCAAGAAGTCAATGGGGACCTTCTCAAACCGGCACGAGTAAAGGACCAATATAACTGATGTGATGATAGACATGATACTGACAACCAGGGATGGCCGACTGAAAATGAGTCAAGAGACACCGCAGAGAGGCCGACTCAGGCTAACTTCCCTTGAACAAAAGCACAACTCAATGTGACTATGTGGCAGCATATGATGACTCTGTATAAGTTCGCCATGCAGGAGGCACGAACGAACCCTCCATGTGATTGGAAGAGATAACCAATCGGGGGAGAACTGACTCAATAACAAGGTTATGGCATACCTAAGTCAAACTAAATCCCACCCATGCGGAGGAGACTTTGTTTTGAGTGCTTTGTTCAAGGGCGACACGACTGACTCTAGCTGCCAACATAAAATGGAAATAATGTCCCTGTTCCCACTCTTTTCTTGGAATATTTATTTTTTTTGTCTTTTTCTGATAAGCCGGAAAAAGAATAAAAGAATGCTATGGTACAGTGGAAAGAACGAGTGTCGGTGAAACAGATGATCTAGTTCCTGGGAAAGGAACGTTCCTATGCTCAATGCAGGGAGGTGAAAACTGGTCAGTGACACTCAGAGGTAGGTTCCTTCCACGGATCAGGGTATGTCAAGCTGCAGAAGTCAAAGGTATGCAAGGTTGATTTTGCAGATGTCATGGTCAAAAGTTGGCTTAAACACGAGTCCAAGTGAAGCCGGCTCTAGGCCAAAAGGTGCAAATGGTCAACATGCAATGCAGAAGTACAACTCAACACACATAGGAGCCTCTAGGGTATAAGGCCAGAACGAAGCGAAGAAGTAAAGAGGAATGAATCTTCAACGCATAAGTCATGGCGGGACTACAGAGGACTCCCGAGCCTACTCAAAACGAAGCAACATGGGCAACAAATGTCAGTGAGGTGCTAACTACGATGCCCATGTAAAGGGATGGCTCTACCATCGTGCCATGATTTAAAGAATCGGCGAGTGAAAATGGCTTACTAACCATAACACGATGGGGTGGACCCTACGGCAGATGTATCGGTCATATGGAGGCTAGTATGCATAATGCAACAGAAAAATGGTGTCCCTAACCTATATGCCAGTGAAAACACGATACCTGCCATGACGGGTTAGCGGTCATGGAACCGTCTCGAACTGTCGAAAAATGTCCAAAATGTCCCGAAAACAAACCAAACTCGGCATTCCAAGCTCCCAAGTTAAAAGTCACATGAGGCTAAACAAAATAAAATTTTGAAAAAAATTTGGATTTTCAAAACTTATAAAAGGCATTTTTGACTCACCATTTTCACCATTTGACTTGGAGAGCAAAAATTGTGGAGCAAAAGGAGCAAACTTCCCTGTGATCAATTCAACCGTTCAAACTTGCCGAAAACTTCCAGGTAAGCCTCAAACTTGTCTTGCAATTAATTGTGATAGTTTTTAGGAATTTTAGTTGATGTTTTACCGTTGGATTTTTGCAAAAAATTCTTTCGCGGCGTACACGCGGGTTGGAAATATTGAACTCGCGTATACGACGGCCCTACACGCGACTGTGTATATAGAAACCCGCGTGTGCGCAGCGAACTAATTTTATACACAAAACTAACAGATGAAAATGATTTTTTCTTCCAGGATGACTATCACATGGCGTGAAAGAGAGCACTCAGCTGTGGATAATGAAGTTATGAACAATGATGAAGCATTGGATGCCCTACGGGGATGTGGGTTGCTTAAATTTTTCAAATTGCCAAATATGAAAGCAAACACGCCTCTGCTCGAGAGGCTCATTGATTATTGGGATGTCGATGAGGAAGCATTTGTGATTGATCAGATGCCACTCAGGATAGAAGTGGAAGACATATATTTTATCACGGGCCTTTCCCGAAGGGGAGAGGTAGTACATTCCCAGGGTAGGACACAGAATAGTCTCAGTGTAGATGACTATGTACAGATTTACTGCCCGGGTCATCGGAAGGTCGGGAGCCAGATCTCTATCCCACATGTGGCGAGTTTGTCACTCAGGATAATCTTGTTCACCATAGCTCGAGTGAACGGATCATCCTCACTACATCAGGCGTCACGGGTAACCATGAGCGTGGCAGTGGACTGTCTCACTACTGTGTTTGACTGGTGTACTCCTCTTCTTGCCAACATGAAGGAACAACTCACTTCTATCAGGAGGGGACAGACCAAGAACTTTGGGTTCGGAACCATCTTGTGCACTTTCTTCTTCGAGAAGGTTCCCGCACTCCGCCCCAGGGTAGCTGTTGCCATCAGTAGTCCACGTGATCCACGCATGGGCCGGTGGGCTGACTTGATGAAACGTCTGGGGGGTGGGGAAGTCCCAAGGAATGCATTTGCCGATGACTTCTTTGCCTGGTGGGAGCAGCAGATCATCGCCGTGGATGATTACCCCTATGCTGGGCTGGATTTCCGAGGAGATCCTGATCTAATGTTACCACCGGATGCAGCATGGGGCGAGATTGGTAAGAATTTTTTTTCATTATTTTATGATTTTTTTTGGATTTTTCAAATATAATGATGAATTTTGAAAAATATTTTTTGATGAGATTCAAATGACTAATATGATGATCATGTTCCAGACATTGGGCCAGTACGACCAGATGGATTCCCGCGGCATGGACGGCGTGGCCGAGGAGCCGAAGAGGCGGCTGCAAATACAGAACGGACCCTGAACAACGTCCAACGACACTTGGCGAGACTGAGCTGCCGAGTACCGATGGCCGAGATAGAGGACCTTCCTCAGGATATGCAGCGTCATGTTGTTGGCATGCCACGTGACTGGGTTCGCGTCTTTCGGCGCGTGGCCAACGCTATAGTGACATACTTAGATTCTCATCCTGAGCCGAGGCGTTAGATATGCCTGACATGATTATGGGCATTTGAGTCCCAATTTTGTATATTTTTGGACACACATATGTACACTCAAGGCGTTTTATGATATATATATATATATATATACAGTTTGACTTTTTGATGTATGATTTTATGATGATGAATGATTGATATGCCAGTCTAATGCTTGATTAGCGATAGAATCAGCTAACCAATTTTGAGATCTTGGAATGTGAAAATAATTAATGTAAATAAATGATCTTTGCAACAACCTCACCCTTAAATATTGGTGATATAATAAAGGATCCCTAACCCGATAAATGTTATTTAATTGAGACACTATCAATTGAGAATCAAGATATACTACCAACGAGTCAATTCCATAAGAGATTGCCTCGGATAATAAATTGATAACAGCTGTATACTCGGCCATATTGTTTGAAGCAGGACCGATACACACGCCTCTCGATACCATCAATTGACCAGTTGGATAATAAAGTACCCAAGCTGCGGAAGCAAGATTCCGAGTGTGTCGACTAGCACCATCGGCGAACCCAAAATAGACCAAATCATCCATCAGCACCTGCCACAGCAGACCAAAAAGCACTGATATCAGAAAATGCTCGACGATATATGTATAAAATATATACATAAAGTACAAAGAAGTCATTGCCCAGCCTGAACTAAGCAAAGTACTTCTTTAGGTAGAGCCCGTTAGGGGGCTCTGCCAACTTACTCCTAGGGATGTTTATAGGTACGACGATCGAACCAATCAATATACTCTCTTCGGCAAATAAATGTGTTGGAGCCAAAGGAACCGTACAAACATCACTAGTCGAATTGGAGGACCGAGATTCTACTTCATGCACAGGGGAGTGAAAGTGTAACCGACGATGTAAATCTTCCAAAGGTCGATCTACGGCCGTCATTGCTTCGAATACCGCTTCATCCGATGGAAAAACAATATCCGAGCAATCCAATGCAGAGGAGGAATCAAGGGTCCGAAAATGAGCCACATCATTATCTATTTCTTTCCCAGAGGAAATAGTAGAATGGTTATCTACAGAGTTATCGATAGATTCACATCTAGGTTTTACTGTAGATATAAGAGATTCTATTCCACCCACCTTGTCGTCACCTGATGTGGTCGCAGATGAAGCTAAGGTTCCAGGATTCGAAGAATAAGGAGTTTGGACAAACTCTCTCCGTGAAGGATCCCTGGAGGATGAAATTGTATCTATAGCAGCTGTAGGAGGGGGAAGATTAAACGTACCCATCAATGAAGAGTACATCCCGACTCCTAAACTTTCGTGTGGCGGACGGGGGTTACCCACTAGAGGAATAGTAGAGTCAGAGTTTGCTTGAGGATCAACTGGACAATAGTCCAATTGGTCAACCTTAGCGATTTTCCCCTCATGAGGAAAGCAAATGACACGAAACAGAGTCGAAACCACGGCATCCATCTCGTATACCCAGTTCCTTCCTAAGAGGAGATTATAGTCTAGGTTAGCATCTATGACCTCTACTTCAATATTAACGACCTTTCCTCCAACACATATAGGAAAGGCTGGGATAATCCCGTATGGCCTATGAGAGTGACCATCAAATGCTGTCAATAGGGTAGGTGAAGGAACAACCGACGGTGATCCAATGGCCTTCCAGCATGACATAGACATGACACACATGGAAGCTCCCTCATCTACAACTGTCCGAAAATATTCGTTTTCTGGTAGGTAGAATTTATCTGGAAAGCCATGTGATGAGGAAGTCTCTTTTTAACATTATTCATATCAAAAGTGAGAGCTAAGGAATTACTTGGATCTACTGCCCCCATTGCCGATAGCAAGGCGCTTCGTTGAGCAGGACATGACTGGAGAACCTCTAACGCGGACATAGCACATGGACTCTGAGCCAGATCCTCAACAATGGAGTAATTTTGGGCTGCCCTAATATTAGGGTTGATAGTCGCGCGTTTTGCGGAACTTTTCGGCACCCGAGGTATAGTCTCAACAAAAGGTCGCTCAATATGAAGTGGGTTGTTAGTTTCGGGAACTGATTTACCCTTTGAAGTTTCACCTTCACCATAATCGCGTGACTGTGTGGCCACATTAGCGTGAGCACCCATCATGAAAACATTCGATGACTTGTCCCCTTCCTGGTTTCCCCCTGCGGAGGTACCAGGGTTTGAACTCGCGCCAGCAAGAAGTTGCTTCCCTTGGGGGAAAGGGTTAGTTAACACAGCTTGGGAACTAGAAGTCCCTTGCTGTCCTAACAAGCGCTGAGCGTCTTCAATCCTAGGGCAGAGATGAGTTAGATGGTCTCCACTGCATAATTTTCAAGGAAACTTAACTTTCTTTCTCGACTCATTTCCACCACCACCAGCGTTGTTGCTGGATTTATTTGCATCAGGCTTCCCATCCTGGTTCTTTTTCTTACCTCGTCCTTTCTTTTTCCCATTGGAATTTTGATTTCCTTTGGGGTTATCGGATTGGACGGCATTAATTGAAGAAGTTTGGGAAGTGGGAGGATTAGACAATGTGACTTGGTTGTTAGAAGTAGTTTGCAAAGACAACTGCTGCAATTGATTCAACAAGTTCACTGTAGTTGTGCTACTGACCCAACGATACCATCCGTGTGCGGACCTGGCTTCGGCTTAGCTAAATCAACCTTAGATCTAGGAGCATCTGGCAAGTACTTTTGTAGGATCCCAGACTGAGAGTAGATCAATTCTAATTGCTGGGCCCTAAAAATGGCTTGCTCCTCAGAATAGACCCCAGACATGGAGACATCCTTGGAGATCTCGGGTTGTAAAGACTTCAAAAACCACTCGAGACGGTACTCCGGAGGAATTTCGGTTTTAATGAGCCTCTTTCTCCATCTCCATTCCTGAATGTGATCGGAAATGTGAGTAGCCTTATCCTGACGAAAGGTGTCCAGAAGTTCAGTTCCAGCGTCATAACGGACAGACAACTGAAAGTGATTTAAGAAAATATTGGCTAAGTCGGCGAACGATGTAAAGCTGCCCCCTGGCAACTCTATATACCACTTGGCCGCATTACCATTCAAGGTGCGCTGAAAGAGTCTCAACCTAATCGAATCCTCGATGAGGGAGTTGGATGAGCACCATAGATGGAATGTGGTTACGTGGTCGCCCGGGTCCTCACCACTCTTCCCTTCGAATTTTGGAATGTCCGAAGGGAGTTTGGTTGGGATCGGAGGCCAGGCCGGATTATACCTGATTGGGTCATTTGTTAACTTTGTGAGATCTGGCAAGTTTAACGTTGCCAGAAACGGAAGCCTAGGAGGACCTAGGGGATTCCAACCAGACTGGGCAGAACTCCCAAAGCTCTCAAAAGATTGTCCTGGAATTTGGGAGGCACCAGGCTGCCCGAAGTGACTAGTAGAACCGGCTGAACCAAAAGGAAAGCCTTGTGGTCTAGAAAAATTCGGAGTTTGACCAACTCCTGCCGTATAACCTCCATAACCCGCAAAGTTTCCTCCTAAAGAATGGTAAGTAGTTGATAACCCCTGATATGGATTCCAAGCCGAAGCAAGGGGAGGAATACTTTGAAACGAACTAACTGTGGTGTACGACCTATTCCCTTTTTGGCCGATAAACAGATTCCCAGTTCCCGCTCTACTAACCCCAGGGTTATTCCAACCTTGGAAAGGATTGCTGCTTTGTCCTATAGAAGAAAAAGGCATGGATCCTACCGTCGGGTTGGAATGTGGTATATGACCACTTCCGAAAGGAAAACCTTGGAATGAAGCCGATCCGCCCATCATGGACGTAGCGGCACTAAATGGAACCGATGGAATACCCTGTGATTGGGTGCCAAAAGAGAAGAGTCTAGTACCAAAAGCATTGGTTTGGGCATTTCCACTCGTGGACGGAATGGAGTTAGACCCAAGTAGAGATGTGCTCGCAAAAGATCCAAACAAGGAAGTGGAGGGGATGGAAATGGTTCCTCCCCCTTGCACCGATGTAGGGGTTTGCATAGTCGTAGCACTCGTAGAAGCCATGCTTCGAGTAGTGGTCATGAATGGTAAGCGCGTAGCGTAACCTGGACTTGATGGTCTATGTGATGGAGTCCCAATGTATTGCAATACGTCTGCATGACTAAATGGTAGGGGAGAATTCGAAGCCCCTAACGACTCTGAGAATTCTTCTACCTCTACGTTATTCTCCGCTTGAAAAAGAACTCGAGAAAGGATTGGATTATCCCTCTCTTGTTCGGAAGTACCAGGCCTTGCTTGGGAAATAATGCCTCCGCTAGGAGGATCAATCTCCGATGCATCAACTGGCGTAGGACAAAGCCCACCGGTGGTATTCCCTCTGCACCTTCTCGGAGAAGGCTCTAAACTTGGGGGCAAAAGACCACGAAGTCTTCGAGACCGTCTGGGAGATCGGTCAGCCAGTTTGAATTTTTGGTTATGATCTAACTAAAGACTCAAAAAATTGAAAGCTAGGCCAACTAGGAGCACAGAGCACACACTATAAAGTCCCTAAAGACACAGCCAGTCAAACAACTTCCAAGTATTTCCGCTCCGGGTGATTAGGACCGGACACCAAAATACGAGAAAGTGAATCAAGGGGCCTTCCGAAGATAGTCTGGGATGATGAGGGCCCAGTCCTATCAGCGAAGGTATCAGAGGAAGTTACGATGACCTCCTAACAACAGCCTGCGCCGGTGCAAGCCCCCAAGCTTCGCAAGGGTGCCCTCCAGTAGTACTGTCGAGAGTGATACAACGTCAACCTCAGGTGCCACGGGATTCCCCTCCGTAGCCACCTGTGTAGATCCCTAGGAGAGGCAACTATGGGTACCAACGCGTCGCAGAAGCCAGGCGGAACAGTCGTGAGGTAAGTTCGGACAAGTAGGAGAGGGGGTATCTCTCTTCCTTGTCTTCACAGACCCTCGTGCTTAACTCCCAGATCCGCAGCTTTCCTGGTCTTCCTAACGCTATTGGATTTTCTCTCGTTATTCAGACTCTTATGTTTGACGTTTTATGTGGCCTTGGAGAGTTAACTCTCCACTTGCCTAATCCAAGGCCCTAAAATCCTAAACTTGTTGATGTAACTGACTAAAACAAAAAGTTCTAGTGGATTTTAATTAGCGCTTGATTTTATTAGGCTGTTCTTTAAGTCACAAGGTAATGGAGGTGAAACTTGTGGTGTTTTTATGGACGCAAAATAAATTAATAAAACTTAGCTACATGCACATGCACTTTTTGTTTTCAATGAAGAGCAATTTCTATGAGGTTCAACGGTACTTCTAATATAAACAAATTTTCCTTTTCTTTTCAGACTCCACACTCACAAAAACTAACAAAACTATATATGCCTAAAAAGAGATGCAAATCTATCCTAATGCAAGAACTATATGTGGATGCAAGATTTAAAGACTACTCTAAAAACAAAGAAGGAAAGTTGCTGCCTTATCAAATTTGTCTTGCCACTAAAATGATTAGATAGAAGATGATGTGTTACCAATCATTTCGTCCAAACAATAAAAACAAGTTCTAAGATAAACACAAAGCACTTTCACTTCGCAAAAAAGGAAATCAAATGAAAAGCAAGTTTAAGAAAGCGAAACTCAAAACTTTCAAAAGATTTTCTTTCAATGAAGGCAAGAAGTCTTTTTCAAAGAATGCTCTCAAAAAATACTGACACCAATGATTGATGAATAGGCAACCAAACACTTTTGTGAATTGACACGTTTCAAATGATGAAAACCCAACAAAAATAAATGCGTTTGAAATCGCTCATGACAATCAAAAGCAACAATGAAAGTCCAAAAGATCAAAAGACAAGTTTCAAGAAAATGGTAACAAACAACTTTCCCGAAACGAAGGAGCAAATGGTCACAAAAATGGTTTCGTTAAGCACACAAAAGGTCACCAAAACAAAATGAACACAAATATTGAATCCAATCTTCCTACTCTGCCAAAACAGAGCAGTCAAGATTCTTAACCAGAAATCTTGTGTGTCAAAAAACAATGACGCTTGCAATCAACGAAAACAAGAATGATACTCCTTATAACTAGAAAGAGTTCAGAACAAGATGCCCCCTGTTAAACAGAGGACTGTTACTGGAAAATCACTGCTTCAAACTGACCCAAACCACCAGACAAACTTTCAGCAAAAAGAATTTTTATAAATCTTGAAAATTAGATAATATACGCGCCTGCAGTGATGTGCAGAGTGCGTGTACACGCGACTGTAACTGAGGAAACCTGCGTATACGTGGCTTCACTTAGTAAAACTTGTGTATATACGCTTCTGTAATCCAGAAAAATAGCGTATCTGAAGATTTTCAAGAAAAATAAAAAACACAGACTGAAAAACTGGAAAAGCTTAGAGTTCAAGAACAGATTAGACAGTCAGAACCAGCAAACAGAGGGGCTGAGCCTTGATTGGCTTGAAGACTACCCAAACTAGGAACAACAAGAGTGTTGTTCCCCAGCGGAGTCGCCAATTCTGGTTGAGGGGAAAGTACCCCTAGGGTCCTTTGGGTTAAGACTCTACCAGACTGAAAATTGCTTATTCAAAGAAACACACACACAACCATTATCTTTACTGTAAGCAAATTCTAATGTTTAGGGTACGTACCTAAGGTCCTACGTTTGAGAAGGCCTTTAGGGTCCAAACCCTTCTTGGAGTTCCCTTCTTCTCCTTTGACCTGTAAAATGAAAAAATCAAAGAACACAACAGTACATGGACAAATACTTATATGAAAACCATCTTCATGATATAAAGTTAGTTATAAAAATCTTTAAGTAATTACTTGCATAAGAATTCAAGACAAGAATCTCATAAGCATAAAGAAAGATTGTTTCAGGAACCAAGACGTGTTTCTTTATATAAAGGCAAGTAAAGTACATATAACGGAAAGATTTCACCTGAAACACCTTCAGCAGGCTCCAAGCAAAGCTTCCTCCCGGATTCGTTCCAGCCTCAAGCCTCCAACAAGAGCTCCTTCCAAGTCTTACTCAATGGTGATATAAAGGATGAATGATCACCAATACACATGGAAACAAGGGTTTCCTATGTAAAAAGGGGGAAGTGCAGAAGGCACCAAGGACTTCAGACCTGGTCTAAGGGGAAAATCTCAGCATAATAATCTTGCTCTTCTTTTCTCTCTCCTTAGGCCTTCCCTTTGATGTCTTTTTATACCATCTCCAAAGTAGTTTTTTAGTTAGGAGTTGGTTGGGAACAGTTGGGCCACGGGCAGTAATAGGTGATCAGTAGGTAAAACCCGCGATCTCCACCCGAAAATAAGGAATTATTTATTTTTTTAAGTGTTTTAATACATACACGCGGGTTGGGTATACACAGACCCACGTGTACACGCGTTTAACTCAGGGCAATGTCGCGTATAAGTGATAAAACACTGTTTTTTAAATTTTAGGACCAGGTCTGGAAGGAGGGGTTGCCCTAGGCCATGAGTGCAGCATCACAAACCATAAGAGTGAGATTTGGAGCTATAACAATAGTGTTTAGACACCATATTCCATCATCTGGAATAAAAGTGGATCCAACAAAGATACAAATCATTGTAAACCTATTACCACGAACAACTCAAAAAAAAGTAAGAAGTTTTTTGGGTTATGCAGGCTATTATTAGAGATTCATTGAAAATTTTAGTAAAATAGATTTTCCATTATTTAAACTGCTTACAAAATATATAGAGTTTCAATGGAATACTGATTGTCAACATGCATTCGATAAACTCAAACAAAATTTTTCCATAATACTATTCTCAGAGAACCAAATTGGTGATTACCATTTCATATATCCACTGATGCATCAAATACAACAATAGGAGCATCTCTAGGACAAAAAAAAATCAATTTAACTATGTTATCTATTTCATCAACAAAAATATAATTCCAGTTGAGTTAAATTATACAGTAACTGAAAATGAAATGCTAGTTTTTGAGCATGCAATAAATAAATTTAGATATTACATAACAAGATATCGAGTGTTCCTTCATATTGATAATTCATCCATAAAATATCTAATGAATAAACCAATCACAAATGGCAGAATCATTAGATGGTTGTTATTAATGCAAGAATTTAACATTATTGTTTTAGATCTATTAGGTTCCTATACCAATAGGACTCATAATTTTGATTGACTAAGGTTAAGCCTTGTAATATTGTACATACCTTTGCTTTTTTCAAATGTTTTTTTTTGTAAGCTACAGTAGTTCCTTCTTTTTCTATTTATAAACCAAGTTGTTCCATGTACAAAAATTTGGTGGCCTCAACTTGCCCAGATGGGAAACCAAGTCTATTGGCCACCTGAATCTGTTATATGCCATCCAGAAACAAAATTTAATCAGTCTTTCAATCCAAGCTAAATAAACTTCACATATAGAAACACTATTCAGGTTCCAGACTAACATAAAACACAGGAAAAGAAAATGTTATCCGCTAAAAACCCAAAACTAGAAACTGAAAAAACTATTCCTTTCGATCATCTTTGTCAGATTCCATGATCCAGATTTAAGCAGGAACGCAACAAATTACAGAGATAACCATATACACAAAGATGCAGCGGAAATAATACTTCATTTCATTAATGGAAAATACTGACATATGCTTACAAACAGAAATGGCAATAAACTAGCTAGGGCGATGGTAGCTTATCTCTGAGAAGAGATGTGATGGTGTTACACTAAAAAATGTCACCTTGACTACTTACAGTTAGTATGGCTCAAATCAACAGTCATGCTACCCTCTTAGGCAAGTCTCATGCCTCTGTTATCCATCTCAAACTCAAAGAAGAGAGAAAGTCTTGTAAAAACTATGTTTATCTCTGGGGTCGCAGGTTCTCTCTAGCCTTACCTGCGGGGACGCTGACCATGTTCACAAAAACTGCGTCTTTGGACGCTCTGTATGTCAAGGGACAGGTGCGTCCTTCTGTAAAAGGCAAAATGCGCAAGTTTCATCTTAAAAAAGTTACTTGTGGTTACTTCTAGAACCTTCTAGAGGTCGGTTTGATGAAATGGATGCGCCTCCAGCTGGTTCATGTACCCCTATTAAGGAGGAGCTTATCCCATCAATAAGGGAGCTATCCCACCCAAAGAGGGGGATTATCCCATTGATAGTGGACCTGAATAACCTCTTTACAGCACTATAAATAAAGACCTTGGGCCAGAAGGAGGGGAGGTTGGAGCTATACATTTTCTTTGGGTAAATGCTGCAGGATTTAGGTCTTCCATTAGAGCCTTTGTGAGGAGAGATTGTCTTTACTTGATTCTACTTGGAAGAGGGTGAGCTTTGTCAAAGTAGAGGAAAACCCTTGATGGACCCTGGGAGGAACTTTCACAACACCAAGGCCAGGTTGTAAGAGTTTCTTTGTTTCGTTATTAATACAAACTGGTTTATTTTTCTCAATAGCTTGTGTTAATGAGTTATTTCATGTGTTCCTTGGTCTGCATGTTGAATATATGTTTTATTATATGAAATGCAAGTGCTTGGTAATTGTTTGATTGTTTGTGGTTGCAGGAATTGACTTGAAGGAGGAGCTCATCCGGATCGTCAAGAACGGACTTCAACAACAGCGTTTTGGAATAAGGTAAGCCTAAACACTTGTAGTTTTCATATTGTAAAAGGTGTATTTAGAGAAAGATCACTCCATTTTGTCTTGTTTGTCATTAGAACGTCTTAGACTTCTAGGAAGGTCAGTCGTGTCCGCACCCTTGACCAATTCCGTGTGACAAATTGGCGACTCCGCTGGGGAAAGATTCCATTGATGAGAAAAGTCTTTTCCTTTATGTGAACTTTGCTTTGAGAAAATTGGTTTATTTTTCTGGTTTTGGCTCTGTGATTCTGTCTCTGGGTGGGTTAGCTTAGGATTAGTTTTATTTGGGTTTTTCTTGAGTTTTTCAGACGGACGCACCCTCTGAGTGCTGCACAGTGCGTCCCTGGACGCACTTTTGCTGTGTGCACAGAGCGGGCCCGCACCTGTGCTAACGGGTTACCTGCGTCTTCCTGTAAAAATTTATGAAAATTCCATTTTTGCTTTAATTGCTCTTAGATTTTGTTTTTCTTAGTTTTTTCTGCCCAGATTCATTAGTCCCTTGTCCAGAATCTTCACCTAAGCTTGTTCCTGCTCTTAGCTTTCATCAATTGGGTGTTTTGATTCTCTTTCTTGAGAAATTCTTGATTTGATTTCCTTTGATCATTACTTGGAGGTTTGTCTCAGTCTTTTCACAATTTTGCATCTTTTTGCTTTTGTTTTTGCAAAAAAATTTCCCCCTCATTCGCCGGGGGGGGCTAAAATGTGTATGAGTGTTAATCGCCTTTGAGTGTTTTTATGTTTTGATCTTTGGAACTCTCACCCAATTTTCTCAATTTGCACTTGATTGGTTCTTAGATCACATTAGAATCGTCTTGTGTTTGAGAATTCTTTTGCATAGATCACATTTGCACAATTAGAATTCTCATTTTCAGAATATTATTGAAAAATGTGCATAGATTACATTTGCATACTTTTCGAGTGAATTGTGCTTAGATTACAATTGCATAGTTTACATTCTGAAAAATCTATTGTAGATTTAGATCAGCTTTCTTTGATTTGAATTTACACAAAAAATAAAAATAAAAATGGTTTGGAATTGATTTGCATTAGTTTTTCTTGATAAAATTAGTGCATCAATTTTTTGCATTGTCGGAAGTGAATGGAAACTCTCTCCTTACTCTAGTTAGGATTCATCGAATTGAAAGGATTGCATTATCATATTCGATTGCATTCAGTTGAGTCGGGTCATAACACCATTGGTTTCATCTCCATTTACCCATTTGAGTAATAACAGCCTTAATAACACAGCGCTTAATTAAAATTCATCTAGTAATTTTTACATTTCTAGGGCTCTGAAACACCAACATAGCTTAGGCTACGGTCTTGGGATAGGTGAGTACTTAACTCTCCAAGACTACAAAACCAAACAGATAGTTTATCTTGAGTAGAATAAATCCAATTGTTTCAGTTACACTCTGGGAAAGCTCCTCTTAAAGGAGAAGCACGAGCTCGTGTCCGAACCAGTGAGGGGATCATTCCTCCCTCGTTGGGAATGACGCCAGACAGTACGTATTACAAACGGTAAACCTCGGATTAACCATTGTCGAGGAGCCAGGGGTCACTTATCGGTAAACCTTGGATTGTTGTCAAGGAGCCGGTAAGGGGATTGAGCTAGTTACTCTGCCTTTGCGTGCTGTCGGAGTTTAGACTATTCCCCCAGGTGTAATTGTTATGATTGGTAACTTTAGTGACCATAATCTTTAGGGTTCTACCGAGGTGACGGTGGAGGGAAGGTCCCACTGTACCTGGAGCAGACGTCGGTTATACTCACTTGGATTTTCCGGGGGGTTCACTTCACTTCGAGACGGTTAAAGTGGAGGAACTTGGTCCGGTCTATTCATTAAGCAGGTTGCCGGGGTAACTGTTCCACCCACCACTTCTGTACTGAATTCGGCGATGTTGGGCTTCATCACCAACTAGTGTTTTCGGTCCGGAAGGCTACTATTTGTGTATGGTTTGACTCCTAGATTTGATAGCGCGTGTTAATTTGTTTGTTTTTACTTTTAGAGACCATAGGTGTGAATTGTGAATTTTAGTTGTTAAGTGTGAATTGTGAATTGTTAATTTTAGTTTTAAATTGTTAATAAAATTCACTGAAGTTGAATATAATGGCAAATGTTCCGGAATTTATCAACCTAGGAACCCCTCCTAATGAGAATCCTAGTACTTTTCCTTACTTTGGAAATGTTGGTCCTCCTTATATGGCTACTTTGTCATTACCTGGATTTACAATAGGTTTACCGATATGGTTATTTTCAACTTCGTTGGCCCAAAATACTCCAATTGTTCCACCTCAACCGGATGCTTCACCTTCACAGAGTTCACCATCTCAACATCACCAACCTTCTGTTGACCCTTTACCTTCTTCGCCTAATTTTTCTTCCTCCATTTCTTCCTCTTCGCCTGGTAAAAGCCTTGATGCTAGTAACCAGGAGGCTAAGAAGAAGAAGAAAGGGAAGAAGAAGAAGAAGAAGAAGAAGCAAGATAAGAAAGAAGTCAACCAACCAACCATGGCTGTAAGTGTTAGTTGTGTTGAGGAAAATTCTGACATGCATCGTAAACCCAAATACCCTTGCAGGCTTTGTAAGGGTGACCACTTCCTTGTCAATTGTCCTGGTATTCCAAAGGTCTTGGAAGTATGGTCAGAAAAATCTCATCAACTTTCCGTTGATCCATCAACCAGTGATAGTCAGGTTCCTGGGAAAAAGGGTAAAGTCAGGTTTCCTTGTAAGTTATGCAAAGGGAGTCATCAAACTCACATTTGCCCTCACATGGATGAAGCCTCAACATTGTTGGAAAAACTTACTGTTCCACAGCAAGAATTTCCAACTGGTTACCGTAAACTTTCTCCCAACCTACCGTCAACTGACAGAGTGATTGATTTAAATTCAAGTACAGTCGATCACACTCTCCCATTGGAGAGTGAAACTCATGTCACTCAGGTTGATGATCCGTTAGTCGATCAAGTGGTCGATTCAATTTCACATTCGGTCGATCACACTCTCCTTTTCGAGAGTAAATTTCATACCGCTGATGTTCTTCTTGTTACATCAGATTCTTCTATGCCGGGGGGCATTTCACCTGTTTCTACAGAACCCCCGCCAAGTACTGAGGTCTTTTCCTTTGATTGGAGTAGACTGACAGAACCTCATCTTCCTTCCTCCATCCCTTTCCAAATCATTGTCAAGGCTGGTGGTAGGGACATACATCGTACTCAGGTAGATGAAGGTGCTTCTGTTAGTATTTTATCCTCAACTGTTTGGAAAGCTTTGGGTTCCCCTCAGCTTGCGCCTATTACGCAGAATCTGAAAGCTTTTAACAGAACCATTAGTGAACCTTTAGGGATCCTTCCTAAGTTCTCTATTACCTTGGAAGGTAAAACTGTCTGTATTGATCTTATGGTAGTTCGAGGTCCCTTGGATTTCAATTTACTCCTTGGGCGAGACTATGTTTATGCAATGAAAGCTGTCGTATCGACACTCTTTTGCGTGATGTCTTTCCCTCACAATGGCAGTATTGTGACTGTAGACCAGCTTTCATTCCCTAGTCTTGTTTCAACTACCAATAATATGACACCCCTAAATGTTCCTGATTCTAAAGTGGTATCTACCCTGCCACGGGTTAATTATGTGGCAACTGGTACCATGTTTTCAGTTACCGATGTAAGTGAGCCTCTCACTGTTGATTTAGATCCGGTAATTGACATGGAAAACTCTATGGGATTACTTGAACACGATGTTCTTATCCCTTTTGAGTCCCTTGACATGTGTTCCTTCCCAAGAAGTATTCTTCCTTCGGATGAAGACCTTTTGGAAGCCATGATCAAGGTGTGTCCATTGACATGTCTTTCTTCCAGTTGGAAGCCATGATCAGTTGGTAACGAGGATAGTTTGTTCCTCTCTCAACCTCGTTAAAAAATGAAATTGGATGTTATGAGGAAAGTTCCTGTTACTGAGTCAACCTCATTAAAAAATGAATCAGGTAGATAGTAGGTTATATAGGAAAGTAGGATTTTGAGGACAGTTCCTGTTACTGAGTCAACCTCGTTAAAAAATGAATCAGGTATGAGGATAGTTCCTGTTACTGAGTCAACCTCGTTAACAAATGAATCAGGTATGAGGATAGTTCTTTTCTTGTGTCAACCTCCTTAAAAATGAAACAACTCCCTTTTCAAGTTAAATGTTGAAAGTAAACCTTCATTTCATCCAGCCGGTTGAATGCAATGAAGCCTGGGGGGCATGTACCTTGCTTTGCATCACTATGCTGGGGGCATGCGAACTTTTTGAGCATAGTTCCTTGTCTTGTGTCAAGCTCGTTAAAAAATGAAACAAGGGTAGGTTAAGTAGGTAGATTATAGATAGTAGTCATGGGCATAGTTCTTTGTCTTGTGTCAAGCTCATTAAAAAATGAATCAAGGATTTAAGAGCATAGTTCCTTGTCTTGTGTCAAGCTCGTTAAAAAATGAATCAAGGTTTTTTAGAGTAGAGTTCCTTGTTAGGTAGATTGTAGAGTAGTCATGAGCATAGTTCCTTATCTTGTGTCAAGCTCGTTTAAAAAATGAAACAAGGGTTTTGAGGATAGTTCTTTTCCTGTGTCAACCTCACTAAAAAATGAAACAACTCCCACAAGTCTTTCCAAGATCTTGAAAGTAAAGCTTCATTCCATCCACCTCATTGAATGAAATGAAGCTTGGGGGGCATGTACCTCATTTTGCGTCATTATGCTGGGGGCATGTGGACTTATAACAAGCATAGTTTTTCGTTTCAAGCTTGCGTAAACATGAAACCGAATCCGAGCATAGTTCTTTTCCTGTGTCAAGCTCGTTAAAAAATGAAACAAATCCTCCTCTACTTGAGTCGAGAGATTGACTAGACCTCATAGATGTTAAGTATTTAGGTTAGTTTTTTCAGTTTTTGCATAATTTTCTTACAGTTTTAGGTCGAGTCTTTTGAATGATCTCGTAACTCAACCTTCATTTCATCCAACTGGTTGAATGAAAGGAAGCTAGGGGGCATGCGCTCTAGTAATCATGCTTAGGGGGCATCAAGCACAGTTTTATCTCTGTTTCAAGCTTGTATAAAAATGAAACTGCTATGAAGCACAGTTTTTCTCCGTTTCAAGCTCTTGTAAAAATGAAACCTATCTCGAGTCAATTTCAGTTATTTTCAAGACTCGTTAAACTCATGAAAATCCCGAGATTATTTTGTTATTTTTCATTCTCGTAAAATAAATGAAAATTCCGAGTTCTTTCCGTCTTTTCCTGCTCGTAAATTAAATTGAAAGTCGGTCATATGAGTACATTTTTATCATTTTTTCGAACTCGTTAAAACTTACGAAAAAGTGAAAACCATGAGTACATTTTTATCCCTTTTTCGAACTCGTTAAAACTTACGAAAAAGTGAAACCTTGGAGTTCTCTTTTAAGCCTTTTTCAGACTCTTAAAACATGAAAAGATTGCCGAGCGTTTCTTTTACACTCGTTAAAACGGAATTAAAAGATGGTCCCCTTTTAGCTCTTTTCTGACCGCAAAAACAGGAAAAGATTGCCGGGTTTTTGTCGTTTCAAACTCGATATGGAAATAAAACGACGTGTCCTTGACCACTTTTTACTTTTCAGGTCAGTGGCACTAATTATGAAAGTACTCTTTGGTCGCAAGATCAAGCGGTTCCCTCAGGTATTATTTTATACTTTTTCGGGCTTGAGGGACACAAATATACGAAAAAGTTCAACGTGGAGTTTCCTTAAGTTTTTTCAGACTCTCTAAAATTGAAAAACGCCGAGTTTCTCCTATACTGGGCTCGTTAAACCTTTACAGTAGAGGACCTGTTCAATTACAAACAGGAACGAACCACTCCTTCCTAGGGTTCGAATTTAAACTAGGTTGGACTCGTCCGAAGGATGAGCTTATAATCAAGCATATGTTATCCTCCTCAAGCTTGTTAAAAATAAAGAGGTACTTGCCAGAAATGGTGGGGGAAAAGAGAGAAGAATGAACCTGTTTGTCACCTTTTGTCTCAGAAGAAGCTTTATTACCGCTCTTGAACACGACACTTTTTATTCACCTGGGTTGGGAAATCTTTTACCTCACAGTTGACCAAACCACTTTGAAAGTCTTTAACCGGGTTCCAGGGATTAACTTTGAGTTATTTGTTACCAAGCCATCTGTCGTGTCGTTATGTGTTCAAGAGGTCTGCGAGCAAAACTTTCATCTGCAAAATACTTGTCATCCATTTGACCATCCCTGAGTCAGTCCTCACAGCAACATTTCTTCAACTTGAACAATGATTTCGTGTTGTGGGCTTGCCTGCAACGGGTCGCTTTCTATCGACATCGACACATTATCTAGAAAGATGACTTAGGAATCGACAGTACCTTGAAGTCTGCATGCATCAATGGCAGGTTTCTCGCCTTTGACGTCAGTTTACATCATTGACTTTCGATCAGAGGATTCCGTGAAGTGTTCGACATCAAAACATCTATTCACATTTCACGGGTTGTGCTTGGTACTTTGAGAACCATTGACATTACTGGTGGTCTCTCTCACGCTTGTTAACAGTTTACATCATCGACTGGTAATCAAGTGGTTTCTACCGTGTTCGACATCAAATCATTTAATCACATGGCTAGAATCGTACCAATTTGGGAAGTAGAAGTGAAGACCCTGGATCTAGTTTTTACCATCCAGGCTGCGAGGAGTTTTGTATTCATTATCTATGTAGACTAATCATAAACAGATGGCTGCGTCCATACTGTGTCTACAAAAGTCTATAAAAATGATGTATTGCAAGATCATTCCTGTATCAGAGTAGTTAGTCCATTAGTTAAAAGTTTTGAATCTGAGTATGGGAATGCCTACCTCAGTGATGATATAATCTTATACATGTATTTTGTGTTGAAAATTGCAGGTTCCAACCAGGTCATCCACAAGACAATCCTTGAAATGATAAAGCGCTTCACCCTTCCTAGAATTACAAAACCCTACTCTATTCCAGGCTTCGCACTTTAGGGGGCAATCTGTTACACTAAAAAATGTCACCTTGACTACTTACAGTTAGTATGGCTCAAATCAACAGTCATGCTACCCTCTTAGGCAAGTCTCATGCCTCTGTTATCCATCTCAAACTCAAAGAAGAGAGAAAGTCTTGTAAAAACTATGTTTATCTCTGGGGTCGCAGGTTCTCTCTAGCCTTACCTGCGGGGACGCTGACCATGTTCACAAAAACTGCGTCTTTGGACGCTCTGTATGTCAAGGGACAGGTGCGTCCTTCTGTAAAAGGCAAAATGCGCCAGTTTCATCTTAAAAAAGTTACTTGTGGTTACTTCTAGAACCTTCTAGAGGTCGGTTTGATGAAATGGATGCGCCTCCAGCTGGTTCATGTACCCCTATTAAGGAGGAGCTTATCCCATCAATAAGGGAGCTATCCCACCCAAAGAGGGGGATTATCCCATTGATAGTGGACCTGAATAACCTCTTTACAGCACTATAAATAAAGACCTTGGGCCAGAAGGAGGGGAGGTTGGAGCTATACATTTTCTTTGGGTAAATGCTGCAGGATTTAGGTCTTCCATTAGAGCCTTTGTGAGGAGAGATTGTCTTTACTTGATTCTACTTGGAAGAGGGTGAGCTTTGTCAAAGTAGAGGAAAACCCTTGATGGACCCTGGGAGGAACTTTCACAACACCAAGGCCAGGTTGTAAGAGTTTCTTTGTTTCGTTATTAATACAAACTGGTTTATTTTTCTCAATAGCTTGTGTTAATGAGTTATTTCATGTGTTCCTTGGTCTGCATGTTGAATATATGTTTTATTATATGAAATGCAAGTGCCTGGTAATTGTTTGATTGTTTGTGGTTGCAGGAATTGACTTGAAGGAGGAGCTCATCCGGATCGTCAAGAACGGACTTCAACAACAGCGTTTTGGAATAAGGTAAGCCTAAACACTTGTAGTTTTCATATTGTAAAAGGTGTATTTAGAGAAAGATCACTCCATTTTGTCTTGTTTGTCATTAGAACATCTTAGACTTCTAGGAAGGTCAGTCGTGTCCGCACCCTTGACCAATTCCGTGTGACAGATGGCTACATGCCTCTGAACTATTCTGAACTGTATTACAATGAGGCTCGAAGGCCTATTTATTGTTGAGAAACAATGGAAAACCCTTCACATACCGAAACCTAACCCTAGAAGATGAAACGCCAAATTGTGGGCCCCGTTTGGGTAAATTGGTACATCAATTTCCCGGGGTCGTAACTTTGGCATACGATCTCCGTTTGACGCGTACGATAGCTCGTTAGAAAGATCTATCCGAGTACTACCACTTTGGGGGAGGCAACATAAGGCTCGGTCGCCCCAGAATTCCAAAAAAACGTCGTTTAGGGCCTCAAAACGGCTCCGGAAGTTCAGGACCCGAAAAACTGCTAAAAATAGTAAACTGTGCTACAATTAAGGAAACTGAAAATGCTGAGAAAGACAATGGTGGGGGTCCAGGTGGACCTGGCAGGTGGCCACCAATATCCACCTGGATCATTCCTCCCCCCTTAGGAAGCAATGGTCCCCATTGCGTTGAGCTCCTCCATGAGATGAGGAAACCTCTGCTGAACTTGTTCCCTGGTGAGCCACTTGCCCTGCTGAAGGAGTTGGCCTGCTTTGACAACTCGATACAGTTGGAAATGCTGTTGGCGAGTGTTCTTGATCTGTGTGTCCATGATCCGATCAGTTGCAGCTTGTTCCATGCAATCTGGATTTAATTCTGTGGGTTTGAGCTGTTCTGCAATGTCGGATGTGTCTAGCAATGGTGGAAAGTATGGCCGAAGGCGGTCCACATTGAACACTGGGTGCAGGCCAAGGAATGGGGGAATGCTGAGCTCAAATGCATTGTCTCCCATAGCCTTAGTAATGGTGTAAGGACCATATCGAAGTGGTCTCAATTTCCGATAGGCTCCAGTAAGGCGTTCCTTTTGCAAATGCAACCAGACTTTGTCGCCCACCTGAAACTTGTGTGGCACCCGTGTTGATCATGTCGCTGCTTGTACTTGGCATTTGATTTCTCAAGAATGTCATGGACCTGCTGGCGAATATGTTGGATGCGCTCAATGAAGCTGGTGGCCTTATCTGTTTCGGACTGGACATGAGCTGAATTCATGTGAGTAGCTGCAAGTGGCATGGCCACATCAATGGGGCATAGTGGCTGGAATCCTAAACCCACCTGAAAAGGGCTATGGCCAGTGGAGCTGTGAAGAGCTCGGTTGTAGCTGTGCTGAACATAGGGGAGGCTCTCGTCCCATGTGCGTGGATGCTTTGAGTTATACATGCGCAGAATGTGCACAATCATCCTGTTGACAACCTCTGTCTGGCCATCAGTTTGAGGATGGAAGGCTGTGGACTTCGTGAGTTTGGTGTCCAGCATTGACCAGAGACTGGACCAAAATGTGCTGAGAAACCGACTGTCCCGATCTGAGATGATAGACTGTGGGATCCCAAAGTGCACCCACACTCGTTCAAAGAAGAGTTTAGCAGTGGCTTCTGCTGTGATATTCTTCTTGCAGGCCATCATAATGGCCATCTTTGAGAACCTGTCGACGACCACAAAAACACAGTCATTTCCATGCTTAGTGGAAGGAAGGCCTGACATGTAATCCATGGAGATGGATTCCCAAGGTCGACTAGGGGTAGGCAACGGGGTATAGAGGCCTTGCTTCTTAATGGTCGGTTTGGCAATGGCACAGGCAGTACATGATCGGATGTACTTCCCAACATCCTGTCGAAGATTCGGCCAATAGAAATAGTTTTGCAGTACTGCCACTGTTTTCTCGACCCCGAAATGCCCAGCAGCCCGACTGTAGTGTGCTTCCCAAATCATCTTGGCACGCTCGCTTGAAGGAACACAAAGGTGACCGAGGTGGCATAATAGGGCATCCTGGAGGTGAAAATCTGCAACCTGCCGACCCTCCAAGAGTGTCTGGTATGTGTGGCCGAATTCTGGGTCGCTTTTGTAGAGAAGTGGCCAATCAGAAGTCTCGTGCCCGCAAGAGTTGAGCACGGTGGTTAGCGCCATGATCGGTGGTCGACTGAGGCAATCTGCAACATTATTGGTGCTGCCCTTTTTATACTTGATATTCAAGTGAAACTGTTGCAGGTATGTAGACCACTTCTGATGGCGATCATTCTGCAATTTCCCTTGGGTCTGTATGAATTGCAGAGGTCGGTGGTCTGTGTGGATGACCGTTTCCTTCCCCAAAATGTAATGCTTCCATTGTCGGCAGGCCTGTACAATGGAATACATCTCTTTATCATAAGTGGGGTACTTCCGGACTGTGTCTGAAAGTGTTTCACTGTGATATGCCACTGGATGTCCATGTTGAGTAAGGACTGCCCCAATAGCATAGTCAGAGGCATCTGTCTCGACCTCAAATGGTTGTTGTAAATCTGGTAACGCGAGCACTGGTGCCGTGCAGAGGCGATCCTTCAACTCCCTGAATGCCTTCTGTTGAGATTCAGACCAAAAGAATTTTGCTTTCGCCCCGCCCTTGGTGACTTGACTCAAGGGCCAAGAAATATGAGAAAATCCCAACACAAACCTGCGGTAGAAGTTGGCAAGACCTAGAAAGCTGCGGAGCTCTGTTAGAGTGGTTGGAGAGGGCCAATCCCGAATGACTTGGACCTTGGCTGGATCGACATGCACCCCCTGTTCATCAATGATGTATCCCAGATACTGGACCTCGGTCATGCCAAAAGTGCATTTCTCCAAATTGGCACATAGCTTGTGTTGCCGCAGTGTTTGGAGAACCTGTCGGATGTGGTGGAGGTGCTCTTCCCAACTCTGGCTGAAGATCAGAATGTCATCCAAGTATACTACTACAAAGGAGTTGGTGAATGGCCGCAAGATGTCATCCATTAGCCTCATAAAGGTTGCAGGAGCATTCGTCAATCCGAAAGGCATGACCAACCATTCGAAGAGGCCCTCCTTGGATTTGAAGGCAGTCTTCCACACATCTGAGGGTTCAATTGGTACCTGGTGATATCCTGACTTCAGATCGATCTTGCTGAAATATTTCGCCCCCTTTAGTTGGTCTAGGAGGTCATCAATCCGCGGGATCGGGTACCTATTACGGACAGTGATCTTGTTCAGCGCCCGATAGTCAATACAGAGTCTCCACGTCCCATCCTTCTTCTGTACCAACACTATCGGGCTCCCACAGGGCGAAGAACTCGGACGGATGTGACCTTTCTGTAGGAGCTCCTGAATCTGCCTCTTGATTTCATTGTTCTCCAGAACGGAGCGCCGATAAATTGGTCCATTGGGTAGCGGCGCACCTGGGGTCAGATCAATGGAGTGCTTGACTTGACAGTGCAGAGGAACCCCTGCCGGGGAGGTGAAGATGTCTTTGTACTCCTCCACAATCTTGTCCATTTGTAGCTGCCGTGCAGAGGGACCTCGTTTGGAGGCCGCGGCCACTGTCTTCTTCTTCCCTTGAGGGCGTATCATCAGGAAAACAAATTTCCTGGTTTTGGAAATGATCTTACTGCATTGTTTTGCAGTAATCAAAGAGATGGCGGCAGGTGGTGGTACCTCTGGTATCCTGAACAACTTATTTCCCAATGTAATAATAACAGCACGGGGCCTTGATTCATACACAGCATGTCGCTTCCACAAGTATGGTTGTCCTAGTAATACATCACAAACTTCAAGGGGAGCAATGTCACACAATACCTCATCCGTGAAGGGCTTGATGTTGTATGGAAGGCGACACTGCTGGCTCACGCGAAGATCTCGCCCTTGGTAAAGCCACCCAATGGTGTATGGTTGTGGATGTGCTGTGGTCGGTAAGCCCAACCGCTTCACGACCTCTGCCGAAATGAGGTTCTTTTGACTCCCGCTATCAACAATGAACTGTATCGGGGAGCCCTTGACCCACATCTGGGAGTGGAAGAGACGCTCCTCCTCCTCTGGATCTTCGGGTTCATTTTTCTGGATCTTTGCGGTAGCAACAGTGGCGCTGGGATCCGCATCAATGATCTGCTTCCCTTTTTCATACCCCTTATCGGGTTCTGACTCAGAGTCGGAACATGCATCTGATTCTGAAACCTTTAGCTCAGCCACCAGTGACTGTTTGGCCCGACACTCACTTGTGTTGTGAGTGGAGCTCTTATGGAACTCGCACCATTTTCCAGTGTCCTTTCTCGGCTTCGCGGCGTTGCTCTTTGCTTGCAGCTTCAGCTGGTTGTCTTGGGCTGTCCCGCCTTGGCTTTGTCCTTTGTTCTGTGGTTTAGGGGCACCTTTCCCCTGCTTTGGATTCGCAGATCCAAAGTCTCGCTTCTTTTGTTTAAACTTCTGCTCGACTTTGACGGCATACCGGTATGCTGCGCCGAGCGAGGGGATGTTTAGGAACTGTATTTCTTCCTGGATGTACTTGTGCAGGCAGCCACGGTATTTGAGTATCAAATGTTGCTCCGAATCCTTGATACCCAACTTTGTGCGAAGGGTATGGAAAAGATTGGTGAACTCCGGCACATCTTGGTCCCTTCCCTGCCGCAGCGTGGTCCACTTTATGTATTCATCCTCATAGCTTCCGACAGGGTAGTACTGCTCCTTGATGGCATCCCGGAACGAATCCCAGGTGGGTGCGGCTGAAAATAGTGAGCCAGTACTTTCATCCTTCTGCTCGCAGTAGGTTTCCCACCAGTCCTTGACGTGGGGGGCTGCTTTGAGAAGAGCAAAAACAATCTTTTCCCGACTCGAAAATTCATGAACAGAAAAATAACCCTCTAGCAGATTTAACCATTTATCTACGGCATCGGCGTCTATCTGACCCTCGAATATGGGGATTTCAAAATTAACTTGTACCTTAAAGGGTGTGGCGTTTCCAGAGGAGCTGCTGGAAGCCGATGCGCCGCTTCTGGGTAGCCGCTGAAGGATCTGCGCAAAGCTGTCCATCATCGCGTTCCGTTGTCGCTCGAGCGCTTCTTCGAGCAAGATTTTGATGGGATCTCCTGCCCCCTCGTCTTTCTTCTCGTCCGCCATGGGAGGCCGTCGGGATTTGCGAGGCTGGTCTTGCAAAGGTTCAACCAGTTCAAGCCCTAACTCCTTATATCCCGACCTTGTTGGGGACATGCAAAGAAAAACAGAGAAAAAGCAGACCGCTCTGATACCACTGATCCAGATTTAAACAGGAACGCAACAAATTACAGAGATAACCATATACACAAAGATGCAGCGGAAATAATACTTCATTTCATTAATGGAAAATACTGACATATGCTTACAAACAGAAATGGCAATAAACTAGCTAGGGCGATGGTAGCTTATCTCTGAGAAGAGATGTGATGGCTACATGCCTCTGAACTGTTCTGAACTGTATTACAATGAGGCTCGAAGGCCTATTTATTGTTGAGAAACAATGGAAAACCCTTCACATACCGAAACCTAACCCTAGAAGATGAAACGCCAAATTGTGGGCCCCGTTTGGGTAAATTGGTACATCAATTTCCCGGGGTCGTAACTTTGGCATACGATCTCCGTTTGACGCGTACGATAGCTCGTTAGAAAGATCTATCCGAGTACTACCACTTTGGGAGGCAACATAAGGCTCGGTCGCCCCAGAATTCCAAAAAAACGTCGTTTAGGGCCTCAAAACGGCTCCGGAAGTTCAGGACCCGAAAAACTGCTAAAAATAGTAAACTGTGCTACAATTAAGGAAACTGAAAATGCTGAGAAAGACAATGGTGGGGGTCCAGGTGGACCTGGCAGGTGGCCACCAATATCCACCTGGATCATTCCTCCCCCCTTAGGAAGCAATGGTCCCCATTGCGTTGAGCTCCTCCATGAGATGAGGAAACCTCTGCTGAACTTGTTCCCTGGTGAGCCACTTGCCCTGCTGAAGGAGTTGGCCTGCTTTGACAACTCGATACAGTTGGATATGCTGTTGGCGAGTGTTCTTGATCTGTGTGTCCATGATCCGATCAGTTGCAGCTTGTTCCATGCAATCTGGATTTAATTCTGTGGGTTTGAGCTGTTCTGCAATGTCGGATGTGTCTAGCAATGGTGGAAAGTATGGCCGAAGGCGGTCCACATTGAACACTGGGTGCAGGCCAAGGAATGGGGGAATGCTGAGCTCAAATGCATTGTCTCCCATAGCCTTAGTAATGGTGTAAGGACCATATCGAAGTGGTCTCAATTTCCGATAGGCTCCAGTAAGGCGTTCCTTTTGCAAATGCAACCAGACTTTGTCGCCCACCTGAAACTTGTGTGGCACCCGGTGTTGATCATGTCGCTGCTTGTACTTGGCATTTGATTTCTCAAGAATGTCATGGACCTGCTGGCGAATATGTTGGATGCGCTCAATGAAGCTGGTGGCCTTATCTGTTTCGGACTGGACATGAGCTGAATTCATGTGAGTAGCTGCAAGTGGCATGGCCACATCAATGGGGCATAGTGGCTGGAATCCTAAACCCACCTGAAAAGGGCTATGGCCAGTGGAGCTGTGAAGAGCTCGGTTGTAGCTGTGCTGAACATAGGGGAGGCTCTCGTCCCATGTGCGTGGATGCTTTGAGTTATACATGCGCAGAATGTGCACAATCATCCTGTTGACAACCTCTGTCTGGCCATCAGTTTGAGGATGGAAGGCTGTGGACTTCGTGAGTTTGGTGTCCAGCATTGACCAGAGACTGGACCAAAATGTGCTGAGAAACCGACTGTCCCGATCTGAGATGATAGACTGTGGGATCCCAAAGTGCACCCACACTCGTTCAAAGAAGAGTTTAGCAGTGGCTTCTGCTGTGATATTCTTCTTGCAGGCCATCATAATGGCCATCTTTGAGAACCTGTCGACGACCACAAAAACACAGTCATTTCCATGCTTAGTGGAAGGAAGGCCTGACATGTAATCCATGGAGATGGATTCCCAAGGTCGACTAGGGGTAGGCAACGGGGTATAGAGGCCTTGCTTCTTAATGGTCGGTTTGGCAATGGCACAGGCAGTACATGATCGGATGTACTTCCCAACATCCTGTCGAAGATTCGGCCAATAGAAATAGTTTTGCAGTACTGCCACTGTTTTCTCGACCCCGAAATGCCCAGCAGCCCGACTGTAGTGTGCTTCCCAAATCATCTTGGCACGCTCGCTTGAAGGAACACAAAGGTGACCGAGGTGGCATAATAGGGCATCCTGGAGGTGAAAATCTGCAACCTGCCGACCCTCCAAGAGTGTCTGGTATGTGTGGCCGAATTCTGGGTCGCTTTTGTAGAGAAGTGGCCAATCAGAAGTCTCGTGCCCGCAAGAGTTGAGCACGGTGGTTAGCGCCATGATCGGTGGTCGACTGAGGCAATCTGCAACATTATTGGTGCTGCCCTTTTTATACTTGATATTCAAGTGAAACTGTTGCAGGTATGTAGACCACTTCTGATGGCGATCATTCTGCAATTTCCCTTGGGTCTGTATGAATTGCAGAGGTCGGTGGTCTGTGTGGATGACCGTTTCCTTCCCCAAAATGTAATGCTTCCATTGTCGGCAGGCCTGTACAATGGAATACATCTCTTTATCATAAGTGGGGTACTTCCGGACTGTGTCTGAAAGTGTTTCACTGTGATATGCCACTGGATGTCCATGTTGAGTAAGGACTGCCCCAATAGCATAGTCAGAGGCATCTGTCTCGACCTCAAATGGTTGTTGTAAATCTGGTAACGCGAGCACTGGTGCCGTGCAGAGGCGATCCTTCAACTCCCTGAATGCCTTCTGTTGAGATTCAGACCAAAAGAATTTTGCTTTCGCCCCGCCCTTGGTGACTTGACTCAAGGGCCAAGAAATATGAGAAAATCCCAACACAAACCTGCGGTAGAAGTTGGCAAGACCTAGAAAGCTGCGGAGCTCTGTTAGAGTGGTTGGAGAGGGCCAATCCCGAATGACTTGGACCTTGGCTGGATCGACATGCACCCCCTGTTCATCAATGATGTATCCCAGATACTGAACCTCGGTCATGCCAAAAGTGCATTTCTCCAAATTGGCACATAGCTTGTGTTGCCGCAGTGTTTGGAGAACCTGTCGGATGTGGTGGAGGTGCTCTTCCCAACTCTGGCTGAAGATCAGAATGTCATCCAAGTATACTACTACAAAGGAGTTGGTGAATGGCCGCAAGATGTCATCCATTAGCCTCATAAAGGTTGCAGGAGCATTCGTCAATCCGAAAGGCATGACCAACCATTCGAAGAGGCCCTCCTTGGATTTGAAGGCAGTCTTCCACACATCTGAGGGTTCAATTGGTACCTGGTGATATCCTGACTTCAGATCGATCTTGCTGAAATATTTCGCCCCCTTTAGTTGGTCTAGGAGGTCATCAATCCGCGGGATCGGGTACCTATTACGGACAGTGATCTTGTTCAGCGCCCGATAGTCAATACAGAGTCTCCACGTCCCATCCTTCTTCTGTACCAACACTATCGGGCTCCCACAGGGCGAAGAACTCGGACGGATGTGACCTTTCTGTAGGAGCTCCTGAATCTGCCTCTTGATTTCATTGTTCTCCAGAACGGAGCGCCGATAAATTGGTCCATTGGGTAGCGGCGCACCTGGGGTCAGATCGATGGAGTGCTTGACTTGACAGTGCAGAGGAACCCCTGCCGGGGAGGTGAAGATGTCTTTGTACTCCTCCACAATCTTGTCCATTTGTAGCTGCCGTGCAGAGGGACCTCGTTTGGAGGCCGCGGCCACTGTCTTCTTCTTCCCTTGAGGGCGTATCATCAGGAAAACAAATTTCCTGGTTTTGGAAATGATCTTACTGCATTGTTTTGCAGTAATCAAAGAGATGGCGGCAGGTGGTGGTACCTCTGGTATCCTGAACAACTTATTTCCCAATGTAATAATAACAGCACGGGGCCTTGATTCATACACAGCATGTCGCTTCCACAAGTATGGTTGTCCTAGTAATACATCACAAACTTCAAGGGGAGCAATGTCACACAATACCTCATCCGTGAAGGGCTTGATGTTGTATGGAAGGCGACACTGCTGGCTCACGCGAAGATCTCGCCCTTGGTAAAGCCACCCAATGGTGTATGGTTGTGGATGTGCTGTGGTCGGTAAGCCCAACCGCTTCACGACCTCTGCCGAAATGAGGTTCTTTTGACTCCCGCTATCAACAATGAACTGTATCGGGGAGCCCTTGACCCACATCTGGGAGTGGAAGAGACGCTCCTCCTCCTCTGGATCTTCGGGTTCATTTTTCTGGATCTTTGCGGTAGCAACAGTGGCGCTGGGATCCGCATCAATGATCTGCTTCCCTTTTTCATACCCCTTATCGGGTTCTGACTCAGAGTCGGAACATGCATCTGATTCTGAAACCTTTAGCTCAGCCACCAGTGACTGTTTGGCCCGACACTCACTTGTGTTGTGAGTGGAGCTCTTATGGAACTCGCACCATTTTCCAGTGTCCTTTCTCGGCTTCGCGGCGTTGCTCTTTGCTTGCAGCTTCAGCTGGTTGTCTTGGGCTGTCCCGCCTTGGCTTTGTCCTTTGTTCTGTGGTTTAGGGGCACCTTTCCCCTGCTTTGGATTCGCAGATCCAAAGTCTCGCTTCTTTTGTTTAAACTTCTGCTCGACTTTGACGGCATACCGGTATGCTGCGCCGAGCGAGGGGATGTTTAGGAACTGTATTTCTTCCTGGATGTACTTGTGCAGGCAGCCACGGTATTTGAGTATCAAATGTTGCTCCGAATCCTTGATACCCAACTTTGTGCGAAGGGTATGGAAAAGATTGGTGAACTCCGGCACATCTTGGTCCCTTCCCTGCCGCAGCGTGGTCCACTTTATGTATTCATCCTCATAGCTTCCGACAGGGTAGTACTGCTCCTTGATGGCATCCCGGAACGAATCCCAGGTGGGTGCGGCTGAAAATAGTGAGCCAGTACTTTCATCCTTCTGCTCGCAGTAGGTTTCCCACCAGTCCTTGACGTGGGGGGCTGCTTTGAGAAGAGCAAAAACAATCTTTTCCCGACTCGAAAATTCATGAACAGAAAAATAACCCTCTAGCAGATTTAACCATTTATCTACGGCATCGGCGTCTATCTGACCCTCGAATATGGGGATTTCAAAATTAACTTGTACCTTAAAGGGTGTGGCGTTTCCAGAGGAGCTGCTGGAAGCCGATGCGCCGCTTCTGGGTAGCCGCTGAAGGATCTGCGCAAAGCTGTCCATCATCGCGTTCCGTTGTCGCTCGAGCGCTTCTTCGAGCAAGATTTTGATGGGATCTCCTGCCCCCTCGTCTTTCTTCTCGTCCGCCATGGGAGGCCGTCGGGATTTGCGAGGCTGGTCTTGCAAAGGTTCAACCAGTTCAAGCCCTAACTCCTTATATCCCGACCTTGTTGGGGACATGCAAAGAAAAACAGAGAAAAAGCAGACCGCTCTGATACCACTGATCCAGATTTAAACAGGAACGCAACAAATTACAGAGATAACCATATACACAAAGATGCAGCGGAAATAATACTTCATTTCATTAATGGAAAATACTGACATATGCTTACAAACAGAAATGGCAATAAACTAGCTAGGGCGATGGTAGCTTATCTCTGAGAAGAGATGTGATGGCTACATGCCTCTGAACTGTTCTGAACTGTATTACAATGAGGCTCGAAGGCCTATTTATTGTTGAGAAACAATGGAAAACCCTTCACATACCGAAACCTAACCCTAGAAGATGAAACGCCAAATTGTGGGCCCCGTTTGGGTAAATTGGTACATCAATTTCCCGGGGTCGTAACTTTGGCATACGATCTCCGTTTGACGCGTACGATAGCTCGTTAGAAAGATCTATCCGAGTACTACCACTTTGGGAGGCAACATAAGGCTCGGTCGCCCCAGAATTCCAAAAAAAACGTCGTTTAGGGCCTCAAAACGGCTCCGGAAGTTCAGGACCCGAAAAACTGCTAAAAATAGTAAACTGTGCTACAATTAAGGAAACTGAAAATGCTGAGAAAGACAATGGTGGGGGTCCAGGTGGACCTGGCAGGTGGCCACCAATATCCACCTGGATCATTCCACAATAGCTGGTGTGGTAGCAGAGTCGCCTGGCACTAGAGACAGCTTCATCAACTGTTGTTGGATCTCCTCCAGCTTACTGTCTTGCATGATCAATATAATTTGCAGGTTTTTCCTGTCCTTTTTTATATTGGGCATGCCTTGAGCTATTTCTGCCATTTCCCCCGCCCCCTGCTCCAGGGCTCTGGCTAGTAAGCGCTTCATAACCTAGTACACATGCAGGGATTGTCTATATAACATCATCCTGCCTCTGGTGTGCCCTGGGTCAGGCACTATATCCCCACATTCTTCCATCTCTAGCTTAGAATCTTCTTCCATGATGCTATCCTCCATCTCTTGTATTAGCTGATGAATGTTAGCATATGTCCCTTCTCTATATACACGTGCAGCTTCATGGACAACCATCCTAATAGATTTCCTACCTCTTCTTTGACCTATTGGTGTTGAAGTTGTAGGATTGCTTCTACATGGTTGGATCTGGCACCCTTTGCCCAGACGTGCCATCTTTTCCTTTATTGACTCCTGTTTACAATTATCAACAACAAACATTAGTTTTTTTTGCACTTCTATCTTCCCATCAGCCAGCATGTCCTTATCGCTCAACATTCCTTCCCCACTCCAGCCTCCCCCGTCGCTCTGGAGAGTTGATGGACTCTCCTCCCCTGGACTAAGGATGGTGGTCAAGCCCTCTGCCTTCTTGTCCTTCTCATGGAATTCACCCTTAGCTTTCCAGGGCTGACCCTTTGCCTTGCTAATACATTCCTCAGGTATGCCTATGCTCTGATCATCTCGTTGCCTCACAACGTCATCCTCAAACCCGCCCAGACACAACCCCTTCCTTGTGAGTCCCAACTTTCCCCCCTCCTCCAACATACTATGCGAGACAAAGTGAATTACAGGAGGTAAGCCAAAGGGAACATACCCAGAATTAATCTTGGCCGCAAAACATTCTATCGCTTGTGCTGCCCTATTCCCCTCCTTCCTTCATTGCAGACTAGGCTCTCTTCCTACCCTTGCCACCCTCATGAACCCCTTCCCATCTATCCTACGTCCCATCCCACTACTGCCATCGTTTCTTCCCACTTCTCCCCCCAAACTCTTGCCACTTTGCTTCCTCAACATTCCCGCAGTCATGCAAGACACCACCATGTTTGGTTGATCCTGATTGATGATAGTAGGTGGCCATGATGGCCATCCTCTCCCCTATGCTATCCTTTGGCTCGTACACTCCCCCTTCATCACCCCGATCAGGGGCCACCCGCATCTGCTATCTTGAGATCGTGTCTTCATGGTAATCTTGGGTATGGATTGCTTTGAGGGGCTCTAATCTGGGCTCCTCAAGATGTGGTGGCCGAATACTATCCAGCTTGCCTCCTTGCTCATTACTTCCCCAATTTGCTAGGAAATTAGCTGCTCTATTGCCTTCCCTTCTTACATGATTTATTATCATATATTCAAATCGCTTTATAATGGCTTCCAATTCTTGGACCAGGCTAGCTGTCCTCTAGATTTTCGCAACTTTGTTCCAGGTCATACTGTTATTAAGTTTCCTTATCATATCAATAACGTGTTGGGAGTCTCCTTTTACCTCTAGGTTGTTGTGTCCATTTCTTGTCGTTGTTCTTAATCCTTGATAGACTGTCATAAGCTCTGCTTCATTATTGCTCATGACACCACCATGGTCTGAGAATACCCATCTTGTCCTGCCTTGGTCGTCTCGGAAGATGCCTCCGAGCCCCGCCGGTCCTAGGTTGCCTTTGGAGGCTCCATCAAAATTCAGTTTGATGAAACCTACAGTAGGGCGAGAGAAATGGATAGGGCTATTGTTGTTTGAGCCGGGAGGTTTCCACATCTGAGGAGCTACCATTTGTTGGTCTAGGTTTAGCTTGGTCAGAATCCGTTCTTCATCCGGTATCATCTTCCAATCCTCTCGACTCCAAGCCTCCACTAAACTAGTTTCTCTGATATGACTTAGGGTTCTTTTCTAGACCTGTGCTTGAGGTAGCTCTTTGTTTTGAAAATTTATGCGGTTCCTTTCATTCCGTATCATCCAAATATTCATACCAATAGCTAGACTCCATGCTCTTCTCACCATTGGACTCATGAATTGACCACACCCCCATTGTTTGATTGTTTCTTTGATGTTCTGATGATCTCTATTTATCCTTCCAAGGAGTCCCCTGATTTCTTCCCATTGCTATTGGGAAAAATGACAAGAATTCAAGAGGTGTTCCATCATTTCCTGATCCTATTTACAAAGACTACATCTGGGGGGGCCTTGAATTCCGCACTTTTGAAGTTGATCCCATGTCGGAATGTGACCCTTGCACACAAGCCATAGGAAGCGAGTCACTTTTGGCCACCAATTTCCTTGCCAAATTTGGTGTCAGGTCGTCTTGTTCCTGCTGCGTGATGAGATTCTAGGCTTATTTGATCGTGAAGGTTCCTTTCGTTGAATGAACCCATCTCAGTATGTCTGGACCTATTCTAATAGCTATTTTCCTTGTCTTCATTTCTTTTATATATAGCTCCCTTTGTTTTGCATAAATATTCCTGTCCCATTCTTTTGGGTTTTCCCAAGTTCTACATACCTCCTCTTGGTGTTCTTCATTCCAGAACTCACTGACATAATTCAAAACCTCCTCTTTAGCCCTTTGACAAGTGTTCCTTAGTCCCTGAACACCATTCATTTTCTCCCTTTGTTGCCAGGCTTCTTCCCAAAATTTGGCTGAATTTCCATTCCTAATTTCCCAGAGGGCATGCTTGGATATTATGTCTCTGTTTTGACTGGCTAGGTTCCATATTGTAGAGCCTTCTAGGATTTCCTCAAGTGTTAATATTTCCTCTGTTTTTGTTGGCATGTTGTATTTTTTTTCCAGATTCTTTTCCATATGTCTCCTCCTCCCACCATCCATCTCCACCAGAGCTTAGCCCCCATTACTTGATTCAAAGTATAGGGATCTCTCAGTCTGAATCCCCCTTCATCTTTACTCTTGATCAGGCCTTTCCAGGATATCAGTGCCCATTCCTTTTGTTGCTTCAGTCCTCCCCAAAGGAATTTTCTGAAGATCTCCACCATTTTGGTGCATGCACCTTTGGGGGCAGCTGTTGCCGAGAGTTGGTAGATTGGAATCGCTTGTAAGACTGCCTTGACCAATACTACTCTTCCTAATATATTCAGGGTTCTGAAGGACCAATTTGCTAATCTTCCAGTGGTTTTCTCAATGGTTTGTTGCCAATTTTCCATCTTTAGAGGATCCAGAGCTAATGGGGTGCTGAGATACTTTGTAGGTAAATCGCCCGAGCGGAAACCCAATAATTTTGTTAGGTAGGATTTGACATTTCCTGTAGTGTTGAAGAAGTATGTGCATGATTTCTCCTTGTTGATTTGAGTTCCAGATGCTTGCATGAAGAGGTTTAGGATCCCTTTTATTCTTTTTACTTCCCTGAGTGAAACTACATAGAACAGCATGATATCGTCAACAAATTTCTGGTGTGTGGTTGGCAAGTCGTTACCCCATATCTGAAGCCCTTTGATTTTCCTTTCCCGCAATTGTTTTTTATATATCTTCCCAGCCCTTCTACCGTAATGATGAATAGGAAGGGGGACAAAGGGTCCCCCTACCTCAATCCTCTAGAGGCGTTGAAAGTTGTGGATGGCGTACCGTTCAGAAGAATGGAGAAATTCGGGGTGGAGATCATATCCGAGACCCAAGAAATCCATCTATTGCAAAAACCGAAGGCCACTAGTACCGATTTAAGGTATGCCCAATTTAGATGATCATAAGCCTTAGAGAGATCCAATTTGATCATCATTCCAACTTCTTTTTTGGATTTCAGAGAGTGCACTACTTCTTGTGATGCTACTAGGCCATCTAGAATTTGGCGACCTTCCACGAATCTAGTTTGTTCCGGGGAGATAATGCTAGAAAGTATTGGCTTAAGTCTTTTGGCCAAAAGAGTTGCAATAATTTTATATATTACATTACAGAGAGTAATAGGTCTAAAACCTTGGGGATCTTCAGACTTAGCCATTTTAGGAATAAGAGACAAAAGAGTAGAGTTTAGGCTTGGACATACCTTCTAGTTTCTTCAAGATTCTTCTAGAATATCTTGCCCTAAGAATTTCCAGACTTAGCCATTTTAGGAATAAGAGACAAAAGAGTAGAGTTTAGGCTTGGACATACCTTCTAGTTTCTTCAAGATTCTTCTAGAATATCTTGCCCTAAGAATTTCCACCCTGCTTGGTAGAATTCCACTGTAAAGCCATCTGGTCCAGGAGCTTTATTCTTCTTCATCCCTTTCATGATCTCTTCCACTTTCTCCAGGGTGGCTACTCTCATCAAGGCTAGGTTTTGGTCTCTGGTAATCATACTTGGAATCTCATTGCAGATTCTCCCAATAGCTTCTCTTCTGTCTTCTTGGGTTCAGTAAGGAGGTCTTTGAAATGACTTACCAGAGTTTGTTCCATTTCCTCATGATGAGTTAGGCGTAGTCCTTCTACGTTCTTTATAGAGAAGATTCTATTTCTTTGTCTCTACTGAATCATGGCCTGATGGAAGAAATTCGTATTCCTCTCCCCCTATTTTAACCAATCCACTCTTGATTTTTGTTTCCAAATAATCTCCTCCTATTTCCTTCTTTCTTCAATTTGGCTTAATAGAACCCCTTCCTCTCTAGCAAGTTCCTTGCTTCTGCCTACTATTAGGATTTCTTACTGAAGTTTCTTCATTTTCTGGTCTAGTAGCTTCTGGTCCTTGAAGATGTTCCCAAATTCCTCTTTGTTCCATTTTTTTATTTTCTCTTTTAGTTCCTTTAATTTCAATTGGAAGGTCTGCATTCTGCTCCTTCCCCTTTGTTGGCTTTGATTCCAGCATTCTTCCACTTTCGTCATGAACTTCTTGTCTCTAAGCTAGAAGGCCTCAAACTTGAAAGGGCACTTTTTGGGACTATCTTTGATGTCAATTTCGAGTTTGATTGGCCAGTGGTTAGAACCCATTCCCGGAAGGATCATTGTTTCAATGAAGATATCCTGGTTTATTATCTGTACTGATATTATGAATCTATCTAGCTGCGAGGAAATTTGGTGTGTGCCTCCTCTTCTGTTATTTCATGTGTGAATCCCATTTACGTTGGTATGTCTACCAGTCTTTGTTCAGTGATCATATCTCTGAAGGCTTCCATGTTCAGATCTGAGCTTTTGAGGCCTCCTCTTTTTCCTCCTAGAGATGTGATCATGTTGAAGTCTCCTCCTACAATCCATGGATTTTCTGGGAAGAGGCTTCAAATTTTTCCCAAGTTCTGAAGGAAAATCTTGCGTTGTCCAGGTATATGTGGTCCATACACTTCGGTGAGAAGGAACCATTCCTGTGATCCAATATTCCTAAATTTTCTGGAAAGAATTCGGGGTATACTTACCCAATCTTCAAATTGAATCTCCTCTGGGTTCCAGAGAATTTCTAGGCTCCTGACACTTCCTATGGCATCCTGACCTATTATATCATAATGCAGCTTAAATTTACTCATAATATCTTTTATTTTTTGTTCGATGATCTTTGTTTCTTGAAATATCATTATATTGGGCTTATCTCTCTTAATTATCTCTTTCAGATAGCTCTGTTTCTCCCTACTGTTCAGTCCTCTAATATTCCATGTTGTAATTATCATTTTAATAGTTTGAGGGGTTGATGGAATACCTCTGATAGAGGCATGACTCTTCCTGAATTTACTAGCATTTCTCCAACCATTTGAATGGTTTCGATCATAGGTCTTCTTCCCTGTTTTCACACTCCCTTCCCTGCAGTACTATTGAAGCCCTGAAAATTAGGTCTACAACAAGGGGGATACCCACCCGGTTTGAACCTTGGTTAGCAGCTCCTTTTCCATTTGGTATAGTGGGTTTGACTGGGGATATGGGACCGGTTTCCCAATTTATGTGTGTGTGTGTTGAGATTTGATATTTCATTTCTAAAAGTTCCTAAGTGAAATGCTTTTACTTTAATTCTAATCTAATAACATGCAATTGTATTCTAAACAGAAATATCTAATTCTACACTAACCCAGGGTGTAATCTTTCTGTTATGCGATCTAAAATGATTTCAAATAACAATTGGTAATAAAGATCATTCAACTGTTACAAGAAGAGAATTCAATAGAGATAAACCACTTCGTATAAAAAGTTAGACGAAACAGTTGTGAAAAGAATATCGCATAATAAGCTACTCATACATTAAGCATAAATAAATAACTATCACCGTACAGAAGTGCCAAATGATAACTCAAGCATTCACGCATCAATATATAAACAACTGAACATAAATATCACTTTAACACAAAGGCGGAAAGAGTTAAGAGATAGAAGTACCATTTATAACTAGTTCTACTCATGAGCTTCAAGCGATAATGATTTATCTCTTCTTAATCCAACATCCACTAAGAGTACATAAGTGCAACATCAGTAGTAGATATTAAATGTAGATATCAATAAATCATGTTCCATTCATTCATCAAAACCTCCTCGGAGGGTGCAAAAGTGCATGTTCTGAGGACAAGTTTTTGGCAAATTTCAGCCCTTCTCTAAATGCATGAGAAGGGTTTAAATACTACTAACTAAATCTAAAAATAACTTATTACAAAAATGTAGGTTACGGTTTAAATGACCGTCCTCATTTCAGGAAAAAATAAAGCAAAATTAATACTAACATTGAATCTAAAATTAAAACTAACAACTAATTATTTCTGTATCTGTTCCTTGAAATCACAAGCATTCATCATTTGTTTGAGAAAAGTCGGATAGCCAAATTCCGAATTTAACTGTCCTGCGAAAACTGCATCGGCAAGAGCTGGCGCCATCTTCTCGGCAGAATTGATGATACATTTGAGAGTCATGCACTGGCTGTGTGGTTTTACCAAATGTGCCTGGTAAGAATCCCAATTCAACTTAGTTAATATTTTGATTGATTCTGCCTTTTCTTGAGCCTTCTGTCTCCAGCCTGTCTGCAGTTTCTGAGCATATATACATACCATTTTGAAGATATTTCTGACAAATACCACTAGTTTTAGGATTTGAGTTTTACTTTTTTACCTCTAGCATTGCTTTCTTACAAGTTTCTGGGCTTACAGGTGACTGAGAAATTAGAGGTTTTCCCTTTCAAGAGGTTTTTCTCAGTGATGCACGATTTGCGCTAGGCACTAATCGCGCATCGGAAACTGCCTCCGTTTCTTGATCCGGGCTTCCCTAGTGCGATTTTTTGCCTCTTGCGCACTTTTTGTTAGTAGATATAAAGCTTAAATTTTGTGAAAACAACGATTCCGTAAGTTGCTAACACTGAGTCTTAAATTGTCTATTTGTGATGTCAGCGCTATCTAGTACCCATTTAACCATGTTTGTGTATGGAAGAATTTTGGACCTCGCCGCTATTCGGTGTAAGAATGAGCAAGCTAGCTCTATAATAGACACCTCAGAAGACCTGTGTGAGCCTGCAGTAGCTGTAACCTCCATTATTTTGGGATTCTCTTCCTCAAGTAGACTATACATGCCTTCCCAAGTAGTAATACCAACATCTCTGTTACAGGCGGTGTCTGTATACAAGGGCGTCATTTCTTGATCTTCAGAACTCGGAGCTTTGCCTTTCTTTCCCATAGTATCCTGAATACTGCTTTGTATCATTCTCTATTCTTTGTTCCTGCAGTTTACAAATGAGGTGAGAGTCATGATAAGGAAAAGGTGATGGGAAAGCTTTAAATGCCGAAGACATATAAAATATACCACCTTACATGAAATGGCTCTTCGATAAGCACAAAACCCTATTTCATTAATGATTGGCAACTAACTCATTAATTAGCATTAAAGTGCATAACCAGGTCTCGGTTTATGGAAAATACTTTTTTGAACAACGAGCCCAAAAGATTTGCGATGAAGTGATTTTGCGATTTGCTTCACAATATTGCAATATCGCTTTATCACTTTATCGCTTTATCGCTCTATCGCTCTATTGCAATGTCGCAGATCGCTTTATCGTTCTATCGCAATATCGCAATATTGCAGGAGTGTAGCATATGACAATCTTCTGTTAATGTGTTTTCTGCGAAATGCTATTTGCGATATGCACCATCGCATATCGGCAGTTTGAGGTTTTTCAGCGTAAGTGATATTTGATGCATGCGATGCGATGAAGTTTCGCATTGCGATGTCGCAACCTTAGAATTGTGTTTGTAAGGAGGTATCCATCATCCTTTTTGTGATGCGATATTTCTTAAGGAGTGATTTTATCCTACCTCATCATGAAACTTAAGCTTTTTATATTTTTCAAGGGTATTCTCCTAACTTTATGATGGTAAGTTTTATTGAAAAAGGAAATTCAAGCACTAATTGATTTTTTAAATTGTTTGACTAAGGGTCCCCACTTATTTAGTATTAGTAATAACACTAAATAAGAAGGGGGTTGTTGCTGGCCATAACAATTGGCGATTCACTTGGAAGAACCAGTTATCTCTGCTTTTCTTTTGAATTTTCTAAACTTCCAAAACAGAAAATTTTCCAGAAAATTAAACTTTATTATAAAAAGACAAAGTACATTATGCTTTTACCTATCAATGATATTTGGTTTCTTCTATTTTTACTTTTGATTATTTACTCCCTCAAGCTAGTCCTTGTATCTACATCAATCACTACTTGGTTTATAAATATAAAAACAAATCCTTCTCTGCAAATTAGTTTTAAATATGCTCATTTGTCGTAGGTAGAGCCTCTGCTGCCAGCAGGCATTTATAGCCTCGACAGGGTTACCTGTTACCTAGCAATGATCCTGTATTCCACTTAGAGAAATATACAATTTTCAAAGAGAAATCCATATTTACACTTATTGGTTTCATTTTTCTTTTTTACCCTTAAAGAACAATGTCTTGGTTTGGTAGCCAATTTATGACAGTGTATTCAGTTCATTTATAACTTTGCTGAACAAGTTCGCTCGTGATGAGACCCCTTGTCTTTTGATTGTAACAATCTTTGAGTCATTGCCTTGTTGTGGTATGCAGTATTGGAAAATTTAGCAAGTTATAATATCTATGATCATGATAAGTCGGCTCGTGATGAGACCTCTTATTCCTTGAACGTTGTAATTTCCTAGGTGGGGAGGAAGTCATTGTTTCCTTAAGATAACTCTAGACAACAATGGTAGAGTTTTTTGGAAAGAGCTTTTCTACAGAGAATCTTCGTTTTGTTATTGATACCTTTCATTGGACTGATATAAAACAATTTCCCACTAAAGGTCGCTTTTCATCAAAATTTACAAGGTTGAAACTAATATCATTTCTAGGCCTAGAGCCTTTAATTGTATCTTTCAGTGATAACGATCAATTTTCTAAAAGAATTCTATTTATACAAGTGAAAAAACAAAATCTAACAGAAAATTTGTGTCTTTTTCATGAATTCCGAATGTAACCATTTACAACTGGTTTTATTATGAAAAAAAAAAAAAACTAATCTACAAGATAGAAGAATGATCTCCTATGGAAAATATTTTTTGAGGATCTGTCCACTAACAGGTAAAGATTATTTTTTTCCTGTTAAATCCTGTAACATAAAAGTAGACAGACCTATGACTTCTGCGATTTGAAAAGGGCCAAGCCACATTCGTTGAAATTTCATATGTTTCCCTTTTTCCTCATGAGCCTTGTCCCATTTTAGAACTAGATCTCCCATCTGAAAGTACTTTCTGGATATTATGTTTGAATCAAAATAAGCTTTTACTAATGCTTGGTGATGAGCATGAGTCATTTTGGCATGTTCTTGTTTCTCTTCTAACTTAATTATTTCCAGTTGCCTTAGTTGTAAGGAATAATTTGGTGCTTCATCAATATATTGAACTAGGGCCAAAGAGGGAATTACTAAATGAGTTGGAAGAACCACTTCTTTCCCATAAACTAAATTAAAGGTAGAAGTGCCAATGGAGGATTTCTGCGTTATTCGATCTGCCCATAAAGCATATATTAAAGACTTGTGCCAATTTTTGTGATTTTGATCAATGGTTCGCTAAATGATTCTGATTAAGTTTTTATTTGTAGATTCAGCTAACCCATTCCCTTGTGGGTAATAATTGGTAGAGTATTTAAGCTTGAAACCCCTTTTGAGTGAAAATTCAGTCATCGCATTGCTAGAAAAATATGATGCATTATCAAACATTAAAGCAGAAGGAAAAACAAACCTCATGATTATGAATTTATCTATGAACTCGATGATGTGTTCGGCATTAGCCATCTTGAGAGGAATTGCTTCTACCCATTTAGTGAAGTAATCTGTTGTTGTAAGGATATATCTATGCTGTTTAGAGGAGAGAGGAATGATCTCACCTATTATGTCCAATCCCCATTGATCAAAAGGATACTCAATGTTGACCGGTTGCAGTGGCAATGATGGTTTCTTTTGTCTCCCAGCAGCAGTTTGAAAAAATTGACATTTCCTTGTGTAGTTATGTGAGTCTTTGAATAATGTGGGCCAATAATAGCTTGCACGTAAGATTTTATGTGCGGTAGTGTCTCCAACATAGTGTCTGCCTGCTAGCCCATCGTGGAGTTCCTGTAAGACTTTTTTAGCTTCAGATTTCTCAAGACATCTAAGGAGAACATAATCATAATTTATTCTAAAAAGAACATCGTTCACGAGCTGATATTGTTTAGCCTTCAACCTTAGAGCTCTTTTCTTGGTATGATCGAGGTTTGAAGGAGCATATCCATTCTTTAGATAAAATATGATATCAGCGTATAATGATTCAACATCATTTAGGCTTACCTCATACATTTGTATCTCTGTAGATGGAATTTCAGAAATAAGCGATGCTCCAACCAGCGTTTTGCAAAAGCCTTGACCTTTTACAATACTTGCTGGTTTGATTTCTACGTCATATTCCTGTAAGGCAGTAACCCAATTGGCTCTTTTCTCACCCACATCTTTCTGTACTAAGAGATTTCTTACCGCTGGAAATGGTACTATGATTTTTGTATGGGTTTTAAGTAGAAAGGGTCTGAAATATTTAATTGCTTTGAAAACAGCATAAGCTTGTTTCTCTACATCTGAATAATTTAACTCAGCCCCCTGTAAATTTGAACTGAAAAAAGCAATTGGAGCTTCTGCCTTGTCTTGATTTTCTTGAGTGAGTATCGTAGCATATGATCTATTAGAGGCAAATGTATATAAAATAAAAGGATCAGAAAAATTTGGAGTTGCTAAAGATGGAGCGTTAACAATTGCTTGCTTGATTAGATTGAATGCCTCATATTCTTCTTGGTCCCATTTGAAGTTTGAGTTCTTTTTAATCATTGCCTATAAAGGAGACACGATTCTTGAAAAATTAGGAACAAATCTCTTTACAAAATTAATCTGGCCAAGGAAAGATTGAATAGCTTTCTTATTGTGAGGTAGGGGTATTTCGGAAATCTCCTTGATTCTGTCAGGATCAATATGAATTCCAGATTTTGACACTATGAATCCAAGAAGTTTTCCTTCACTTAATGGAAAAAAGATTTTTTCAGGTTAAGTGAAATTCCATACCTTTGGCAACATTGGAAGATTTGTTTTAAATCTCTAAGATGATTTCCTCGTTTCTTGGAATATATAGTTATATCATCCAAGCAGATTACCACTGATTTGTTAACTAATCCCTTGAATGTGATGTCCATGGCTCGTTGAAATGTGGCACTAGCGTTGATCTGACCAAAGGGCATCTTTTGATATGCGTAAGTGCCCCATTTGGTTCTGAATGTGGTTTTTAATTGATCATCGGGAGGAACCAACACTTGGTTGTATCCTGAGAATCCATCCAAGAAGGACATTAATTCTGATCTTGTGACTGCCTGTAGTATTTGCTCCATGGGAGGTAAAGGAAAATTATCCTTTTGACAGGCTTTGTTAAGGTTTTGAAAGTCAATGCAAATTCTAATGTCTCCGTTTCTCTTTCTAACGGGAACCATATCTGAAAACCATTTGGAATGTCGAACGGGAAAAATGATTTTGGCTTTCAATAACTTATTGAGTTCATATTTGATTTGGTTTTCTAGATTGGGATGGATCTTTCTCAGCTTTTGCTGGATAGGTTTTTCATCGTTTAGCATTGTGATAGTATGTTGGATGATAGAAGTGTCATAAGTTTTGAGTTCATCGTAGTTCCAAGCAAAGACACTTTTGTATTGTCTCAAGAGATGAATATACGCTAATTTTTCTTCAGGAGCTAGGCCAAGGCCTAGGTTGATATTCTGCGGTTTGGCATCAGTTCCTAGATTTACTAATTCATATTTCAGAGTTGAAATTTGCAGTTTTGAATTGGTAGATCTTTTGAATCGATCTTTCAAATCATAAAGGTCTTCTAACTTGACTACTAATTTTGGCATAGCATTATTAGTGCTATCTTGTTGCAACTGTTTGTCATGTTGGTCCTCATCAATTATCTGATTGGTGTAAGATCCTTCTGATGTGAGACAACTCACAATATCAGGATCGTCGTTAAAAATCCTCCAATTGGTAATGTTATCAGGAATTGAGGGTCTAAAGATTAATTCGATTGAAAATTGATCAGGGCTATAGTCTTCTGAAGGAATGAGCTTGGAAGCTACGTTTGCTAGGAGGTCTGCACTAGAATTCTGGAGTCTGGGAATTGATGAAATATTAAATGCTATAAAGTGTTCAGTTAGATATTGAACTAAAGATTGGTAATGCTTTAAATGACTTGATAAACAATGTATAGTATTGCGTACCTGTCTGATTACAATTTCAGAATATCTGAAAACTTGAAGATATTTGATGTCTAATCCGATTGCTTTGTATAATCCTTGGACTAAAGCCTCATATTCTGTGGTATTATTTGTGCAATCAAATTCGAGTCTACAAGTTAGCATAGTTTTGTTTCCCTCTAGATTGATTAACACGCATCCTACTCCTGCTCCTTCGTTAGACTTAGAACCGTCAAAAAATAACTTCCAAAATAAAGATTTATTTACAGGACTATCTATAAAATTAATACATTTAGAACTATCTGTTTGAGAGAAATTTTCTACTTGAGATAAAACAGAATGTTCTAAGTAAGGTGAAGTATGAGCATTAAAATTTCCTAAGAAAGAATCTACTAAGTAGTTGCCAATGATGTTATTGCTGTATGCTACCGGTTCATTCTCTCCTTCCAGTTCCGTTACTATGTATTTTTGATGTCTTTCTCGCTCAACTTTTATCTGATTTGGTTTATCATTGTAAGGGAGACACATGTGCGACCAATCAGTTGCAAAGTATCCATGAAGTTTTTCTAACCAATCTCTGCTAAGAATTAAGCCATAAAATTCCAGAATATCAGCAACTAAAATGTCGATAACTTGAAATACGTTGGATTGGATTACAACCTTATGGTAACCTAATTTAATTCGCCGATCACTTCAACTTGTGATTGATCTAGCTGAACTATGTGTATAGCAGATTTTTGCAGTTGAATGTTCAACTTTACACATATTGATTTTGGTAGAATATTAGATGAATCTCCAGAATCCACTAAGCAATTATGCAAATTTTTATTGAAAATTTCATAAGTAAGAAGAAATGGGGGAGTGTGAGATCTCGACCTTCCTCCAATTAAAGTGATGTCATTTGGATCAACTTTATTAATCACGTTAGTTGGAGGTCTTTCCATTTCATGGGAAGCTTGAGAGATTACAGCGGCGAGCAAAGGTGCAACTGGTACAACATGTAATTCTTTCAAAAGTACCTTTTGCTGGTGTTTTAACTTTCTCAATTCATAAAAAGTGATGTTAGCCCTAGTCTTTTTCATGTCTTCTATGATATTATACTCCATTCCATCCGAAACGATCATCGTTTTTGATGGAGTTGATGAATCTGTTTGGACTGGGCTGGTTTGAGTTGCTTTAGGTGTCATTTTCTTGGCTGCGACTTTATCCTTTGTCATTGAGCTTGTGCTCTTTGGCTTAGGAGTAGCTTGAGGAGGATCAAGTTGATTTCTACTTCGAGTACTAACCGGGGATGCCTCTTGATCCTCTTCATATGGGAGGATGAAGTCCCACATACCTTGTACCTCTACAACTTCTTATTCATCGGTATGCTCTTCGGTAACAATTTCCTCTTCTTCTTCTTCTGATTCAACATTTGTGATAACATTTGGCGGCTTTGAATCGGTTGAAGGGTTTCTTCTATAAGGCTTGTACGAATTTCTAGAAGAAGTTTCTGCCACTTGTTTCCTAATGTCAACCATTTCGTTAGACATGGTTTTGAAAACTTTTTGCAATCCTTCTAAATCGAACGGATCTTTCGATTGTTTTTTCTTGGGGTCTTCCTTGAAAGTAACCTTCTTGGATTTTCGTTCTGCTATCACGTTTTTCTTTTCTAGAGCTATGATACGTTTCTCTACCACTATTTCTTATTTCATATTGTCGGCTAAAGTTGTTTTGTTAGCCCTATCAACGAAGATTGCTATGTTTGATGGTAAAGCAGAGATGTACCACTCACTTCGCACTTCTTCACTAGGCTTGGAAGCAGTAGAAATTTTATTTAATAGTTTATTGAAACGTGAATTAAAATCTTTGATAAGTTCCTTTGACTCAGCCCTAAGGTTAGACAGGTCGTTGATCAGTGTCGCCGTAGACCTGCCACACCGAACTTAGTTAGGAATTGTTCTTGGAAGATATCCCAACTAGTGATAGATCCAGACGGCAATGAGAAATACCATGATCCGGCTGCTCCTTGCAGAGTATAAGGGAAAAGTCGGATGACAGCATCTTTGTTGGTAACTCCATTGAGATTTATGGATAACATAAAGTTATTTATATGTTCTTCCGCTAGCATGCCTGCTTTAGGATTAAACTTAGGCAGCCATTTTTCAGGTTGGGCCGGTAGCTGACTCAAGGGCGCAGGCATTAAGACTGCCCCTGGGTTATTCCATGGAGATTGGGCCATCACTGAACTACTAATGGAGGAAAGTGCAGAAGATGATCCCTGTGATTGAGAAGATGAGGATATTACGACTCCAGATGATTGAGAAAAAAGTGTGGAAGTTCCTGTGGACTGGTAGACAATAATCTGAAGTGGAGGAGTGGATGGTTGACTTCATGGTGGAGAGGTGGAGATGGATGATGATGATGAAAGAGTCTCGCTATCAGACCCTTTAGGTGATTTCCTTGCTCTCTTTCTTGTAGGTAGAGGTAACTTGGTTGGTTGAACACCAAACTTTTTTCTCTTTAATCTGGTAAGAGGATGAGTAGGGTTATATTGCGAAGTCACGCTACCTTGAGATTTATCAGATCTCTGAGGTGATATAGAAAATCACTGAAGTTTATGGATCAAAGATTCAACTTCAGGAGGTTCAATAGTAGATTGTTTTGAAATGTCAGGGTTTGTAGCAGCGGCTGTTGTTCTTTCGACTTCTGGCTCTAGATTTAAAGATTCTAAGTGCGATGGAGAAGTCGGGGGAGATGGTGAGGGCGATTTACTCTCAAAATGGTATTTAGATTTAGACTTACTTGCCATTCATAGTTCGGGGCCCTCCTTCTAGCGCCAAATATGTTGAAGCCCTGAAAATCGGGTCTACAACAAGGGGGATACCCACCCGGTCCGGACCTTGGTTAGCAGCTCCTTTTCCATTTGGTATAGTGGGTCCGACTGGGGATATGGGACCAGTTTCCCAATTTATGTGTGTGTGTGTTGAGATTTGATATTTCCTTTCTAAAAGTTCCTAAGTGAAATGCTTTTACTTTAATTCTAATCTAATAACATGCAATTTTATTCTAATAAACAGAAATATCTAATTCTACACTAACCCGGGGTGTAATATTTCCGTTATGCGATCTAAAATGATTTCAAATAACAATTGGTAATAAAGATCATTCAACTATTATAAGAAGAGAATTCAATAGAGATAAACCACTTCGTATAAAAAGTTAGACGAAACAGTTGTGAAAAACATATCGCATAATAAGCTACTCATACATTAAGCATAAATAAATAGCTATCACCGTACAGAAGTGCCAAATGATAACTCAAGCATTCACACATCAATATATAAACAAGTGAACATAAATATCACTTTAACACAAAGACAGAAAGAGTTAAGAGATAAAAGTACCATTTATAACTAGTTCTACTCATGAGCTTCAAGCGATAATGATTTATCTCTTCTTAATCCAACGTCCATTAAGAGTACAGAAGTGCAACATCAGTAGTAGATATTAAATGCAGATATCAATAAATCATGTTCCATTCATTCATCAAAACCTCCTCGGAGGGTGCAAAAGTGCATGTTTTGAGGACAAGTTTTTGACAAATTTCAGGACCCTTCTCTAAATGCATGAGAAGGGTTTAAATACTACTAACTAAATCTAAAAATAACTTATTACAAAAATGTAGGATATGTTTTAAATGACCGTCCTCATTTCAGGCAAAAATAAAGCAAAATTAATACTAACATTGAATCTACAATTAAAACTAACAATTAATTATTTCTGTATCTGTTCCTTGAAATCACAAGCGTTCAACATTTGTTTGAGAAGAGTCAGCTAGCCAACCTTCGACTTTAACTATCTTGTGAAAACGGCATCAGCAAGAGCTGGCACCATCTTCTCGACAGAATTGATGATACATTTGAGATTCATGCACTGGCTATGTGGTTTTACCAAATGTGCCCAGTAAGAATCCAATTCAACTTAGTTAATCTTTTGGTCAATTTTTCATTTTCTTGAGCCTTTTGTCTCCAGCCTGCAACCTGTCTGTAGTTGCTGAGCATATATACATACCTTTTTGAAGATATTTTTGACAAATACCACTGGTTTTAGGATTCGAGTTTTACTTTTTTACCTCTAGCATTGCTTTCTTACAAATTTTTGGGCTTATAGGTGACTGAGCAATTAGAGGTTTTCCCTTTCAAGAGGTTTTGCTTAGCGATGAGCGATTAGCGCTAGGTGCTAATCGCACATCGGAAACTGCCTCCGTTTCTTGATCCGGGCTTCCTTGGTGCGATTTTTTGCCTCTTGCGCACTTTTGTTAGCAGATATAAAGCTTAAATTTTGTGAAAATAACAATTCCGTAAGTTGCTGACACTGAGTCTTAAATTATCTATTTGTGATGTCAGCGCTATCCAGAACCCATTTAACCATGTTTGTGTATAGAAGAATTTTGGGCCTCGCCACTATTTGGTGTAAGAATGAGCAAGCTAGCTCTATAATAGATGCCTCAAAAGACCCGTGTGAGCCTGCAGTAGCTGTAACCTCCATTATTTTGGGATTCTCTTCCTCAAGTAGACTATACATGCCTTCCCAAGTAGTAATAACAACGTCTCTGTTACAGGCTGTGTCTGTATACAAGGGCGTCATTTCTTGATCTTCAGAACTCGGAGCTTTTCCTTTCTTTCCCATAGTATCCTGAATACTTCTTTGTATCGTTCTCTGTTCTTTGTTCTTGCAGTTTACAAATGAGGTGAGAGTCATGATAAGGAAAAGGTGATGGGAAAGCTTTAAATGTCGAAGACATATAAAATATACCACCTTACGTGAAATGGCTCTTCGATAAGCACGAAACCATATTTCATTAATGATTGGCAACTAACTCATTAATTAGCATTAAAGTGCATAACCAGGTCTCGGTTTATGGAAAATAATTTTTTGAACAACGAGCCCGAAAGATTTGCAATGAAGCGATTTTGCGATTTGCTTCACAATATCGCAGATCGCAACATCGCAATATCGCTTTATCACTTTATCGCTTTATCTCTCTATCGCTCTATCGCTCTATCGCAATGTCATAGATCGCTTTATCCTTCTATCGCAATATCGAAATATCACAGGAGTGTAGCATATGACAATCATCCGTTAATGTGTTTTTAGCGAAATGCGATTTGCGATATGCGCCATCGCATATCGACAGTTTGAGGTTTTTCAGCGTAAGTGATATTTGATGCATGCGATGTGATGAAGTTTCGCATCGCGATCTCGCAACCTTAGAATTGTGTTTGTAAGGAGGTATCCATCATCCTTTTTGTGATGCGATATTTCTTAAGGAGTGATTTTATCCTATCTCATCATGAAACTTAAGCTTTTTAGATTTTTCAAGGCTATTCTCCTAACTTTATGATGGTAAGTTTTATTGAAAAAGGAAATTCAAGCACTAATTGGTTTTTTAAATTTTTTTTACTAAGGGTCCCCACTTACTTAGTATTAGTAATGACACTAAATAAGAAAGGGGTTGTTTCCGGCCACAACAAGTACCTGTTTCTGTGATTTTTCTGCCTTGCGATGCTAACTGTTCTGGTTAGTTTATTATGACTGCCCCTCTTTTCTCCTTGTATCATTGGAACATGTCTTTGTATAATTGATTTTGATCTTCTGGGATAAATCTCTCATCCAGATGCCTCCATTCATGTAGAATTCTCTTCATGACTTTCTCCTCTTCACTTCCTTTGTCCTTCTAGGAGTCTATCTCCATTTGGGTCTGTTCTTGAGGGCTTTCTATTCTTTCCCCTTCCTTTTCTAGCTCCATACTTGTTTGGGTCTTATTTTTCCCCTTGTCTACCTTTATAGGGTCTGTTGTTTATTCGTCACTATTCTCACCTACCTCTTCCATTTCCTCTTCTTCTAATACCACGAACTTATTCTGATTTACCTTAGTTGATTCCATAGAAGGTGGTTTCTGATTTGTCGGGCCTTTTTGAGGTTTCCTCCAGCGAGGCACTTCTGTAAAACCTTCATCATCCTCCCTACCCTCCTCTTCCTCCTTCATCTCTTCTTCCTTCTTCCCAGTATCTGTTGATGCTCTGGCTGCATTCAAAGGGCATGATCTGAAAAGATGACCGTATTCATGACATCTTCTGTAGCGGAATGGAATGTGCTCGTAGTCCACTAGTTGTTGCCACACCTCATCATGATATTCCACTTCAATATAGTTTTGGAGCGGTTTCGTGATGTTCATGTAAACATAGATCCTGTCATAGGATGTATATCTACCCCTCCTGGTGGTGTCAACCACTTTGAAAAATGTCCCGATTGAGTTCTCGATACCTTCTAGAATCTCTGGATCCAAAAACTCGATTGGGAGTCCGAACGGCTTGACCCATATTGGTGGTGTTAACATTTTCTCCTTGTCTGGGTTATAGCATTCTTCCCATTGCCTCATAAAGAGACCTGCATTGTTAAAGAAGTAGGGTCCCTCCTCAAAAACCATCTCCTTATCCTCCAGGTTGGCAAAAATGACCGTGAAGAAGCCCTTAGTGCCTAATTTTAGGTCAATATGTCCCTTGGACTTCCATCTCTGTTGTATCCATTTGGCCAGTTCTTTTTCAGACGGCCATGATCCCAAAAACTTGCAGATCAAAGCATGATATTTCATATATCCTTTATATTCTTCTAGTTTGTTGTTTGGGATTACAAACCTGGGTTTTTTTGTTGCTTTAGGCAAACAAATGTTTCCCAACCCCGCTTGCCATTGAGCCCCCATGATTGGCTCATCCTTGCCACATTTTCCTATAAGTCCATTCGATCCATTCTTGCTTGTTTCTCTTGCTACTACATTTTTATAGGAGGGGATCTCTCCCCCCCTCCCAAGTCTGTCATTTCTTTGTCAGCCCCACCTGTGTTCTGTCCACCTTCCTCCAAGCATCCCGTGACTCTCCCTTGTCTTGATCTGGTGCAGGTGGCTGCAGGCTATCCCTGCACCTTGTCCAAGGCTCAGGTCAACCTGTGGAAAACCCTGCAGAAACCCTAACCCTAAATGTTAACCCTCATCGCTATCATCTCTCCCCATATAATTCCTCTTCTTTGTGTAAATGTTTTCCATATTAAGAAAAAAAAATGTAAAGAAGGTATATCCTAAAAGAATAATCAAAGGAGAAAAAGAATGAAAAGGTAAAAAAAAAAATTTTAAAAAATGGAAATATATGAACCCCAAAAGACAAAAAGAGACCATGAAAGTGTGCAAGCCAAAATGCCATTACTATTTACTTTTTATGCATAATAAATGATTGTGTGCAGCTTGTTACTCATGCCACAATCCATGATAGTCAAATTATTTAAACTTGGTTATTTCATGCTTTGAATTTTATGTTTATAGGTAGTGAATAAATCTGACCAAAAGGTGTAATCTTGGCAGATCATTAGATAGGTAGAGTGAATAAAAGGAGCTCATCAGTTTGATCTGAGCCCTTGGATGATATAAGGTTAGAATTAGATAGTTTATTTTATAAAGAAAAGAAAAAGATTGATAGGGGTTTGCTAGCCTAAATGCACCCAAATAAAGTGAAGAAAAAATGGTAAGATGAGTAAGTGGGTAAGTAGTAGAAAGGTTGTAGAAATATCATGTCATTTGATACAAAAAGCACTTATGTCATTGTTCCAAATGCATCATTTAAATATGCATAAGTGGTAAACAAAACAAAAAACAATGGTTCACAATTTGGTTTACTTAACATCACCTCATTCATTTTAACCCCTATGACACTCATTAACTTCCCTTTCATAATAAAAATATTAATACCTATAGTTTTTAAGTAAAAAAGGCTCAGAGCATTTCTCTGACTTCTAGTGGGACCGGACCCTTAGCTTGATGACTTAAGAAGGAAAGGTGTTAAATTCCCTTATAATTCAATCATCCCCCTCACAAAACCCGTTTTCCTAATTTTAAGTTGTTGGAAATAATACTGGGTGGGGGGGGTGAATCATTATTAGCAATTTAGCAATTTTTCATTTCCATAAACAAAATGATATATGCTACTTCTATTAATTAAACCTGCGTATATATGCAACTGTGTTTAGAGAAAACCACATATATCTTGCAAACTTCTAATTTAGTTAGCTGATCTTAATCTATGTATCAGAACCATAAAACAGTGATCAAGTGCAGTGAACAGTACATGCAATCACACACATGAACACAAGATATAAGGTGGAAACCCAATGTGGGTGAAAATCACCTGCTGCAATTCATTTCTATCTTCCTTTAATAAGAAACTTCTTTTTACAATATTTTTGTGCTGGTGCAGTCTTATACCAGTAGGCAGGCTTCTACCTACAGAAGGCTACAACCTTCTCTCATTCTCCAGCTTCTCCTGGAAGGGAGCTACAACCCCCTTAGGTCTTGTACTAGCTAATGTACTAGTACGTAGGTGCTGACCTATAAAGGCTACAACATTCTCTTTTCTTTCAGGGACCACGTTTCATAAATTTTCAGACTGAATCCATCAATAACATCAATCAAACATCAAATATATCTGCATCAAACAATCTCCTTTGCACCAAACAAAAACTTAATCAAACAATCACTTCTCTGAGTGTTATAACCAGAATACAGTAACAATAACCAGAAACCAATCCTAAACCCAGAACACTACAACAATAAACAAAAGTAGCTAAAACATATTTTATGAGACGTAAACTACTTCAATATGTAGAACCTGAGTGCATACATTATTATATTAAGGCAAACCTGTGTATACGCTATTTTGAATTACCGAAACCAACGTGTATAAGCGCCCTTGCTATGCTGAACCTACGTACAGATCTGTAAAAGATAATTTACCCTTTTCAACTATTCAGACATCAGTATCATCAAATTTATAGATCAATTCATGTGCCAAATATAAAACATAAAAATCACACAAAGATAATTCTCTTCAAGCCTTAAGATCTTGACCCATCAATAAAACTTATCCTTCTTCTACTGCTCAGGTTTCTCCTTGATTCAGATCTAGGTATGCACCATAACCCAATGACCAGTATTCTAGATCTTGCTCTTCATAAGATATTCAATGCTTGAGTGCCTTTGCCTAATGATCTCCTTCCCCTTTTATAATCTTAGGCCTTACTCAATACCATGGTCCAAAACCACTTAGAACCAATACCTGGGTTCAACACTTCAGATGAGATACCATGGTCCAAATACCAAGGACCAAAATCCAAGTTTTCAAAACTGTACACACTTTTCTATGCATGAAAGTGCATGTATACACATACATGCCTTTTGGTCTATGAATTTGCGTGTATATGTGGCTTGGTCAATAGGAACTTGCGTATACCTCCTTTTCCTTTATTTTGAGAGCCTGTGAGCCTGAACTGTCATCTGAGTGATTTTCCGAGTGAGTTGCCATCAAGGACAATACCTGTGCCATAGTGCCAATCCTGTGTCATAATGCCAACAATCTCCCCCTTTGGATTTGATGGCAACCCCAAGTCACTCAAAGTCATTCTTCCCCTTTGTCATCAAGGGAAAAGGTTTATGTTCCCCCTGAGTTCATGCTGAAATCTCTGCTCTGCTGTGCTGTCCATGCTCCCCCTGACTATAGACAAGGTCTACAAAAAGATTTTCTACAAGAAAGAACGTGACTCTATACATCATAAATGACCTTCCTATCACCAAAGACTCATACATACATCCATCTCCCAACCAAGTGGAGATGTACCAATATTAACTCATCCACCCAACCAAGTGGGGATATACCAAAAGTTTACACATGATAAAACAAGAACATTACATCATCAATCCCAGGCATAGTGGGGAAACCAAAATAGGTTGTTACATGACCTTGATAATAAAAGAATTACATGACATAGAGACAAGACTATGATAGTCAACAACAACATCTATTAATCATCATCCAGACTAGCACCCATGATCTCCCTATGCACTTGTTCTACCTGAATAAAAAACAATTGTGAAGCTGTACCAAGATCTTCTAAGATAATGCCAACAATGCATTATTAGAAGTATATGCTCCCCCTGAACCTGTGCCATATGGTCTCTGTCAGATCCATATCAGACTCTTTTCATCCTAACTTTGGCCCACTGTTTTTCTTCAAACCAACATATACGTGATTGTATCCACAGAAACAGGCATATGTATGTGGATGCTCTTCATGAAACTAGAGTACAACCACTTTTCTCTGAAACAGATAAGTGTCAATAGCAAGATGATGCATCAACTACTCCCAGCTTCTATCTGAGGTATTCAAATGTCTCCCTAGGCAGTGGTTTAGTGAATATATTAGCAACCTATTCCTTGGAGGGAACATACTCCAATTTGACCTTTTGTTCAAGCACTTGTTGCTGGAGAAAATGATATTTGATAGGTATGTGCTTGGTCTTTGAATGCATGACTGGATTCTTTGAAATAATGATTACACTTGTATTATCACATAAAATGGAGATAGGTGGAGTACAAGTGATTTGAATGTCTTGCAATATTTGCATCATCCAAAGGAGTTGTGTGCAGCAAGATGCAACAGCCACATATTTTGCTTCAGCTGTAGATAATGCAATTGAACTTTGTTTCTTGCTGAACCAAGATACTAATCTAGAACCCATAAAGAATGCACCACCACTAGTGCTTTTTCTGTCCTCCACGCTTCCTGCCCAATTTGCATTTGTATATGCATGAAGTGTGAGGACTGTATCTCTAGGATACCATAAGCCATAGATTTGTGTTCCTTGAAGATATTTGAAAATCCTTTTAACTGCTTGAGGGTGTGCTTCTTTTGGATTTTCCTAGAATCTTCCAACTATTCCCACTGCATGCATGATGTCTGGTTGGGTACCTGTCAGATAGAGTAGACTACCAATCATGGATCTATAGGTTGGTTGATGTATTGCTGCTGATTCATCATTTGTGCTGAGGTTTCATCCTGTTACCATAGGGTACATACTGGTTTCTAATCTTCCATGCCATATTTCTTCAAGATCTGCTTGAGGTACTTGGTTTGTGATAGAAAGATACTGTCTTTTTATTGTTAGACTTGTAAACCAAGAAAATATGTGAGCTCACCTAGCAGGGACATTTCAAATTCTTTCTGCATCACCAAGGCAAATTTTTGACTCATGGCTTCTTCATTGCTACCAAAGATGATATCATCAACACACACAACAACTATTAGCAATTTATAATTGTCAATTTTTATATATAGATTGCTATCTGTTAATCATTTTGAAAAACCTTGTTGATGGAGGTATTTGTCCAGACAATAATACCAAGCCCTTGGAGCTTGTTTAAGACCATAGAGAGCCTTTCTGAGTCTGCATACAATTTTTATATCATTTCCAAGGATGAATCCATTTGGTTGCTCAATATACACTTCTTCTTCTAAATCTCCATTCAGAAAGGCAGATTTCACATCCATTTGGTATACTTTGAACTTTTGAAAGCTAGAAAGAGAAAGGAACATTCTTATGGCTTCAAGTCTAGCAACTGGTGCAAAAGTTTCTTCAAACTCCATACCTTCTTGTTGAGCATACCCTTTACAAACAAGTTTGGCCTTGTTTCTAATAACATCTCCATTTTCATTCAACTTGTTTTTGAATATCCATTTGGTTCCTATGACATTCTTATCATTAAGTCTAGGAACCAATTCCCAAGTGTTATTCTTTTCAATCTACTCAAGTTCCTCATTCATGGCCTTAACCCAACATTCATCTTTGCATGCTTCACTTCTATTTTCGTGGTTCAACGGAGGAGAGAAATTCTAGATAGCTTGAAGCTTCTGTAATAGTTCTTCTTGTTTGTACACCTACCTCTTTTTGCCCCAGAATTTGAGTCTCTGAATGGTTCTTCTAGACATACTTGGATGGAGTCTTTTCTTCTACTCTTATATGTTCTTTTGGTGCCTCATAAGTTTTTTCTTCAGCATTAGTTTGATATGATGTTGAAGGATAGTCCTCCTCATCTTCATAATCTTCGGTTTTTATCTACTTTGGATTGTCACCTGCTTCATAAACCACAACATCAATAATTTCAACAATTTTTCCAAGTATTTTATTGTAACACTTATGTCCTTTACTTCGGGAAGAGTAACCAAGGAGAATGCCTTCATCTGCTCTAGGTTCAAACTTGCCAAGCTTTTCATCAATCCTTTTGATGTAACATTTGCTTCTAAAAACTTTGAAGTATTTTACAGTAGGAGTCTTACCATACCAAAGTTCATGTGGAGTTTGAGTGCTGTTTACTCAGACTTTTTTTTTGTTGATAATAGTAACGGCAGCAAATGCAACTTCACCCTAGAAGGTTGCAATAATTCTAGACTCATCAAGCATAGCATGAGCCATTTGTTGAACTGTTCTGTTCATCCTTTCCACCACTCCATTTTGCTGAGGAGTCCTTGTAGCAGAGAATTCCCTTCTTATTACATGTTCTTCACAAAAGTCAAAAAATTCATCCAAGATAAATTCCCCTCCTCGATCAGACCTAAGGCATTTGATTTTGCAATCTGATTCATTTTCAACCAAGGCTTTGAAAGCTTTGAACTTTTCGAAAGCTTTGTCTTTATGCTTCATAAGTCTTATCCAGAACATCCTGGAAAAGTCATCAATGAACAATATAAATTATTCTTATCCACGAGGTGACTTTTTCCTTGATGGACCACATAAATAAGTATGGACAAGTTCAAGTGGCTTACTAGTTGATCCTTCCTTCTTAGGGAAATGTGTTTTGGTTTTCTTACCAAACTGACATGATTTGCATATTGTATTTTCTGGTATTCTGATGTCAGGAAGATCATGAACAACCTGATATTTTCATGCTTTCCTTATCTGAGGGAAGCTTAAATGATCAATTCTTCTGTGCCATAGCCATTGTTCATCATTTTTGCTTAGATAACATTATTGCTGTCCTCCCTTGAGTATGTATAAATTATTTGGAGTTCTTATGCCTTTGATCACTGTTTTTCCTGTATCAAGCTTACGAACAATACATCCATTTGATTGAAATAATACCTCGTTTCCTTGATCACACATTTTACTAACACTCAATAGATTATGCTTTAATCCATCAACATACATAACATTTCCAAAGAAGAGAGCCTTTACCTTTTATGAGTGCAAGGGTGTCATTTCCAAATGAGACCTTCCTTTCCTTTTCTAAGGCACTATATGACTGAAGTTTTTATTTATCACCTGTCATATGTTTCAAGCATCCACTGTCGATGTACCACCGATTTTCCTATCCTTCCACATATAAGGCTATACCACATCTTTATGGTTGTGGTTCTTTCTTTCTCCATGTTTTGGGACCCAATGAAGCTTGCTCCTTCTGAGATGTTTGCCAAAACTTAGTCCTGCATTCAGAATCTTCATGACTGAAGTTGTTACAAATAGAACATTCTATTTCATATTCAAGAGCATAAAAGTTATTGTAGGTCCTCTCCATGATCCCAATCACACGTGCTTTTCTAGTCATGATGGTCTTGTGAGCAACACATTGAGCAGCTTTGTGTCCAAAGTTATGACATAAGAAATATTGGCCATTAAAGAAATTCCCATGATTATCAAATCTACCGACCAGGTGATTGTAGTTTCCATTGACATTCATTCTTGAGGAAAATTGAGAATGATTTACCTGCGGTTGGTTGTAGCTTCTATTCATCCTTGAAGTAGAATGACCCCAATTTACTTGGTGATCTACTTTATGCCTTTGTTGACGATTGTCAACCTGTTCACTTCTCTTTGCAGCATTAAGATAACTTTTGGAGGTGGATGGCTTTTGTGCTTGAGATTCTTCTTCAGTATATCCAAGACTTGTCTTGATTAGAGGAGAATGCTACACTTTGATAATCTCATCTAAAGTTTCAGATCCTTTAGCAAATCTAATATTAAGAGCTTTTGTTTTCTCAATATCTTTTCTAAGTCCCACAATTTCACATTCTAACTTTTCATTGTGTTTTTCGCTTTCAGTAAGTTGGAATGTCAAAGTATCTATAATAATATTCTTTTCTTCTAAACAAATTTGAAGTTTAGAAATTTCTTCATAGAGACCATCTTCATCTATAGCATCCAAGAAATCATCATCTTCAAAAGCCATCAAAATTCTATAATCATTACCATGTTCATATTCATCACTATTTGAAAGTCCATCGCTATTTTCATGTGTATAATAGATTTTCTTACTTACGTTCTGTTTTCTGTTCCATTTAACTGGTTCCTTAACTTTATCAAGCTTATCTTTATGAGGACATTTGGCTGCATAATGACCGACTCTTCCACAAGCAAAGCATTTGAAAGGTAGCTTACCTCTAAATCTTCCAGAACCCTGTTGAAGGTTCTTGATAAAGTTTGATTCTTCCTCTCCTTCTGACGTATGTCCTGAATCATTGTATTCTCCTTTTCCTGAAGCTTTGAATGTGGCTTCTCTCATGTCTGATGGACCCCATTTTCTCATTTTGAAAGCAGTTAGGATTCCGTGCAGTTGTGACATGGTAATACTCTGAATATTTTACTTTTCTTCTATGGCAGAAACTTTTGATTCAAACTTAGAAGACAAGGATCTTAGAACCTTTTCAACTAAAGTAACTTCTTTTATCTCTTCACCCAAGTTTTTCATGTGATTAACAATCTCATCTACACGTAAGAAATAATTAGCCACACTTTCATCATTTTGCATTATGAGAGCTTCATATTGAATTCTAAGAGATTGTAGTTTTGCACATTTTACCTGATCGTCTCCTTCATAACTTAGAATGATCTTGTCCCATATTTCTTTGGCGGTTTTGAGTTGCATAACCTTGACAAATTCTGATTGAGATAGACTCCCCAATAGAGTATTGACAACCTTTGCATTTGTTTCATATTTCTTTCTACCAACTATATCTATAGGAGTTGCTGATGGAAATGTGTATCCTCTTTCCACGATATCCCAAAATTCTGTTCCAAGAGACTGAAGATAGGCTGTGGTTCTTACCTTCCAATAGACGAAGTTCCTCCCATCAAAGATTGGTGGCCCGATGGATGCCTCTTTTCATAGTTGCTCATGATAATAGATCTTCCTTCAAGAAATCAAGCTTCTTCTGAAGGACCTGCTCTGATTCCAATTGTTGGAAATAATATTGAGAGGGGGGGTGTTGCACAAAATATTGTCACCATGATATTCTACAGTCAATGTGAGTCTATCACCACTCATACTTTCCTCCTATGCAAGTCTTAAACCTCAGCTCTTCATGTCAAGCCTTGAAAAGTGAGAGAAAGTCCTTGAAAATCTCTAAAACTCTGGTTTCGCACTTTCTCTTAGCATTACCTACGGTCCCGCACCCCTGGTCATGTTCCTCGCGGACCTGCCTGCTCTGTTTCTGTGTAATGGGTGCGGACCCCTGTAAAAGTAAAAAAGGTGCAAGTACATTCTTAAAAACTCACTTTGGGTTATTTTTGGAAGCTTCTAGAGGGAATCTTGAGGTGGCAAGTTTGCTCCTTTGATGTTCATGCATCCCATAACTAAAGGAGCTAACCCCTTGATGTGAGGAGCTTATTCCTTTGAAGGAGGACTCTATCCCTTCATAGGTGGACCTGGTAACTTCCTTCCTCTGCACTATAAAATGAGGCATTGGGCTGGTTACTGAGGAGGTTGAAAGCTGAATATTCTTGAGGGTAAATGCTGTTGGAATTTAGACTTCCTAATTGAGCTTGAGAGGAGAGATTACATACCTTTTGATCTCATTGGGAAGAGTGTGAAGCTTGTCAAAGTAGAGGAGATTATTTCTTGGACCCTGGGAGGAGCTTGTACAGCATCAAGGCACCAAGGTTGTAAAGTTATTCTTTGTTTAAAGTTAATACAATCAAGTTTATTTTTCTCAATAAGCTGTTTCTTATGGTTTATTTCATGGATTCCTTGATCACCATGATGAATATGATTTATTATATTGGCTATGCAGGTGTTATTTGATGTGTTCTTGTTTCTATTTGTAGGTTCTTAAAAGGAAACTCATTCGGATGGTTGAAGCGTGGCTGCCACAAAGTAGCGTTGGACTTAAGGTAGGGTCTAAAGACACCTCTTGGTTTTTATTTATAAATCGCAATATTTAGAGAAAGGTAGATTTGCTTGTTCTGCTTGTCGCTAGATATCAATTGATACTAGGGAGATCAGTCTTGTCTACAAGAATGATTTATTTGGCCGATAAAATGGCGACTCCATTGGGGACTTAAATTTTGGTTTTTTGCCTTTACTTTTACTTTGACTTGAGAAACTTTTTCTCTGTTTCTGGTTTTTGCTTGATGTGTGTGGGATTGGGTAGTTTTTTAGATCCTGAATTGCTTTTTGTTTTTCACGCTTTTGAAAGAGGACCGCACGTTCTTCTTATAACACAGTGCGGACATCTCCGCACTGTTGCTTTACTACACAGAGCGATACCGCACTTGGTTATACTGGAGGCCTGCGGACCCTGTCAAATTTTTGAAAAACCTAAAATCTATTCATCCAGTTAAACTTAGGATTTGTTTGTGTTTTTTAGCCTCTACCCAGATTTGCATGTGTCTTGTCAGAAACTTCTTGTTAGTGAGTTCCATTGGCATTTTGGTTTTAGGTGATTTTCTAGAAGTTTTGCGTGCTTGGTTTGATTTTCTTTTGGTCTTTGTAGTAACTCAGAGATTAGAAGCCTACGAAACCTCAGATTACCCTGGTTTTTGCTGGTATTCTTTATGAGTCTGACCGATTTGTGAAATCTACCTTTGGTGAGATATAGATCTCGTTTTCTCTTTGCAAAGCTTTGAATGAACTTGTTTTGAATTTCATTTTTAAAAAAAGAAAACATAAGATGGGTGTTTTTTGATTAATTTGTTATTTTGAACGAATTAGTCCTTAGTTTGCTGAATAACTAAGTAAAACGTCCTCGAAAAGAAATTTTGTAAGCTTTTGCTTCAATTAGGTTTTTAGAAGTTGTAGATCTCAAGATTAGATTTTTCATAGTTTTGAGTGTTTTCTAGAAATTTTAGAATCTCTTTTGAAAGAATTTGTTTTTTGTAGTTTTTGAGTGTTGAAAAGAAAGGGATATTTTTTGTGAGCATAATTAGTAGTCTCGTTTTTGAGTTTATTGAAAAAGACAAAAAAGTTTTTCTTTTCATTTATTTGTTAAGGAAAGATTTGTTTTTCAAGCATTTGCATTCTCAACTCTTTCTTTAGCTAGAAATTCATTGAAGAAAAAGAATTGTTTATCATCTTAGGTGCATTTTTAGTGTTTTGGAGTCGAGTCTTCACACCATAAAGTTTCATCTCCATACCTTTTGACCTAAGGAACAACCAATAAAAATAACGCTTAAAGTAAAATTTATCTAGCAATCGTTTTATTTCTAGGTCTCTTTATCACTAACATAATTTAGGCTAGTATCTTGGGGAGTAATTAACTCTCCAAGATAGTTAAAACAAACAAGTAGCTATATCTTGCGGTAGGAGATAAATTCCAATTGTTACATCTATGCTCTAGGAAGCTCCTCTTAAAGGAGTCAAGCACGAGATCATATCCAAACCAGTGGGGTAATCAATCCTTCCTCATTGGGAACGATAGAAGATATACATGTATTAAAAACAGTAAACCTCGGATTAACCATTGTCGAGGAGCCTGGGGTCACTTGTTGGTAAACCTTGGATTATGTCAAGGAGCCTTCAAGTGGATTGAGTTTTGCTACTCTTCCCTTGCGTGTGTATTAGATCACAGACTGTTCCCCCAGGTATATTTGTTTCTGTTGGTAACCATAGTGACCATAATCTATAGGATTCTTTCCTAAGGTGACGGTGGAGGGAAGATCCCACTGTACCTGGAGCAGACGTCGACTAGACTCACTTGGACTCTCTGGGGGGTTCTCTTCACTCGAGACGGTTTAGTGAAGAAACTTGTGCCAGTCTGTTTCATTAAGCAGGTTGTCGGGGTAACTGTTCCAACCGCCATTTCTGTATTGAATTTTGCGACGTTGGATTTCATCACCAACTAGTGTTTTTGGTACGAAAAGTTACTGTTTGTGTGTGGTTTGAACTCCTAGAATTTTTTAGGCGTGTGATTCAAATTGTTTGGTTCTTTAGAGACTTTAGGTGGTTTTATTGAGATTTTTCTTTGTTTGCGTGTGAAGTAATTAAAATATTTAATCGTGGCTGAATTACCGAGACAATCCCGTAGACTTCGGGGGCAACCTCCCGAGTATTCACCAAGCCAGCTTGAAGGGCTACGAGCTCTTGTAACTCCTAGTGATAGTAGAGTTGGGTCACCGGAAGAAAGAGAATCTTCTTTAGTTGTTCACCCTGATTATCAAGTTCAAGCAACATAGTATATTTCTGAACCAATTTCATTCTCTGAAGTTACTGGTAGTTTTTATTCTACTAGTGAATTAGCTGAAGAGCCTGAAATTTCTGAGCCTGAAACTAAACCTGTTGCTACTCCATCATCAGGATTTGCCTCTCCAACTTCCAGTGGTCTTGGTTCACCCAGGGTAGGAAGAATCATTACCCAAAATCTTCCTTCTAGACTTATTGCTATTGAAGAACTCATTACTCCAGAAGAAGGTATATCTATCCCTGAAAATCAACCAACTATAGAACTTAGGGAGCGTGAATCAATTTTCTACAGTCCACCTAGGAGGGATGCTTGGTATCTTTCATTGACCAACTTTTTAGAAAATCCGGGTCTACGTTTTTCGCCACCTCGTAGTCCTTTTCATCCAACACCTAGAGGTTATCATCCTCCTTTGAATATGTCAAGACAATCATCCATGTTTTCCCAATCACCTGAAACATTTTTGTATGGCGGTCCTTCTGTTCCTTCTGGGTATCAGTCACTTACTGGTACTTTTTCAGGAGCATCTCCTCAACCCATTGAATACGGGTTATCAACTGGTAATAATGGAACTAAACCATTGAGTGTAGAAGACATTCTTATGATGTAAGGTACCATTCCAAATCCACAACCTCAAGGTAGTCAGTTACTGCCTGGGGGGCAACCTCAAGGTACTCAATTATCACCTGGGGGCCAACCTCAAGGTACCCAGTTATCGCCTGGGGGGAAACCTCAAGGATAGTACATACCTTCGGGATAGTACATTCCTCAAGGTCAACCCCAGACTCCAGTACGTACCTCAAGGTCAACCCCAGTATCAATATGTACCTCAAGGTCAACCCCAGTTTCAATACATGTCTAAAGGTTATCAACCTCAAGGTCAGTACCCAACCCAAGGTTTCCAACCACCTTCAGGTCAATCATTTGTCCAAGGAGCTGGAAATGTACCTTTGAATTATCAACCCTACCCTCAACCCGATTATGGTCTTCAATATGCTCAACCTTCTATGGGTCCATACCCCGGAATGAACATGGTGTGGGATCCATCTCAATCTCAACAGATCTTGCAACCTAATGTGCAGTTGTCATCTCAATCTAGACAACCTTTGGTTTCTGGTTCAACCCAACAACCTGTCCAACCTACTATTCAAACCTCTGCACCTAGTGTAGCTCATCAATCTGGGCCTAGTTCGCCTCGAACTCCGCCTCAAACGACTGCTGCAACTACTGCAACATCTGTTCAATCTACCCCACCTACTTCTGGAGTATCGACAGCTCTGATTTCTACTGTTCCTACATCAACTCCTCAAGCATCTTTACCTCAGTCTGGACCTACAATTCAGACTTCGGTTCAGATGCCTGCAGGACAACCTGGTCCAAGTACGGTTGTCACAAGTCAACCTCAATTTACTTATCAACCGTACCAGGGATAGTACCAATTCGGTCCCGCTGTTCAAAGCCCAGTCTACCAGTATCAACCGTACCCTGGATATACTTATTAGCAACCTCAACAACCCCAGTACGGTCCAGTTAATCCTAGTTTTCCAAGAGGATATAATATCCCAAATGCAATTCCAATTCCAAGTTATCCTGGATATCCTCCTCCTGGGGCTGGTCTTATGACCTAGGGTTTTCGAGACCCTAATCGTTAGTTACCATTCATTGCAACTTTGGACTTGCCTGATTTGTCGCGCCTTACGAACAATCCGATTAATTTTCTTCCATTTTGGCTGCCAATGCCGAATAAGTTTCCCAGTGATATCACAAAGTTTGAAGGTAAATCAGGAGAGGATCCGTCAAACCATGCGATGACTTATCACCTCTGGTGTGCATCTAACTCCATTATAGATGATTCAATTCATTTACGTCTTTTTCAACGCACTCTCATTGGTCTTGCGGCGAAGTGGTACATTGAGTTACCACGAGCCTCTTTTTATAACTTTAGTCAGTTAGCCACTTCGTTCTTAACTCATTTTCAGTTTCCTATCAGATATGACAATGCCACGGAATTATTAACTTCATTAAAACAGTCAATGTCCACTTATATTTCAGATCACATTCATGAATGGAGATGTCGACGTCGTTTAGTGAAAGTTTTTATTCTGGATCAAATCTTAGTAGAATGGTTTGTTAAATCATTATTACCTAAAATCACTGAGGATGTAGCTAAGGCAGGAGTTGTTATTGAAGAGCAAGTAATTGCTCAAGCTCAGTACCTTGACCTCGTTTATACGTAGTCGGGTACTTTACAGGAAAAAATCCTCGACATTCTTAAACAAAATCAAATAACTACAGCTCCTTCAGGGTCTCATGTCGCTGATGGTATGATTGGTTCAGTTAATACCAAAAGTAAGAAGAAATCTTCAAAGAATTCTTCTCCTATCATAACTTTACCAGATTCCCCGACAGGAGACTCTTCCACTGAAATTCCTGCCGATATTCATGTCGTAGAATCATCTACGACCAAATCAAAATCCGACAGTAAAAAGAAGGGGAAGAAGAAAAATAAGCAAAATTCGAAAGAGAAATCAGATAAAACAAAATCTACTGACGAGAAATGTAAACCTTGTTATCCTTGTCTCATTTGTGACGAAGAGCATTTTACAAGAGACTGCCCTCATCGCGCTGAGGTTGCGAAAATCGTCAAAGGTTCTCAAACGCCTGCTGCCTTGAAGGATCCTTTTCCTAGTCAAGATAGTAAGATGATAGGTTCTTCCTCAGATTCCCTGGAAGAACCCATAATGATGATGTCCCATGTAAGGATTGCGACACGATCACAAGATTATGGAAGTAAAAGTCCTGTTGATGGTAAGGAAGCAGAATCTTCTAATTCAAACTCATCAACTTCAACTCCTGGTTCTGATCCACTACAGATCAAGAAACCTAACCCAGACTTAGTAATCAAACCACCTACTAAAGGTATACTTCGAAAGTCAGCTTTCAATCCGCATGCGAGAGCTGCTCAGAACTATAACATTGTTGAAGATTTAGCTATTTCCCCTTCAGCAATGTCGGCTTTGGAGGTGCTGCAATCATGTCCAGCACAACGTAAATTGCTATTGTCGGCTATAGGAGCTGTTGATATTCAGAACTCGAACCTTATAATCTTAGATTTAGAAAATATTACACCTCGCTTACCTCCTCAAATGGCTTTCCAGATTCCAGTGTTAGTAAAAAACAAACCTTGGTTTAGGACTGTGATTGATGAGGGAGCTTCAACATGTATTATGTCGATCCAGTGTTGGAGATCGCTTGGTTCTCCTACACTTAATCAATCCTCGACGATTCTAAAGGCTTTTGATGGCTGTGGGTTCCATCCTTTTGGCATTTTACAGAATTTACCTATAGGGGTTGAAGGCAAAACTGTTAATCTAGATGTGGAAGTGGTTGATGCCCCTCTAGATTACAACCTTCTCTTGGGTCGTAGTTGGTCTTACGCTATGACTGCTGTTGTTTCATCGGTCTTTCAACTTATAAAGTTTCCTCATAATGGAAAGATCATAACTATAGACTAGCTAACATACTTTTCATCCGATCTAGCCTCTTCTGAAACTATCCAGCATGTCGGCAAAACAACTATCCCTTACAAGGATGTTGGAGTAGGATTAGTTAAAGATTCTGGTTTACTAGGAAATTTTTCCTTTCCTCCTCCTAACGTATCACCTTCTACTGCAACCATTCATATGATTTCATCATACACTATTGTTTATGATGATCCTTGGATCGTACCTTCTAAATCTGAGATGGATTCATTTGGTGATTCTATGCCTTTGAGTCCCTATGAAATTGCGTATCAGGCTGTACAGTTGTTTTCCGACCCTTCTTCAACCGAAATTGATCTAATGAATGTGGTCCATGAAGAATCACTTTCAACATCAAACTCAAATTCAACAACTTTTTTCGAACTTGTTCACACTGATGAGCAAATTCGTGAAATTTTGTCTGTTGATGACTTACCATGGGAAAATCTTCATCATAGATCTTCGTTCTTGCCTGAGATTGATCATTTTGAAAATGATTTTTCATCTATTTTTACTACTGATTATGTCAAAGAACCATAGAATCCATTGCAAAATCCTGATTCTAAGTTAAATTTGGGAAATATTTCTTGAACGGTTCCTATTGAAATTTCAGTTAAACCTGGAATTGTTGAAAACATTCATGTAGGTGCCTCCTGTACGGAAAATGAACTTCAAACTTATAAGGCCCTATTTCAAGAATTTCGCGACGTGTTTGCCTGTTCATATGAAGAAATGCCAGGAATTGATCCAACAATTGTTGTTCATGAAATCAAAACTTACCCTGATGCTAAACCCGTCCGAAAATGTTTGTGTCAGATCCACCCACAAAAGCTGCTGCTATTAAAGTAGAAGTTAAAAAATTACTTAAAGCAGGTTTCATTTATCCAATTCCCTTAACGGATTGGGTATCGAATATTGTTCCTATTAACAAAAAGAAAGGAACGATAAGAATATGTATCAATTATAGGGATATTAATCGAGCCTGTCCCAAAGACAATTACCCAACTCCCTATATCGATCAAATCATTGATGATTGTGACGGCAGTGAAATATTCTCCTTTATGGATGGTTTTTCTAGTTACAATCAAATTAACATTCTCCCTGCTGATCAACTAAAAACGGCTTTTATTTGTCCATGGGGGCATTTGCTTATTGCAAATTACCTTTTGGATTGAAAAATGCTGGAGAAACTTTTCAAAGAGCTATGTCTTACACGTTTCATGACATCAAGCACATAGTGCATCCTTATCTCGATGATTTACCTAATCATTCATTACACAAAGCCGATCATCTCACTCATTTAAGAGCAATCTTTATGAGATGTGGGCATTATCGAATTAGGTTGAATCCAGACAAATGTGTTTTTTGTATAGAAACGGGTCGTTTACTGGGATTTGTTGTTTTGAAATCCGGCATTCGTGTCGATCCCTCGAAGGTTGAAGCTATTGTCAAATTGCCTCCTCCTTCGACTCTTCGCCAACTCCAAAGTTTGCAAGGGAAAGCAAACTTTTTACGTCGATTCATTCCTAAATACGCCAAGATAACAAAGGGTTTTACCAGGTTGTTGAAACAGAATACTCCATTCTTTTGGGATGAGATAGCTGAAAAATCTTTTGATGCACTTAAACACGCGTTGACCCATGCACCGTTATTGTATCCTCCTAACTATAACTAGGATTACTTCTTGTATCTTGCCGCCTCTCATTCCACCATTGGAATGGTGTTAGTTCAGGAAGATGAATTCGGTAGTGAACATGTGATTTAATACCTTAGTCGAACTTTGAATCCGACTGAGCTAAAATATTCACATGGGGAGAAATTGGCTTTGGCAGCTATTCACGCTGTCCAAAGATTTCGTCATTACATCTTGCTATGCAAAACGACTGCAATTTCTGACTGTAACCCTATCATCTATATTTTGACCAAACAATTGCTAGGGGAAGTATTCCAAATGGATTGTTATCCTGCAAGAATTTGACTTGGAATTTGAAAAATCTAAGTCAAAGAAATATTTAGTTTTTGTGGAGTTGATGTGCGACTTCTCACGTACTGATACTGAAACTGTGGCAGAAGAGCCCATTGCAGACGAATCCTTGTTTCTTATCAGCACTCTTGATCCATGGTATGGAGATATCATTGTTTATCTCCACACCCAATCTTTTCGGCCTGAGATTTCACGATCATAGCGATGTAAAATATGTTTCCAATCCCAACAATACAAGATCATTGGAGATACACTCTATTGTCGTGGGGCGGACTCTGTTTTCCAACGTTTTTTAACGCATGAAGAAGCTGTAAAGGTTTTAAATGACTATAACTCTGGAGCATGTGGCGGTCATATGTCTGGGTATGCCACAACCCAAAAGATATTGCGCGCTGGCTATTTCTGGCCGTATTTGTTTAAAGATTGTATTTACGCGGTCTGAAAATGCCACAATTGTCAAATTTTTGATCGAAAGATGTGTGCTCCACCTTCTCCTTTCCACCCTACAATTATCGTCAGTCCTTTTGCGAAGTGGGGTATCGACTTTATTACATGTAACCCTCACTCGGCCGGGGGGCATGCATATATCATCCTTGCCGTAGATTATTTTACCAAGTGGGCCGAGGCGATGCCTACATTTTCGGCAGACGGAAAAACTACTACAATTTTCATTTTCAATCATATAATTGCTAGATTTGGTGTTCCACAAGCGATTATCACTGATCATGGGCGTCATTTTCTAAATATCATGATGACTGAACTAACAGATCAACTTGGCCCGTGTCATGATAGTTCTACTCCATATTACCCACAGGCTAATGGTTTGGTTGAAGCCATCAACAAAGTTCTAGTCATTATGATCCGACGAATCATTGGTATTCATAGGTCGAATTGGCATAACATGTTATTTTTAGTGCTTTGGGCGTATCGAACCTCAGTAAAAACATCAACTGGTTTCACTCCTTTCCAACTAGTTTACAGCTTGGAAGCTGTGTTACCCATTGAATGCGAAATCCTGTCTTTGCAAATAGCCATAGAATTACTTCCAGTTGTTAGCGCTCGAATCTGCCTCAGGCTGAGGAAGGCAAAATCCAAGGCAACATCAAACCACTTAGCCTCGTAGCTAGCCCTACGAGGACAGGAGAGGGCTCTCTCCGGGTCTATCTCGGAAAAAGGTCTTCAAAGGGCTGAGATGACCAATAAAGAACACTAATTTTAGGCTAGTAAACTGATGGGGAAAGTTTGATTTTGAATTTTTAGGGTTTTGTTGGAAAACTGAGCACGACAATTTTAGGTGCGGGGATGAGACACAGTTTTTGCAGAGGTCTTTTTGGGGAAAGGTAGGAGATTGTCTTGATGCCTTTGAAATAAGTGAATGGATGGATATGACTGGTGAGGAGCTAAGGAGAGCAAGAAACCATCGAGAGTTCTCCTTAAACAGATGAAAACATTGATATTAAGCAAACTTAAAGGCAGAGCATAAAAACTATGAATTCTACCTTAACACTTCATTTACTTAATTTGCAGAAGAGAAGAGTAGGAAAATGATGCACATAACAAACTTACAAGTACATGAGAGAAACACACCATCAACACAAATAACCACAGGAATCCCAAATAGTGCTACAAAACCCTGGTCTTTCCTTTTCCAAAACTGCAGAGATACAAAGTGTAAAACAGTCTAAGCTTATCCCTCAAGAGTCCAACCTCTCCAACCTCTAAAAATGATTGAGAAAATACATAATATAGACCATGCCAACCCATTCCCTAGCCTCTAGGGGTCGAGCTCATCATCCTAGGAGCTGTTTCAACCAATTCTAAACAAAGCACTATAATCTAGGCAGTCAAAACAACTTGCCTCTATAAGCTAGGAAACCAATTCATTCATTAAATGTTTGCTATTTTATGAATGAATCATCTAGAATAGGTAAATAAGTGTCAAGTCAACATAAAATTACATCAATTACATCAATGAGGGTGAAAAATCCCATCACAAGTCAAAACTGGTCAAAGCTGGGCGAATTCCTGAGCTGAAGATGAAAAATTTGGAAAATATCCTGATGCGTAGCGCGCCAAAACCCTACGCGTAGCACGCCTTTGAGCCCGATTTTGAGGCACTTCCCGGAATACAAATGAGGCACAAGTAGGCTTGTTGGAAAGGTCTAGATGTCTACTTTCCAACCCAGGTGGGATTTCTCAATTTGGTGTCCATTTTCCCCTCCAAAATTGCAATCGCCCAAGACTGCTTCCTGTGTGTCCAAAAAGTGGCAGAAAGTCATTTTTTGCATGTTTTTTGACCTTCTGAGGGCTCAAAACCTGATGAAATGTCTTGGAAATTGCTGAAAAAGTGTAATTTGTCATGAAAAATCCAAAAATGCTGAGTTTTTGAGAAATGAACTTGCCCATCTTCACGGTAGCGCGTGGCGCGCTACGCATTGAGGGCAAAAACCTGTTTTTAATAGAAAAATTTCAAAATTGACAAAAACTTCTCCAAATTTTTTGAAATTTGAGCTGGGGGTGTCTCATCAAGTACCATGCTCCTTCAAAAAGGCTTCGGCCAAAATTTGGAGTGGATCGGGCCTTTTTCTCCGTTTTAGTGCTTTCCTCAACCTCCTTGGATCTGGCGATTGTATTTTTGACATTTCTCTAAAACCATGACACCTGTGTAAAAAGTGAAGGAGGTTTTTCTTCCTTGGCATGTTGTGGACAAAAACCTCTCTCAGGTTTCCCAAATTCATCTTTTATTGCTCAGAAACATCATGTGAGTAAAACATATCCCGATGTGTGAAACAAGGGATTTTGTCGAAATGAAGCGAAATGAAGGGGATAAGAGGCTTCTAAATTCTTGGGGAAATTTTTGGAAGTAGGGAGGGATGTTAGGAAGTAGGGGAAAGTGGAATTTCGGAGATCGAGTGAGGGGAAGGGGTCCAAAAGGGCAAAACACAGGCCCAACCTAGAAAATTGCCAGGTTGTAGCAAGAAACTAGGGTTTGTCAAAAAATGAGGAATTTGGGGAATCTCAGTGATGGGAAGTGTTTGATAAGGTACATGAAAGATAGGGGAAGGTGTATGAACATCTGGATACAAGTTTTGCTAATGATTTGACCATCCAAGAGAAATTAGCTTTCAAAACCCTAGGAGAGGGAAATGACCTTGCCTAGGCGCAACCGAAGCATGAACAAGGTGTAAAATGACTCATTAAACACTAACATGATAATGAAAACCGTATGAATGATGACAGACTCAGCAGAATGATGACATAGATTGGAATTTGGGCAATTTTGAAAAGAGTGAAAGCAAACCCTAGACCTAATGCCTAGTGACCAAATTTTGCTTGAAGACTCTTTGAAATGACAAAATTTAACCTTGACACTCTGAGACCACTTTGTAAGAGCATATTTGATCACTGGAGGAAGGCTGGAAATACTGACACTAACATTGGCTCCAATGGGGATGGTAGCTCCTTGGAGGTGCCAAGAACGACAGATCTCTGGAAGAGTAGACAATGCTTTCATCCATTGGGCAATGGAGTCAAAAACTCAAGCTGAAATGCATGACTGAAAACTGATGACTTGACAACACAAATTGACTCTCACTCAACTAAAAACTGACTCAATACTTAAACACAACCGACAAACTGGAAATGATGCTCAAAGGGGAGCTTATTCATCACAACCTACTCTAACAGTTTCATTCATCACCTAATCAAGTGAAATGAAACAACCAGTGCAACCAAGTAAGTATTCCGTTTGCTGTTCGAATTCTCCGCAAGTGCTCACTTATGAACAACAAGAGAGAACTACTGAAAGGCAACTCCCATGACAAATTGGAAACAGATCCGTAAAATGATATGAATTCTCTATCCACCTCCAAAAACATTGCATAAGGATCTTGAAATTCAAGCACATTGGAACTTAGCTCATCCAATGGATTACTTCTCTTTTCCTCATACCATGAATGCAAACTTTGATCTGAGCCTTGTGACGAGACCTTTGCTGAAAATGAGAAAGAAACCGGCTGCCGAATCAAATTCATATCAGCACATGTTTCAAACTCACAAGTAGTCAATGGAGAAAGATTGTAACTGCAAACCTCATCCAAAACATCAGCTATTGGATCATGAAAAACTTGAATAGACTGTTGTAATGTATCCATTGAAAATGTATGACATCCTTCTAGTTGTTCATCTTTTTCTTGAGAGATTTTACGAAGATTCTGCCTTATAAACTGAAATGCTTCGAAACAAAAGGGTATAGAATCTTCCTGCATCATCAAATCATGTATTTCATCCTCCACAGCTTCATCTGTAATCTGCCCTTCAATTTCATTTGGTGGCTGCAAATCTGATGCTACAGGCTGCTCAAGAATTTTTTTATCTGTCTCATCCTCAACATTAACACTGAGAGATTGCTGATTTGTTATAGGCTGTCCATTTGAAGATTTACTATGCAATCTACCCTTCAAAAGCTGAAATGATTCGAAACAGAATGGTACGGAGTCACCTTGAATCATTAAATCATGTGTGTCCACTTCCAAGTCTTCAGCTGCAACTTGACAATCAATGGCTTTCGGGGGTTGCAAATCTGAATATGAGAAGTCTTGAACAAAATTTTCATTGCTCTCAAGATGATTCAAATCAAGACTTATTGACATTTGATTTCTGATTGCATGGTAGTTATCTCTGATGAACTGAAATGAATCAAAACAAAAAGGCAAAGATCCTTCACTTACTTCAAATTTTGACGCACTTTCCTCATCATTGTCATAGTTCATATGCATCAGTTGATCACTGTCTTCGAGCTGCTGAAAGTGAACTTCCTCCTCGCACAAACTAGCTGCTGATTTGTCTGCAAGATTAGCTTCTTTTTGGAGAACATAATCATCATCATACTGATCAAACTGAGGCAATTCATCATCAAACATACACATCATATCAATAGCTCTCTCTTCTTCACAATGATCTATAAAACAATCACTATGACAACTGGGATCAGAAAGAAAATGTTTTGGGTCAGCAACTTGTTCTTCTTCAATCAGCGAGCCATGAGCTTGAACATTATTCTCATTCCTTGCGTTGATCTTGTCCATCATCTTTTCCACTGTACTTACCAAAATGTCAAGCTTCACCTCTAGAGATTTTGATTCGGCCGGATCTATGTTTTTCATCTCTTCTTCTTTCAACCTTGCCCTTCGGATCAACAGATGAGCCTCTAAATTTACTGCACTGTTTTTCATCTCGTGAAGTGTTGCAATATTCCTTTCTCTCAGCTGAAACTCCATTTCCGGATCAAAGGCACCCGGATAGTGCAAGAGAGTAGATCTAGGAGTAGGCCTTATCTCAACTGGCATTGAATAATAAACTTGATTAAATCTGGCTGAAAATTGTTGTACTGTCTCCCTTGGCATTCTTTTCAGTTGGTTATACTCCTCTATAATCAAGAAAACGTTCTGCCCGATCATCCACCTGTCGAGAAAAACTTTGACAAACTGCTGGAAATCTGAAATGCTTGCATCAGGCAGGGCTTTGAACCAACTCTTCACTTTGGCTTGCAAAGAAAGAGAAAAAAGCCTTATACTAACATCTTCTTCATCAACTTCAAAAAGATCTAGAAAATTCTCAAAATTCTGCACATGTTGCTTAGCGTTGACATTCCTACTTTCACCATCAAACCTCGGCAAGTATAGATCATAGTTTTTGGGGAAAGCATGGAGAACAGAAGGTAAAACAAGAGGTTTATACCGATCTGGAATTTTACAAGGTGTAGGGGTATGTACAACATGTATAGAATCAATCTTGGTTGCTTGGGGCTCATCAATTTGAAGATGGTCATCAAAAAATTCGGAAAAAGGATCTTGATCAAGCTCAAAGGCATGCAAATCTTTGGTATTCACAATCTTCAAATGGAAAGAATCAACTACAGGTCGAGGATCTCTTCTCAAATACAGTATACTTTGCAAAGCCTTCTTGACATTCTTGGGAAAAGAGAAGAAATAATTTATGACAAAGAACAAAATGTCTTGGATGAAATTCCAACTTGAATGCCTGATCTGTCCATGTTGTCCTTTCATGTTTTTGCTCGTCGGGATCATCCTCCAGTGGAGTCTTTGGATCTGATCTCAAAACTGATTTAGAGTCACCAGGTGAATGATTTCAGCCTTGCCAGTGTCTGATCATTGTTCACCATCAACAATCAGATCTGACCTTGATACATGTACTGGGGAAATTAACAAGTTAGATGTCACGATTACAAGCTAGACCGGAGATTGACTGAAGCAGCGTTTATCTACTTCCGCTAATACAAAGCAAAAGCGTTTCGAAGGCTACCTGGCATAACTTCAGGCTCCGTCTATAGCTTATAAAACAAATGACATCAACAAGCAAACCATTTGTTCTCCCCAGTATGGTTGCCAATATGTTAGCGCTCGAATCTGCCTTAGGCTGAGGAAGGAAAAATCCAAGGCAACATCAAACCACTTAGCCTCGTAGCTAGCCCTACGAGGACAGGAGAGGGCTCTCTCCGGGTCTATCTCGGCAAAAGGTCTTCAAAGGGCTGATATGACCAATAAAGAACACTGATTTTAGGCTAGTAAACTGATGGGGAAAGTTTGATTTTGAATTTTTAGGGTTTTGTTGGAAAACTTAGCACGACAATTTTGGGTGCGGGGATGAGACACAGTTTTTGTAGAGGTCTTTTTGGGGCAAGGTAGGAGATTGTATTGATGCCTTTGAAATAAGTGAATGGATGGATATGACTGGTGAGGAGCTAAGGAGAGCAAGAAACCATCGAGAGCTCTCCTTAAACAGATGAAAAGATTGATATTAAGCAAACTTAAAGGCAGAGCATAAAAACTATGAATTCTACCTTAACACTTCATTTACTTAATTTGCAGAAGAGAAGAGTAGGAAAATGATGCACATAACAAACTTACAAGTACATGAGAGAAACACACCATCAACACAAATAACCACAGGAATCCCAAATAGTGCTGCAAAACCCTGGTCTTTCCTTTGCCAAAATTGCAGAGATACAAAGTGTAAAACAGTCTAAGCTTATCCCTCAAGAGTCCAACCTCTCCAACCTCTGAAAATGATTGAGAAAATACATAATATAGACCATGAAAACCCATTCCCTAGCCTCTAGGGGTCGAGCTCATCATCCTAGGAGCTGTTTCAACCAATTCTAAACAAAGCACTATAATCTAGGCAGTCAAAACAACTTGCCTCTATAAGCTAGGAAACCAATTCATTCATTAAATGTTTGCTATTTTATGAATGAATCATCTAGAATAGGTAAATAAGTGTCAAGTAAACATAAAATTACATCAATGAGGGTGAAAAATCCCATCACAAGTCAAAACTGGTCAAAGCTAGGCGAATTCCTGAGCTGAAGATGAAAAATTTGGAAAATATCCTAATGCGTAGCGCGCCAAAACCCTACGCGTAGCGCGCCTGTGAGCCAGATTTTTAGGCACTTCCTGGCATCCAAATGAGGCAAACGTAGGCTTGTTGGAAAGGTCTGGATGTCTACTTTCCAACCCAAGTGGAATTTCGCAATTTGGTGTCCATTTTCCCCTCCAAAATTGCAATCTCCCAAGACTGCTTCCTGTGTGTCCAAAAAGTGGCAGAAAGTCATTTTTTGCATGTTTTTTTGACCTTCTGAGGGCTCAAAACCTGATGAAATGTCTTGGAAATTGCTGAGCAAGTGTAATTTTTCATGAAAAATCCAAAAATGCTGAGTTTTTGAGAAATGGACTTGCCCATCTTCAGGGTAGCGCGCGGCGCGCTACGCGTTGAGGGCAAAAACCTGTTTTTAATACAAAAATTTCAAAATTGACAAAAACTTCTCCAAATTTTTTGAAATTTGAGCTGGGGGTGTCTCATCAAGTACCATGCTCCTTCAAAGAGGCTTCGGCCAAAATTTGGAGTGGATCGGGCCTTTTTCTCCGTTTTAGTGCTTTGCTCAACCTCCTTGGATCTAGCGATTGTATTTTTGACATTTCTCTAAAACCATGACACCTGTGTAAAAAGTGAAGGAGGTTTTTCTTCCTTGGCATGTTGTGGACAAAAACCTCTCTCAGTTTTCCAAAATTCATCTTTGATTGCTCAGAAACATCATGTGAGTAAAACCTATCCCGATGTGTGAAACAAGGGATTTTGTCGAAATGAAGCGAAATGAAGGGGATAAGAGGCTTCTAAATTCTTGGGGAAATTTTTGGAAGTAGGGAGGGATGTTAGGAAGCAGGGGAAAGTGGAATCGCGGAGATTGAGTGAGGGGAAGGGGTCCAAAAGGGCAAAACACAGGCCCAACCTAGAAAATTGCTAGGTTGTAGCAAGAAACTAGGGTTTGTGAAAAAATGAGGAATTTGGGGAATCTCAGTGATGGGAAGTGTTTGATAAGGTACATGAAAGATAGGGGAAGGTGTATGAACATCTGGATACAAGTTTTGCTAATGATTTTACCATCCAAGAGAAATTAGCTTTCAAAACCATAGGAGAGGGAAATGACCTTGCCTAGGCGCAACCGAAGCATGAACAAGGTGTAAAATGACTCATTAGACACTGACATGATAATGACAACCCTATGAATGATGACAGACTCACCAGAATGATGATATAGATTGGCATTTGGGCAATTTTGAAAAGAGTGAAAGAAAACCCTAGACCTAATGCCTAGTGACCAAATTTTGCTTGAAGACTCTTTGAAATGACAAAATTTGACCTTGATACTCTGAGACCACTTTGTAAGAGCATATTTGATCACTGGAGGAAGGCTGGAAAGACTGACACTAACACCAGCCACTTCCGAAGAGGAGAAATTTTTGTTGTACTTAGCTCAGCTAAATGAGAATCAATGTGATGCTGCACTAGCAATCGAAACTCATGCCAAACAAATTAAAGCTCAGTATGATCGAAATGTTACACCTCGTAATTTTTCGGAAGGAGACCTAGTCTTACTATACGATCAAGCAAATGATAAGCTAGGGGCTGGAAAATTTGTACCTATGTGGCATGGTCCTTTTATTTTTAAATGAAAGCTGGCAAAAGGGGCCTATGAATTGGTAGATTTTGACGGTGTCTCTTTAGGTAAGCCCAGAAATGGTCTTTATCTAAAGAGATATTATGCTTAAATCTAGGTGTGGAGATTTTAGTTAGATTAGTTTTTCTTTCTAGCTGGTGTGTTTTAGATTAGAAAAGTGTGCTTAGTTTAGAGGGTGTTTTTGTCATTATTCTTGCTTATCTTGATTTTACTCTTGATATTGCAGATGTTGACGTCTCTTCAAACATACATTGGTTTCACTGATGGTGGTTTTCGTAATACACGGAACATTTCTTCCGCAGCTTGGGTTATCTATTCACCCTCTGATGAGTTGGTATCTATGCATGGGGTAAGCCTCGGTCAAACAACAAACAAAATTGCAGAGTATAGTGCAGTGATTGAGTTATTATCTGAATCCATCTCATTTGGGATTCGGAGTTTGATTGTGAGGTTAGATTCTGAACTCGTTGTATTGCAGCTTAATAGAGTTTATGCCATTAGAAATTCAGTGTTATTGAGATTATTTTTGAGATTTCGTCTCTTGGAACGTGAATTTGATTATATTGAATATCAGCATATTCCAAGATATTTAAATACATTAGCAAATGAAATTGCTTCTCGAATGTTAAGTAGACATTTGCAATAATCAAACAGTAAATTTAAAAACATTCCATAACATGTTTTACAAGATAGCCAGTAATAGTGATATAGCATAGCATAGAAGTGTGTCAAATATACATCGTCTTCGATCATAGGTTGAAAAACACCTTATGATTGGCAAAAATGATAGTACAAAAAGAAAAAATGTCATATGAGTCTACAATAGGCGATCATCCTATCACTGTTTATGATCACGATAAGAAACCACTGCTCGGGCCACCCTACAAAGGAACCTCCTGAAAGGTCCTGGGACCCCAATCACATAGCGCTATAACCTAAGTGGAATGTCATCTATGCTAGTCTCTAGAATGTCTGCTGTCAAATGCTCTAGATGATTTTCCAATTCAACCAGGGTCTCTCTAGATTCATCCCGTGGGGCTGGTACTGCTGCAGCTAGGTGTCTCCTCTCATAGGGTTGGAAAATGGCTGGTCGCCGTGGACCCACATCTACATTTGAAACTTTTTACTATCAATTTTGGACGATTTAAAAACAAAAAAAAAAGTTTAACTTAGAAAATGTTGAGAATGATTTTACCTGAGTCATCCTACTGCTCTCCTAGTGGAAGAGCCATGTTTGGGTCACCGCGATAATCCATCCCAGCATAAGGAAAATCCTGAATCGCGAAAACTTGGTTCTCCAACCAATGAAAATACTCAGGAGGAAATCAAACAACCTCTGAACCCTCCTCGGGACGATGGGCCATAACTGCAACCCAACGCATCAGCTTGGGCTCTTAGGGAAGTCTAGCTCCAATGAAAAGATGTTGTGGGACCAACATCGGGACCCTCTCTAGACAAAAGCTCACAACTAAGAAACCATATCCAAAGTTTTTTAGTTGTTCGTTCTTTGCTCTAGTTAGTTGGCCTTTTACATTAGCCAACATAGCTTCGCACCAGTTGAAGATGGTGCCTCGATAGCAGTCTACTGCCATTCACATTTGGGATCTAGTGGCTACATGTAGTGTTGCACTTCCGCAGAGTCTGGTGACAGTAAATGCAATCACTTTGAGTTCAGGACAGGAGATGGTTTTGATATCAATCCCTTTGTTCTTTGTTTGGTCGTTACAAAACTCTAGCTGGAGACTATCGACAGACTGGCCACCTGGCCTAGTCCCGAATAGAGTCAATTGTTCACCTTTCTTGGGCAAACCAGCCAAGAAGTACATTTCCTCTGGCTCCATTTCGAGCTGATGGCCACCAATAATGAAACAATGGTCTTGTATATTCCATCTGTCCACCAACCACTGCAAAAATTCCACTTGGGCCCTCATGCCAGGTATGGCCCAGAATTTAAATAACCCACATGTCTTAAATGCATCTATTGAAGGTTGATGATTAATTGCGGAAAGGTCCACATATTCGTGCTCCCGTTCCCACCAACTGAGCATTGTATATATCATACATTGAAAGAAAAGGCGGATTAGAACATTTTAATTCAAAATTTTTTAGCGGAAATTGAAAAATTGAAATTGAAAAACCTATGTCGGGGGGTCTGCACTCTCCAATTAGGGACAGTGCATAGGTCCACGCTCTACCCAAATAATAGGTGCAGGCCCCTGGCTCTTTCCTTTGTAGGAAAAAGTCGGGGTCTGCAGGTTTCACATGCTGCGCCTACAGACCCCCGCAAGCGGTCTTTAAAACTAAATTTTGCATAAAAATCAAAATAGAAACCTAAAAAAAAAATTCAAATGGTTGAAATGCAAGATTAAATTGATGTGGATTACCTGGAGGTTACGGTTTTTGATTCCAACAGATGGATTTTCCGCAATATTCACGGGAAGTTTCTTACCCAAAAGCTCTCTTTTCTTACTCTGAAGTCAAACGGTAAAAATGAATTTACAAAAGCCCTTTTTATAAGATTTTTTGAATAAATGTATTTTTAATTTGTTTATTTTTTACTTTAAAAAGGTAACTTTTTGATGCATTTTTATTTATTTTAAACTGGTATGAGTAATGTTTGAGTTTTTGTGTAGAATATCGTATTTTTCAGGCAAAATTGATCATTTTCAACAAAAAACATTAGAGTCATCTTTAAGCTCTTTTTTGACTCCTAAAATATGAAAAGATTGCCGAGTTTTTCTTTTCAAGCTCGTTAAAACATAATTAAAAAGACGGTCCACTTACAGCTCTTTTCTGATCGTATAAACATGAAAAGATTGCTGGATTTTTGTTGTTTCAAATTCAATATTGGTTATAAAACGACGTGTCGTTGATCGCTTTTTTACTTTTTTGGATCGGAGACACTAATAAGTAAAATTACTCCTTGATCGTAATGATCAAGGGGTTCTATCAAGTATTATTTTATACTTTTTCGGGCTTGGGAGACACAAATTTACGAAAAAGGACAATCATGGAGTTTTCTTAAGTTTTTCTTCCGACTCCCTAAAATTGAAAAACACCGAGTTTCTCCTATACTGGACTGGTTAAAATTTAACAGTAAAGGACCTGTTCAATTATAAAAAGGAACGGACCACTCCTTCTTAGGGTTCGAATTCTAAAATAAGTTGGACTCATCCCAAGGATGAGCTTGTAACCAAGCAAATGTTATCCTCCTCAAGCTTGTCAAAAATAAAGAGGTACTTGCTAGAAATGGTGGGGGAAAAGAGAGAAAAATGAACTTGTCTGTTATACTTTGTGTCTTAGAAAAGCATTTAACCACTCTTGAAGATGACACTTTTTGTTCACCTGGGTTGGGAAACCCTTTGCCTAATAGTTAATCAAACCATATTGAAAGTCTTCAGCTGGTTTCTCGATATTAGCTTTGGGTCAATTGTCACCAAACCATCTGCAGTGTCGTTATGTGTTCAAGAGGTCAGTGAAAATAAACCATTCATCTGCAAAATATCTGTCATCCATCTTGACCATCCCCGAGTCAGTCCTTGCAAACATATTTCTTCAAACTTGATCTATGATTTTGTGTTGTGGGCTTGCCTACGACGGATCGCTTTCTATAGCTTTAGCTCATTATCTAGAAATATGATCTAGGAACCGTCAGTAACTTGGAATCTGCATGCCTCAATGGCAGGTTTCTCACCTTCGACGACAGGTTGCATCATTGACCTTCGATCAAAGGATTCTGTGACATGTTCGACATCAACTCATATATTCACATTTCATGGATTGTACTGAGTACTTTGAGAGCTAGTGACATTATTGGTGGTTTCTCTCACACTTGTTAATAGTTTACATCATTGACTGGTAATCAAGTGGTTTCTACCATGTTCTACTTCGACACATTCATTCACATGGATAGAATCGTACTATTTCGGGAAGTAGAAATCAAGACCCTAGATCTAGTTTCCACCATCCAGGTTGCGAAGAATTTTGTTATTCATTATACAGTGGACTATTCATAAACAGATGGTTGTGCCCATACTGTGTCTACATATGTCTATACTTGTGATGTATTACAAGATCATTCCTATATCAGAGCATTTTAGTTAGTTTTCTAGTCAGTTTTGATCTGAGTATGGGAATGCCTACCTCAGCGATGATATGATCACATATATATATTTTGTATTGAATGTTTTTACAGGTTCCAACCAGGCTCTCCACAGGATGATCCTCGAAATGATAAAGTACTTCACTCTTCTTAGATGACAAATGAAATCTTCATCTATTACAGACTTCGCACTTTAGGGGGAAATCTGTTGCACAAAATATTGTCACCATGACATTCTACAGTCAGTGTGAGTCTATCACCACTCATACTTTCCTCCTATGCAAGTCTTAAACCTCAGCTCTTCATGTCAAGCCTTGAAAAATGAGAGAAAGTCCTTGAAAATCTCTAAAACTCTAGTTCCGCACTTTCTCTTAGCATTACCTGCGGTCCTGCACCCCCTGGTCAAGTTCCCTGCGGACCTACCCGCTTTATTTTTGTGTAATGGGTGCGGACCCCTGTAAAAGTCGAAAAGGTGCAAGTACATTCTTAAAAACTCACTTTGGGTTATTTTTGGAAGCTTCTAGAGGGAATCTTGAGGTGGCAAGTTCACTCCTTTGATGTTCATGCATCCCATAACTAAAGGAGATAACCCCTTGATGTGAGGAGCTTATCCCTTTGAAGGAGGACTCTATCCCTTCATAGGTGGACCTGGTAACTTCCTTCCTCTGTACTATAAAATGAGGCATTGGGCTGGTTACCGCGGAGGTCGAAAGCTGAATATTTTTAAGGGTAAATGCTGTTGGAATTTAAACTTCCTAGTTGATCTTGAGAGGAGAGATTACATACCTTTTGATCTCATTGGGAAGAGTGTGAAGCTTGTCAAAGTAGAGGAGATTCTTGCTTGGACCCTGGGAGGAACTTGTACAGCATCAAGGCACCAAGGCTGTAAAGTTCTTCTTTGTTTAAAGTTAATACAATCAAGTATATTTTTCTCAATAAGCTATCTCTTATAGTTTATTTCATGGATTCCTTGATCACCATGATGAATATGATTTATTTTATTGGCTATGCAGGTGTTATTTGATGTGTGCTTGTTTGTGTTTGCAGGTTCTTACAAGGAAACTCATTCGGACGGTCGAAGCGTGGCTGCCACAAACTAGCGTTGGACTTAAGGTAGGGTCTAAAGACACCTCTTGGTTTTTATTTATAAATCGCAATATTTAGAGAAAGGTAGATTTGCTTGTTCTGCTTGTCGCTAGATATCAGTTGATACTAGGGAGATCGATCTTGTCTACAAGAACAATTTATCCGACTGACAGGGGGGTGAATCAGTATTAGCAATCTAACAATTTTTCATTTCCATAAACAAATTGATATATGCTACTTCTGTTAATTAAACCTGTGTATATACAAAACAGTGTTTAGAGAAAACCGCATATATCTTGTAGACTTCTAATTTAGTTAGTTGATCTTAATCTGTGTATCAGAGCCATAAAACAATAATCAAGTGCAGTAAACAGTACAGGTAATCACACACATGAACACAAGATATAAGGTGGAAACCCAATGTGGGTGAAAACCACCTGTTGAAATTCGTTTCTATCTTCCTTTAATAAGAAACTTCTTTTTACAATATTTCTGTACTGGTGCAGTCTTATACCAGTATGCAGGCTTCTACCGACAGAAGGCTACAACCTTCTCTTTTCTTTTAGGGACCACGTTTCATAGTTTTTCAGACTGAATCCATCAATAACATCAATCAAACATCAAATATATCTGCATCAAACAATCTCCTTTGCACCAACCAAAAAATTAATCAAACAATCACTTCTCTGAATGCTGTAACCAGAATACAGTAACAGTAACCAAAAACCAATCCTAAACCCAGAACACTACAACAATAAACAAAATTAGCTAAAACATATTTTATGAGACGTAAACTACTTCAATATGTAGAACCTGCATGCATACATTATTATATTAAGGCAAACCTACGTATATGCTGTTTTGAATTACCGAACTAGCATGTATACGTGCCCTTGCTATGCTGAACCTGTGTACAGATCTGTAAAAGATAATTTACCCTTTTCAACTATTCAGACATCAGTATCATCAGATTTACAGATCAAGTCATGCGCCAAATATAAAAGATAAAAATCACACAAAGATATCTCTTCAAGCCTTAAGATCTTGACCAATCAATAGAACTTATCCTTCTTCTAGTGCTCAGGTTCCTCCTTGATTCAGATCCAGCTATGCACCATAACCCAATGACCAGTATTCTAGATCTTGCTCTTCATAAGATATTCAATGCTTGAGTGCCTTTGCCTAATGATCTCCTTCCCCTTTTATAGTCTTAGACCTTACTCAATACCATGGTCCAAAGCCACTTAGAACCAATACCTAGGTCCAAATATCTTGGTTGAGCACTTCAGATGAGATACCAATGTCCAAAACCATAGGTCCAAATACCAAGGACCAAAAACCAAGATTTCAAAACTGTACGTGCTTTTCTGTGCATGAAAGTGTGTGTATACACATATGCGCCTTTTGGTCTGTGAATCCACGTGTATACGCGGCTTGGTCAATGGGAACCTGCGTATACCTCCTTTTCCTTTATTCTAAGAGCCTGTGACCTTGAACTGTCATCTGAGTGATTTGCTGAGTGAGTTGTGCCATAGTTCCAATCCTGTGTTATAATGCCAACATAAGTTCTCTTGCTTAGGAAAACCCCTTTATACACATGTTTTATACAAAAACCCACCAAATAAATTTATCCTAAAGTACTAAGGGTATGGAATGCACGTAACATTTCATATACCTAAGCACAATACCCCTTCTACGCATTTCACTTCATATTAACTTTTTAATTAAATATATAAAATTCCTGATAAACCCATTGTCTTGTATATATTTAACTTCTTTATATAAATTACTACCCCATATCCCACAAATATATTAAATCCCGCCCTCGTTCCTTAATCCCTCATTAAAGAGTCCCCAATGCGATTAAGCTCCAAGTTAATTCCATACGCTGGTGATTAGACCCATGGCCCCCCGAAAACTTTATGGATAAATCACTACGTAGCTTCACCTTCTGATCACCATACGATCTCCCTCCCCCTAATCCAACGACCCTCATCCATATCGGGTTGACCCGATGTCCGCCCTTTACTTGCTCAATAAGGTGGTTTTCCTCCCGGCCCCCGATACTATGTGTCAATCAATGAATGGGATCGAGTGACTCCTCCCGAATATCACTGCACCACAAAAGCGGTGTGATGGACCTCCCAAACCACTTCCCCCTTTCAACCAGAAACCTTCAGTATTCATCAATCAATGAACCCGCCAAAATTAACTGTTTCCACTATAAAATCCCATTTACCCCTCTTTTCATTCTTTTCACACACTTGTTATTAAGAATTCAGAAAAGCCATTGCGACCCTGCAACTAGCAAATTTACTCATAGACCTCCGCCATTGCTACACAGATGCTGCAGAAAACCTAGCTCATCCATTAGTCCATACCAGAACCGTACACACCTCTGTAGCCACCATCAACCACCATTTATAGTCAATTCCACCCAATTCCAGGTATTTAACTGTGGAATTCCAACTCCATTGTCAAATTCAGAGTCAATTCACCCTCATAACATTGTTAATTAAGTAAAAAACATCAAAATTACTTCCATTTAACACTTTGAGCCTTAACCATTTTGCAAAACCTCAGTTGCCCTAAAAACTCTGAATCACCCCCCACGCTCAAATCCACAAGAACTAAGTATGGCTTCCTCAATTGCAATGGATGTAAGACCCATTATCACCCCCCATTTGGACTTGGACCACCTTCCTTTAGCTGATAAAGATTTCCAAATAAAGGATACCTCTGCCCAAGAGCCCCTGCTCAAAGTACATTGCCAAAGTAGGGATAGGTTCCTGAACCATGTTGATGAAATTGGCCTTTGGGAGTCAAATTTTCCCAAGTACCAGTTCCCCCAAGTCCAATTTTTTCCTAAGATTGTTCATATGTTCTATGCTTGCTACGTACCCAATCATAGAACTATCATGTCTCATGACCAGAAGTTCCTCTTCACCATCACCGCTGAATCTATTAATGAAATGATGCAGCTCCAACCAGGGCCAAACCTAACCCCACTCTCAATTGGAGACTTGCTGGACTTGTATCATAAACTTAGCTCTGCAAAATTGGCCCAATTGTTCCAAACCTTCATCAGGGAAGAGAAACACATCCCTAAGGACTCCCCCCATATGTAGCTGCTATTTTTCCCCATGGGGCCAGAATATTGTGGCCATGATATCCTGTATTTTGGGGTACACCACTAGTGAATACATTGATGAGTTAATCCTTGCCTTCATGTCCATCTACACTCCAGGATAGCCTCTTGCTATCATTTATGACTATGCCCAATTTATAACTGACAGGATGCATGAATAGTTTATTAGAATGAGCAATGAAAGAGTTTTCAAGTATTCTTCAGTTTTATACCATATGTTCTTATATTACCAACCTGATAAGTTCCCATTCACCCTTTAGAAGTTGGACACCAAAAGTCACCCCAAGTCATTCATTTTTTGGACCCCATTGATCCACCAATCCCAGTCTCCATACTCTTATTCTGATTTCATTGATTTATTTGTACATCTAGTCAAGGCAATGTTGACTGTAAGCCCTCCTCCTGGAATCAGTCCAAAAATAAAGAGAGTCCTTCAATTGTCTAAACAGACCAAAGTAGGTGACTGGTACCTTTACCAAAACCATACAAAAATCAGCATATATGGTTGCATGCTTACACCATATAAGTTGCAAAGATACCTCCCCATGAGGTTGTTTGCCCTAGAATATTATAGACAAATCATCAATGCAGATGAAGTCAACTTCGTCAATTCTAAGAAGAAGGATTATTTCAAGATAAAAGACCAACTAGGCCCCTTCATATGCAACTCTAGGGAGGATGGCAAAGAAGAAGATTTGATATTGCAGAGAATGAAGTTACAAAGGAGTTCTGTTTGGAGATATGATCCTTTGGAATTCATTACAAAGAAGAGAAAAAAGGTCAAGCTAGGATCTTTCATTCACCATCCCATGCCTGAATTAGAAGCATACACAAATAAAATAGAATGGGTGGAAGTTACCCTAGTAGATCAAGACAACACCAAACTAGACGTATTGAATGCTCTATTTGATTTAGAAGAGCAGCTTGATGAAAACTATTTTCTGCAGGTACCAGAAGAACCAGAAAGAACCATGAGTACCCCTCCAATCATGCAAACTCCTCAGAATGAGGAGAAGATCCCAAAAAGAAATAGAGAAGGGGCTTCCACTTTAGGAATGACCACCTCCAATTTACAACAGGAATCAAACAAGAGGCAAAGGCTAAATCCAGCCTCTAAACAGGAATATATTGAAGATTCAACTGAGGTCACAAATACAGAAGTAGAAAGAAGTAGAGCTACCACTCCATCTGGAGGCATGAAAGGGCCTTCCACATCACAAACTCAGATGTTGGAATGGCAAATTAGTGTTGAAGTGTCTTCCTTTAGAATACCCATTGAAAAAGATCAAGATATCAAGAAAAGATACAAGGAAATCAAAGCCAAAAATGAGAGGCTCAAGGCCCAAACATATGCAAAATACCTAAAGCTGACTCCCACCAATCAAACAAGGCTCATGTTAGCCTTTGAAATTAAAGAGGGAAAGCTACAGATGACTTTTGTTAAACCCATAGCTTAGCAGCCCAAGATAGCATCAGATTTCAAAAGGGTAGATTTTGAATTGTTGGCAAGGGATATTCATCCCATAGACCAGATTGAACTGCACAAACAGGCTAGAGAGATGATATACTTCACCCTGACAAGTAAAGCCATAGCTTCCCATCATCTAAAAAACTCTCTGAACAACATCTCAGCACAATTTTAGTTAGAGAAGTCCTCCTCACAGGCCAAGGATACAAGGATCAAATCCTTAGAGGACTTAGTGATTGAATTGGGACATGATCCCAAGGATATAAAAGCTACAAATCATCTTATTAAGAAGAAAAATGATGATATAGTTGCATTGAAGAAACATCTAAAAATACCTCAGCTGCAACATCCACAAACATTGGAAGTCCTAGAAGCCCAGCAGGGGCATGAAGAACTCATGGACTTGGTCTTAAAATTGAATGATCAACTAAAATAGACTGAAAAGGAATTGGATGCTTTGATCCAACTAAAACAAGCAGATGTGGCCACTTCTTCAACAAATGTTATCCCCACAGTCTCTGTAGAAATTTTGAATAATATGAAACTTATTCACAGAGATTATCCTGATTATACACTATTGTAGAATACATGCATAATACATAACCTCCTCTATGTTGATCATCAATTTAGCAACATTAAAAACAATGAAACATCATTCGCATGCGCACATTAACACAGTATGTAACCCAGGGAAAGCACACAGCTGAAAACCCCACACTATCTGTATATTATAATGATTGAGAACATGTAACAATACATAGTAAAATACTCCTCACAAGTACTCAGTACTATCTCCACCTGTTACACACAAACTAGCTCAGATCTGAATCAATCACAGGTTCAAATCTCCTCCGCTGCTTGCCTGCCTCCACTGCACAATCCTGCATGAGAATAATGATGAATGGCTAAAGAAAACTCGTATTTCCTTGGCTGAACCACGCAATCCTCATTGGCAATACTCAGTCCCACTGATTGTGCAAGATCTCATGCAAAACTATAGTCACAACTGATAGCAATCTCACCTCTAACGCTTGTCTCCACTGAACTGTCCATGCACTGAGTTAATTGATGTATAATTTAGTTGCTCTATGAGTTAATAATTAGTAAATTAATTTAACAATTAATTCACATCACTCATCACTAGTGTATTTGCAGTTAAACTAAATACAACTAGTTCAACCAAGTCAAACTGAACACAACTCCATCAACTCCTCAATCAACTCCACCAAACTCAATCACTTGAGTTCTAACTGAAGTCCATCATGCAATAGCTCAAATGACCCATAAGAAAAGCATATTTCCTTCTGACAGCTGCATGTGCCACATTTGTAGCTCAAACTGAAGTGCTCCAAGAGGATAAGATAATGTTTATAGTCCAAATATTATTATGAGACAATAATATTCGACTGTTCTATTTTTAGCCTAGCAGTCTAAAAATAGAAACTGCCCATATGTCTAAAAATAGAAGTCCATCTATTTTTACCAACATGACCAATCATCCACAAATAGCAACCTGCAACTCATAAACCATGATCCATATGTCTAAAAATAGACATAGTCTAAAAATAGACTTTGCGCCAAAAATAGCCCGCGGGCCCACTTAGTGAAGGCGACTCCTTTCCACTAAGCTCCATCATCTTGTTGCATTTTCAACAATCTCCATAGCAGTGCCATCCACACTAGCAACATCTTTGGCACCTACAACTCCACTTGCAATAGCCTTGCTAGCAACAACAAAGTCTACATCAGCAGCAGGTGCATCAGGAGAGAAAGCAATAGAACTAGTCAAAGCCATGGAAGAGATGTCTATCCAGGCTACTGAAATGAATAGGTTAAGAGAAAAGGTTGCAAGTTTGGAAACATACTCCAAACTTGCCCAATTGAAGCAGAAAGAAGAAACACAAAAGGCCCATAGAATGGATGAGAGAATCAAAATCCTAGAGAAGGATTTAACACTGGAGAAACCACTTGGACAAACCAAGGAAATTCTATGGGCCAATATCATTGAATCTTTCAATGATATTTGGCCATCAATCCAAGTTATTTTTGAACAAGAAGAGTTAGTAAAGATAGCTACAGAAGCTATCCAAAAAGTGAAGGAGGAGTTAGGAGATAAGCCAAAGGATGCAAATAGACTCATCCACTTCCTTAACAGTGAGAATAGATATGAGCTCCATGAGCTAAATATAGAAGATAGGACAGAGACCATTTTAGAAATAAGGAAGGTCCTTTCCAAAAGGAACCTCATGATTAATTTGGAAGAAAAGTGCTACAATATGCAGTAACCATTGATAGGTTCATGGATAAATTCGAGATTTTAAGGGAGAAAGGTCTGCCCAGTCCTATGGTTATCAATGACAAGCTCATGACACAGTTGGACTGTGGTGATAGAATCAAAAAATTGGCTAAATAATAGGCCAGCTCTTCATCCATAAAAGCCTTGCCAACAGGAAAAGTGTTGCACAACACATTTGAGAACTTGTTTTTCCTTGAGCATGAGATCAAAATTTATTCCTCACCAAGCCAAATTTTGCCAAGTATACTGAAGCTGATGAAATCTACAAGAGAATGATGAATGTAAAATTACCAGATGTAGAATGGTGGGAGACTATGACTGATTTACTATGATGAATTTACAACAAAAAGTTACTACAAAGTAAAAACAGAGAAGCCAGGTAAACAGGTAAAAACAACACATCAGGGTCAAAGAGTATCAGGTGAAAGATGAAAGTAAAGAAAACTCCAGCATGAAACTCCACAACTGAAAGCTAGCATAAAGGGTTACAAATCCAACCGTAACAGCCATCCGTGTACCAAATAAAAAGGGACAGTATGAAAACAGTTCATTAGCTATCTCTATCTTCTTGCAGGAAGATATTTGTATTTCCTAGATTAAATCTCAAATCAGTTTGAGATATTTTGTAATAATTTTTTTTTATAAATACTTCACTAATCTAAGTATGTAGGGTGGATTCTTAGACATTTCTATATATTTTTTGATCTAAGACTATAAGTTAGTGTATCACTATTTGGACCAACAAGCTGGATTAATGAATAAAGCAAAGGCATTTCACTGTATTCATGTGTAGTGCGAAGAACAAGAAGTATTTTCTCTTGTGATGTTATTTTCTTTATAAGTTTTTCATACTCTTAAATGTATCTAAAATCTGAATGTTGTAATATTGAATGATATCTCAAAACTTGCTTCATTGCACTCTGTTTTAACTATTATGCATTTAATGTTTTCTGCTAATTATCTAAGTTAAGGAATTCTTAATTGCTCCTTAGTTCAAGTGGTTTCCCTTTGATCTATAGTAAAGGATTCTTAATTTCTCTTTGCTCATGATTACCCTCTATTCCTCCTTTTAATCCTGGTTTGAGAATTCTTAAGTGCTCTCTTACCCTGGTTAAGATCATTTCACCCATTCGACCTAAAAACTCGTGCTTCACTCTGCTAGCTTTCCCATTGAACACTCCCTTTAATGATTTAATCCCAATTCTACTGCCCTTATTTGAATCCATAGCCCAATTGCCAGAGACATAATTCTCTCCATATGTTTAAGGATTCCACCATCCAAATTCCAATACAAATCCAAAACGCTTTGAACTTTAAGAACTAGCCTAAAAGCTGAGCAAACAAAGCTAAAACATATAGAGAGAGCCCTCTCTGAGTCATAGGTTGGCTAGAGCCTATACTTAAAATATTGGTTTGTGGTTACCTCGGTATTTTCCTTCTTCTGATAACTTCTAGGGAAAATTTCTGAGTGATAATAAGATCGACCAGGAAAAGACAATCAAGTGGCAGACTTCCTATCTAGACTTCATCTTTATGGTGACATTGTTCTAGTTTCTGATAATTTTCTAGATGAACATCTATTTGTTATAACAATCAAAACTCCATGGTTAGTTGATAAAGCCAATTATTTATCATCTAGAAATTTACCTTCTCATTTTACAAATAAATAGAAAAAGAAAATAATTAGAGTTAGTTCTAGATATAGTTGGGCTAATGGTGACCATTTTTGTATTAAAGATGATCTTTTAATTAGAAAATGCATAAGATAAGAAGAAATTCTAGATATTTGAAAAGCATGTCATGATGAATCTTGTGGTGGTCATGTTGCAAACAAAAGAACAACATACAAGGTGTTGAATCTAAGCTATTTTTGGCCATAAATATTCAAAGACTTAAATACTTATGTTACAAGATGTGACAACTGCCAAAGGATAGGCAGGTCTGTAATATCTAATGAAATGCCATTGAAACCACAAGTATTTATAGAGCCATTTGAGCAATGGGCTCTTGACTTTGTGGGTCCTATCAATGCACCCTCTAATGGCAAGAAGTACATCCTAACATGTACTAATTATGTAATAAAATGGGTGGAAGAAAAAACAACGTTAAAAGCAATAGAGGATGCAGTAGTATCTTTTATTTTTGAAGAGATATTTGTAAGATTTGGGGTTCCAAGGCAGATTATCACGGACTAAGGAGCACAATTCACTTCCAAGCTTATTTGAGACCTTACATATAAATATGAAATTGAGCATATGAAATCAACTCCATATCACCCTTAGGCGAATGGAAAAATGGAATTAACAAACAAAGTCCTTGAGAAAATCATGACAAAGACAATGAAAATGCACAGGAAGGATCGGTCAGAGAAACTGAATGAAGCATTTTGGGCTTATAGAATAAAATGGAAGAATACCACTGGATTTAGCCCCTATTAGCTTGTCTATGGTAAACAAGTTCTGCTACCAATAGAATTTGAGATCCATACATACAGACTTGCAACCGAACTAGGATTGGACCTGTCAGAAGCACAACAACAAAGAATTCTACAGCTAAATGAACTAGATGAGATCAAAAAGGAAGTTGTAGAACATACATCACTAGTGCAACAGAAAATAATGAAATGGCATGACAAATTTATTAAGAAAAATAGTTTTCATATAGGGGACTGGGCGCTTCTATTTGATTCAAAATACAAATATTTCAAAGAAAAATTTACCACTCATTGGCTAGGCCCATATGAAATAGAAGAAATCTTTGACAATGGATCAGTGAGAATTAAAACAATAGACGAAGCTGCAACATCATTCTTAGTCAATGGGCATAGACTAAAAGTCTATAATAAACTAGTGAATAAGGAATATTTTTTGAAGAAAATTTTAGAAAAAGAAAATGTGCAAGTTTTGGAAAATCATAGTCATATGCCTTCCTTACTTGCGGGAAAAAAAAAAAAAATTGGCTGTGAAAATTTGGACTTCTGGCACTGTACAAATTTGAGTTCATATTGGAAAACTAAGTCACTTGGCTAATATGAATTCTTTTATTTTTAATTCAGTTTATGTTTTAGGTTGACATTCTATCCTCCAATTTCTAGACTTGAGGATGAGTCTCCAAGTAAGTAAGGGGGGAGACAAAATAAAACAAGTACATTTGTTTTACAAAGTTGAGAAACTCAACTTGATATGGAAGAAACTCAAAATATGAAGGACTTGAGGAAATTGCAAATTTTACTTCAGAAGGACCTGAAAATTCAAACATCAAATTTGTCAGAAGGGACTTGAATAGGACCTAGCATCACATGAACAACATATAAAGGGACCTGAGGATGAACATATAATTTTTTGTCATAATGGACTTATATACAATGGTCAACATCAGAAGGGCTCTGTATTAATTCAAAGTTCATTATTCAAAAAGGGACCTGTACTAATCAAGACTCACTATTAAAGACTATTCAAGATCATCATCAACTGAAAAGAGATACTTAATCAAAGAAAGCCTTGTGAGTTACAACTTATTTTTAATACCCTTTGATTTTGAAAAAAAAATATTAATTTAGAAGACTAATTAAACCTTAAATGTATAAGAGAGAAAACCCTTCATTCCATGTACATTTTCTCTATTCATAAAATCCTATATCCCTCTCCCATGTAAAATCCTATATCCCTCTTCCATATAAAATCCTGTATCTCTCTTTCATAAAATAAATTACACCATCTTACACCCTACTACCTATTCAAGACATGTCTCTTTACTACAAACCATTCTCTATAAAACAAACATGCATGGGTTAGTATCATAAAGGAAAAAAAGGAGAGAATGATGTATGGTTCAATGAAGTATTTTTAGTCTAAGAAACAAAATGACCTTGAAAATGGTCATTTCAAAAGAGCTTCCTCAAACTCATTTCAAAAGAGTAATAAAGGCATCATGATAAAATATGAGCATCATCGAAGGAAAAACATGCATCAACCCTAAAGGACAATGGGGAAGAATAAATTATGACCAAGAAGACTTTGCAAAAATCATTAAATGAAATGTGCATGAATATGATTTTAATGGATATGAGTATGTAATGAAGGTGCACAATGGTTTCAATGATGAAAAATACAAAGTATGCATATAATTCAAAGAGGGCACATATAATTCAAAACCATGGTGGGTGCCTAAATTTAAAAAACTTTTGACAAAGTATATGGCGAAAACAATAATACAAAGGAATGCCAATAACAAATCGATTTTGGTTTCAAACATTGATTTGATGCATATAAATGATGCAAGGGAATGGTAATATAAAACGACAAAAGAGGAAGAAACAAGTGTGAGGCTTCCATAGATAGGATTTAAAGTCAGTCAAACATCCATGAAAGAGCATCAGCAACAGTCATCATCTACGTAGAAGTAAAGAACAAAGATACAGAGCCAACATCTTCATGAAGAGAGGAGAAATAAATTCATCATCTGTGTAGAAGGCAGTAGCAGATATGGAGGGTAATTTCACATGGAAAAAAAACAAGGAACTAAACAAGATTGTGACACCTTGGCTCAGGTAGGAACACAACCCTTTGAGATAGAAACAAAGGAATAGGTATTATAGACATATTTGGGCACTACAACCCCAATCTCATATGTCCATAAACCAAGGGCTTCTAAGCCCCTAAAAGTGTTTTTTCATACCCTAAAGGAACAAGGTCAGCTGATTACAAAATATCCCGGAAGTTCTCCCTGAAAAACTACTCAGAACTGGTCAAAGCTTGACCATATAGAGTGCTTAGTGCTAAGGGTGTGATGCATCTCACCTACTACATGTAAAAAGTGTGATGCATACTGAAAATCCCTTCTGTAGGGTGTGAAGAGCGAGCGCAGACAAATGGCAGAGGCAGTTGGTTAGGTGGAAACCCAGAGAATCTTCTAGAAATTGCCTATTTGACACTTGCCTCTCTGAATTCGCCCAGGGATGAGTAAGAGGTCATGACATCTCCAAGTGGAACCAAGAACTATTAGAGAAATGACACTAATAAAAAACCTAGAAGCTGACTCACCCACTTGCAAATATCTATATATGGATCCATCATCCTAGAGATCCAGAGGCTAGAATTTTGTATCTTGTAAGGAAGTGCTATTGGTCTCTCTATGGAACACCATAGTGTTGGGTGATCTAGCTTTTCATGAGGTGAAGAGGGCTTTCATGCTGGGAGGATGGTGCTGGGTTAGATCGATGGGTTGTAATCCTCTCTTCTACTACTTCTATCAATAAAGTTATTTGAGTTTTCATCCATGTTCTTATATATCTCTGAATCTTGTATTGATATATGCATTTGTATGGTCAATATATATCTAATACTATATTGTTTATGGTTATATATCTCTGTGCTTTGATGGTATTATGCTACTTTGACTCTACAGGTGTTCTTTGAAGCGGGACAAGTAAGGAAAGAGTGGCAAAGCTCTGTCAAAGGGGAGAGGAAACAAGCAAGGAGCCAAGCAAAAGACTAAGGTTGGTACTCTCTGCTTCTCTCTCATCTATTTCTCATAAAGGAAAACACAAGTGACTTTAGTTTGTTTGTTTCTAAGATAGCTACCCGTCTTAGTGGGACTAGCAGCTCTGAATGGACACTAGTTTTCCCGATAACAAAATGGCAACTCTACTAGTGGAATTCCATCGTAATCTGCTAGCTCGTAGGCTCCTTTTGCTAAGACACTTTTAACAATGTAGGGACCCATCGATAAAGACTGGAACTTACCTGCTCCCAATTTATTAGATTCCTGATCGTAAAGTAAGACCAGGTCACCTTCTGAGAAGACACGGGGTTTGAAATTCTTGTCAAATTGCGCCTTGACTCATTTCTTACGCGCTTCATTAGCCAAAGCAGCATCACGACGGGTTTCATCCAATTGGATTAATTCCAAGAAACGAGCCTCTTCCTCTGAAGTTCCAGGGAGAAAGTCGATTGTGAGCTTGAGAGATGAAATCTCACACTGAATCGGTAAGACTGCTTCCAGGCCATATACCAGCTGAAAGGGTGTAAATCCAGTTGAATTTCTTACCAATGCCTGGTATGCCCACAAGGCCGAGACAGGACTAGGTGCCAACTCCATTTATGGACTCCAATCATCCTTTGCAGCATGTGCTTCAGGACTTTGTTGATTGCCTCAACTTGTCTATTGGCTTGTGGATAATACGAAGTGGAACTGTCATGGGACAGTCCTAATTTGGAAGCCAATTCAACCATCATGTGATTGCGGAAGTACGATCCATGATCTGTGACTACAGCTTGTGGAACAACGAATCTGGAGACTACATTATTAAAAAAGAAAAGAGCAGTTGTTTCACTGGTGTTGTTTAATGTAGGCATCGCCTCAGCCCATTTCGTAAAGTAGACAACTACGACTATAATATACCTATGCCCTCTACCGAGGTGGGGTCACATGTCCGAAATCTATGCCCCATTTGGTGAATGGCCCAACAACAACTACTAGATGTAGAGGTGCGGGTGGCATTCTTGTTTTGTGGTCGAAGACTTGACAAGCACGACAACTTCTAACTGCGGTTATGCAATCTGTGAACATTGTTGGCCAGAAGTAACCTGATCGTAAAATCTTTTATGCCGTAGCGTATCTAGATTGATGCCGCCCACATGTGCCTGAATCACAATCATTTCAGACTTTTTCGGCCTCCTCATGGGTGAGGCACCTTCGCAGAATTGTATTGATACCTCAATGGTAGAGTGTATCACCAACGATCATGCAGTCTTTTGCTTGGTATGGAGTACGTTGTTGTTCTGAGCGACAGGTATTAGGCCTATATGTTTGGGTTCATAGATAGATGATTATATCTCCATACCACGGATCACTCAACAATATCAGAAACAAAGATTCATCCAAGATTGATGCTCTAGATGTTAAATCGTTGGACGACGATGGGAAGTCGCATAGTAACTCCGTGAAAACTAGAGATTTCTTATTTGGATTTTATGAATTCTAGATCAAACTCTTGAAAAATGGCTATCCATTTCGAATATTTGTCCCCAAGTAACTGATGCGATAGAATGTAAGTCATTGGGTTGCAATCTGACAAAATGGTGGTTTTGTGAAAGAGGATATAGTGTCGAAATCTTTGTACTGCTTGAACAGCTGCTAGGGCCAGATTTCAACATAGGAGTACTTGCATTCTGTATCATTTAAGTTTTGACTTAAATAATAGACCGGATGTTCGATTCCATTGCCTTCTTGAACTAAAACCATTTCTATGGTCGTATTTGCCGCAGCTAGATACAAGTTAAAGTCCTTTTGATAGTCAGGAGCATACATTAATGATGCTTTTACTAGAGATTACTTTAGAGCATCAAAGGAAGCTTGCGCAACCTGATCCCAGTTGAAGGGAACTTCTTTTTTCAAAAGACGCGTATAAGCTTTAGCAATTGGTGTAATTTGGGATGAACCTCCTCAGAAAGTTCACTTTCCCTTGGAGTTTTTGAATCTGAAGCAAATTTGAAGGTGGAGGCATATCGATTATCCCTTGGACCTTACATGGGTCAAGACAAATCCCATCCTTTGAAACCATAAAGCCAAGTAAACGACCAGAACCGACACAAAACACACACTTGTGTGGATTGAGTTATATCTTGTAGTATTGGCAACGTAGAAATATAGCTCTCAAATGCTGCGGATGATCAGCCCGCTTTCGCGAATGAGTTTGAAGATCGTCGGGGTATGGTTGAATGATGTTCTTGATGTCATGGAAGGCATAATTCATAGCCCTCTGAAAAGTTGCCCCTGCATTCTTTAAACCGAAAGGTAATTTGCGGTATGTGAATGTGCCCCATGGACAAATAAATGCAATCCTTGACTGGTCCTATGGGCAAATATTTATTTGATTATAGCCAGAAAATCCATCCATAAACGAAAAGATTTCGCATCCAACGCATTCATCAATTATCTAGTCAATGAAGGGTGTAGGATAGTTGTCCTTCGAACAAGCTTGGTTTACATCCCTGTAATTGACGCACACTCTAATCGTTCCTTACTTTTTCATCACAGGAACAATATTCGATACCCAATCAGTTAGAGGAACAGGGTAAATGAAACCAGCATGTAAAGGTTTTTCAACTTCTTCCTTGATGGCAGCGACTTTCTTCGAGTGCACTTGCCAAAGCCGTTGTCGCACCAGTTTAATATCTGCACAGATACATGAGTTTGATTAGTCTTGATAACATTTAAAAAACATAAGAACATTATAAAAGAAATAAATAGAGACATGGTCAGAGATTTTTACCTATGACACCCCACTGCTCGCCAGCCGGCAGTACCAAATTCGAGTCACCCCGGAAATCCATCCCAGCATATGGATACTTGGCATACACCATCTGCTGACAGTTGAACCACTCGAAGAAGGAATCTGAGAATGAAATCTGTGATTGACCAGCATGTCTGGCCATAAGGTCAACCCATCTCTGCATCTGTGGCTCTGTCGGTGCTAGAAATCCGAGTGAAATGTACTATGGCTGCATCAGTGGGATCTTCTCCAAGGTGAAAGCAGTCAGAATAGAACCATAACCAAAGTTCTTGGATCTTCCGTTTTTCACCTTGGTAAGTTGTTCTTTTATTACCGGAAGTATTGCATCACACCAGTTGAATACCTTTGGTTCAAGGCATTCCAAAGCATACTGCATATATGACCTGTTGGCCAAGTGAAGAGCTGTGCTGCTAGCCAATATAGCAAAGGTGAATAAGATAGTCCTCAAGGACTGATCAGTAACATCTCTAATATTGATCTTGCCATCCTTGCTCGGCTGAGATCCATCTCTACAGTATCGGTGAATATAATCCTTCACGGATTCACCCCCACGGGCGGAACCTGATAGTGAGAGAGGGGCACCATGCCTTGACAAACCAGTCAAAAACTAAGCATCCTCAACAGTCAAAGGGATGGATTTACCTCTAATTTGGAACACTTGGTTGGTAGGATCCCAGGCATCGAGAAGATATTGCAACAAGTTGATTTGTTGCCTCATGTTAGATATGCAGAAGAACTTGAGGAAGCCACAGTTCTGTAATGCGGTTACCATACTCGGATCATGTAAGGCTATCATATCCTCCTATTCATGCTCATGTTCATGCCATGTAACGACCATCTTGCTCTGATGAATCTCTGAAAAACAAACAAGAGAAGAATTAGGATCCTGATTTGGAAAAAAACAGGAAAAATTTCCATGAAAAATCAGTGCATAAAATTTCCTCCTTGCGCCCATCGCACCCTAGTTGTGTACTGGGTGGGATGCATACTGACTAGCCAATGGATAGATCAATATGCATCGCACATTTCGATGTTTACTATGTGCGATGGGGAGAGAACGAAATGTTCAAACCCTAGAGGCTCAGAAAAGCAGGAAAACATGCTCAGAACTAGAAAAGGAAAGAATGCAATTGAAGAGCTCAGGGTTAGCTCCTACCTGGTCTAGACAGCACCAAAAATCGTCCATAGAATCTCCCGGAATTAGCTGATGAAATTTGAGGGGGAAAGACACCTCCAGAGCTCCAACAATCCCAAATTTGAATGAAATGGTAAAATGAGAGGTAAAAACTACTTTTATGTTATTACTCACGTAATTCAAGTAAGGTATTGGTTTTTTAACTCATTTTTCAAGCATGTATGTACATTTATAATCATTTTGATGGAGAAATTGAACAGGTAGTATGACCGTAAAGAGAACATAGTGTTAATGGTGAATCGAACATCTTTGACTATTATCACGAGCAGTTTTACACGAAGTTCAAGATTGTTAAAAAGTAAACCTAGTGATGAGCAAATGTTTCCCCAGAGTTTAAGCTCATTAAAAATTGAACCCATCCTTCGGTAAATAACCATTGCGATCACACAATCATCAGCTTTTGAGCCTTGTTCATGTTCTTACCATCACCTCCACTCTTTTTTAGCTGATCATATGCCTCCATTTGATTGTTTACCCCTTTTGAGGAACAGCTGCGATGAGTGATTCTATTAGCCTACCGTGCTTGAAAAGTTCCAAACCTTACCTAGAACTAGCTGCTATCTGAAAACATCACTCGTTCCTCAAAAAACAAGTCTCCTTTAAGCTCTTTTCATCTGGCTCATAAAATATGAAAAGATTGTTGAGCAATTGGCCTCTCCAACTCGTTAAAGTGATTGGAAGTGCCATCCCTCCTCTAGATTTTAATCTTTTTGGACTTGAGGGATCATTACACAAAAAGATCGAGCGCTTCTCCTGTTCGGCTCGTTAAAACTATCGAAAAGTCATCCCTTTTGTATTATTTTATACTTTTTCAGACTTAAGGGATTATATTATGAAAAAGGATTACTGGAGTTTCCTTTCCGTCTCTTTTCAGACTCTCTAAAATTGAAAAGGACTGAGTTATCTTTGTCGTTAAACTCATTAAAACAATAGCGACAAACTTGTCCATGCAGACAAGAGCGAGTTTCACTGTCGCTAGGCTCGTTAAAACATAGCGACAGGTTTACTCGAAGGGCAAATTATAGAACAAGCATATGTTATCCTCCTCAAGCTTGACAAAAATAAAGAGGTACTAGTCAGAAATGACTGGGGAAAAAATTGGGAAGAAAACTTGAAGAAACTTTATTGGTAGCAGGTTGCTCTTGAACATGACACTTTCACTCCATCACCATGATTGAGTTGGGTTGGGTTATTCCATTCACCGGTCATATCACCATTGGTCATCCATACCATCCATTTTTGGGGTTAACGCTACCAATCCATTTCAATGTCACAAATATGTTAAAGAGAAGTCGCTCATAGAATTCACCAACCCAACTTACATCTCATCCACTGCAATACCTTCACGCTTCATTCTGTCATGATCGCCACCCTGAACCTTGTATCATCAGATCATTTTCACCTCCGCAAAATCATTTGTTCCGTTTCATGTCGTAGATGTGGGATTCATTAATGCCCTCCTACGACGGGTCACTTATTGTCAACATCAACTCATTATCCAAGAAGTTGACTTAGGAATAACCCTTTCAGTACTTTGAAGCTTGCATGCCTCAATGGCAAGTTTCTCACTTCCGGTGATAGGTTTACATCAATGAATTTCGACCGGGAAATTTTGTGTCGTGTTCGACATCGACTCATGTATTTGCACCACGTGAATTGTACTGTTGTACCTTGAGGGTTATCATCATTATCAGTGATTCCTCTCACACCTGTTAACAACTTACATCATTGGCTGGTAATCAGGTGATGTCTTTCCATGTTCGATGTCAGAACATCCTTTCACATGTATTGACTTGTACTTCGGGCGAAGATTGAATGAGTTTGAAGATCCCGAATCTAGTTTCATCCATCCGAGCCACGATATATTCAAGAAAATAAAGACATCAAATGTACATTATAGCTGCACAGATAATCATCCAAGCTAAGGGATGATGGCTCTACTAGAATCATTAGTCTGCCACACAGGCGGTTGTTTGTACTATGTACATGAAAATGAATTTATAAAGCTGAGCATGGGAATGCCCGCCTCAGCTAGATCATGAAAATATTATGAAGATAATGTATTGTATTATATCTTATTATAGGTCACCTTCCAGTTCGAAAAACCTTGGATCCTCGTGATAAAGAATTTCACTCGACATCAGAAGATTTACGACCTCATGCTTTAGGAGGCAACTATTATAGACATATTTGGGCACTGCAACCCCAATCTCATATGTCCATAAACCAAGGGCTTATAAGCCCCTAAAATCATTGTTTCATACCCTAAAGGAACAAGGTCGGCTGATTACATCATCTCCTGGAAGTTCTCCCTAAAAAACTACTCAGAACTAGTAAAAAATGGACCATATAGACTGCTCAGTGCTAAGGGTGCAATCCATCTCACCTACTACATGCAAAAAGTGTGATGCATACTGAAACGCCCTTCTATAGGGTGTGATGAGTGATAGAAAACAAATGGCAGAGGCAGTTGGCTAGGTGGAAACCTAAAGAATCTTCTAGAAACTGCCCATTTGACACTTGCCTCTATGAATTCGCCCAGGTATGAGTAAGAGATCATGAAATCTCCAAGTGGAACCAAGAACTATCAGAGAAATGACACTAATCAAAAACCCAGAAGCTAACTCACCCACCTGCAAATATCTATATATGGATCCCTCATCCTAGAGATCTAGAGGTTGGAATTTTGTATCTTGTAAGGAAGTGTTGTTGGTTTCTCTGTGGAACGTCATAGTGTTGGGTGATCTAGATTTTCATGAGGTGAAGAGGTCTTTCATGCTGGGAGGATGGCATTGGATCAGATCGATGGGTTGTATGTAATATCCCTCCCCTTAATAATAAATAATAAAAATAATTAATAATAGAAATAATAAATAATAATAAATAAATAACTTAATAATTAATAATAAAAATAATAAATCATAAATGTTAAATAATAAATGATATTAAAAATATATACAAAGAAAATAAATAAAAATAATAAAAATAAAAATAGTAATAACCATACTAAAACTCTAAATAAGAATAAATAGAAATAAAACAAGAAAAATATCAAAAAGAAGGAAATAAAACAAGAAAAGCTAAAAATCAAAAGAAAAGTAAAGAAATAAAACAAGAAAGCTAAAAATCAAAAGAAAGTTGCATGTAGACACATGGAGTGTGTGCATGTGGTTCCCCTTCCAATGTTTTTCTATTTAATAGATGGTGAGGAAGATGAGAGGCATTCCTACATTCCATCATTCCAAGATTCTATCTTGCATTCTCTTGGGAGAATGGAGTTCTAAGACTTAGGAGTCACTAGCAGTAGTATGTTGATTGAGGGCTCGGGGGTGGCCAGTTGTAGCAAATCCTTGCACAATTGAGCCTACGGTTGGGTGGAGAGTCGTCCCCAAAACCTTGTTGTCATTTGGCAGACATTGATCACAGATAATATAGGTATGTACTTATTTGTTGATTCTGATTTTAATTAGGAAATTAATTTTATATTTATTTTGGACTGTTACATTGTAATCCTCTCTTCTACTACTTCTATCAATAAATCTATTTGAGTTTTCCTCCATGTTCTTGTATATCTCTGAATCTTGTATTGATATATGCATTTGTATGGTTAATATATATCTGATCCTATATTGTTTATGGTTATAGATCTCTATGATTTGATGGTATTATGCTGCTTTGACTCTATAGGTGTTCTTTGAAGCAAGACAAGTAAGGAAAGAGTGGCAAAGCTTTGTCAAAGGGGAGAGGAAACAAGCAAGGAGCCAAGCAAAAGACTGAGATTGGTACTCTCTGCTTCTCTCTCATCTATTTCTCATAAAGGGAAACACAAGTGATTTTAGTTTGTTTGTTTCTAAGATAGCTACCCGTATTAGTGGGACTAGTAGCTCTGAATGGACACTATTTTTCTCGATAACAATAGGGTATGCATAAGTTTTAACATCAGAAATCTAAGGAGAATGCCAAGTGATTAGAATCCCGCTTAAAAAAAAAGTTGAGATCTCCAACCATATCCCAAGAATTTCATAGTTAAGTGTGAGTAGGATTTTATTATAGGTAGTTCAAATCTAAAGTCTAATATTGAGTTAAATGCTAGTAGTCGAAGGAAACCAAGTGGTGTGGCAGTTGAATTAAACTTTGAGTAGCGAGTGTTGGAGGCAATCAAAGTTACGATTGTGTGGTGGCATTATTCAGGCTCTAGGTGTGAGATTACTGCATATAAATATCTAGTTAAACAATGCTAAAAACTCCAAGCAAGGGAAAATTTGGTGGCAAATCCAATTCCTCAACTGCATACTGGCATAAAGAGTTTACATTCAAGCTACAAGTGTGTAAAAAAAGTTCAATGAACACTTAGACAACTCTGAAATACATGGTGACCATTGTATAAAACCCATGAATTTGTTCACTTATAAAGCTCAACTTTTGAATAGGCAATGAGTGTATGCAAGTGATTATTAAATTTTATTTCAAGTTATAAGGATGTCAAGAAGGTAAAAACCAATTTCTAGATTTCAATTTGAAGAGATAGAAAGATTTTTTATTTCTAAAGAGACAAAGGGTTAATATAAAAATTGCAAAGAGTTAATTACTCATCTCCAAATCCGATTTCAAGTTCTAAAAGATAGGAAATATATCAATTTCGATTTCTAAAAGATTAGAAGGTTAATTAATCATTTCCAGAGTTCGATTTCAGATTTCGAGGAGATAGAGGAAATTCAATTCGATTCCTGAGAAGCAGAGAAGGTAAAATTGAAAGCAATTATTTAGGTTTATTTCCAGAATTCGATTTTTGATTTCTAAAGAAGACAAAGAGGGTTAATGTGAAGGAAATTATTCATTAATTCCTAGAAATATGATGATGATCTTGAAAGTCGAAGGAAAATAAGGTTGATTTTTTCATTTTCCAAATTTCGATTTTTGAGGAGGATTATGTAGCTGAGCATAATTGTGATTGCCCTATAGGTTAATTTTCATTTCTATTTCCAAGAATTGATTTCTCAAAAGGCAGTGAATGAATGAGTGGTTATGTTTCATACAGTGGATAATTGGTATATTTTCAATGTTGATTTCTCCAGGAGAGATAATATTTTCCAAAATCAATTTTTGAGGGACAGAGAAGAGTGCTTTTCCAAAATCAACTTTTGAGAGATAGAGACATTAGTATTCATTTCCATAGTCGATTTTGAGGGATAGAGAATATTTTGTTTGAAAAATCAATTTTCATTTTTGAGCGACAGAGAGAAGTATTCATTTCCAAAATCAATTTCGATTTTTGAAGGACAAATAGGATTGTTTCATTCAGAATCAAATTTGATTTTTAAGGAGACAGAGAGGATTTTTCATTTCTAGAAAATGATGATTTCTGAAGGCAGAGTAAGATTGTATTTATAGAAAATGTATGGTGTTGACTGAAGGCAGAGAAGGTTAAAATCACACATGAAGGTGTCCAGAACTCATTCATAACGAAGAATAGGTGTTATAGACATTTTTGGGCCCTACAACCCCAAGCATGAAATGTCCATAAACCAAGGGCTCCTAAGTCCCTAAAAGTGTTGTTCTAACCCCTAAAGGAACAAGGTCAACAGATTACAGCTTCTCCCAGAAGTTCTCCATGAGAAACTGCTCAGAATTAGTTAAAACAGGATCATTGCAGTTGCTCCACTGGCTAAGTGCGTTGCATCTCACCCAAATACACTGTGAGGGTGCGTTGCATTTCAAAAGTCCCTTCTGTGGGGTGTGATGGGCGAGAAATGACAAATGGCAGTGTCATTCCGCGAGGTGCAGAGGCAATGGAAGCTTCCAGAATCTTCTCGTGTGACACTTGCCTCACTGAATTCGACTAAGGATGAGTAAGAGGCCATCAGTCTCCAAGTGGAAGAAAGAACTATCAGAGAGAAGACACTAATCAAATCACAAGCTGACTCATCCCCCTTACAGATATCTATATATGGATCCCTCATCCCAGAGATCCAGAGGCTGGAATTTTGCATATTTTAAGGAATTGCTGTTGGTTTCCTGAGACAAACATCAGATTGTTGGGTGATCTAAGCTTTGTTTGAGGTGAAGAGGGGCTTCTTTGCTGGGAGGTTAATTCTGGGTCAGAACAACTGGTTGTAACTCCTCTTGGAACTTTTCTTGTTTATCAATAAAAGCTATTTGAGTTTTCCTCCATGCTTTTGTTTCATTGATGCTTGTTACATTTGTATGGTCAATTTACATCTGATCCTAGATTGTTTATGATTATAGATCCATGTCTTTGTATAGTGCTATGCTTCTGTGATCTTACAGGTACTTTGTGAAGCTGGGCGTGCAAGGGAGCAGGTAGCTGAGGACTATCAAAGAAGAGAGGGATCAAATCAGGAGATTGGTGCAAGATAGAGGTTGGTCTTTCTGTTCCTCTCTATCTATAATTCATAAAGGAAAAACAAAAGTAGCTTTTCTCTGTTTGTTTCTAAGGCAGCTGTCACACCTTAGTGGGATAGAGCTGTTCTAAATAGACACTTTTCCCTGTAACAAAATGGCGACTCCACTGGGGAGCTAATTAGTTTATTTGTTTATCATTATTTGTTGTTTGTTTCATAAACTTACAAGTAGCATTCGAACTGCATTTGCCATAACAAATGCAAAGTAGACAACTGCTACTTCAATCCATCTACTGGATCTGTTTATGATTTAAACAACTAATTCACAAACTATATGATTGCCCTTGTGATAGCTCTTAGATCCTCCTTAGATCTACCCCTGATTGTTGCATTACTGATTGTTTTTTGCTCGGCCAAAACCCAAGAACTGAACTGCAAACTGTGACCCAGAATCCGAATAGAGTCTCGTTTCTGGCCCAGCACAGGTACTGTTCAGAGATTGTGAATTTCAGCGCACTTCCCAAGTGGACAACCTGCGCTACATTTCAGATTCTCTGTGTTACAGGTGCACTGATCAGACTAGCTCTGTGCAGTTGTGGCTTCCGTGATTCATTCTTTCCAGTTCTGTTCCTGAATTTTGCTGCCTGTGATCAGTATATATCTGTTTGAAACCCCTTTTCCTTACTATTATTCCGCCTCCTTTGTACAAAAGAACTGTACATGTTTTTTTGTGTTTGTTGAGTCATTTACAGTTCTCCTTTGCAAAAGTAACGTAATCGTACTGTCGCCATTTGATTTGAAACTGTCTCAAGTGTCAATTTCAATCGTAGGAAAAAGTTTAGTTACTGTTGATGGTCGATTATCCTGTTACTATTTCTTTTGGTCTGAATTTGTAATTTTCTAGTGTCAAGAAAAAGTATTCATTTCAAAATCGTAAGGTGTTGTAATCGTCTCCATTTTTTGATTTCGAAAAGAAACTTGTTGATATTTGTCGCTTGAAAAGAAATTCAGATTTGTGCATCAACTTTCTTTTTAGCATTCATATACTAAGAAAGTCGAAAAAAAATACATGCATGTGCATTTGCATAAGACAGTCTGATTGGCTTGATTTAGGAAAGTGCATTTAGAGTGTGCTCTTTGCTCTTTGTGAAAAGATTTTGTCTTTCTTTTCCCTAGTAGCTAGGATTTTCATTGCATAAAGGAGATAAAAAGTTTGTTTATCATCTTAGATTGCATTTTAGGAATTACATCTACATCTCGTGGTGAACCCAAAAGGAAAACTTCATAAATAAGATCAACTTAAAATAAATTCAATGAATCTAACAACGCTTTGGAACTTAACGCACAACATTTAGAAGTCTAGGCTAGAGACGTATTCCGGCGTCGTAAATCCTGGTAACTTTTGTTCTCACTAATGGTTGGGTGATTCCTCCACTTTGAGATGATAAGTGCCAGTACGGACTTGTGCTCCCACGTACCGTCGAGTATATTTTGGGAGACCCCAATAGGCTTAATCCTTTATCCATAGGAAGCCGTGTCTGTCACCCTATCGATCGCAATGCACTGAACACAACATTCGGGAAGATTGACTGCCGTACCGTAAAAAGTATTCTGCAGTTTTGCGATTGGTTTGGTAATCCCTCTACCTAGATTTCCAGAGCAGTCCCTTTCATTCCTTTTTAGACTCCTTAATAGAAAAGGTCCATCTGAGCACTTGTCACTTCAGGCTCATTAAAAATCGAAGGAGACTAGAGTCATCTTTTGTTTTTTCTTGACTCTTAAAAATTGAAAAAACAAGTTGTGTCAAAGCGTCTAAAATTCATTTAATTCAGAAACATACTTCCCCTTTATTTTAGTTGATCAAGTAATCCGCAATCGTGGAAGAAAGTCAATTGAAACCCCATCGTTTGCGGAGGCTTACGAGTCAACCATCTTTGTCTCTGGAATCGAAGCCAGTACGGACAAAGCAAACTCGTTTAACCGGTTCCAAATCTCCTGTTAAAGTTAGAACAAGTGTTCCAACAACATCAGAGACTCCGGTTACTCCAAACATTTCTGGAATCCCTGCCTCTACAGAAGAAGTTCAACAGCCACAGAAGGACAGTGGTACTGATCCTAGTCTGAGAGTAAACACTTGTGTTACTGAACCAGTTCCATTTTCAACCAGTTCGGAGAGTCTTGCTCTTCAAACATCTGTCACTGTCGATTCCATACCTTCTTCGGCACCAGAAATATTATATGGACTTGACGGTCTTCCCCTTCCACCTGGTCTGATTGCCATAGAAGAAATTGTGGAAGATCCTCCAATGAGTACTCCATCGCAATTTGGAGTCGGGATCACTCTATATCCTTCTTCATCAGAAGTTAGTCTACCACCAGCGGAAACTCCTGTAGAATCGCTAGGTAATATTTTGGATAGACTACAAATGTCTAAACAACCGTCAACATCTAGGACTGTGTCGTCTAACACAGCGACGACAGAACTCCCTGCTATCACTCCGACAATGTTCGCCGGTATACCATCTGTCCCGACTAGCTCTCAACCGCTAGAAGGAGCCCACTCAGGGGCCATTTCGACAGTATGGTCTGTTCCTGTTTGTTCATCCAGAATAATATCCGGAAACTCTTATGTTGAGTCTCAACAAATTGATCCATTTGGAGGTAAATTTGGGCAATCTGGCCCCCAAGGCCAAACAATTCCCTTGAGTTCTGGATTACCACCGTATGGGGGGCAGTATACCCTTTCATTATCCCCTCCGGGAGGATATCCATACGGGAGTTCACAACAACATTCGGGTTATACTGGAATTACCTCAAGCGGTTGGGTACCTATACTACCTCAACAACCAAGAGTTGTATACTCGATGCAACAATGCTTACCTACGTCAAATATCCCAACTACGCTAGATATTGTTATGGTGTCGCAAGTTCAAGCGCTGCCTATTGTATGCCAACCTCAGGTTTCTCAGGTTGTAATGCAACATCCCCTTGACCCTGCGACTCAACCACAATCGCCGACTGGTGGAATGACACATATTCAGACGGGTACAATTACCCCTCATCTTGGTCAAACTGTTAGTATCGGGCAACAACACATGGCTTCACAACCATGGCTAGTGCAATACCAACAACCGCAATTCCAACAAGTATACCAAGGTTTTGAGCAACAAATCTTTGCTAATAGTGGACAACCGTACATTCAAAACGGTCAAAATCAATGATTCGGATTTAAACAGGAATGTAATAGATTATAGAGATAACCATAAAAACAAAGATGCAATAACCATAAACACAGAGATGCAGCGGAAATAATGCTTCATTTCATTAATGGAAAATACTGAAATACGCTTACAACCAAAAATGGAAATAAACCAGCTAGGGCGATGGTAGCTTATCTCTGAGAAGCGATGTGGCGGCTACATGCCTCTGAACTGTTCCGAACTGTGTTACAATGACGCTCGAAGGCCTATTTATTGTTGAGAAACAATGGAAAACCCTTCACATTCAAAAACCTAACCCTAGAATATGAAACGCCAAATTGTGGGCCCCGTTTGGGTAAATTGGTACATCAATTTCCCGGGGTCGTAACTTTGGCATACGATCTCCGTTTGACGTGTATGATAGCTCGTTAGAAAGATCTATCCGAGTACTACCACTTTGGGAGGCAACATGGGTCATGGACCCATGTTGCCCCAGATTCCAAAAAAAAACGTCGTTTAGGGCCTCAAAACGGCTCCGAAAGTTCAAGACCCGAAAAACTGCTAAAAATAGTAAACTGTGCTACAATTTAGGAAACTGAAAACGCTGAAAGAGACAGTTGTGGGGGTCCAAATGGGATAGGTGGGTGGCCACCAACATCCCCCTGGATCATTCCTCCCCCCTTAGGAAGCAATGGTCCCCATTGCGTTGAGTTCCTCCATCTGCTGAACTTGTCCTGCAATCTCTGATGTGTCCAGTGATGGTGGGAAGCATGGTCGACGATGGTCCACGTTGAACATTTGGTGTAGGCGAAGGAATGGAGGAATGATGTGCTCCAAATCATTGTTCCCCATAGCCTTGGTACTGCTGTAAGGACCATGTCGGAGTGGTCTGAGCTTCTGATGGGTTCTGGTAAGGCGTTCTTTCTGTTGATGCAACCAGACGTTGTTGCCCACCTGAAACTTGTGTGATACCCATGTGGGTGAGGAGAAGTTGTTCCTGTGTTTTGTCATGACCATATCCCTTTGTTGTTGCTGCTGCATGGAGGAACCCTTTGCAGGGGTCATGGATGTAGAACCGATCTTCCCCTTATTTTGGGAGTGAACCAGACAGATGAATTTCCTGGTCTGTGATATGAGCTTACTGCCTTTCATGGTAGTGATCAAAGATGTGGCAGTAGGTGGGGCTACCTCCGGTATCCTATATAATGAATTATTCAAAGAAATATGACAGCACGAGGCCTTGACTCATACACAGCATGTCACCTCCACAAGTATGGTTGGCCTAATAACACATCACAAACATCCAGAGGTGTAACATCACACAATACCTCGTTTGTGAAGGGCTTGATGCTGTAGGGAAGGCGGCACTGCTGGCGAACTTTGAGATCTCGTCCTTCATGAAGCCACCCAATACTGTACAGCTATGGGTGTGGTGTATTCGGTAGGCCCAACCGCTTCATGACCTCTGCTGAAACGAGGTTCTTTTGGCTGCCACTGTTGACAATGAATTGTAGCGGCGAACCCTTCACCCACATCTGTGAGTGGAAAAGACGCTCCCCTTCCTCTAGATTTTCGGGCTCATCTTTTTGGATCTTGGCAGTGGCAACAGTGGCGCTGGGATCCGCATCAATGATCTGCTTCCCTTTGCCATTCCCCTTGTCGGGTTCTGGCTCAGGGTCAGAACATGCATCTGATTCAGAAACCTTCAACTCCGCCACCAGCGACTGCTTGGTCCGAAACTCACTTTTGTTATGAGTGGGACTCTTGTGGAACTCACACCACTTTCCTGTGTCCTTCTTCGGCTTCGTGGTGTTGTTCTTTTCTTGCGGCTTTGACAGGTTGTCTTGGGTCACCCCGCCTTGGCTTTGTCCTTTGGGCTTCAGATTTGCAGATCCAAAGTCTCGCTTCTTCTGTTTGAACTTTTGCTCGATTTTGACAGCGTATCGGTATGCTGTGCCGAGTGAGGAAATGTTCAAGAACCCCATCTCTTCCTGGATGTATCTGTGTAGGCAGCCACGGTATTTGAGTACCAGATGCAGCTCAGAATCTTTGATACCCAACTGTGTGCGAAGGGTATGAAAAATGTTTGTGAACTTCGACACATCTTGGTCTCGTCCCTGCCGCAGTGTGGTCCATTTGATGTATTTGTCCTCATAGCTTCCGACAGGGTAGTACTGCTCCTTGATGGCATCCCAGAAGTCATTCCAAGTGGGTGTGGCTGAAAATAGTGAGCCTGTACTTTCATCCTTCTGCTCACAGTAGGTTTCCCACCAGTCCTTGACGTGGGGGGTTGCTTTGAGAAGAGAAAAAACAATCTTTTCCCGATTTGAAAATTCATGAACAAAAAAATACCCATCTAGTAGATTTAACCATTTATCTACGGCATTTGCGTCTATTTGACCCTCGAAGATGGGGATTTCAAAATTAACTTGTACCTTGAAGGGTGTGGCATTTCCAGAGTCACTGTTGGAAGCCGATGCGTTGCCTCTGGGTAGCCGCTGAAGAATCTGTGCAAAGTTATCCATCATCGCGTTCCTTTGTCGCTCGAGGGCTTCTTCGAGCATGATTTTGATAGGATCTCCTTCTCCCTCGTCTTTCTTCTCATCCGCCATGGGAGGCTGTCGGGATTTACGAGGTTGGTCTTGCAAAGGTTCGACCAATTCAAGCCCTAACTCCTTATATCCCGACCTCGTTGGGGACATGCAAAGAAAAACAGAGAAAAAGAAGACTGCTCTGATACCACTGATCCGGATTTAAACAGGAACGCAATAGATTATAGAGATAACCATAAAAACAGAGATGCAATAACCATAAACACAGAGATGCAGTGGAAATAATGCTTCATTTCATGAATGGAAAATACTGAAATATGCTTACAACCAAAAATGGAAATAAACTAGCTAGGGCGATGGTAGCTTATCTCTGAGAAGAAATGTGGCGGCTACATGCATCTGAACTGTTCCGAACTGTGTTACAATGAGGCTCGAAGGCCTATTTATTGTTGAGAAACAATGGAAAACCCTTCACATTCCAAAACCTAACCCTAGAAGATGAAACGCCAAATTGTGGGCCCCGTTTGGGTAAATTGGTACATCAATTTCCCGGGGTCATAACTTTGGCATACGATCTCTGTTTGATGCGTACGATAGCTCATTAGAAAGATCTATCCGAGTACTACCACTTTGGGAGGCAACATGGGTCCATTGACCCATGTTGCCCCAGATTCCCAAAAAAACGTCGTTTAGGGCCTAAAAACAGCTCCGGAAGTTCAGGACCCGAAAAACTGCTAAAAATAGTAAACTGTGCTACAATTTAGGAAACTGAAAAAGCTGAAAGAGACAGTTGTGGGGGTCCAAATGGGATAGGTGGGTGGCCACCAACATCCCCCTGGATCAATCAAACATTTTACAGTGGTCATGCCCACCAACCTTACCAAAGTTACCAGCATCAAATGCATTATGCCGGTATGCAAAGACCAACTGCTCAGGCAATCCCATATTATCCTGGGTATGCTTCACCTAACCTGAATCAGCAGTTACCCTTTGTGGCAACTTTAGAGTTACCTGATTTAAATAGGTTAACAAACGATCCAATCGCTTACGCCCCTTGGTGGCCAGTGATTCCGCATAAACTTCCATAAGATATTCCTAAATTTAATGGAAATCCGGGTGAAGATCCATCGAATCACATGATGACCTTTCATCTATGGTGTTCATCAAACACCCTAAATGATGATTCGATAAGACTTCGCCTCTTTCAGAGGACGTTAACGGGTCCGGTGGCAAAATGGTACATCGAATTGCCTAGAGCTTCGTTCGACAACTTCAGTACCTTAGCCACAACGTTTTTAACCCATTTTCAGTTACCAATAAGGTATGAAATAGGAACAAAACTTCTTACCAATTTCAAACAGACAACGACCACTCACATATCTGATCATATACATGAGTGGTGACGTCGTCGTAGAATGGTAAAAACGTATGTCCTCGATCAGCTCTTAGCTGAATGGTTTATCAAGTCATTACTACCTTCCATCACGGAAGATGTGGCAAAGGGGGGAGTCGTAACAGAAGAGCAAGTTATCGCTCGTGCGCAATATCTAGACTTGATTTACACTTAGTCTGGCACACTCTATGATAAAAAACTTGACGCCCCTAGACCGGAATTCTCAATTCCTCCTCCTGCTAAATCGAACAATGACTCTCATGCCGGCGATGGTGTGATTGGCACAACAGACATGAAATCGACAAAGGCTACATCCAAAAAGGCCCGTAAGATTTCAAGTCAAAATGCAAAAGATGAACTTCTTGCTTCAGAAGTAAATGCCGTATCAACAGATAAAGGCAAAGAAACCAAACAACCAGGGAGCAAGAAGAAAGGCAAAGGGAAGAAGAAGAAACAGGAGGAATCATCACCTGAAAAATCTTCTTCAAACCCTCCTGGAGATAGGAAACCAAAAAATCCATGCTTTATATGCGATGAGGATCATTAGACCGCAAATTGTCCACACAGGGCTGAGCTTAAGAAATTCTTCAAGAATTCGAAAACCTCCGCAGTGTTAACTGATCCGTTTCCAAATCCAGGAACAAATCTGGTTGAAAGTGGAAATGCTTCCCCGTCTCAAGTGCTAATGTTGTCGGTTTCAAAACAGCAAAATGATGCTTTGATATCGATAAGGAACAAAGATTATGGGAATCCACAACTGTCGAACAACAAGGATAAATATCAACCTAGTAGTTCGACAACAACTTCGACAGAAGTTGCGCCGCCCATCATTCCTGAATTGACAATAAAACTGCCAAAAGGAGTAGTACACAAGTCGACATTTAATCCCTGCGCTAGAGTGACACAGCATTATAATATAGTGGAAGATTTGGCCCAATCGCCATCCGCTATGTCGACTCTTGAAGTACTACAGAATTGCCCATCCCAAAGGCAGGCTTTATTATCAGCCATTGGTGGGATAGACCCAAAGGATTCCAATCTTGTATCCTTCGACCATAAAGGATACGATCCTCAATTACCAGCTCAACTAGCTTTCCTTGTTCAAGTGAAAGCCCTCAACAAAACTGTTCATCGAACAATTATTGATGAGGGAGCATCTACGTGCATTGTGTCGATGAGTTGTTGGAAAACTTTAGGATCTCCAACCTTGTCGCGATCTTCGACGACATTAAAAGCATTCGACGGAAGGATATATACCCCATATGGTATTCTAAGTAACTTGAAATTTGAACTAGGAGGGAAAACGGCACAAATAGACGTTGAAGTCATCGATGGAAATCTTGATTACAACATCCTACTAGGAAGACCATGGATATATGCTATGGCGGCTGTTGTGTCGACCTATTTTAGGAAGATTGCATTTCCCTTTCAAGGAGGGATTACAATTGTCGATCAACAAAACTTCCTCCCCAATGGTTCTCAAGTTACAGGAAGCATTCCCATGATCCATGGAAGCCCCCATTCGCTTCAAAATATCGGAGTAGGCCTACTAAAAGATCCTATACTAATGGGAACTTTCGCCCTTCCACCTCCAATCAACCTTGTGGAAGTAGCGTCGATAGGAACCTGCAATATGATATCTTCTAAAAAGATCTCAGAAAACGATATCGACATGGATCATGCAATGGTTTTGCCCCCAAGCCCAACAGAAATATTGTAGCAATCAATGTTCCTAGCATGGGAAGAAAACCCAAATCAAAGCTCATCAAGCGTTTGGATAGATAGGTCTAAAGAATATGGTACCCCTTCAGATCCTTGGTCGTGAGTGCATGTCACCGACGAAGGAATTGTACAATCAATGGTAATTAAAGGGGCACCATGGAATGATTCCCACCATCGTTCCCTTCTTCCGGATTGTGGAGAAGATGCTCAAGATGACCTTTATCATCCTTTAGTCTTTGATTTCCTATCAATATTGTAAACACGGTGGATTCCGAGCGAAACTTATCCAACACTGAAGAGACTGTCGCCATAAATATATCAACCAAAATAGATGTTGTAGAGAATATTTATGTTGGCAAATGTTGTTCTCCTTCAGAACTGGAAATATATAACGCTCGTTTTCGCGAATTAAGAGATGTCTTTGCTTGGTCATATAGTGAAATTCCAGGCATTGACTCGAGTATTGTTGAACACGAAATTAAGATGTATCCAGATGTCAAACCAGTACGACAACGGCTAAGGCAGGTGCACCCTAAGAAAGCCACTGCCATTAATGCAGAAGTTGAAAAACTTCTCCATGCTGGTTTCATCTACCCGGTTCCTCTAACCGATTGGGTATTGAATATTGTCCCTGTTATGAAAAACAAGGAACAATTAGAGTGTGTGTCGATTATAGGGATGTAAATCAAGCTTGTCCAAAAGACAACTACCCTACACCCTTCATTGACCAGATAATTGATGAATGCGCCGGATGCGAAATCTTTTCATTCATGGATGGATTCTCCGGGTATAATCAAATAAATATCCATCCACAGGACCAGTCAAAGACTGCATTTATTTGTCCATGGGGCACATTCGCATATCGAAAATTACCCTTTGGTTTGAAGAACGCAGGAGCGACGTTTCAGAGGGCAATGAATTATGCCTTCCATGACATCAAAAACATCGTTCAACCATACCTCGACGACCTTCCGGCTCATTCGCGAAAGCGGACTGATCACCCGCAGCATTTAAGAGCGATATTTCTACGTTGCCGACACTACAAGATACGACTCAATCCACACAAATGTGTATTTTGCGTCAGTTCTGGTCGTTTACTTGGCTTTGTAGTCTCGAAGGACGGGATTTGTCTCGACCCTTGTAAGGTCCAGGCAATCATAAATTTGCCTCCACCTTCGAATTTTCTTCAGATTCAGAAACTCTAAGGGAAAGCGAACTTTCTGAGGAGGTTCATTCCAAATTACGCCAAACTTTCTAAAGGTTATACACGTCTTTTGAAAAAGGAAGTGCCCTTTGTCTGGGATTAGGTTGTGCAAGCTTCCTTTGATGCTTTAAAAGAATCACTAATGAAAGCATCATTAATGTATGCTCCTGATTATCAAAAAGATTTTAATCTGTATCTGGCTGTAGCGGATACAACCATCGCAATGGTTTTAGTTCAAGAAGTCGATGGAATTGAACATCCTATATATTATTTAAGTAAAAACTTAAATGATACAGAAAGCAAATATTCTTACGATGAAAAGATAGCACTCACAGCTGTTCAAGCGATACAGAGATTTCGACACTATGTCCTCTTTTGGAAAACTACCATTCTATCAAATTGCAACCCCATGACTTATATATTGTCGCGACAGTTGCTGGGGGGCAAATATTCAAAATGGATAGCAATCCTACAAGAGTTTGATCTGGAATTTGTAAAATCCAAGTCGAAGAAAGCTCTAGTTTTCGCAGAATTATTGTGCGATCTCCCATCGTCATCCAACGATGAAACATCCGAAGAAACAATCGTGGACGAAAGTTTGTTTCTGATATCTTCAAGCAATGAGTGGTATGGGGATATAATAATTTATCTCCAAACCCAAAAATACAGGCCAAACACCTCCCACTCCGAACAAAAACGTATTTGATACCAAGCAAAAGACTACATGATTGTCGGTGATACACTTTACCGTCGTGGTATCGATACAGTTCTGAGAAGGTGCCTCACCCATGAGGAGGCCGAAAAAGTCCTGAATGATTGTCATTCAGGCGCATGTGGGGGGCATCAATCTAGATATGCTACAGTGCAAAAAATCTTACGAGCAGGATACTTCTGGCCAACAATGTTCAAAGATTGCATAACCGCAGTCAGAAGTTGCCATGCTTGTCAAATTTTCGATAGCAAAACTAGAAGACCACTCGCACCTCTGCAGCCAATAGTGGCTGTTGGGCCATTCACCAAATGGGGCATTGATTTCATGACATGTAACCCCACCTCGACCAGGGGGCATGGGTATATCATATTCGCAGTTGACTATTTTACCAAATGGGCCGAGGCAATGCCTACATTAGATAATACTGGTGAAACAGATGCCCTCTTCTTTTTCAATCATGTAGTCGCCAGATTCGGCGTACCACAGGCTATAGTCACAGATCATGGATCGCATTTTCACAATCACATGATGGTCGAATTAGCTGCCAAACTAGGGTTGTCTCACGATAGCTCTACTCCATATTATCCGCAAGCCAACGGACAAGTTGAAGCAATCAACAAGGTCCTAAAGCGCATGCTGCAAAGGATGATTGGAGTTCACAAAAGAAGATGGCACCTAATCCTGTACTCAGCTTTGTGGGCTTACCGAACATCGGTAAGGAATGCAACCGGGTTTACACCTTTCCAACTGGTATATGGCCTGGAAGCAGTCTTACCAATCCAGTGCGAAATCTCGTCTCTCAAACTCGCAATTGATCTCCTCCCCGGAACTTCAGAAGAAGAAGCTCGTTTCTTGGAATTAATCCAATTGGATGAAACCCGTCGTGATGCCGCTTTGGCTAACGAAGCCCATAAGAAACGAGTCAAGGCGCAGTTCGACAAAAATGTCAAACCCCGTGTCTTCTGAGAAGGTGACTTGGTCTTGCTTTACGACCAAGAATCCGATAAATTGGGAGAAGGTAAATTTAAGTCTTTATGGATGGGCCCCTATATTGTTAAACGAGTGTTAGAAAAAGGAGCCTATGAGTTAATGGATTATGACGGAATTCCACTGGCGCAACCTCGTAATGGTTTGTACCTCAAGCGTTACTATGCGTAATGGTAACCTATATGCTTTTGTTATGTTTTTGTTTTCACTAAAGTGTTTATTTTGGTCAAGTAATCCACTTTTTACATTTGTTGCAGATGTCAAACCTATTGGAGTCATGTGTTGGATATGCCGACGGAGCGAGTCGTAGTTCGCGGAACCTATCTTCCGCAGCCTAGGCTATTTTTGATCCAAGCGGCGAGTTAGTAAGTTTCAGAGGGGTATGTATTGGTCGATCAACAAATAACATCGCTAAATATAGCGTGTTGATAGAACTTCTCTCTGATGCCATCACACATGGCATACACCGACTAATTGTTAGGCTAGAAACACAACTCGTAATACTACAACTCACAGGTATATATTTCGTCCAAAACCTAGCTATTTATCGCATGTTCCTAAGGGTTAAGATTTTGGAAAGACAATTTGATTTTATTCAATATCAACACATTTCCAGAAACTTAAACACATTAACTGACTCATTAGCAAATTATGTGTTAGATAGACATTTGCAACATTTATAAAAAGAAACATACCATCAATGTTTGCATTTGGATCATGTAACTTAACCAAAATAAAACTCCGAAAATCAAATATATATATATATATATATATATATATATATATATATATATATATATATATATATATATATATATATATATATATATCTATATATATATATATATATAGATAACTATTTATGGTTTACACATAATGTTCTGTAACCAAGACAAAATCGGTCAAGTGACCCAAAAACTCAAAATGCTAGGGGGCACCTAGTCTAATGATGCTAGTGATAGCAAGTCACAGCCTGTGCGATCATGCGTAAGAGACGAGTTCTTCGTCTTGGCACACCAGTAGTATGCCGCTGCAACCTCAAAGGTAGCTCATCGGTCCTCACATCTGGAATACAAAGAGTAAGACCCTCAACCTGCTCCTGTAACGCTGTGAGAGTCTCGACCACATCGAGGTCCCGAAGGATAGCCCTTCCAACAGCCTCTCCTGCTGGGGCGGCAGCTGGTACTCTCAAGCGAACTACTGGATGAATAGGACCAACCTCTGCATGTCCACATGAGTTTGATTAAAGTCTTGATAGAATAAAGCACAAGGACATTATAAATGAAAAACAATAAACAAGAATATGGTCAAAGATTTTACCAATGGAGCCCCACTGTTCGCCATCCAACAGTACTAGATCTGGATCACCCCGGAAGTCCATGCCAGCAGATGGATACTTGGAATAAACCATCTCCTGATGATCAAACCACCTGAAGAAGGTATCAGAAAATGAAATATGAGACTGACCAGCATGCCTAGACATATGGTCAACCCATCTCTGCATACGTGGTTCAGTAGGTGAAGGTAAATCGAGTGCAATATACTGCGGCTGCATCAGTGGTATCTTCTCCCAGGCAAAGGTGGTCAAAATAGAACCATACCCAAAGTTCTTCAACCTCCCGCTCTTTATCTTGGTCAATTGTTCTTTCATCACAAGAAGTACTGCATCGCACCAGTTGAACACCTTCGGTTGGAGGCATTCCAAGGCATACTGCATATAAGATCGGTTGGCTACATGAAGAGCCGCACCACCGGCCATCCTACCAAAAGTAAACAGAATACTCCCGAGGGACCTGTCAGTGGCATCACGGATGATGATCTTGTCGTCTTTACTCGGCTGAGATCCTTCTCTGCAGTACCGGCGAACATAATCTCTCACAGAGTTGCCTCCTCGGGCCAAACCTGATAAAGAGATGGGGGCACCCCGCCTCAACAAGCCAGTCAAGAAATAGATGTCTACTACAGTCAAGGGCATAGATTTGCCCCTGATCTGGAAAAACTGGTTGGTAGGATCCCAAGCATCGAGAAAATACTGCAGTAAGTTGATCTGTTGTCTCATGCTAGAAATGCGAAAAAACTTCAGGAAGCCACAGTTCTGTAGTGCGTTTACTGTAACTGGATCATGTAGGGCAAGCATGTCCTCTTCTTCATGCTCACGTTCTCGCCATGTAATGGTCATCTTACTCCAAAGATCTCTGAAAAACAAACAAGAGAAGAGTTAGATCCTGATCTTGGTAAGAAACAGGCAAAATTTCCATCAAAAATTGTGCACAGAATTCCTTCTCTGCGCCCATCGCACCTATAGTAGTTCTCTGGGTGCGTTGCATGTCAGATTCCCTTTAGACTGGCCAACATTCAACGTGCCTTTCGATACACAGAGGGTGCGTTGAAGGCAGAACGAGTTTTTCAAACCCCAAAGGCTCAGAAAAACTAGGAATCAAGCTCAGAATGCAAAATGGAAACCATGAAATGAAAGAGCTCAGGTTTAGCTCCTACCTGGTCCAGACGGCGCCGAGAATCGTCCACAAAATCTCCCGAAATCAGCTGATGAAAGTCAAAGGGGGAAAGCACCTCCAAAGCTCCAACAAACCAAAGTTCAAATGAAATGGTAAAATGAGAGGTAAAAACACTTTTTCATTACTTTTTACGTAGTTCAAAGTAAAATATTAGTGTTCTAACTCGTTTTCAAACATATATTGTTCATTTCTGACTAGCTTGTTGAAGCATTTGAAAATATAGTGCAATCTTTGAAAGAACAAAGCTATTTATGGTAAAATCAAAAAAAGGGGGCCATTCAATCAAGCATTTTTAGCACATAGTTCAAGCTCGTTAAAAAATAAACATAAGACATGAGCAAATGTTTCCCACCGCGTTTAAGCTCATTAAAAAATGAACTATTCCCCGGTAAATAACCATCGTGAATGTAGTACTTCAGCCGTTAAAGCCTTGGTCGTGTTTGCACCGTCACCTCCACTTTTTCATTGGCTGATCATTCACCTCCATTTGATTGTTTACCCATTTTGAGGAACAGCTGCGAAGAGTGATTTCACTAGCCATCCTTGTGACACTGCCGTGATTGGAAAATTCCAACCCTTACCTGGAATCAGCTGCTACCCATTTTATCACTCGTTCCTCAAAATACGAGTCTCCTTTAAGCTCTTTTCAACTGGCTCGTAAAATATGAAAAGATTGCCGAGCCATTGACCTCTCCAGCTCGTTAAAGGGATAGGAAGTGCTATCCCTCCTCTAGATTTTAATCTTTTTGGACTTGAGGGATTATTACACAAAAAGATCGAGCGCTTGTTTTGTTCGGCTCGTTAAAAGTATCGAAAATCCATCCCTTCTGTATTGTCTTATACTTTTTCGGACTTAAGGGATTAGATGATGAAAACAGAATTTTGGAGTTACCTTTACGTTCCTTTTCAGACTCTCTAAAATTGAAAAGGACCGAGTTATCTTTGTCGTTAAACTCGTTAAAAAGATTAATAGCAACAAACTTGTTTATAGACGAGAACGAGTTTCACTATCGCTAGGCTCGTTAAAACATAGCGATGGGTTTGCCCGAAGGGAAAATTATAGAACAAGCATATGTTATCCTCCTCAAGCTTGACAAAAATAAAGAGGTATTGGTCAGCAATGACTGGGGAAAATTGGGAAGAAAACTTGAAGAAACTTTGTTGGTAGCAAGTCACTCTTGAACATGACACTTCCACTCCGTGTTCGAGTCGGGTTGGGTTGTTTCATTCACCGGTCACATCACCATGGTCATGCCATACCATCCACATTTGGGGTTAATGCTACCAATCCATCACATCAGTGTCGCCGATATGTTCAAGAGAAGTCATTCAGAGAATTCACCTGTGTCTCACCCACTACCATACATTATACTCCATTCTTTCATGACCGCCACCCTGAACCTTATATCACCATATCGTTTTCACCTCCATTAAAATCATTTGCTCCGTTTTGTGTCATTGATGTGGGATTCATTAAGGCCCTCCTGTGACAGATCACTTCTTGTCGACATCAGCTCATTATCCAAGAAGTTGATCTAGGAACACCCCATTCAGTACTTTGAAGCTTGCATGCCTCAATGGAAAGTTTCTCACTTCCGGTGACAGGTTTACATCAATGGCCTTTGACCGAAAGATTTTGCGTGGTGTTCGACGCCAAGTCCTTTATTCACACCACGTGAATTGTACTGCAGTACCTTGAGGGTCATTATCATTATTGGTGATTCCTCTCGCGCTTGTTAACAGTTTACATCATTGACTGGTAATCAAGCGATGTCTTTCCATGTTCGAATTCAGAACATTTCTCACATGGATCGACTTGTACTTTGAGTGAAGATCGGATGAGATTAAAGACCCCGGATCTAGTTTCATCCATCTGGGTTGCGATATATATTCAGGGAAATAAAGACATTAAATGTACATCATTGCTACACAGATAATCATCCACTCAAAAGGATGATGGCTCTATCAGAATCATCAGTCTACACTCAGACGATTGTCTGTCCTATGTACATGAAAATGAATTTATAAAGCTGAGCATGGGAATGCCCGCCTCAGCTAGATCATGAAAATAGTATGAAGATAATGTATTGTATTGTATCTTATTACAGATCTCCTCCTAGCATTGAAAGAACTTCGGGTCCTCATAATAAAGCATTTCACCCGACACCAAAAGATTAATGGCCTCATACTTTAGGGGGCAACTGTTATAGACATGTTTGGGCCCTACAACCCCAAGCATGAAATGTCCATAAACCAAGGGCTCCTAAGTCCCTAAAAGTGTTGTTCTAACCCCTAAAGGAACAAGGTCAACAAATTACATCTTCTCCCAGAATTTCTCCATGAGAAACTGCTCAGAATTGGTCAAAACAGGATCATTGCAGTTGCTCCACTGGCTAAGTGCGTTGCATCTCACCCAAATACACTGTGAGGGTGCGTTGCATTTCAAAATTCCCTTTTGTGGGGTGCTATGGGCAAGAAATGACAAATGGCAGTGTCATTCCGCGAGGTGGAGAGGCAATGGAAGCTTCCAGAATCTTCTCCTGTGACACTTGCCTCACTGAATTCGACCAAGGATGAGTAAGAGGTCATCAGTCTCCAAGTGGAAGCAAGAACTATCAGAGAGAAGACACTAATCAAATCACAAGCTGACTCATCCCCCTTACAGATATCTATATATGGATCCCTCATCCCAGAGATCCAGAGGCTGGAATTTTGCATATTATAAAGAATTGTTGCTGGTTTCCTGAGACAAACATCAGATTGTTGGGTGATCTAAGCTTTGTTTGAGGTGAAGAGGGGCTTCTTTGCTGGGAGGTTGATGCTGGGTCAGAACAACTGGTTGTAACTCCTCTTGGCTCTTTTCTTGTCTATCAATAAAAGCTATTTGAGTTTTCCTCCATGCTTTTGTGTCATTGATGCTTGTTACATTTGTATGGTCAATTTACATCTGATCCTATATTGTTTATGATTATAGATCCATGTCTTTGTATAGTGCTATGCTTCTGTGATCTTACAGGTACTTTGTGAAGCTGGGCGTGCAAGGGAGCAGGTAGCTGAGGACTATCAAAGAAGAGAGGGATCAAATCAGGAGATTGGCGCAAGACAGAGGTTGGTCTTTCTGTTCCTCTCTATCTATAATTCATAAAGGAAAAACAAAAGTAGCTTTTGTCTGTTTGTTTCTAAGGCAGCTGTCACACCTTAGTGGGATAGAGCAGTTCTAAATAGACACTTTTCCCTGTAACAATAGGGATAAGAAGAGTGTTCTCAACGGCATTTTGACAGAGTTTCTTCAAGAAAGGGTATTTTCAAAGCCAAACTCAGAATATTTTTCTTTTATCTCATCACAAAAAGTGTTGAAAAGTACAGTTAAAGTCTTGTTAAGTCACACTCTTGTGATTTTTGAAAGAAAATATTGTTTTTGAATACATATACCAAGAAAAATCTTTATCATCTGGCTATAAATATGATTTCTTTGTTGTATTAAACTTGCAAAGAAAATTAAAAAAAAACGCAGAGTTATTGTTATGTCATGAGATTATTTACAGTGGAGGGTTATTTACATTGGTACAGAAACCAAAAGGAACAAAGGCACCCAAATTTCTCTATGGGAAGTAGGATTGAACCAAATGGGTTTCAATTGGAAAACTGGAGCAAAGAAACATTAGAAATACTCTACCAAGCAACAATTGAAGAATAGGGGAGAAACATGGGATAGTTTCTTGGAAAAACACCACTTTGCAGAAATCTTTATGGAAGAACAATTAACCAAAAATGATGAAACACTTGAGATATTGCATTTTTAAAAGAACATTATGCAAGCACCCTTGTATCCAAGAACAAGGTCTAAGAAGAAACAAGAAGAAATAGCCACTAAGAAGGAAATATCTCTCATATTCATTTCAAGGAAGCCAAGAAGGAAAACAATGGAAGAATCACATGAGAATGTTGAAGTAAAGATCCTAGAAGAAGTGCCTCCTAGTACATATGAACAATCACCTCATGAAATCATTGAAAAACTTGAAAAGGAGGCACAAGAAAAACTTCAAGAGTTAGAGAAAGGTTCATGCTATGAAGAAAACGAAGGAGGATCATCATAATATGTAAAAAAGATTGAAGAAGTTTCCAAGGAAGGTCACAATGAAGAATATGCCAGGGAATTAAAATAATTATCCACTCATCTTAAAGTTAGTGAAATAATGGAAGACACCTTAAGAAGGAAAACAAGATGTACAAAGAAAAAAACAATAAGATAATGAAATAAAAAAAAGACTAGCAAAGAAAATGAAGAAGTTAGAGACACAAAATATGATGATTTCAAAACAAGCATATAGGTGGTTGAGAGAAAATAAACTTTGGAAATATAAATATGAGAAACAAAAAGTGAAGAATGCCATCTACAAGGAAGAGGAAAAAGGACATGAGGGCATTGACGTCCTTTTGCAGGCAACTTAGCAGGAATATTCAACATCAGGGGGTAGAGGCATAGGTACATCAACAGGACAATCATCATACAGAGGCAGAAGGTCAAAGAGACAGAGGCAATCGTGAGGACATACTTGAGACTTAGTTAACATTTGGTATTAAAAATTATTTTGACTAGAACAAAACTTCTTGTAATGGATCCTTTGAAGTCATATGTGTAGGACACTTGGGTGGAAACTGAAGCTATATTTGAGAAGATTGGGAACCAAGGATTGAAAAAATCCTATTGGCACAATCCAAATGAGTCAAAACAGGCTTGGTCAATGCTGGTAAAACTTGACCACTAGAAATCCCTAACTAAAAGGGGCAATTTTGTGATTTAGTGGGATTTTTCCATATTTTGTGCAACCAAAAGGATGATTTTGACCTAAGTAGATGGATTAGGACTCTTATAGGCTGTTATAGCTATTTTAACTAAGTTTTTATTATATTTTTGGCTTATTTAAGCACAACATTCAACACTTCTGAACATGTATTATGACTATTGAGACTACTTTACTTTTGAATATAATTTGAAGAATTTGTTTTCCATTTTATTGTTTTTCTTGCTATGGAATGTGATTTCTGATCTACAGTAGCTGAAAGTTTCAAGTATACCAGGTAGGGGTGGAGGGCCCCCATTCCGAGCTAAGTACACTACAGTGTAATTTTATGCATAATTGTGAATATTTTAGATATTTGTTTTCTTTTCAGTTCTTGTGAATATTTTCTTAATAGATTCATTACATGCCATGTTCATTTATGCTTTTGAATGATTTCATTTTAGTAATCAGTTTAAGAAAGGAAGGAAAACCAAGGCATCTAAGTTAGATCCTCTTCCTTCTAGATTGAAAACTTAATTGTAATTTTGTTTATGCATTTGATCTTTTATTTCTTTGGTTTTTTATATGATTTATGGTGAACTGATCATGTTGGGATGAGAATAATGAGGGAGAACAAAGAGGACCTCTAAGTTCAATCCTATCCCTCATTTCCTATGCTCCACAAAGACTCATTACACTCTTGCTTTTAGATTAAATTTTAATAGTTTTTTTCAAGTAAATTTAAATTTTTAATATGCATTTCCATTACTTATATTTGAAAAACTGCTTCCTACAATAGTTAATCTAAGCTTCCATAAACTTTGGTTTTCTTCTAAGTCTACCAACCAAATTGATAATAAAATACATGTTTTAATTTACCCAGTGAATTGAACCAACACATGTGATGAATGGTCTCATGGCACCAAATTGCTTCAGTGTAAGAATAAAGATTCCACACAGCTTTGAATTGTTTATTTCTAAGGAATTATAATTGGAAATGAAAGTTGATAAATGAAATGTTCAACCCAAATATTGTAAATTTATTGAAGATAATAAGTTTCTGTGTAAAGGAAAGGTGTTTATAGAGTTGTTACACTTGGTACATATAAGGACATATTAATTGAGCCATAACTTTTACAATAGGTGTGTTCCCCCATGTGCTAGTGCTCAAAAATGAGCATGATAGAAATAAAAAGGGACTGTTACCCACAATTGTACCTTGGGAAAAATTGGGTAAGTAGGAAGGCTATCCTAGTGAATAAAAAATAATGATGGCAGTTTGAATTTACAAACAAGGGGTACGAGTTGATCAGTTAAAAAAAATACAACTCTTGAACACTCCATAATTATGGTGTTGAAGGTATGGAGAATTCCTTGAGGATGGTTGATACTCATTTCCTTGTTTATGTAACTCAGTGACAACTACAAGACATGATCAACATGTTGTAATCATGAGAACCATTAAGGGATAGATATTCAGGCCATAAATTTTGCATTAATATGTTGTATTAAAAACCACAGAATTGGTTTATATGAGATCTATATTTACTACCTAGAGAACTACCATCAAACTTGAATATCTCATCAATAAATTATATTCCTTTGTTTGATTGTTGCTAAAGTGTTTTGATTACTTAATCCCTATCAAATGGAGCATTGTCTCGACCAAGAAATTCAATGAAACTATATAGCCTTCTTCAAGAGGAGTTCCACTATCTAAAATGAAGTTCCAATCCACGAATCATTATCAAATTCCAATCTTATTGTTTGCGTACGCCTTTGACATCAATGATAAAATCACCAACAATCTCTCCCTTCAGCATTGATGGCAACAATCACCAACGTTTGTTTATTACCTCCCCCCTTTGATATCAATGGGAAGGGGTCAGTTTCTAATGAAATAGTTTGTTACACATTCAAGACTATTGTTACACATTTATGTATGTGATTTGGATCTTCTTAGACTATGTAACTGATCTCAGGTCTAGCATCCATAGTTCTAGTGTAATTTCTCTCAGGTCTAAGATTCTCTGCTATGGCATTCACGTACATCATTGTGGCTATTATCATTTTTTAAATATTATGGTATTCGTGTAACTCATACCACAGGTCACGCATACCATAGGTCAAGCTATGTAATAGATACCACAAGTGACTTGGATAACTATGTAATTGTATATCACAGGTCTGCAATCTATCTCAGGTCCACAATATACTGATAGGTAGCACATACCTCAATTCTGCTTCAGGCTATGTAACATACTGCATTGCAAGACTCTAAGACTATGTAACATATATAATAAATATGTTGATCTAAGATAGTAAGGGATATACTAGGTGTCATGAATTATATTACAGAGGCTATGAGGAACAAAACATTGTTGAAGATATTGATAAGCTTTTTGCTACAATTGGCCATATCATTGCTGAGCATAATATAATGAGGATATTGTTCCTAAGGTTTGATGAATTGTTGAGTGTCCTACGATTAGGGTTTAGAATGATATGTTACTACTACAGAGGTTAGAGTAGTAGGTAATTGTTGAATAAGTGTGTATGCTTCTCCTATGGTATGAATGATTGAGCTCTTATGAAAAAATAGTATGAAAAGGTCTAAATTGATTGTTATGCTGCAACATGTGTTGAGGTAGTAGTGGTAGCGACAATAGTATTGTGAGAATATTATGACAGTTAAACAGAAGTGAAGATAGTACAATGGTAGTATGTGGTAGTGACAACAATGACACTAGGGTTTAACAACTTGATGTGCATGTTGAGCAAAGAAACCAATGTGATCTACCTTATTTATTTCATCTTCTATCTTGAAGGTGGTAGTTGGGTGTTGGAGCATCCTTTCAGTTAGAGTTAATAAAACTAGGGCGTTGAAGTGTCCTTCTAGTTGGAGTTAGTAAATTGAGGCATTGGAGCATTGATTTGGTAAATCAAGGTGTTGGAGCATTCTTCCAATTGCAACTAGTAAATCAAGGTGTTGGAGCATCCTTTTGGTTAAAGCTGGTAAATTAGGGTGTTGGATCATCCTTTTAGTTGGAGTTGATAAATCAAGGGGTTGGAGCCTTATTCTAATAGTGCTACTGGTTTTTCTCCTAGAAGGAATTCCACCTAAAAATATCTTGCGCACTATCTTTGATGTTGTGCATTATTGAATGGTGTTATTAATTGTTCATGTGATGTGATGATAATGTATGTTTTGATCTGATCCTAATGTAATTTAATGCTTTGGAGATTAAAATTAACTAATTGAAGTGAAATATTGGTTCGCCCCCTTTCAATATTTCCAACAATACATTCCTAGAAATGGAATCAAGAAGTGAATAAACTACATTAGTATTACCACCTAATCAAAACAAAGTTAAAGACACAAGATTCAAAGACGATACTCTCCACACCTAGAACTGGGGGAACATGATAAAAGAAACTCTCGTACACCTAACATGGGGAGAGTAAATTAATGAATTGAAGATGTTTAGTGATCATCCAAAAACCACCACATTATTAAATGTAGATTGGTTATTGGTCATCCATAAACCACCACATTATTCTAAACAGACGGGTTAGTGGTGAACCATAAACCACCATTTTTCATGGAATATGGATAGTGGTCAATGTGGAAAGAATCCAAAGCCCTATCTTGGATCTTTTTCATAATGAATTGTTGAAAATATTCTCACGTTTCACATGATAGGGGGGTATTAGATGTCAGGATTCAAGTTTCGAAAGATTATCAATCGAATTTCAATCAACATTCAGTGAGAAATTTGGAATTATATCACAGAAATTGGAATCCTGAATGGAAAATCATGATTCAATGGAAATTTTTAGACATAGAAGTTGTTCACATCCATATATTCAGATATTGATAGTTTTTTCAAGGAAATCTTCACCAAAGCTTAGTTCAACAATTTCATATTGAAGATGACAAAAGTTATTGGTACAAGTGTAAACAAGTATTCAAACTTGTGATTGGGGGGGGGATGTTAGACTTTCAACCCCTATAAAATCACAAATTCCAAGACTGAGAGTTGTAATCCTTATCTTGTTGAGTTGTTATCATTACCCACTCATGAATTTCCAGTGAGATCTAGAAAATTTAGAAGGTCAAATGATGTATTATAGATTCATATTCTCAAATCAATACAAAGAAGTAAAAGGGTTGAATATTTTTCCTCCACTTTTCTTGTCTTATCTTACTCATGCCAATTATTAACACTAGTTTTCTAATCTAATCGTTGGCATGCCTTTTTAAAGGCTCGTAGGCAAGTATTCAAAAATAGTTTTGGAGTTTCTCCATTTTGGATCATTGACCACAACAAACCATAAACCATGTACAATGCATAAAATTATATGAATAAAGAAGAGCATTCCATTACAAATATTGAAGAGAATAAATATTACATTTTTAAATCGCCAAACATCAACAAATAAACCATAGTGTTATCAATATTGTTGTTATGAGAACAAATAAAAGACAACAAAATTTCTTAAGGGTCATTGTATCATTGTTAATTGCTACCACCAATGCTTCCAATAATTGCAAAATCATGTCAACAGTTAAGGAAATATTATTCGTACAACCCATTAATTTCAATACGATTAATTAAATTCCATAATTGTCCAATTATCATGTCCATTTGACCACAAATGCTAAATTATATGACATGTACTACCACCACCACCCTTCCACCCCACAACCCTTTGCTACTTATTTGTCAAAATTTTGATCTTATGTGTAGATGCATGAACCATAGAAAGATTGAATGACAACATAAACAATATCCACCCACCCTACGCCTTAATCAATTTAGAGTATGAAATCACTAATTTAAGATAAATTATTAGCCACCATATGGTTTGATTCAGCCATAATACAATTGCCAATTTTCTCTACAACCACCTTGTCACAACCATATGCAGACATCATATGGAATTCATAGCAAAAAATTCACCCGCCACCTCTCTTCACTATTACAACTTGTACATTTTTTTTTTATAGCATACTGTTTGTACCTATTTCTGTATTGATTTTCTAATTTTTCAATCCATACAATTTGATATGATTATCTGCATGTTGTCGAACACATCATTTTTTATAACCCACCATATATAAATAAATTTGATGTGTATAGTAATCAATATTTTAGTCCATAAAACAATGAAAAAAAATTCATTCAATTGGATCAACTTCATCTATACAATCACAAGTACATCAATCACTTTTGGGTTAAGTATACAAAAGTAAGAAAAATTTTATAAAATTATATGTAAAAAGGATATATATATATATTGTTCGAAATAATAGTGAGAGGGGGGGTGAATCAGTATTATCTAATTCTTTTAATAAATCTTCCTTATTTGTTCTTTGAATTAGTTTTGCATGTCAGTACCATAAAATAATGAGCATGAACAAAGAAAACAGATAGTCACACCAAAGAACACAAGATGTAAGGTGGAAACCCAATGTGGGTGAAAACCACCTGCTGCGATATGTCTCTATCTTCTTTCAAATTAGAAACTTCTTTTACAATGGTTTTGTACTGGTGCAGTCCTTTACCAGTACGCAGGCTGCAACCTGCAGAGAGCTACAACTCTCTCTCGTTTTCCAGTCTCTCCTGGAAGGGAGCTACAACCCCCTACTTCTTTTCTCACAAGGACCACTTTTCATAAATTTTCAAACTGGATCCATAAGCATCAAATGATCATCAAGTATAAGAGAATCACCCAATCAACTGTAGTAACCAGATCAACAATAATAGGACCAAATCCAGAACACAACAATGATAAACAAAGATTTTAAGAGAAGTAAGCACCCTGCTCAACTGCTCGCCTGCTTACGTAAGCACCCTGCTCAACTGCTGGCCTGCTTACAGTACTCACCCTACTCAACTGCTTGCCTGCTTACAGTACGCACCCTGCTCAACTGCTAGCCTGCTTATGTACGCACCCTGCTCAACTGCTAGCCTGCGTACCTCGCTCTGAGTCCATTGAACTGCCTGCGGACCTCCGCACCTGCAACCCTTCTGTGCCTGCGTACCTCCGCACCTGCAACCCTTCTGTGCCTGCGTACCGGCGCACCTGAAACGCTTCGTTCCTACGTACGTACACACTTTTCTTTCATTGTACCTGCGTACCTTCGGGCATAGATGATTTCAAGACTTCAGAAATAACCCAGACAGTCAGATCTATAGATTTGAACATGCACCGAAGAGATCTCGGTCCATCAATAGATTCGCCTTATTTAGATCTAGAGCAGATCTAGCCCTCATAAGATATTCAACCCAAAACATGCTCAAGCCAAATGATCTCCTTTGATTTATATAGGAAAGCTCTTCCTTAAAACATGGATCAATACCACGAGCCGACACCATAATAACCCAATACCGTCGGCTAAATACCAAGAGTAAAACATAAGAAAACCCCACATGTGAATTTCTTTGCCTTGAAATGTGTGCACTGGGGGTACGCACCTCCTGAACGGGATAACTGCGGGTATGTACGCACTTTATGTAACACTGACCTGCGTGTACGCACCTTATGTAAGGTGTACCTGCGTACCCCTTATTTTCTTCAATATTTGATAGCTGATCATCAATCTCTGCTGCTGACTTGAAGTACTATGATCTATCACCTGAATGGGTTGCCATCAAGGACAACACTTTAGCCATAATGCCAACAATCTCCCCCTTTGGACTTGATGGCAACCTCAAAACTTCAGCTTCATTCTCCCCCTTTGACATCAAGGGCAAAGGGTTATGCTTCCCCTAAGAACATGATCCCCCTGAATATGAACCAGATCTGCAACGAAGAACCATAATCCACCATGAAAGAGATAGAGACATATTGCAGCTACTTCCAAGATCTCCTTCTGCACATCCTCCATAATGCCAAAAATGCATTATATGCTCCCCCTGAACCTGTACCATCAATGAGAAGAGGCTCAACAATAAGATGATGCATCAACAACCCCCAGCTTTTGCCTGAGGTATTCAAAAGTGTCCCTGGGCAATGGTTTGGTGAGAATATCAGCAACTTGTTCCTTAGAAGGAACATACTCCAACTTGACCTTCTGTTCAAGCACTTGTTCCCGGAGAAAATGATACTTGATTGGTATGTGCTTGGTTTTTGAATGCATAACCGGATTCTTTGAGATGCTGATTGCACTTGTGTTATCACATAAGATGGGGATAGGTGGTGTACAAGTGATTTGAAAATCCTGCAAAGTCTGCATCATCCAAAGGAGTTGGGTGCAACAAGATGCAGCAGCAACATATTCCGCTTCAGCTGTAGACAAGGCAATCGAACTCTGTTTCTTGCTGAACCAAGATACCAGTCTGGAACCCATAAAGAACGCACCACCACTTGTGCTTTTCCTGTCATCCACGCTTCCGGCCCAATCTGCATCTGTATAAGCATGAAGTGTAAGATCTGTATCTCTAGGATACCATAAGCCATAATTTTGAGTCCCTTGAAGATATTTGAAAATTCTCTTCACTGCCTGAAGATGAGTCTCCTTCGGATTTGCCTGAAATCTTCCAACTATTCCAACTGCATGCATGATGTCTGGTCGGGTACCTGTCAAATAAAGTAAACTTCCAATCATAGATCTGTAGGTTGGTTGATGTACTGCTGCAGATTCATCATTTGCACTGAGGCTACATCCTGTGACCATGGGTGTACATACTGGTTTTGCATCTTCCATACCATATTTCTTCAAAATCTGTTTGAGATACTTGGTTTGAGATAAAAAGATTCCTCCTTCTTTTTGTTGGATTTGCAAACCAAGGAAATATGTCAGTTCTCCTAGCAAGGACATTTCAAATTCTTTCTGCATGACCAAGGCAAAGCTTTGACTCATAGCTTCTTCATTGCTCCCAAAAATAATGTCATCTACATACACAACAAGTATTAGCAATTTGTCATTTTCAACTTTTATATAAAGATTGCTATCTGCTGATCCTTTTGAAAAACCTTGTTGATGAAGATATTTGTCCAAACGGTAGTACCAAGCCCTTGGAGCTTGTTTGAGACCATAGAGAGCCTTTTTCAATCTGCATACAAGATTTGGATCATTTCCAAGAATGAACCCATCTGGCTGTTCAATGTATACTTCTTCTTCCAAGTCTCCATTCAGAAAGGCTGATTTCACGTCCATTTGAAATACTTTGAAGTTTTGAAAACTTGAGAGAGCAAGGAACATTCGGATGGCCTCAAGTCTTGCAACAGGAGCAAAGGTTTCTTCAAAGTCTATTCCTTCTTGCTGCGCATACCCTTTACAAACAAGTCTGGCTTTGTTTCTAATTACTTCTCCATTTTCATTCAATTTATTTTTGAAGACCCATTTTGTTCCGATAACATTCTTATCCTTTGGTCTAGGAACCAGCTCCCAAGTGTTGTTCTTTTCGATTTGCTCAAGTTCTTCATCCATTGCTTTCACCCAACATTCATCTTTGCATGCCTCTTTCACATTTTGTGGTTCAGTAGAGGAGAGTAATGCCAAATAGCTTGAAGCTTCTGCAACTGTTCTTCTTGTTTGTACACCTGCTTCTTTCTGCCCCATAATCTGAGATTCTGGATGATTCTTCTGAACATATCTGGATGGAGTCTTTTCTTCTATTCTTGTTTGCTCCTCTGGTTCTTCTTGAGGTTCTTCTTCTTCATCATTCTGTCGTTGGGGGTAGCCTTCATCTTCTTCGATGTCTTCATGATGTACTTGCCTAGGAATGTATCCCTTCTCATCAACCACTACATCAATGCTGTCAACAATTCTGCCAAGTCTTTTATTGTAGCATTTGTATGCTTTGCTATGTGGAGAGTAACCAAGAAGAATGCCTTCATCTGCTCTAGGTTCAAGTTTGCCAAGCTGCTCATCAGTATTCTTGATATAGCATTTGCTCCCAAAGATTTTGAAGTGCTTTACCGAAGGAGTCCTACCACTCCAGAGCTCATGAGGAGTTTGAGTGCTGTTCACCCGGACATTTGTTTTGTTGAGAATAACAACTGCAGCATGTGCAGCTTCACCCCAGAAAGTTGCGGGAGTTCCTGACTCATCAAGCATAGCACGAGCCATTTGTTGGACTGTTCTGTTCATTCTTTCCACAACTCCATTTTGCTGAGGAGTTCTTGCTGTAGAGAATTCTCTTCTTATCCCATGTTCTTCACAGAAATCGAAAAATTCATTTGAAGTAAATTCCCCACCTCTGTCGGATCTGAGGCACTTAATTTTGTGACCTGATTCATTTTCAACCAAGGCTTTGAAGGATTTGAATTTTTCGAATGCTTCATCTTTGTGCTTCATAAGTCCTAACCAGACAAACCTGGAGAAATCGTCAATGAATAATATCAAGTATTCTTCTCCTCGAGGTGTTCTTTTCCTGAAAGGACCGCATGTATCTGTATGTACTAGCTCAAGAGGCATGCTAGCTGATCCTTCTTTCTCTGGAAAGTTAGTTCTGGTTTGTTTTCCAAACTGACATGATTTGCATATGGTGTTGTCAGGAATTTTGATATCTGGAAGATCGCGAACTGCCTGATATTTGCATGCTTTCCTTATTTGTGAAAAGCTTAGATGTCCCAACCTCGATGCCATAACCAGTGCTCATCATCCTTGCTCAGATAGCATTGTTGTTGTCCTTCTTCAAATATGTACAGATTATTTGGAGTTCTTTTGCCTTTGATCACTGTTTTACCTGTATCAAGATCACGAACAAGACATCCATTTGATCTGAATATAACCTCGGTTCTTTGATCACACATCTGGCTGACACTTAGAAGATTATGCTTCAATCCATCAACATACAAAACATTTCCAGCCTTGACCTTTTCTTTTAACTGAGCAATGCCTTTTCCTTTTATAGTTGCAGGAGTATCATTTCCAAAAGAGACTTTCTTTCCTTTTTCTAGAGCAGAATATGACTCAAGTTTTTCTTTATCACCTGTCATATGCTTCGAACATCCACTGTCAATGTACCATAGATTTTCCTGTCCCTCTGCATAAAATGCTATCCCACATCTTTCTGTTTGTGGTTCCTTTATTCTCCATGTTTTGGTGCTTGAGGCTTGTTCCTTTTTCTGCTGAAACCTGCTCCTGCATTCAGAGTCTTCATGACCAAAGTTATTGCAAATAGAACATTCAACTTCATTTTCAAGAACCGAAAAGTTGTTATAGGTCCTTTTTGTAATCCCGGTCATACTTCTTTGTTTTTGAGCTTCCCTAGTCATGATCGTTTTATATGCAACACATTGAGCTGCTTTGTGACCAAAGTTATGGCAAGAAAAGCATTGTCCATTGAAGAAACTTCTGCGGTTATCGAATCTACCAGCCAATTGATTGTAATTTCTATTGTCATCTATTCTTGAACCAAATTGAGAAGATTTTACCTGTGGCTGGTTGTAGCTTTTGTTCACCCTTAAGATGGATTGTCCCTGATAGTTTCTGTTTGTAATTCGTCCCTGCTTTACCTGATGATCTTCATTGTGCTTTTGCTCATTTCTTCTTGCTGCATCAAGATAACTTTTTGAGGTGGATGCTTGAGAAGTTTCTCCATTATAGCCCAGACCTGTCTTGTTTAGTGGAGACCGCTGCACATTGATAATCTCATCCAAAGTTTCAGATCCTTTGACAAACTTGAGATTAATAGCTTTTGTTTTCTCAATCTCTTTTCTAAGACCAACAATTTCACCTTCTAATTTTTCAAGATGTTTTTCCTTTTCATCAATTTGAAATTGTAGAGTATCAATGATCATGTTCTTTTCTTCTATACATCTCTTGAGTCTAGTAATTTCATCATAAAGGTTATCCACATCTATAGCATCCATATAATCATCATCTTCAAATGCCATTAACAACTTATATTCATTACCTTGTTCATCTTCATCACTGTTTGATAGACCATCACTATCTTCATGAGTGTAGTAGCTTTTCTTATTTGCATTCCGTTTCTTGTTCCATCTAGCAGGTTCCTTTCCTTTATCCTTATAAGGACATTTTGCAGCATAATGACCTACTCTTCCACAAGCAAAGCATTTAAAAGGTAACTTACCTCTGAACCTTCCAGAACCCCTTTGAAGATTTCTGACAAAATTTGATTCTTCTTCCTCTTCTTCTGGGACGTGGCTTGCTTCATAGTAATCTCCTTTGCCTGATGCCTTGAAAGCAGCTTCTCTTCTGTCTGATGGACCTCCCTTTCTCATTTCATAAGCAGTTAGAATTCCATGTAGCTGAGACATAGTAAGAATTCGTAGATTTTCTTTTTCTTCTATTGCAGATACTTTAGATTCAAACTTGGGGGACAATGATCTTAGAACCTTTTCAACCACAATAGCCTCTTTTATTTCTTCACCCAAATTTTTCATACAGTTAATAACCTCATCTACCCGAAGAAAATAGTTAGCCACACTTTCATCATTATACATTTTGAGAGTCTCATACTGAATTGTGAGAGTTTGAAGTTTAGCACGCTTTACCTGTTCATCTCCTTCATAGCTCGTGACAATTTTGTCCCATATCTCTTTTGCGGATTTATAGTGCATTACCTTCATGAATTCTGATTGAGATATACATCCTAATAGAGTACTGACTGCTTTTGCATTTGTTTCATACTTCTTTTTCTCGGCTGCATCTGTAGGAGTAGCTGAAGGAAAAGCGTAGCCTGTCTCTACGATGTCCCAAACTTCTGTACCAAGAGATTGAAGATAGGCAGTAACTCTTACCTTCCAATAATTGAAGTTTGTCCCATCAAAAACCCGTGGCCTGATTGATGCTTCTCTCTCGTAGTTGCTCATGATGAACGATCTACCTTCAAGCGATCAAGCTTCTCTGAAGGACCTGCTCTGATACCAATTGTTGGAAATAATACTGAGAGGGGGGGTGAATCAGTATTATCTAATTCTTTTAATAAATCTTCCTTATTTGTTCTTTGAATTAGTTTTGCATGTCAGTACCATAAAATAATGAGCATGAACAAAGAAAACAGATAGTCACACCAAAGAACACAAGATGTAAGGTGGAAACCCAATGTGGGTGAAAACCACCTGCTGCAATATGTCTCTATCTTCTTTCAAATTAGAAACTTCCTTTACAATGGTTTTGTACTGGTGCAGTCCTTTACCAGTACGCAGGCTGCAACCTGCAGAGAGCTACAACTCTCTCTCGTTTTCCAGTCTCTCCTGGAAGGGAGCTACAACCCCCTACTTCTTTTCTCACAAGGACCACTTTTCATAAATTTTCAAACTAGATCCATAAGCATCAAATGATCATCAAGTATAAGAGAATCACCCAATCAACTGTAGTAACCAGATCAACAATAATAGGACCAAACCCAGAACACAACAATGATAAACAAAGATTTTAAGAGAAGTAAGCACCCTGCTCAACTGCTCGCCTGCTTACGTAAGCACCCTGCTCAACTGCTGGCCTGCTTACAGTACTCACCCTGCTCAACTGCTTGCCTGCTTACAGTACGCACCCTGCTCAACTGCTAGCCTGCTTATGTACGCACCCTGCTCAACTGCTAGCCTGCGTACCTCGCTTTGAGTCCATTGAACTGCCTGCGGAGCTCCGCACCTGCAACCCTTCTGTGCCTGCGTATGTACGCACCTGAACCCTTCTGTGCCTGCATATGTACGCACCTGCAACTCTTCTGTGCCTGCGTACCTCTGCACCTTCAACCCTTCTGTGCCTGCGTACCTCCGCACCTGCAACTTTTTTGTGCCTGCGTACCTCCGCACCTGCAACCCTTCTGTGCCTGTGTACCGGCGCACCTGAAACGCTTCGTTCCTGCGTACGTACACACTTTTCTTTCACTGTACCTGCGTACCTTCGGGCATAGATGATTTCAAGACTTCAGAAATAACCCAGACAGTCAGATCTATAGATCTGAACATGCGCCGAAGAGATCTCGGTCCATCAGTAGATTCGCCTTATTTAGATCTAGACCAGATCTAGCCCTCATAAGATATTCAACCCAAAACATGCTCAAGCCAAATGATATCCTTTGCTTTATATAGGAAAGCTCTTCCTTAAAACATGGATCAATACCACGAGCCGACACCATAATAACCCAATACCGTCGGCTAAATACCAAGAGTAAAACATAAGAAAACCCCACATGTGAATTTCTTTGCCTTGAAATGTGTGCACTGGGGGTATGCACCTCCTGAACGGGATAACTGCGGGTATGTACGCACTTTATGTAACACTGACCTGCGTGTACGCACTTTATGTAAGGTGTACCTGCGTACCCCTTATTTTCTTCAATATTTGATAGCTGATCATCAATCTCTGCTGCTGACTTGAAGTACTGTGATCTATCACCTGAATGGGTTGCCATCAAGGACAACACTTTAGCCATAATGCCAACAATATATATATATATATTGCTTGGCCCACATGGGTAATTCAATTGGTGATGGACATGTTATGAAGTATTATGTAAACCATAAGATTGAAGGTTCAAATCTTTTGTGGGTTAAGTCAACAAAAGAATTAATCTCTCTCTCTCTCTCTCTCTCTCTCTCTCTCTCTCTCTCTCTCTCTCTCTCTCTCTATATATATATATATATATATGGAAAATAAAGTATTATTACATAAAGATAATTATATAAAGTATAAAAGGGATTAATCTAAGGCTACAAAAAAAGGACTTAATCTAAACTCATAAGTAAAAATGGATATAATGATATTATAGTGATACTATTTTGTTCTGTATGTTTAAGTGAAGTTAGTTCGAGAATAAGTGAAATTTCGAATTATAAACTCCAGTTATAAGTCAACATTTGGATTAAATATATTTTCTATAAAACAAAATTTAAGTGTCCTTCACTTCTTGAAAATTACAAACATTGTTGTCCAATAGGTGGGAGCTTATTTATTATAAAAGAATATCAAGGTAATACATAGATGTAAATAAAAAAGTTTGGAGAATGAACTCATTTAACTTAAAAGATAAAAAAAAGTATTGAAAAATAAATATAAGCATCTTGAAGACATGTTTCCCCCGGAAAAAAAAAAAAAAATCTTGAAGACATGTTTTACAAAGAAAACATAAATGGATGGGGAATTTTTTCACCTAAGGGACCACAACCAAAATTTACTTGCACAAGTCAAGAAGGCAAAGGATATGAAACAATATAACAAAAAATTAGAACAAGAAAGCAATATTTTGAGAAAACATTCAAGGAGAGTATCAAAGAAAGAAGAAGAATTTTTTTGCTTAAAAACCTTAATCAAAGGTTACTTAAACAAATCAGAAATTTAAAATATGGTAATAAAGAAACTAAGAATAAAATCAACATAAGAAAAAGGAATTCAAAGTCTTGATAATGTTGAGGGACTAAAATATTTTTGAGGGTTTTCACTAATATGAGGTTTAATTCACTAATAAATGCCCTAAATAACGTGATTGGAATTAGTTATATTTCACTTTAAATGCTGCATTTATTCTCTAAAAGTTATTTTGGTTAAACCAACACATTGATTTGACCATTATGACATATACTTAACAAAATCCTAATTGTTAAAATTGTATCCAAGTGGCACAAAGTCATCTAAAATATTTGAATATCCATAGAAAACACACTTTACATTTATATAGCTTGGATTATATCTTGGATAGAGCTATTATATTGAGATCCTCTAGCATTAACCTTGAGTAATTTGTTCATCATGGTGTTTTTTTCTTCACATGGATGATCATTGATAACAAGATTCTTTTTGGTATAGTTTTCCATCCACACTCTAAATTGATCAAATAATCTATCTTAAACCTCATCATGTCACACTCTTTTAGTATCTTTAAAGTAAGAGATTGGCATATTTTGTAGTGGTATTAATTGATTTAAGCTAATTTGAACTCCCACTCCTTTCATAACAATTTCACTTGGATTGAGTATAGGAAACCTCCCCGAGATAAGATTTTCTACAACCTAAAGAGTGGAGTAAGTCCATTTAGGTTATAGTGGGTGGCTTTCTTGATTTTTTTTTAGAATATTTCAATAGAGTTCAAATTATTCCATTTAATTAATAGTTTGAGCAATAAAATGTCACTAAATATTCTCATTCTTTTTCTATCTTCCTTAAAACTTGTTCTTCACCAACGTCCATGTTATTCAATTGCTTTAAAAAATTGTCATTGAGCCAATGTGGAGAAACATATTTTATAAAATTTACTTTAGGTGATTTCCGGGGATTCCAAATTGGTTTGGAATATGTTATGACTTTTGCGAAGGATCTTATGTTGGTGGAAAGAAATTTGAAATTCGAATTTTGAATTTTTAGTAAATTGAGTTAAAATGGTAGTTGTTATTTTAGCTCTCTATCAAGAGTTTCACCTATCTATGGATAGAGGGGTTTGAAACTTCATTTTTCTTTTCCCCTCTTTTTTCACAGACCCTCCTCCCTTGACTTATATTATTATTTCCTTCACCATTTAGTGGTATTATTCGCTTCATTCACACAAGTCATCTCCTTCTACCTATTCATGGCTTAGGATTTGTATTCATGTGCATAAGCATCAAAATAATTTGTCATGTTTTTCTTAAGGGATAACTTTTCCTTTCCATCAACAATATTACCAAGTAATTTTATGATTTACATGAAAATTTTCTATGTTATGTACATGATGATAAATGTTGTTTTGTATACACACTTGAGTGGATTATCTCAAGTTAGCCTTGGTATCTCTGTAATATTTTCCTATGTAATAAATGGACTCTAGTGACCTAATGACACAAAATATATGTAATTTTGGAAGTAGTCATGTACTCGTACTTGATTATACAAAAAAAACAATCTAGAAGGTTAGATTGGTATTTGATCATGTTTATTATGAAATTCCATAAAAGTTAACTTTGTAGAATCATAACTTTCCACAAATTAGCCCAAGATAACTCCATTACGAATGTAATGAGCATAAAAGTACTTAGTACACAATGGAGACAAATATCCAAAATAAAATAATATATTAAATAACTAAAGGAGTGATAATATAATTAAAAAGAGGATAGATCCTTGTATAAATATACTATAAGGAGTATCTCTATGAAGAGTATTCATTTTCATCCATATGTTCTTATTATCATCATGTTATGAATATAATTTATATCAAAATAATATAAATATATAAAAGTAAACAATTAATAAATATAAACTAATAAGTTATGAAAGGACATGTTTGTTGCTTGAGACATGTATATTCATGAAGGGCACCTTGCCCTATATATAAGCATGGTTCTCATCCGTAACAAACAACTCATATCATTTTTCTTATACATTATTCAATATACGTGTGCCTTATCCTCAATGGATGTCTTCATGTTCCAACTAAGATTATTACATAAGTACGAACTTTGTTTGTTACATTGGTATCAAAGCATAAATGAACTTTGTTTGTAACATTGGTATCAGAGAAGACAGATGAATCACAAGAGAAAATATCTCAATCAGTCTTCATAATTGTATCACTCAAAACATAAACAACATACTTATGTTCCAAAGAATATTAAAGTTTGCACAATCTAGTCTCGTGAAAACAATTCATCACAAGTTTCCAGTAATTGCAAGATTCTATAAAATATTTCTTTAGGATGGTCAAATATCTTCTCAGTTCAACGATTTTGTTTGTCACTCAAAGGATTATATCATCTCATATCATTGAAGACACCAACTCGAAGAATTATAAAAGATGTGAATATATTACAAGACAAAGGACAAATGATGTGCCATGTCAATAATAAGCTTTGAGGACAAAGTTTTTTGAAGAGGAAGGGAATGTTATGAATATAATTTATATCAAAATAATAAAAACATATAAAAATGATAAAAATAATAAATTAATAAATATAAACTAATAACTTATGAAAGGACACATCTGTTGGTTGAGACATGTCTATTCATGAAGGGGCACCTTGCCTTGTATATAAGCATGGCCCTCATTTGTAACAAACACCTCATATAAATTATTTTATACATTATTCAACATATATGTTTCTTATCCTCAATGAATGTTAGTCATGTTCCACGTGTTTTGAAGATTACTGCATAAGTATGAACTTTGTTCATTTATTTATTACTATAAAAGTCAGATCATTTGTTTCTATGTGGTTTATCTTTAAATAATAATAAGTCTTTAATTTAATTTAAGATGCTCCATTAAATGTATAATGTTAACCAATAGCAACATAAAAGTAGCCATATTAATGTGGAGAAAAATTCTTATTCCTAACGTTGAGTAATTCAAATGTTAATTCAAACACAATACTTCATTTCAATATTATCAACATATTCAACTATTACAATGACGACTCTTACTTGCAACACCTATAATAAAACAATATGAATATTGCACACTCAGTATTTTCAAAGGTTCTTGTACTATTTATAAATTTAAATTATAAATGAACAATTGAATTCCTAAAAAACACGACTCTCCTTTCTCCCTAAAACATATCATTTGAGGTGTCTTATTGATATTCTTAAAGTAGCAATTACATAGTATAGAAATTAAGATGCAACAAAATCATCAAGAACCAATTAGATGAAGGTGCATTAGATTGAGCTCGAGAGATGAAGAATTTGGGTGGAGCTTAATAATGTGGTGGACTAGCGACATGTTAATGCTAGCAAATGATTTTGTTGTTTTTTTTTGTAATTTTTGAATATTTAATTTAAGTGTAGGATTGGAGTTTAGAATTTATGAGTTATTTTTCATTGTAATGATTCACACATGTAATTGTCTTTTTGACTTCCCTCATTTAGGATATAATGATACTTAAACCACTTTTTGAAGTTTGTGAATAGAAGGGACTTAGAATTGGAGGAGTGCTCTTTTCCTACCTCTGTGTATGTGTGTTTGAAGTGAATGAAAGAAAGATTATGTGCCTGTATAATATTCACAAATATGCATATTTTCATTTCCTCTATTTCCAATTGGATTGTGTACATTTATTTAAGATTTAGTCTTTGTTGTAACAATTTATGAACATGTTATATGCCTGTCAAAATTTGATGGAATTGTAGTTGTTTATGTTTATTTTGATTTTCTTTAACGAGTGGATTTTTTTGAAGCTTTAATGATTTAAGTCTGGAAATAAAAATTGTGCCAACACTTCAGGCTATCGGAACCAATGGTGGTGTGGGTTATATTAAGTTGGAAGTCGAAGAGATAGGATATATAACACTTTGTCTATGACCCTTCTTTTTTTCTAGACGAAACTAGAAAATACCCTATGTTGAGTCGCGCAAGTGTATCCCCTTTGGAATCATGACATAGGGAGAAAAGGTGGTTAGTGGTTCACCAATTTATTCATGGAGGAGTTGAAGTGATCACATGCACAACATATACAACATAGAAGGAAAAAAATTGAGGCATTGCGAAATCATTCTACAACGTAGGCGCTACGAAATAATTTTACAACACTTACAACCAACCAGAAAAACAGAGCGCTATGAAATAATTTTCCAACACAAGTCAAAAATATCAACTTGCCAGGTTTTGATATAAAATTATGCTATCATCGTGGTTCTGAAATTAGTGTTGTTGTTTATAGCATAGGGAGATTATTATGCAAGCAAGGAGAGAAACAAGTCGAGGAGAGAGGCTTGTAGCTAATGAAGAACTCTGAGAATAGATGCAGAGGCTGCAAGCTCATTTAGAGGCCATGGAGGTAGGTATGTAGCGAGATGCTGAGGCTAGAGATGACAACAGATCAGAGGAGGAAGCTAGAATAGAAAGAGCACTGCCTGTGGATGAAGCTTCAGAAGTTGAATTGTTAAGGTCAGTGTTAAGCTCAAGTTCAAGACAAAAACCTGAATTCCTTACCTATGATGGCAACCTAGTAGCAGAGAATTTAATGGACTGGATCAATGAATTAGAAAAGTATTTTGAGTGTGAAGAGATTGAAGAAGACAAGAGGGTAAAATTCACTGTAACTAGGTTGGAAGGTAATGTTTCATTGTGGTGGGACAATGTGCAAGCTAAAAGGTGAAAACAAAGGAAACCAATGATAAAGAGTTGGGATAGGATGGTAGTGAAGATGAAGGGAATTTTTTTTCCAAAAGAATACCAGTTATTCCTCTGCAAGTAGGTGCATAAACTCAAGAAAAGGTTGTTGAAGCTGGAGATTCAAGATGAAAGTAGCATGATTTCTCCCAGAAGGATTGAGAAGTATATTAGTTTTCCTTGAAGGTAGAAGAGAAGATAAAAAGAAGCAAATTCAAGTAGAGATCATGGTTTTTCTAGAGGAAAAGGATAGTTAGATGGAAGGGGAGAAGCTTGTTAACATCATGTATATAAGCTTTTTCAGGTGGTTTCAAGAGGTCACCTTTGTTTAAATGAGGTTTTATAACTATGTAAACATCCATCACACTCATTTCCAAAGTTTTAAGCATTATCTCACTAGTGTTGTAATAGTCCTCGCAAAGTGTATCTTAAATGTCACACTTGTCATAAGTTGTTGTAAAGCTGTCACATGGAGGGAAATGAATTTTCATGTGTCCTAGATGATATATGTTGTTGTTTCAACAAGTATTCTAAGTGTGTGAACGGTTAAAGTCTTATCACTATTAACATTGGTCTCACTGATTCCACACTTAGCCATTTTTTGAAAATCTTCCCGACCAAGCAACCTAGCTTCACCCGACCTTCCTGATTTGCACACTACCACTAGTACAAATTGGATAATTAGTTACTAAAAAAATAGCTAAAATTTTCATATAAATGACAATATTTTAGTCGATGACCAGTAGTAGCTAATTTATAGTATCTTATAACGCGAACAACTTTTAGTAATTTTTAACTTAGTCATTAATTTGTTGCCTCAATTTCATCATCTAGTAGTATATTTAGTCATAAATTTGGTCATTAATTTAGTTATTGATTTAGTTGTTAATTTCCACAATTAATGACAAAATATACTACTATACAGTCACCCGAGAAAACCAATTAATGACTAAAAAAATATGACCAAAATGTCTGTCATGTTATAAGATACTGTAAATTAGCTACTAATAGTATTATATATGCAAATTTTAGTCATCATCTGAAACCAATTAATGAGAAAAGAAACATGACTATATTTTGGTCGTGTTATAAGATACTATAAATTAGCTACTAATAGTCATATATATGCAAATTTTAGTCATCGTTTCAAACCAATTAATGACCAATTAAATATGACTAAATTTTTATCATATTATAAGACATTGTAAATTAACTATTAATAGTCGTATATATGCAAAATTTAGTCCTCATTTGTAATCACAAATTTATAATTTGCAATAGTCATTTATTTTTTTGGCAGTTTCATAATCATTACATAAATGACTAATTTAGTAGTTTATATTCATTTCATTTACTTTGATTATAAACAAATAATTTAATCGTATATTCATTTTATTTGTTTTCATTATTAATAAATATAAACTACTCATTTAATAGTTTTAGATTAATTTTGTGTGTTCATTATTTATCAACATAAATTAATTAGTATGATTTGGAGACTAAATTAAAAAAAATCATACAATGTGCATGTTCATCTAATATAAAAACACAAAGTTATATATGTTAATTACAATAATAAACAATATCAAGTGCAACTATAAATAATTTCAACTACAAACTATATTATATAAAATGTCAAATATTACAATATGAGTTTCCAATTTAATATTGGTTGGACTACAATTTACACATGAAATGTTGTTTCATCACTTCAAAACATTATCATTGTGTTGTCAAGGCATTACAGGTGAATTCATCAACTCTGAAGACTTGACCATCATTCTCTACGTGTGTGTCTTATGTAGGATATATATTGGATCTAAGGGTATCACTAGACCTATTCTCTTCTCTCTCTCTTTTTTCATTTGTTGCTCCAACATTATTGTTCTCTTATTTCATCAATTCTTGCTTCTTACCATCAATATTGAGTTCTGAGTTAATTTTCTGGAAAAAAGAAAAAAGAAAAAAGAAGAAGATACAATGAAAGAAAGAAAAATAAAGATACATTGCAGAGTGTAAGACATGAAAGATGGTCAACACTAGAATATAAAGTAAAGTAGACTACAATATATTTATACAACATATACCTCAACATCAACAATGTCAAAGCCATTTTTTCCCATAAAAGCAAGAAACTTGAACACATTTTCTTAAGTTGATCGATAGTGGCCATTATGTGGCCAAATGACCTGTAAAAACAAAGCAAATAAAAAATCACCATAGAAAATAACATCTTAGTAAATTAGTATTCAACCTTCAAGGAAAGCTTAATATACAATCATGTTAACTAAGTTACATGCTAAAAATATCAAGTTGTAGATAACTTGTGAAATAAAATAATATGAGATGTGATGTCTAACCCTTGTTGTTTTATTCACAACAAGATTTCATTCTCTAATGCATGAACTTGGTCAAGTATATAAATAACATGTGCTCAAATAACAACATAAAAGTAAACTTTTCTAATAGCCATGAAATATTTTAACACAAAACAATTAAAAGGACTTCAATCAATATTGTGTAACACTAATTTCATCTTCAAGCTTTGGTTGTTGTTTAAATGGACATGATACCAAGTATTTTCAATTTCATAGTTAAAAGACAAAACAAAATCAAAAGAAATGTTCAAAATACAATTAAAGAATACAGACACAATATCATAGAATGGACATTACAAATATAAAAAAATATACCTGTCCATTGATGTCTTGTTTGGCATTCCTAAAACATTTGTTTGCCCAAAATAACCAATGAGGTGAAAGAATCACAACATTAAAAACCATAGGAATCCCTACTAGAAACATTTCCAAAGTTTATGGCTTGGGTGCCTAAAATATCTCCAATAACAAATGAATCATATCCAAGCCATGCTTTGCATTGTCTCCCCATCATTTTTCCAATCACATTTCTGGAACTTGCCCACACTAGAGTCAAGTAACAATCATATGAAGGCATTGACATTTGTTTTTTATCTTTTATATCTATAAACTTTGAATCTGAAAATATTTTAACACAAAACAACTATAATACTAATATTATGTTTAAGTTTTGGATGTTGTTTAAATGGATATGATACCAAGTATTTTCAATTTTATAGTTAAAATACAAAACAAAATCAAAGTAAAATTTCAAAATACAATCAAACAATAAAGAGAGGATATCATGGAATGGGCAGTGAAATTATAAAAAGTATGTTTACCTGTCCACGAGTGTTTGGCATTCCTAAAATTTCTTGCCCAAAATAACCATGAGGTGAAAAAATCACAAAATTGAAAAACATAGGAATCCTTCCTAAAAAAATTCCCAAAGTTGATGGATCAGGTACCTGAAGGATCTCAAACAACAAATGAATCATATCCAAGGCATTCTCTACATAGTCTCCCCATTCCTTTTCCAATTCCATTTCTTGTAAAATGCCGAGTCTAGTAACATTCAAACGAAATATTTTTTATTTTTGTAGAAACAATTGGAGACTTGTCAAGCATGCTAAATGCATGGTACAAATACTCATAAATACTATAGAAAATAATATTCAAATATTTTATATTTTTGTTAAAAAAATTGGAGATTTGTCACGCAAGCTAACTGCATGGTACAAAAATTGTTTCCACAAATATATCCATAAATACGGTGGATCTTACTCATAAATATTTGCAGAATATTTGTCAAGCAAGAAACAGGTATGACTTTGGAGTCCTAGTTGTGTGAGTCATTTAGATGGACCGAGTATTCCATATCTGGACATTAGTTGTTTCATTAACATCTTTTTTTATATGTTACATTAACATCTTTTGTTATATCTAAAATAATTGCTTTTATAAAACCTATTTCACCTATCAAATTACCACACAAACATCTCGGTACATCAAAAATACAAGAGGAAATGGATATATATAAAGCTAACAACAATAACCCAAAGAATTAATTTGTGATTAAATCACATTTGTTTTGTAAGACAATTGCTTACAACTCTTACAAAATATAATTATTGTTAAGGAATCACAGAATTGGCACCACACAAACATAAATGAAAAGACCAAAAACAAAAATAAATATGGATGAGTTTGAAAGCTAAATAGACCAGGTACAACATGTGTGGCGGGTTTTCACGGTCCTAGAGGAAATAAGATAGCCTATTATACAACCATAATGTTAAATTTGACAACTAGGGCCAAACTTCACCTTGGACAACGCATATGAGGTAGCTGATATTTTTATTGGATTCCTCTCTCCAAGAAGTGTAGGATTGATCTAAAGATCATCCCATTCTGACATGTACAAATGGATTTATGAATTTATTTTGATTATGAACAAAGTGTCAAGGTAGGTAAGCCATCAAATTAGCACCCTCAAGCCCTCAACATTGCATATAAATACAAGGAGGCTTCTCCTAATTTTGGCATCTCACACATTCATTCTTCTCTCTCCTTGATTGTTTGGGTACAAAAATTCTGAGGCTTATCTCTCTCCACAAGTGCGAAGAAGGGACTATTCTTTTGTTGTCCCTATGTTAACTTGCGTTGGCCGAAAGTTGCAGGAAGTTGCTTTGACTAGAGTTGACCATCTTTGACTATGGTTTTGTGTGGGGTATTTTTGTTTGGGTAGGATGCAATTCTAGGCATGAAATCCTAGGTTGTTTGACCTCTGTTTGACCAGTGTTGACTGTGGAAGGGCTTGCTTCTATGTTGAATTTTGTTGACCAGGTTTGACTAGATATTTTCGTACTGTTTTTGGGCTGATTTGACTTGTTGTTGGAAGTTGAGCTAACCGAGTTTGAATGAGTTGTTTTGGAGGTCAAAATCTACCCTGTTGACCAGTGTTGAATTTCTGGTTAGGAATTTATGTTTCTGTGGTTTGACTGATCAGATTTCATTGTGATTGGGCAAGTGAACATTGTAAATTGTACTCTCTCTCTCTACTGAAATTTTGAAGAATTATAAGAATTGATCAAGGGTTTCCCCACATTGGGTTTTTTCCCTGGCTGGTGCCATATCTTATGTCCTCTTGTCTTGGTTAGTCTTCTACTATGATTGTTTATGTTCTATTTGCAATTTACTATCATGTTGATGTGATTGATAAAGTGGATATTAATATTGGGCTAATAAAAAAACTAAATTAAAATTTATCTTAAGCATAGAACATACCATTGTTACTAAAATTAACATGGTATCGGAGCTGAGGTGAAGACAAAGCCCAAGCAAGAGTGAGAACAATAATCACTAAGAGGAGCAATCATAGATCAAGGACAAGATTCAATGTCCTCCACATCCTATTTCAAGTCTAATGACAAGCTTTATGATAAGTCTGATATCATGAATGGAAGAGTTGATGGAAGTGTTGAAAAGTTCAAGGTGAAATTTGTTGCTCGAGGCTTCTCTCAAAAGGAAGTTGTAGAATATGATGAGATATTTGCACCAATATCCCGCTACACCACAATTATTTCGATCACTTACCTTGCTGCCTCCCAAGGATGGAATCTACACCATATGGATGTCAAGACTACCTTCTTGCATGGTTCACTTAAGGAGGAAGTCTATGTAGAACAACCTGAGGGGTCTGAAGTTCGAGATCATCAGGCACATGTATGCTTGTTGAAGAAATTCCTCTATGGGTTGAAACAAGCATCCTGGGCTTGGTATGAGAGGATCAATAGATATCTAATGAAGCAGGGATTTACAAGAAGTGAAGTTGATCCAAACCTTTACTTTAAGGTTGAGAATGATAGACCTCCCATGTTGGTACTCTATGTGGACGATCTCTTTTTGACAGGTGTAGACCCTCTTATTCATCAAAGTAAGAGGGAGTTGACTTCCGAATTTGAAATGAAGGACCTAGGACTGATGCATTATTTCCTAGGGTTATAGTTCTAGCAAAAGCTAGGTGAGATTTTCCTTTCTCAAGGAAAATATATTGTGAAGCTACTTGAAATATTTAGGATGGTGGACCGCAAGTTCGTGATTACTCCAATGAAACTTAACTTCAAGAAGTTATGTGGAAGTGTTGTTGGGTTTGACTTGGGAAATCCTTCTGAGTATCATCAACTTGTGGGGGCCCTGATGTTCTTGGTGAACTCCTATCTGAACATATGTTTGCAGTGAATACATTGAGTCAATTTATGGTCGAGCCTGATCACATACATTGGATTGTTGCCAAGAATCTCTTGAGATATATTCGGGGCACAATCACTTATGGACTGAGATACACTACCAGAAATGTGAGGCTCCATGGTTACTCTAATACAGACTGGGTTGGAAGTGTGGTGGATCATAAAAGCACATTTGTATGTTGCTTCTCTCTAGGTTCTGCTTCGATATTATGGATGATAAAGAGGTAGAAGTCAGTTGCCTTGAGAATCATTAAGGTTGAATACATTGTTTCTTGTATGACCTCCTGCGAATTTGTTTGGTTGAGGAAGCTCTTTAGTGAGCTATTTGGACATGTGCTGGATACCATCGTGATCTTCTGCGACAACCAGAGTGGGATTGGTCTTTTGGAGAATCCCATGTTTCATGACCACTCCAAGCAAATTGATATTAGGTACCAGTTCATTTGAGATATGGTACAACGGGGAGAAATAAGGCTCCAACACATTGGGACTGATGATCAGGTCATTGATATTCTTATGAAGCCCCTAGGGAAGGTCAAATTCTTAACCTTCTGTGAGCAACTTGGAGTTATGGAGAGACCCTCTTATGAGGGTCCTATATGAGATGGATGTTGAGCTCTGGGAGATCTAAGGGGCTTGGGGTACTTCTTGGAGTGATGAGTGACCATAGGGTGAGTGGTTCACCTTTCGCTAATGGTGCACGATGTATAGGGTGAGTGGTTCACCACCCCCTGTGATACCCCCATGTTGAGATATGCATAGGATGAGTGTTTCACCTTCTCCTATGGCATATGACCAGGATGAGTGGTTCACCTTCTTCTATCAGCACATCCTACCCATGTAGTCTAGGATTCATGGGAAGTACCTCTTATCTAGCCAATGAGTAAGGAAATGAGGATAGAGACCATAGTAATACTGATGGAAGCATCGTGTAATATTGTAATCCCTATGTTAGGATGTTGATATTGATTTGGGATCAATGGAAACGGATTTCGGGTCAGTTAAGAGTGATATGACACGCTCTCTATTATTGGTGACTGACTTCAGGTCAGTGGAGAATGGTATGATACATTCTCGATCATTTCTTCTTTCTTCATGGTTCAACAGAGTCGAGTAGAGAAAATACTATGATGGTACAAATTATCAAACAATTTGATAGGTGAATTTCTCCCCAGTTGAGAGGGAGTGTTAAATTGGGAAACTAGGGCCAAACTTCACCTTGGATAGCTCATATGAGGCAGATGATATTTTTATTGGATTCCTCTCTTTGATTGGTGTAGGATTGATCTAAATATCATCCCATTCTGACATGTACATATGGAGTTATGAATTTATTTTGATTATGGACAAATTGTCAAGGTCATCCAACCATCAAATTAACACCCTCAAGCCCTCAACATTGCATATAAATACAAGGAGCCTCCTCCTCATTTTGGTATCTCACACATTCATTCTTCTCTCTCCTTCATTGCTTGGGTACAGATCTTCTGAGGCTCCTCTCTCCACACGTGCGAAGAAGGGAGCGTTCTTTTGTTGTCCTTGCGTTGACCAACGTTGATCGAAAGTTGAAAGAAGTTGTTTTGACTGACATTTACCATATTTGACTACGTTTTTGTCTAGCATATTTCTGTTTGGCAGGTCACTATTCTGGGCAAGAAATATGAGGTTGTTTTACCTATGTTTGACTAGCGTTGACTATGGAAGGGCTTACTGTTGCGTTGAATTTTGTTGACTAGGTTTGACTAGATATTTTCAGACTGTTTTTGCGTTGATTTGACTTGTTGTTGGAGGCCAAGTTGACGAAGTTTGACTAAGTTGTTTTGGAGGTCAAAATCTTCCCTGTTGACCAACATTGACTTTCTAGTTAATGCTTTTTGTTTTTGTTGTTTGAATGATCATATTTCACTGTGATTAGGCAAGTGAATATTGTAGATTATACTCTCTGTTTCTCTGTTGAACTTTTGAAGAATTATAAAAAGAATTGATCAAGGGTTTCCCCAAATTGGGGTTTGTCCCTAGGGTACCATATCTTGTGTCATCTTGCCTTGGCAAGTCTTCTACTATTATTATTTATGTACTATCTGCATTTTACTATCATGTTGATGTGATTGCTAAACTAGATATCGATATTGGGCTAGTAAGAAAATTGAAGTAAAATTGCTCTTAAGCATAGAACATTCCATTGTTACTAAAATTAACAGTCTATCTATTAGACATTTTGGATGTTCTTCTGAGGCCTATTTTCCGGTCTCATTTGTCGAAAATCTTAGAAGAATTTGTTGGAATCACAACTTTAAGTTGTGAAATTTCCACAATCCAAGTGCCTGAGGGGGTTTTAGGGTGATAAATCCATATATGTAGTCAAAAACCCAGTTTAAACAACACAAATCAAGATTTGACCAACAATTTTTTCACTAGATTCCGGCCAAAAACTCCAAAACGTCTAATAGGCAACACCTAATACACATGGGTCTTCGAAATATTTTGAATAATCTTGTCATAAAAGAAACAATTGACCAACCAAATCAAGAAAAATATATATGAAAGACTCTCCTTTCCATAATCAAACAACATTCTCTCTCTTTTCAAATGAATCTGATTCTTTCAAGTGAGAAATGAATGAGGAGGTAGATCATTAGGCTATGTTAGCTTTTGAACTTTAGCCCTAGAACATTATTAAAAGGTGAGGTGATGGAATTTAGATTGATCCCCTAAATTCAAAATAAAGTGGATATTAATGTGCACAACAATCAATATGAAGTACTCAATGCAAACAAGCCAGCCAAACACCTTGGGAATGGAAATTCAAGGAGCTCCATTCACCAGACCTTGGAACATTATTTAAAGGTAGGGTGATGGACTTTAGACTGATCCCCTAAATTCAAAATAAAGTGGATACTAATGTGCACAACAATCAATATGAAGTATTATATGCAGACAAGCCAACCAAACACCTTGGAAATGGTAGATCAAGGAGCTTCATTTAAGGGTTGTTTGCAATGGAAAAATTTAGGTTGGGTTATGGTTCTATGTTCATTGGTTTGTGGTCTCTATAGGTGTTTCAGTATTCATTGGTTTGTATCACTTACATATTTGAGTTCCTTCTAGAGGCAACCTCCCTGCTCTCCTTATTCCTTCCCCTCAAGCTACTCCTTTTGCACCCAAAACAGATGTGTTCAAAGATGGAAGGTGGAGGTTCAGACAGGCTTTAGCGCATTGCAAATTGGAGGAATATAAGTGGGAAGTGTCATTGGATAAAGGAAACTTGCTCTCTCAAATTTTCGCAACTTCTTCCTTACACTCCAATAACATAGTTACAGATGAAACATGAACTATTACCTCAAAACGAGTACTCAAGCCTAAAAACCCCAAAAAACATGAAAAAACAACAAAAAAATGAAAAATGTTTATTCCAGAATGATGTTTTGTTTTTAGGGTAAATTTTCAACATTTTTTTTAAATGGAAGTAAAAACCAATTTTTTTAAAGGTGGATTAAAAAAACACCCTTAAAAAAATTGTTTATTCCAAAACAATGCTTTTTTTTAAGGTAAATTTTCAACATTTTTTTAAATGGAACTAAAAACCATTTTTTTGAAAAATGAATGAAAAAAGCACCCTTAAAAAAAATTGTTTATTCTGGAATAACAAAAAAAACATTGGGTTACAATTTTGACATTTTTTAGCAATTGAGTTAAAGAGAAAATATCTGGACTTTGAAAACTGTAAAATTCCAACAATCCTCAAACAAGATGTTAAAGATAAAATATCATGTCTCGAATCCTGATAATTCCAACTATTTACATCCATGTTGTTAAAGATAAAATATCGTGACTCTAAAAAACCTTGAAATTGTAATTGTTTTCGACCATAGAATTAAAGATAAAATATCATGGCTTAGAAAAACATTAAAACCTTGACAAATTTTCAACCATGCAATTAAAACCAAAGATTATGACTACAAAAAAAATCTCAAGTTTTCAAAATATTTCAAGTATGACATTATGAAATTTTTTTTTATGACAGAAAACTTTAAAAATGAACACTCAAGAGTAATTTTTTCCTTAAATGCAAAATATATAACTATTTTAAAATCTTAGTCTAAGACAACTCGATACATTGCAAATTTTTTTTTATAAATCAACCATCAAATTGACATGCGGTGTATGTGAACTTGACCCGTTGTAATGAAAACTTAAAAGTCAACTATGAAATTGATAGATTGTGGAGGAGACTTGATTCATTATAATGAAAATTTTAAAATCAACTATCAAATTGCCCATGATGGGATCGGGTTGTTAGACGAGCATCGACATAGACCTTGTAGAAAAAAAATGAAAATAATAACAAAAAAAAAATGTATAAAGAAACAAAAAAAAACACAAAAGAAAACAAAAACTTGGATATTGAAAAAAAAAAAAACAATAAAGTAAAACACAAAAGAATAATACAATTTTTTTTTTCTTAATATTGATAAAAATAAAAAACAATGAAAAAAAAACCAAAAAAAGAAAGCAAATTTTAAATATTGAAAAATAAAATAAAAACAATAAAAAAAAACACAAAAAATAATAAAAAAGAAAACAAAAATTAAAATATTGAAAAAAATAAAAAATCACAAAAAATAACACAAAAGTTTTTTTTTAATATTATAAAAATTAAAAAGAGTAAAAAAAAACAAAAAATTCAACAAGAAATAAAGTTTTATATATATATATATATATATATATATATATATAACAAGAAATAAAGCATTAAAAAAACTTAAAAACATGACAAAACACTCAACTATAAAAAAAGGACAAAAAAGCCTTAAAAAATGTAAAAAATAACATAAAATTAACTTATAAATATAAAAAATTAGACAAAAAAATTAAAAATATCATAAAATAAGTAAAACAATAACAAAATTAAATATAATTTAACTTAAAAACAACAACAACAACAACACATTTTTTTAAATAAAAATCATTTTTTTAAAATAAAAAACCTTTTTTTTTTTAAATACAAAACATTTAAAAAAATACATAACCAAAAAAATTGAATTGAATTAAAAAAATAACAAAATTAAAAAAAGAACAATTAAAAAAAAATGAAAACAAAAAATTAAAAATTAAAATAATTGATAATTGATAATTGATAATTGATTAATTAAAGGTTAAAAATAATTAATAATTTAATTTAAATTAATTAATTAATTAAATAAAAATAAAAAAGAATTAATTAAAACTAAAATAATTAATAAATGAAGTACAAAATTAATAAAATAAATTAAACTTATTTGTTCAGGATTAAAATAATTAAATCTGAACTAATAATGAATATTTAAATAATCAATTAAAAAGTTTTTATAAAACTTTTATAAATAAAAATTTTATAAAGATTTTATAAAGATTTTATAAAATTATTATAAAAAGGAAAATAAAAATAAAAATAAAAATAAAAATAAAAGCAAAAATAAAAACAAAAATAAAAATGAAAATAAATAAGAAATCATGTGTCGGCCTTTATAAAATTAGGGTTCTTGGTTTATTTATATCCAGGTCGCAAGGCTCACTTCTCTCAATAATCTTTCATTCATATTCTATCTGATTTGTCCTGATGATGGACCCCCTTTGGGGTTTGAAATGTCGGCAGAATGAACTAGAAACTGTGGATAATCCGGATCATGGCACTACATAAAAAAACCAATTAAAAAAAATAAAATATAAAAGCATTAAAATTTAATTAAAAAACAATTAAAACTAAATTAATAATTAAATTTGATTTAAAAAACAATTAAAACTAAATTAAAAATTAAAAAAAAAACAATTAAAAATACTATTATTATTATTATTAAATTTGGCCCACGGGGATTTGGATTGACGGTGAATGAGTGCATTTTTAAGGCACTCTTTGTGATATATCACTGGTTCAAATCCCTTGTGAGTGCTTACTTACCAATAATAATAATGATGATAATAATAATAATAATAATAATAATAATAATAATAATAATAATTTGCACCACCCCCCAGGTGAGGTTGGCCACCGGCGCGGGCGGGGAGGTGGCTGCACGCAGCCGCCTCCACACTTAGGGGGTGGCGCAATTTTTATTATTTATTTTTACTTTTTAATAATTGTTTTTTTTTTTTAATTTTTAATTTAGTTTTAATTGCTTTTTTAATCAAATTTAATTTTTAATTTAGTTTTAATTTTTTATCTTTTTAAGGGTTTCTTTGTTTTGTTTTTAATTTTTAATTTAGCTTTAATTTTTTTTTTTTAAAGGTTTCTTTGCTTTGTTTTGTTTTGTCTTGTTTGTTGTTTGTTTGTTTGTTTCTTTTTTTTTTTTGTTGTCTCGAATTTAAATATTTTTTGTTTTTGTTTTTGTTTGTTTGTTTGTTTGCTTTTTTGTTTTTTTTGTTTTGTTTATTTTATTTTTAATTTTTTGTAATTTTTTTGTTTAAATTTTTTTAATTTTAATTTTTTAATTTTTAAGTTTTTTTATTAGTTTTTTAACTTAACACTTATATATATATATATGTTTTTTAATTTAACTTATATCTATATATATATATATATATATATATATATATATATAAAAGTGGTAGATTTTTTTTAAATTCTTTTTTTTTTAAACTTAAAAAAAATCATTATGGATGTATTTCTTTTTTTATTAATATTCAAAATTTTTCTTTAAATTATATGTATTTTTTTTTGGAATATTTTCCTTTTTTTTAATTTATTTTATATTTTTTGTTTAATTTTTTTTTTTTTTAACAATTGAATTTTGTTTTATTTTTACATTTTTATGGGTTTTATTTTTGAGTATTTTTTTACATGTTTTTAAAATTTTTTCTATGTTTTATTACGAACATGAAAATCACAAACATTTAGAAAAAATATCCACACTTAATACATTACAAAATTTAAAGTGTAAAAAATAAGCCCTCTAAACAAAAAGGGTTGATGTTGCATCAACTCTTTCCAAAATAAAGAGGAAAATCACTAACATTTAAAAAAGTGTTCATACTTGCTACATAAAAACAATTTAAAGTGTCAAAAATCAACCCTCTAAAAAAAGGGGTTGATGCTGAATCAATATAGTTCAAAATCACCATGAAAATTACTAACATCGAAAAAAAATGTTCATACTTGATACATAAGAAAATTTAAAGTGCCAAAAATATGCTAAATTTTTTTTATTCTGGCATCACCACTTTTCAAAATTGGGTGATTTTTTGCTACCTCAAAAAAATGGGTATCAATTCACTTTCTCAATTGATCGGTAACTATGTTCAATTCCAAAAACATGGCAAGGCATGTCCTCAAACTCTGGATTTTTTCCTGAAAATTTTGTTAGTGGTTTGGCAGTTTACAATTTCTTTGATTTCTGGAAGGGATCAAAGTTTGTTTCAATCAGTTACCTTATGCCAAGCTATTAATTTTCCCTGTAGCTAGATTCAGTTTGAATGGTCGAAGGCTACAAGGCCTGTCTCCTATTTTAATAGCATTAATGCCTACTGCTCATACTAGAAAACTCTTGTTCATAACAAGTCCCCAGACACTCTTTTGCACACAAGCTTACAAGAATCAACGTTAGAGTTGCTATGGAAAACACTGATTTGAAAGAAATTTGGAGAGTCTTACACTGTCACAAAGAGATCAATCAAGCTAATTGCAGTACTTTGATGGCAGTTTCCTAAAATTTCTAATTTGGAACAAGCATGAACCACACACAATGCCAATGTAATGAGCATAAAAATTTCCCATAAATAGAGATTGGATACAAACAAGTGATTTCATAATTGATATTTGTCTTGATAGGGGAAAAAACCAAACAAGTGATTTTTCTAAGGATTATCTTCCAAGGATTGAACCAAATTTCATAATTGATATTTGTCTTGACAGGGATTTGCAAACTTTACTCTATGTTGGCCCTCCTTCCCTATGTTGGGAGCAATCCAATTTTCCCTACACATCCCACAACCCAGGTTGCTTTTACAAGCAAGGATCTCTATAGATAGATCATTTCATCAAGAGACAAATATGGAATTATAGCCACCTCAGATATTGAAGAACTACATAAAAAATTCCATTAATATACTAGTGACTGCCTCTAAAACTAATTTTCATTAAAAACTCTTAGTAAGGTACATACTACAAATCTCAGTCATTATTTTGTTGTGTCCATCACTTTCAGCAGCAATTGCTTGCAGCGACCCAAATGGTACACCTACCAACCCATCACCCTGGCGTTCCATCAATACTGTTGCTGATCTAAAATATTGTGGGACTTGCAAACCAGTGACTGATGGCACAGGCACATCTATGATGAAGAGGAATGAATATTTTGAGGATTAAAATGACTAACCTGTGAAGGCCTGGAAACAAATGATGATAAGCCTTGTCCTTGAGAAGAACCACTTCTCTTAGGTTCTTGTGTGAATGGAATATGATGTGATCCCCAAGGCATACTTGGTAGTGGATGTAGCATCAAAGAAGCAATAACCCCAAGTCCATTTGGATTTTGGTTCATTGGAACCCAATTTCTAGATTCATGGTTAGTTGCTCTATTCTTTGAATTTGCAACAAACCAAGTAATAGCAATACCCATCATCATGTTTCTTGAACTAGATTCTTCTTGCTAAGAAGATGAATGATCCCTTGCACCAGCATTGGAGCTGGAAGCATTTCCATGTCTAGGCATAGAATAACTTTCATTCCATCCAACTGAATGTAAACTCCTCTATATACCAAACAACACATGAAACATACTAGGTTGGTGCTATCATTCCAACAAATATTATAGAGTAAGCATCGTTATTCTAGGGTCACAGTTAGTCAAAGTTATTGATGTTTTCTTTACATCATTATTGCATAGTTGTCACAAAGGAAATTGTCAATATACTACCCTGAGGAAGGGTCAAAAGTGGTAGTTCCTAGAGAAGCCCCTTGGATTGTTTCCTCATTTATCAACAATGTGTAAAATCCATTTTCTAGATGTTACCCAATGACCATTATGTTTTGTAGCAGCTAGAACCATAAGAGGCTTTTGTTTTTTTATACTCAAAATAATATTGATAGAAGAATCTATTCTTACAAAATCTTTACTGTTGGCTTCTCTTAAACCTGATTTCTCTGCTGCTCTCCTACTTTTCAAGTACTCTATTTTGGCATTGGAGGATAAAAATCAGTGTTCTAATGCATATAATAAACATGAATAAACTCGGATAGTGAATAAAATAAATATTTATTAAACTGAATATTTGTTATATTTATGAAATAGTTCTCAGGAGTTTAAGAAACAATTCATAGTCTGGTAAGGTTCAAAGGTTTAAGATCATTCAAAATATGTCCAACCAAATGAATTCAAAATGTAGTTAGTGGAAAAACAAATGCTTGTGTGAAAAGATGAATGAGGTAAAAATGGCCCTTGTACATGAGAGTGTTATTAATTCTCAACATCTTGCAACTAATGAAGAGCTTCAAAGTTCGAAAGAATTTCTCAATGCATTGGAAGTTTTGAAATCAAATAAGGAACTATTCCTGAAATTTCTTCATGAACCAAATTCATTGCTTGAAAAGCATCCTCAATATAAAAAATATACTTTAGAAACTCAAGAAAAACAATTACCAAAAATGAAGTCGTCAAATCCAATGAAAAGTCTTGGGGAATTGAAGGAAAAGGAGAACAATCAAAAGCATTCCAAAGGAGAGAATAAAAATGAAAAACACCTTCATAGTAGAAGGGGAAGAAGTTTTTGATATAAATTGAAGTTGAGCAAGATTCTTACCACTTGAGAAGTCAATGCCAGACTGTTCTGTGCAAGGAAAAAGGAACAATTTTCCTGCATTAAGTTCATATGGTAAAAATAACATTTTCTTTATACCAACAAGAATGGTTGTCTCAAAGCCTACTCTAGAAAGGTGTCAAAAATTTTAGTCCCAGTCCATCACCAAGCTACTCCCTAGATCTCAAATTGGATTCAGAGATCCAGAAGAAGTGAGTGATAACACTAATGATTTTCTTCAAGAAGTGGGTCACAGGCTTAAAATGGGTTTTGTGGAGAAGAGAAAAGATGAGTGAAGGATTAATAAAGAAGTTTTCTTGGATGAAATTGTTGATGTTCCTAAGCATACAAGGAAAATTGCCTGACATATTACAAATAAAGGCAATGAAAATGCAACGAGAGATATGAAAAATGATTCCTCTAGTTTGGTTTAAGTTCCAACTCTTATGGGTTTTTTCTGAAAAAAATTGTTCACCAAACAGGTTGACAGATACTTCTCCATATGTGTGCATTAATACATCCCTAGAATCTTCCACTTCTAGTACCAAATCTTCATGGGATTACAAAACCAAGTTAAGCTCATCCTTGTCATCTTCCCCTTGTAAACCTTCTAATTCACCTGAATATGGAAACAAAGCAACTGCAAAGACAATTTCAAAAAGGTCAAGAGCTGCTTAAGGGCATGAAGAGAAGCAAAACAAAAAACAAATTCAAGATTCCTTAGGGAAAGTCCTTGCTTTTCTTGATGAAAATAAACAAGTGTATCGGTAAAAAAGATACCAACAAAATAATAGAGCTAACGTGAGTGATGAGGAATGTTATGAATTATTTTGTGATATGCATGAACCAAGTAGCAAGATTAAAAGCCTAGTAGATGGGACAAACATGTAGAGTGGGATGGATATAATTAGACAACAAAAATATGGATAATAAAACATATATTTCACCCAGTATCCTGGTGAGATCCCAGTCTTTTATAATATGTGCCATGAGTTTTGAGAGGGGTAGTGTTGGGAAGAATGGTAATGCTTCTTGTGATAATAGGGGAACTGAAAATGGACTTGACCGTGACAAATGAGGTGACACCCAACATATGGAATAGATAAAACATAGGAGAAAAATATCTAGGTTTAAAGCTAAAGTTTTAAATTTGAAAGGTAGATTTCTATTGAGAAAGTGGAGGTCAAGCAACAAGGAAATGGATTCTTTGTGTACCTTGCAATAAAATAATTATCTTTAAATTCACTTGGATAAGGGATATGATTTAGTGCCCAAATATCATTTTGAATCAAGAATTATCAAGGAGAGATTATCTAATGTCTCAGTTGTATCACGGTAGAAAAATCCTCCACAATCAAGAGATGTTCCAAACATGGCAACAAAACAATTGTAGAGCACATGCAACATACATAAAGTCTCACCTGTAGATGAGAAAGGATTTGAAGAATGTGTTCTTGAAGCATAAATTTTGGTCCTTGCAACAATTGAGAATGAAACATTGTTTGGTATTGGTGTTGACTTCTTGATAGGTGTAAGAAGCATTCCATTGTTCTGTTTGACTCTACACATTGCCTATGCATTTTATGATTTCCACATGAACTATCAGGCTTATTTTCTTGAATGATCTGACTGGTATATATAGGAAATTTTACCTAGAGAGTTGTTGGGTGTTCCATCTTGTTTTGCAATAGATGAATTTCCTAGAAATGAATTAAATGAATCCTGTGACTTGGAAAAAACCAAAACAAAAGGTGGACGTCGAAGTCCAGTATCAGACATGGACTTTCTATCAAAGAAGAAACTCCTAGCCACTGGGGTTTCAAAGAAATAAGTTCAAATATGAAATTTTGGTGGTGGAGGATGTTTCTCTTCACAATCAAGGGTTGAGATTTATGGGTCCAATTAGTTTAGATCACATGTTCATCTGCTATTTTTTTCGATGTGGGCATAATGTTTTTTTGTATTGAAACAATATTTTTTATTTCCATGTTTTTTTTAGAATTGCATTTATTCCTTGACCTTCTTAAGTTTCGTGTCCTTAGAAAACCAAGTCATGCATCTAGAGATGTTTTATTGCGGCAAAGATTAGAGTTGGAGGACCTCAATACTGAAAAAAAAAAAAAAAAAAAAAAAAAAAAAAAAAAAAAAAAAAAATTGATGATGAAAAGCAATGCAACGGACCATAACGGAAGGGCGGAGCGATGGAGGCGTGTTCAAGTCTTAGGGTTTCAGAAACTTTGCTTAGCGCCGCCGCGGCCCCAAAGGATCTCCTCTGCTGCAGTTCGGCTAGACGCCAGGCGACCGGTTTCTATGAGCATGCGGCCCTTTCCGGGCCCTGGAACGAATCTGTCGAGGGAAAAGCTACCAACGAGCCGGCCCAAAGCAAACAGAGGGTGCAGAGTTTTTATTCCACGGCGGCACCAGAAGGCTCATGGCCGGAGTGTTATGCCCAAAAGAAAAGGGCCGGTACCTTGTCACGCTTAGATGCGCCATTATACGAGTCCTGTAGGCACAGACACGGCATATCTGTATGCGGCCATGGAGGAACGAGCTTTATGCCGGACTACAAGCCCCATCGTGGCATCCCGTGGACGCGATCTGCCATTCTAGGGCGGATCTTGAATGGAAACGCGCCAGATCAGACATGGGGAGGAAGAAGGGTCGTGGGGGCGCGGTGGTTGGAGTCTCCAATGCTCTCTGCCGCGCAGAACCGGGTCCCTTTCTCATCGACGCAGCCAAACAACAGAGGGTCCGAAGTTTTTATCATGCAAATGATCGATAGCTCAAACAGAACAGGGCCAGATCCGAAAACCGTAAGATCCAACCTTGACAGATCTGGGTCGGATCTACCAGATCTGAGGCCCAATCAATACAGATCTGGGTCGGATCAAACCTGTTGGAACAGAGACAGTAATCCTAGATCGGGCAGAGATAATGCAGACTCAGGCAAGCAAAAGGAAAAAGAAACAAAAACGGAGCCAGATCTGGACTTTCGCCATCAGTTAAAGCAGGTAACTGATTTTTATTTTCAGATCCTGATTAAGCCCCCTCAGGGGAAATCCCGATTAGTATGGGTTCATGCAGGAGATACATCCATGCAGCTAAAACAACAAATTTGGGCAGAAATGGGGTACCCTGTTCAGACCCAGCACCTGATCAGTGGAAGAAGATCCCTTCAGGACTGTAGATCTCTGGAAAGTTATGAGATTGGGCCAGGATCAATCATTATTCTAAATCTCAGATTGAGAGGTGGGGCTCTGCCTCAGGGACAGCCAAGCTCCTCAGGGGGAGACAGGGGGAAAAAATCTGCAGCCCAGCACCAACCAAAATCCTATAAAAACATTTTACAGGGCAGCAGAAGTTCAGGGCCACCTCCAGATCAAGGAGGACACCTGCCCAGACCATACATAGTCGATCAGTCAGAGCAAACCCCAGCATTAAACTTAGATTCCTCAGGGCTAGATGACTTCGTCAAGTCATATGAAACGCGAGCTTTAATCTGCCGTTTCAACAGCTTCTGGCCTAAGCCTATGGATCTTTTCCACTGGATATTCACCAGCTGGACCATGGAGTGTGATATTCATCTGTGTGCAAAAGGTTTTTTTATAGTGAGATTCACATCCCAGGAAGTCAGAGATACAGTTATCAGCACCGGACCATGGTTTTGGGGAACAGCAGGGCTATTTGTGACCCCATGGTTCCCAGATTTTGATCCAAATAAAATGACGGTAACCAGAATGCCAGTCTGGGTTAGACTACACAATCTTCCTTTGCATTTTTGGGATGATCGGGTGCTGGAAGGTATTGGAAACAGCATAGGGAAGTTTATCAAAACAGACATGGACAGGATCGATGAAAGGATCTACACCTACGCACGTATCTGTGTGGAAGTAGACCTAAGTAAAGGACTGCCGGAAAATATAAGGCTGATCTACAAACAACAGAACTGGTTGCAGGTACTGGATTATGAAAACACCGCTTTCAGATGTAGGATCTGTAGGCAGACAGGTCACTTACAAAGCACGTGTCCAGAAGTCAAGAATAAAAAGAAGCAGAAAGGGAAGCAGAGAAAAGGTTGGAACTTCTCTCCCCCAGATTCAGAGGATGAAGAATCAGAAGCAGCAGAGGAAGAACCTCCAGAAGAGAAAACTGAGGCAACCCACGAAATGGAGAAACAGAAAGGAACCCCATCAGACAAGAAAGAACTCTCATCAGACAACAAGGCAATGGAGACAAGCATGCAATCTAGTATGGGCGGCATAAAACGGCACCATCTCTCAGATACATCAGATTCAGACAAAGAACCAGGTTCACAGAATACAGAAACACAGCTAGTCTTGGCTTCGATCGAGCCCTCTCAAGGAGTGTGGCGTAAGGTCGAAAAGAAAAAGGGGCGAAAAACTTGATGCGTGAGTTCGACTCACTGCCGGATTCAGTTTTTGCCTCACTTTCTCGCTTCTCTCTTCTCTTTTCTTTTTCTTTGTGCACGTTAGTTTGATAACGTTGCGTGGGGTGCGAAAGCACTCGGGCCCTTGCGGCAGTATACGGAGCTGGGCACAAGCCAGCACTGCGGAATGCTTACTCATTCCTTTTTGTAGCTTTTTTATCTCTGATTAATAGAAAAGCGCGGTTTTTTTCCTCGGAAAAAAAAGAAAAGCAATGCAACTTAGAATCTGAGATTAAAGCTTCACCTTTGTTAGGATTTCCATTTTCTATAATTAATAATGTAGATATAGGATTTGTGTTATTAAATGAGATTTCACATCCAAAAGAGAGACGTGATGATTTGTTGTACCTCACAAAGTATTCACAGCTAGTGGTTTCTTTCGGAATGTTGACATGATTTTTTCACAATGGTACTCGTCAACTAATCCATTGGACCCCTCTCTATATGAGAAAATAGAAGAATGTTACAACGATGACATGTAATTTTAAAAAAATGAACTTGATACTGAACTGAGCCACTTATGTTCCATCTATGACAGTGGAATTCATGAGAGAAAATCAGAAAAATGTCTCCTTTTTTGTTGCATAAATGAAGTGTTGTTGGAAATGCTAGCTCCATTCATGCTTGCCCGTGGGTGAGATAATAAAAAAAAGAGTGTTTGTCACATGCCTATTGGTAAGAAGCTTTTGGAAGAGACATGGAGGAAATTTCCTATTATCTTTACCTACAATCAGAATTTTAGTGTACATTTGAGAATCTTGTAGCAAAGGATCTCAATAGAATTGACATGGCCAGAAATGTAGGATGATAGTTTAATCTTCAATGAGTTGATTGAAGAGGTGGTTTTTGATCTGGTCCATTGAGAATTAGCATCTCAGATGTATAACTTGCAACATAATATTTGTTTCCATTTTATATTGTAGTCATAGTGTTTATTTGTGGAGGCTTCATCACTGGCCCATTATAACATATGCCTCATTTTAGGGTGTGAATTTGATATTGTTTTTACCTCATCTGACTTTAGGTTCAAACATAGCTCCACACTTATTACACTTATTAGGTGTCCATGTGTGTTAGGGAATGTTCCAAATACCTGAAACTAATTTTAGGATAAGAAAGATAATAAAGATAATATTAGGGCATAAATCCTCGAAACTTATATATAATTATAGGAAATATAATTTTAGCATGGAAAATACTTATGCTCCTGATATGAAAATGAGATATTAAAACAATATTAAGGTATTACAGACTCATGTGCAGGAATGCCTATATTACTTAGCCCAACGGATCGAAAATATTGTGAATAATATATACTATGAGCAGTTAGAAAAACATAATAGACACATACACATCAACAAAACAAATAATCAAGGAGTTCACCAAAAACTCTTGGGCTATGTTTCCTAGTCCAACTTTCAGTGGTGACCTCTCTATTATGTCTTCAAGGGAAACTTTTTACAAGTGTGAGCTCAAATCAAATCTCAACACAACAGGGACAAACAACAGGGTTTTACTTGAATCCCTTAAGTCTTTCTAAGTACACAGACTCTCCCTCTCACTTTCTGTCTTCAGTTTTCTCTCTGTCTTAGCAACTGCCTACTCTATCTCTAGCATGGAGTGGCTTTTAAGCCTATCGGAGCTTGTCTATTTGTCTCCCCTTTCGAGCTCTCTGGCTCCTAGCCTCTGTCCATTCAAATCCCCTCTGAGCGATAAATAATCATTGTGGAATGCCTTTAGGTATGGTGGCCACCTATTTTTAAACAAAAAGGAACAATGGCATGGTTGAAACCCCTAAGAACATGTTTCCCTATTTACATAGAGAAATACACTAAAAATACACAAAAACTCTTTCTATCAGACTTAAAAATAATTGACTCTGCCCTATAATCCTATCGGGTCTGCCTTTGGTTGTTGTCACATGCCCACTGTTGATTTGTGTGATCTTTGATCCAACGGTTGATATTCATTTCGGGAAGCTTATGCGTACAAAGATTACCCACTCGAAAAGATGATTTTTTCTCTCCAGCGCAAAGCCACGTGTCAACCCGTGTATGGGGTTGGGCAGAGCCCCTCCAATACCACTTACCGCTTGAGACCTACCCGAAATCCCGCTCATTATGGAACTCAAATAACATAAAGCTGCATGTATAAACCTTTCAGGTTCGTTTTACCACTCCGGGCGCATTTCCTTTGTATTTTGGTTTTCTAACGAAAATGTGAAAATACATAGAAAAAACCTTTTTACCGAAACTCAAAATATATTAATTTTCACCCATAAAACCCGTCGGGTATGGCTATCACAAGTCGCATATTGTATCGGCTCCGCTTCTTTGTATCGCTTCGATGCAATATTGCGATGTGATATATTGCAATCGCATATCGCATGGTCTTCGGGCCTCTTGTAAGTATTTCCATTTGTGTTTTAGTGATGCGATATTGTGATGTAATTTGGGTCGTTGATTTGTGTGCTTGATCAATGGTCCTCGTTAAATCACGTTGATTGCTATCACGATTTCCATAAGGCCGCCTCCGATAGACTCTGCTTTCCACCTCTGATTGCGATATTCCGATTAGATCTGGACCATTGATTTGTCTGATCCGACGACTCCTGTGCAATGTTTTGTTGGCATTATGACATAGGTTGGAGCTATGGCATAGGTGTTGTCCTTGATGGTAACTCTCTTTGGTAACAGATCTTAGTTCAGGCTTTCAGAATGAAGGAAAAGTCATATACACAAGTTCATCTAGACAAAGGCACGTATACATGCGGGTTATACGTTTCAAAGGCGCATATGCGTATACACGCACTTTCATGCAAGGAAAAGCGCGTATATGTTGGAGAACTTACCTTTGGTCTGTGGTAGTTAGTCCTTGGTATTTGAACCTATGGTTTTGGACCATGGTACCTGGTCAGTCGTGTTGATCTCAAGTATTGGGTCCGTGGTATTGGTTTATTATGGTTTTGGACCATGGTATTGTGGAAGGCCTAAAACTATAAAAGATGAAGGAGATCATGTGACAAGGTGTCATCTGAATTATTATTGAATATCTGATCAAGTGCTAGATCTAGAATACTGGTAATTGGGTTATGGTGCAAATCTGGATGAAGGAGGAACCTTAGCACAAAGAGAAGGATAAGTTCTATTGATGGATCATAATCTTTAAGCTTGAATGATAGTATCTTTGTATGATTTTGATTTGTTATTTGTGGCGCTTGCTTGATCTATAAAACTAACAATCTGGGTTATTTATATCTGAAAGAGTGAATTATCCTTTATAGATCTGTATGCAGGTTCAGAGAAGAGAAGGCGCGTATATACGTTGGTTCATTGAAGGAAAACTGCGTATACGTAGGTTGTTCTATACGCAGAACCGTATGAACGCAGGTTTCAGGCTATTAAAGTAGTGTATATATTTTGAGTTGTGATCTTGCTGCTTCTGTTTATTGCTACAGTGTTCTGGGTTCAAATTTGGTGTGTGGTACTGTTACAGTCGTCAGAGAAGTGTTTATCTTGATTCAGTTTTGATTGGTGAAAAGGTGATTGGTTGATGCAGAAATTCTTGATGATTGATTGATGTTATTTGTGGATCCAGTCTGAAAATTTATGAAACGTGGTCCCTGAAAGAAAGAGAAGGTTGTAGCCTTCTGTAGGCCAGCACTTACGTACTAGTATCTTGGCTAGTGCAAGAGCTAAGGGGGTTGTAGCTCCCTTCTAGGAGAAGCTGGAAAACAAGAGAGGGTTGTAGCTCTTTGCAGGTTGCAGCCTATGTACTGGTAAAGGACTGCACCAGTACAATTGTAAAAAGAAGTTTCTAATTAAAGAGAAGATAGAGACGAATTGCAGCAGGTGGTTTTCACCCACATTGGGTTTCCACCTTATATCTTGTGTTCTTGTGTGCGATTGTCTTTCTGCTCTGTTTTACTGGTTTTGGTTACTGGTTATTTGCTTCTGAATCACAGATTAACAATCAACATCAGAAAGATAAAGTAAATTAAAAATTTTGCATTATATACGCAGGTTTTCTTCTGAATAGTTGCGTATATACACGGGTTGAATTAATTGAAGTAGCGTATATCATTTGATTTTGAAAAAGGAATATTTGAATTGATAATACTGATTCACCCCCCCTCTCAGTATTATTTCCAACAATTGGTATCAGAGCAGGTTCTTCAGAAGAAGCTTGATCGCTTGAAGAAAGATCTTGCATCATGAGCAACTACGAGAGGGAAGCATCAATCAGGCCACCGATTTTTGATGGGACAAGCTTCGTTTATTGGAAGGTAAGAGTTACTGCCTATCTTCAATCTCTTGGTACAAAAGTCTGGGATATCATAGATATAGGGTATACTTTTCCATCAGCAACTCCTACAGATCCGGCTGAGAAGAAGAAATATGAAACAAATGCAAAGGCGGTCAATACTCTATTAGGATGTCTATCTCAATCAGAATTTGTCAAGGTAATGCAGTTTAAATTTGCAAAAGAGATATGGGACAAGATTGTTCTGAGCTATGAAGGAGATGATCAGGTAAAACGAGCAAAACTTCAAACCCTCAGGATTCAGTATGAAAATCTCAGGATGTATAATGATGAAAGTGTGGCTAACTATTTTCTTCATGTAGATTAGATTGTTAATTGTATGAAATGAAAAATTTGGGTGAAGAAATAAAAGAGGCTGTTGTGGTTGAAAAAGTTCTAAGATCTTTGTCCCCTAGGTTTGAATCTAAAGTTTCTGCAATAGAAGAGAAAGAGAGTCTACAAAGCCTTAAAATGTCACAGCTGCACATAATTCTAACTTATGAAATGAGGAAATGAGGTCCATCAGACAGGAGAGAAGCTTCCTTCAAGGCTACAGGAAAAGGCAAGTACTACGAGTCAGGACACGTGTAAGAAGAAGAAGAAGAATAAAATTTTGTCAGAAATCTTCAACGGGGTACTGGACGGTTCTGAGGTAAGTTACCTTTCAAATGCTTTGCTTGTGGAAGAGTCGGTCACTATGCTGCCAAATGTCCTCACAAGGATAAGATTGACAAAGGGAAGGAACCTGTTAGATGGAATAAGAAACATAATGAAACTAAGAAACGTTACTACACTCATGAAGGCAGTGATGGCCTATCAAATAGTGACAAAGATGAACGAGGTAATGATTATAAAATTTTAGTGGCTTTTGAAGATGATGATTACATGGATGCTATAGATATGGATGACTTTTATGAAGAGATTTCTAGACTCAAGACATGTTTAGAAGAAAAGAATGTGATCATTGATACTCTGCAATTTCAACTTGATGAAAAAGAAAAATCTCTTAAGAAGTTAGAATGTGAAATTTTTGGCCTTAGAAAAGAAATTGAGAAAACAAAGGTTCTTAATCTTAAGTTTGTTAAAGGATCTAAAACTCTGGATGAGATTATCAATGTACAACATTCTCCACTAATCAAGACAGGTCTGGGTTATAATGGAGAAACATCTCAAGCATCCACCTCAAAGAGTTATCTTGATGCAGCAAGGAGGAATGAGCAAAAGCCCAATGGAGATCATTAGGTAAAGCAGGGACAAATTACATCAAGAACAAACAGAGACTGCCAGGTAAACCAGGGGCAATCCATCTTAAGGGTGAACAAAAGCTACAACCAGCCACAGGTAAAAACTTCTCAATTTGCTTCAAGAATGGATGACAATAGAAATTACAATCATTTGGCTGGTAGATTTGATAATTGCAGAAGTTTCTTCAATGGCCAATGTTTCTCTTGCCATAACTTTGCTCACAAAGTAGCTCAATGTGTTTCCTATAAGACAATAATGACTAGAGAAGCTCAAAAATAAAGAAGTATGACCGGGATTACGAAAAGGACCTATAACAATTTTTCGGCCCTTAAAAATGAAATTGAATGTTCTATTTTTAATAACTTCGGTCATGAAGATTCTGAATGCAGGAGCAGGTTTCGGTAGACAAAGGAACAAGCCTCAAGCACCTGAACATGGAGAATAAAGGAACCACAACCAGAAAGATGTGGGATAGCTTTTTATGCAGAAGGATAGGAAAATCTATGGTACATCGACAGAGGATGTTCGAAGCATATGACAGGTGATAAAGAAAAACTTGAATCATATACTGCTTTAGAAAAGGGTAAGAAAGTTTCTTTTGGAAATGATACCCCTGCATTCATAAAAGGAAAAGGCACTGCTCATTTGAAAGAAAAGGTCAAAGCTGGAAATGTTTTGTATGCTGATGGCTTGAAGCATAATCTACTGAGTGTCAGTCAGATGTGTGATCAAGGAACCGAGGTAATATTTCGATCAAATGGATGTAGCGTTCGTGATCTTGATACAGGAAAAACAGTGATCAAAGGCAGAAGAACTCCAAATAATCTATACATATTTGAAGAAGGACAACAACAATGCTATTTGAGCAAGGATGATGAACATTGGTTATGGCACCAGAGGTTGGGGCATCTAAGCTTTTCACAAATAAGGAAAGCATGCAAATACCAGGCAGTTCGTGGTCTTCCAGATATCAAAATTCCAGACAACAGCATATGTAAATCATGCCAGTTTGGTAAGCAAACCAGAACTAACTTCCCTGAGAAGGAAGGATCAGCCAGCAGGCCTCTTGAACTAGTCCATACAGATGTATGTGGTCCATTTAGGACAAAGTCACCTCGAGGAGAAGAATACTTTATATTATTCATTGACGACTTCTCCAGGATTGTTTGGTTGGGACTTATGAAACACAAGGACGAAGCTTTCGAAAAATTCAAATCGTTCAAAGCCTTGGCTGAAAATGAATCAGATCACAAATTTAAGTGCCTCAGGTCCGACAGAGGTGGGGAGTTTACCTCAAATGAATTTTTCGATTTCTGTGAAGAACATGGAATAAGAAGGGAATTCTCTACAGCTAGGACTCCTCAGCAAAGTGGAGTGGTGTAAAGGATGAACAGAACGGTCCAACAAATGGCTCGTGCTATGCTTGATGAGTCTAGGACTCCCGCAACCTTCTGGGGTGAAGCTGCATTTTTTGCGGTTGTTATTGTCAACAAAACAAATGTCAGAGTGAACAACACTCAAACTCCTCATGAGCTCTGGTATGGTGAGACTCCTTCGGTAAAGCATTTCAAAATTTTTGGGAGCAAATGCTATATTAAGAATACTGATGAACAGCTTGGAAAACTTGAACCTAGAGCAGATGAAGGCATTCTCCTTGGTTATTCTCCCCACAACAAAGCATATAAGTGTTACAATAAAAGACTTGGAAGAATTGTTGAATGCATTGATGTAGTGGTTGATGAAAAGGGATACATCCCTAGGCAAGTAAATCATGAAAATATCGAAGAGGATGAAGACTACTCTCCAAATCAGACAGATGATGAAGAAGAACCTCAAGAGGCACCTGAGGAGCAAATAAGGATAGAAGAGAAGACTCCATCCAGGTATGTTCAGAAGAATCATCCAGAATCTCAGATTTTGGGGCAGAAAGAAGTAGGTGTAAAAACAAGAAGAACAATTGCAGAAGCCTCAAGCTATTTGGCATTTCTCTCCTCCACTGAACCACAAAATGTAAGAGAGGTATGCAAAGATGAATGCTGGGTCAAGGCGATGGATGAAGAACTTGAGCAGATCGAAAAGAACAACACTTGGGAATTGGTTCCTAGACCAAAAGATAAGAATGTCATAGGGAAAAAATGGATCTTCAAAAATAAGTTGAATGAAAATGGGGAAGTAATTAGAAACAAGGCCAGACTTGTGTGTAAAGGGTATGCTCAACAAGAAGGAATAGACTTTGAAGAAACTTTTGCTCCCGTTGCTATACTTGAGGCCATCCGAATGTTCCTTGCTCTCTCAAGCTTTCAGAAGTTCAAATTTTTTTCAAATGGACGTGAAATCAGCCTTTCCGAATGGAGATTTAGAAGAAGAATTATATATTGAGCAGCCAGATGGTTTCATTCTTGGGAATGATCCAAATCTTGTATGCAGACTGAAAAATGCACTCTATGGTCTTAAATAGGCTCCAAGGGCTTGGTACTACCGTTTGGACAAAGACCTTCATCAACAAGGTTTTTCAAAAGGGTCAGCAGATAGAAATCTTTATATAAAAATTGAAAATGACAAATTGCTAATACTTGTTGTGTATGTTGATGACATTATCTTTTCCAGCAATGAAGAAGCTATGAGTCAAAGCTTTGCCTTGGTGATGCAGAAAGAATTCAAAATGTCTTTGCTTGGAGAACTAACATACTTTCTTGGATTACAAATCCAACAAAATGAAGGATGTATCTTCTTGTCTCAAACCAAGTACCTTAAGCAGATTCTGAAGAAGTATGGCATGGAAGATTCGAAACCAGTATGTACTCCTATGGTTATAGGATGTAGTCTTAGTGCAAATGATGAATCAGCAGTAGTACATCAACCAACCTATAGATCTATGATTGGAAGTCTACTTTATTTGACAGGTACCCAACCAGACATCATGCATGCAGTGGGAATAGTTGGAAGATTTCAGGCTAATCCTAAGGAAACTCATCTTCAGGCAGTGAAGAGAATTTTCAAGTATCTTCAAGGAACTCAAAACTATGGCTTATGGTATCCTAGAGATACAGATCTCACTCTTCACACTTATACAGATGCAGATTGGGCTGGAAGCGTGGATGACAGGAAGAGCACAAGTGGTGGCGCATTCTTTATGGGTTCCAGATTAGTATCTTGGTTCAACAAGAAATAGAGTTCGATTGCTTTATCTACAGCTGAAGCGGAATATGTGGTTGCTGCATCTTGTTGTACTCAACTTCTTTGGATGATGCAAACCTTGCAGGACTTTGAAATCACTTGTACACCACCTATCTCCATCTTGTGTGATAATACAAGTGCAATCAGCATTTCAAAGAACCTAGTCATTCATTCAAAGACCAAGCACATACTGATCAAGTATCACTTTCTCCGGGAACAAGTGTTGGAACAAAAGGTCAAATTGGAGTATGTTCCTTCTAAGGAACAAGTTGCTGATATTCTCACCAAACCACTGCCCAGGGAGACATTTGAATACCTAAGACAGAAGCTGGGAGTAGTTGATGCATCGTCTTGCTGTTAAAACTCATTTGTTTCAGAGAAAAATGGGTGTACGTGAGTTGCCTAAGGAGGATCCGCGTACATACGTCGGTTTGTGCAGAGACAGTTGCGTATATGGAGGTTTGATGGATATCAGTAGGGATAGGCTCTGGTTGAAGATATTCTGATATGGGTCTGACAGAGACCATCTGGCACTGGTTCAAGGGGAGCAGATAATCTTCTAATAATGCATTGTTGGCATTATCTTAGAATCTTTTGGTTCTAGTTCACAGTTGTTGTTGGTTTCAGATGGAACAGAGGCAGAGGGAGAACAGAAGGAAATCTTGGTTGTTGATTTGAATGGTGATTGATAGATGCTGCTGCTATCAGTTATTGGTGATTTTCATAAGTCTTGTTCTAGATATTTCGTCTCTATGTCATGTATCTCTTCTGTGGTATCTCTTTATGGTGTCAAGGTCATGTAACGGCCTATCTTTGGTTTCCCCACTATGCCTGGGATGAACATGTAATGATCTTGGTGTTCATATGTAAATTTCTGATGTATCCCCACTTGATTGGGTGATGGTTGTATGTATTGAGTCTTTTGGTGATAGGAAGGTCTTTTATGATGTATAAGTTATGGTTCTTCTTAAAGAACATCTTTTGCAGATCTTGCCTACAGTCAGGGGGAGCATGGTCAGCACAGCAGGGCAGAAATTTCAGCATGCTCTCAAGGGGATCACAACCCTTTTCCCTTGATGACAAAGGGGGAGAATGACTTTGAGGATTTTGGGTTGCCATCAAGTCCAAAGGGGGAGATTGTTGGCATTATGACACAGGTTGGAGCTATGGCACAGGTGTTGTCCTTGATGGCAACTCTCTTTGGTAAAAGATCCCAGTTCAGGCTTTCAGAATGAAGGAAAAGTCATATACGCAGGTTCATCTAGACAAAGGCGCGTATACACGCGGGTTATACGTTTCAAAGGCGCGTATGCGTATACACGCACTTTCATGCAAGGAAATGTGCATATATGTTGGAGAACTTACCTTTGGTCCGTGGTACTTAGTCCTTGGTATTTGAACCTATGGTTTTGGACAATGGTACCTCATCAGTCATGTTGATCCCAAGTATTGGGTCTGTGGTATTGGTTTATTATGGTTTTGGACCGTGGTACTGTGGAAGGCCTAAAACTATAAAAGAGGAAGGAGATCATGTGACAAGGTATCATCTGAATTATTATTGAATATCTGATCAAGTGCTAGATCTGGAATACTGGTAATTAGGTTATGGTGCAGATCTGGATGAAGGAGGAACCTTAACGCAAAGAGAAGGATAAGTTCTATTGATGGATCATAATATTTAAGCTTGAATGATAGTATCTTTGTATGCTTTTGATTTGTTATTTGTGGCGCTTGCTTGATCTATAAAACTAATAATCTGGATTATTTATATCTGAAAGAGTGAATTATCCTTTATAGATCTGTACGCAGGTTCAGAGAAGAGAAGGTGCGTATATACGCTGGTTCATTGAAGGAAAACTGCGTATACGCTGGTTGTTCTATACGCAGAAGCGTATGAACGCAGGTTTATTGAGTTGTGATCTTGCTGCATCTGTTTATTGCTGAAGTGTTCTGGGTTCAGATTTTGTGTGTGGTACTGTTAGAGTCGTCAGAGAAGTGTTTATCTCGATTCATTTTGATTGGTGAAAAGGTGATTGGTTGATGCAGAAATTCTTGATGATTGATTGATGTTATTTGTGGATCCAGTCTGAAAATTTATGAAACGTGGTCCCTGAAAGAAAGAGAAGATTGTAGCCTTCTGTAGGCCAACACTTACGTACTAGTATCATGGCTAGTGCAAGAGCTAAGGGGGCTGTAGCTCCCTTCCAGGAGAAGCTGGAAAATGAGAGAGGGTTGTAGCTCTCTGCAGGTTGTAGCCTGCGTACTGGAAAAGGACTGCACCAGTACAATTGTAAAAAGAAGTTTCTAATTAAAGAGAAGATAGAGATGAATTGCAGCAAGTGGTTTTCACCCACATTAGGTTTCCACCTTATATTTTGTGTTCTTGTGTGCGATTGTCTTTCTACTCTGTTTTACTGGTTCTGGTTACTGGTTATTTGCTTCTGAATCACAGATTAACAATCAACATCAGAAAGATAAAGTAAATTAAAAATTTTGCATTATATACGCGGGTTTTCTTCTGCATAGTTGCGTATATACGCGGATTGAATTAACTGAAGTAGCGTATATCATTTGATTTTGAAAAAGGAATATTTGACTTGATAATACTGATTCACCCCCCCCCCCCTCTCAGTATTATTTCCAACAATTGGTATCAGAGCAGGTCCTTCAGAAGAAGATTGATCGCTTGAAGAAAGATCTTGCATCATGAGAAAATACGAGAGGGAAGCATCAATCAGGCCACCGCTTTTTGATGGGACAAACCTCATTTATTGGAAGGTAAGAGTTACTGCCTATCTTCAGTCTCTTGGTACAGAAGTCTGGGATATCATAGATACAGGGTATACTTTTCCATTAGTAACTCCTACAGATCCGGCTGAGAAGAAGAAATATGAAACAAATGCAAAGGTGGTCAATACTCTATTAGGATGTCTAACTCAATCAGAATTTGTCAAGGTAATGCAGTTTAAAACTACAAAAGAGATATGGGACAAGATTGTTCTGAGCTATGAAGGAGATGATCAGGTAAAACGAGAAAAACTGCAAACCCTCACGATTCAGTATGAAAATCTCAAGATGTATAATGATGATAGTGTGGCTAACTATTTTCTTCGTGTAGATGAGATTGTTATTTGTATGAAAAATTTGGACGAAGAAATAAAAGAGGCTATTGTGGTTGAAAAAGTTCTAAGATCTTTGTCCCCTAGGTTTGAATCTAAAGTTTCTGCAATAGAAAAAAAAGAGAATCTACAAAGCCTTAAAATGTCACAGCTGCATGGAATTCTAGCTGCTTATGAAATGAGGAAAGGAGGTCCATCAAACAGGAGAGAAGTTGCCTTCAAGGCTACAGGCAAAGGCGAGTACTACGAGTCAGGACACGTGTCAGAAGAAGAAGAAGAATAAAATTTTGTCAGAAATCTTCAACGGGGTACTGGACGGTTCCGAGGTAAGTTACCTTTCAAATTCTTTGCTTGTGGAAGAGTCGGTCACTATGCTGCCAAATGTCCTCACAAGGATAAGATTGACAAAGGGAAGGAACCTGTTAGATGGAACAAGAAACAGAATGCAACTAAGAAAAGTTACTACACTCATGAAGACAGTGATGGCCTATCAAATAGTGACGAAGATGAACGAGGTAATGATTATAAACTTTTAATGGCTTTTGAAGATGATGATTACATGGATGCTATAGATGTGGATGACTTTTATGAAGAGATTTCTAGACTCAAGACATGTTTAGAAGAAAAGAATGTGATCATTGATACTCTGCAATTTCAACTTGATGAAAAAGAAAAATCTCTTGAGGAGTTAGAATGTGAAATTTTTGGCCTTAGAAAAGAAATTGAGAAAACAAAGGTTCTTAATCTTAAGTTTGTTAAAGGATCTGAAACTCTGGATGAGGTTATCAATGTACATCATTCTCCACTAATCAAGACAGGTCTGGGTTATAATGGAGAAACATCTCAAGCATCCACCTCAAAGAGTTATCTTGATGCAGCAAGGAGGAATGAGAAAAAGCCCAATGGAGATCATCAGGTAAAGTAGGGACGAATTAAATCAAGAACAAACAGAGACTACCAGGTAAACCAGGGGCAATCCATCTTAAGGGTGAACAAAAACTACAACCAACCACAGGTAAAAACTTCTCAATTTGCTTCAAGAATGGATGACAGTAGAAATGACAATCATTTGGCTGGTATATTTGATAATCACAGAAGTTAATTCAATGGCCAATGTTTCTCTTGCCATAACTTTGCTCACAAAGAAGCTCAATGTGTTGCCTATACGACAATCATGACTAGAGAAGCTCAAAAACAAAGAAGTATGACCGGGATTATGAAAAGGACCTATAACAATTTTTGCGGCCCTTGAAAATGAAATTGAATGTTCTATTTGTAATAACTTCGGTCATGAAGATTTTGAATGCAGGAGTAGGTTTCGGCAGACAAAGGAACAAGCCTCAAGCACCCGAAGATGGAGAATAAAGGAACCACAACCAGAAAGATGTGGGATAGCTTTTTATGCAGAAGGATAGGAAAATCTATGGTACATCGACAGCGGATGTTCGAAGCATATGACAAGTGATAAAGAAAAACTTGAATCATATACTGCTTTAGAAAAGGGTAAGAAAGTTTCTTTTGGAAATGATACCCCTGCATGGATCATAATATTTAAGCTTGAATGATAATATCTTTGTATGATTTTGATCTGTTATTTGTGGTGCTTGCTTGATCTATAAAACTAACAATCTGGGTTATTTATATCTGAAAGAGAGAATTATCCTTTATAGATCTGTATGCAGGTTCAGAGAAGAGAAGGCGTGTATATACGCTGGTTCATTGAAGGAAAACTACGTATAAGCAGGTTGTTCCATACGCAGAAGCGTATGAACGCAGGTTTCAGGCTATTAAAGTAGCGTATATATTTTGAGTTGTGATCTTGCTGCGTCTGTTTATTGTTGCAGTGTTCTGGGTTCAAATTTGGTGTGTGGTACTGTTACAGTCGTCAGAGAAGTGTTTATCTTGATTCAATTTTGATTGGTGAAAAGGTGATTGGTTGATGCAGAAATTTTTGATGATTGATTGATGTTATTTGTGGATCCAGTCTAAAAATTTATGAAACATGGTCCCTGAAATAAAGAGAAGGTTGTAGCCTTCTGTAGGCCAGCACCTACGTACTAGTATCTTGGTTAGTGCAAGAGCTAAGGGGGTTGTAGCTCCCTTCCAGGAGAACCTGGAAAACGAGAGAGGGTTGTAGCTCTCTGCAGGTTGCAGCCTGCGTACTGGTAAAGGACTGCACCAATACAATTGTAAAAAGAAGTTTCTAATTAAAGAGAAGATAGAGACGAATTACAGCAGGTGGTTTTCACCCACATTGGTTTTCCACCTTATATCTTGTGTTCTTGTGTGCGATTGTCTTTCTGCTCTATTTTACTGGTTTTGGTTACTGGTTATTTGCTTCTGAATCACAGATTAGCAATCAACATCAGAAAGATAAAGTAAATTAAAAATTTTGCATTATATACGCGGGTTTTCTTCTGCGTAGTTACGTATATACGCGAGTTGAATTAACTGAAGTAGCGTATATCATTTGATTTTGAAAAAGGAATATTTGACTTGATAATACTGATTCACCCCCCCCCCCTCCCAGTATCATTTCCAACATGTTTCTTTAGCCTCCACTTAACTCTGTTTTCACCATTTCTTCATGTTTTTCCCGTGTGATAGTGTTTTTCACCATTTGTTAATGTTTTTCCCTTGTGATAATGTTTAAGTATATGAAGAATTAGAGGGTTTTAGGATCTATTTTGGATCATGCCTTCCAACTGAAAATCTTTTAACTTGTTTAACTTGTATCCATCATGCTTTTCTCAGATTTGAACCTTTGAGTCTGATTCTCAGGTACTCAACATCCCCTCATCGTGTAGTTCTCACTTTCCTGTCTAGAACTGTCTCTTCCTACAACTCATTGAGATATTCAGGCAATAGATCATCAATATAAGGCAACTGACTTTGCTCTTTAGGATCTTCAATCAATGAAGGTTCATACAGTCTCAAGTTTTCTGCATTAACGACTAAATAGATATGCATATAAGTTGGAAAATCAAGGCAAAAAGATTTTTCACCAATTTTCTCAAGTATCTTGAAAGGCCCATACCTTATTGGTTTTAGCTTCTTACCTTCACCTTGCATTCTGTCTTTGTTGATGTACAGCCAGACTTGATCACCAAGTTGGAAACTATGCTCAATTTGATGCTTGTAATGCCTTGCCTTATACTTGGCCTGACTTATTTCCAGCTATCCTTGCACTGCTCGGTGAATTTCTTGGATTTTTTCAATGAACTTGGTTGCTTTGTCCACATCACTGTTTCCATCAACTGCTATTTCTTTACCAAAGACAAAATCCAAGGGAGAATTTGGTATAAAACCAAAACAAGTCTCAAAAGGAGATCTCTGAGTAGAAGAGTGCTTGGCACAATTGTAAGCATGTTGCACATAACACAAATGCTCATCCCAAAGCTTGGGTTGCTTGCTGCAATAGCCTCTGAGCAACTGGATCACTATCCTGTTGACCACCTCTATCTGACCATCTTTTTGTGGATGAAATGTTGTGATCTTCTTCAATCTGGTGTCCATAAACTCCCATAAACTTGACCAAAATTTCCCAACAAATCGAGAATCTTGACCAGATACAGTAGAAGTAGGTAAACCAAAATGAACCCATACATTCTAAAAGAACAACTTTGTTGTTTATTTAGATGTAACCTACTTGTTACAAGGTATCAAAATACACATTTTACTGAAACTATCCAAAACAACATATAAATAATCATGACCTTTTCTAGATTTTTGCAATCCTCCAACAAAGTCCATGGAAACACTTTCCCAAGGACGAGAAGGAATTGGAAGTGGAGTGTACAAACCTAATTTTCTATTACTGGGCTTGCTTGTAGCACACATAGTACACCCTTTGATATATCTAGAAATTGTCTCATGCATTCTTGGCCAATAACAGAACCTTTGCAATTGTGCAATAGTTTTACTTACACCAAAATGACCTGATATTAGAGAAGTATGTGCTTCTCAAATCATGTTAACTCTTTCAGTTTGAGGAATGCATAACTTTCCCAAATGATATAAGAGTTGGTCCTTTACATAATAATCCAATTCTTCTACTTGTTGGCCATGACTTAAAGTTGCATATACATATTTAAAATATACATCTTGAGCATATAGTTCAATGTAACTTTCATGCATTACTGAGTTATGCTTAAGTATAGTAGATGCATTTATCATTGGTCTTGATAACATATCTGCAACCTTATTGTGTATGCACTTTTTATATCTGATGACAAGATGAAATTTCTGTAGAAAACCCATCGACCTATAATGTCTTGATTGCTGCAATTTAGTTTGTGAGTGAAAATATTGAAGTGGTTGATGATTTGTATGTATGATTATTTCCTTACCCATTAGGTAATGTTTCCACTTTTTCACACTTTGTACTAATGCATACAATTCTTTATCATATGTGAGACAATTAACTATTGCAGAAGTAAATGTCTTAGAATGATAACATATGGGTTTACGGTGTTGCATCAACACTGCTCCCATGTCATAGTCACTGGCATTTGTTTCAATCTCAAATGGATGTTGAAGATCTGGTAGTGCTAGTACTGGTGATGTACTGATTTTTTCTTTTAAGGTGTCAAAGGCCTTCTGCTATTTTCCTCCCCACTGAAACACCTTTTTTAATCTTGTTAAAGCATGTAATGGAGCTACAATCACAGAAAAGTTAGCAATAAACTTTCTCCAATATTTTGCTACTCCTAGGAAACTCCTAACCCCTGTAGCAGATTTGGGTTTAGGCTAGTTCACAATGACTTCAACCTTAGAGGGATCTATCTTCAATTCACCACCCCCTACAATATGACCCAAATAATTTAAAGATGTTTTGCCAAATTCACATTTTAATAGCTTCACATAGATATTTTCTCTTTTCAAAACATCTAAAGTCTGTTGTACATGCTTTACATGGTCTTCCCATGTCTTACTGAAAACAAGAATGTCATCTAAATATACAATTACAAAATCATCAATAAAATGTTTGAGTACATCATTCTTAACTCTCATGAAAGTGGTAGGAGCATTAGTTAAGCCAAAAGGCATAACCAACCATTCATACAACCCTTGCTTTGTCTTGAAAGTAGTATTCCATGCATCTTGTTCTGCAAATCTGACCTGATGATAGCCACTACGCAAGTCTAACTGGGAAAATTAAATTGCTTCTTTCAACTGGTCTAATAGATCATTAATACGAGGAAGAGGTTAATGATTCTTGATCGTTATTTTATTCAGTGCTCTATAATCAATGCACATTCTCCACAAACTAGCTTTCTTTCTCACCAGCATGATTGGAGATCCACATGGTGATGTGCTTGGTCTTATGAACCCTTTATCGAGCAGCTCCTGTACCTGCTTCTTTATATCTGCATTCTCTAAAGAAGATAACTTGTAAATTTTGATGTTATGCAATGGAGCATCTTGCTGCAAATGAATATCATGTACTATTTCCCTTTTGGGTGGCAGACCTTTAGGTTCTTGAAATAGGATATCATATTATGAAACAAATTTAACTATATTAGCTTTCTGTTTAGCATCACAGCCTTCAAATACATTGGTTTTATCAGGGTTATTTTCCTTTACAACCATTAGTAAAAATTTCTTACATGAATTCATAATTATTTTCGTTTGCCCTGAGTTTATGAGAGAATAGTTATTTTTGAGTTTATGAGCTCTTACAATATATTCTATTCCATATTTAGTGAGTTGATACTTATTTTCAGCTCTATAGAAAATAGCTTTCCTATCATACAAGTAAGGACTTCCCAAAACAATACCACATATATCCAGTGGAACTATATCTAACTTAACCTCATCTACAAATTTTGACCCAATAGCAAACCTAAGTTTACATTGTCTTGTTATTTGTAGCTTTGTTTTATCACATACCCAACCTAATGGATATGGCTTCTCATGAGGTTTTGTTAGTACTCCCAACTTCTTTACAATTGTTTTAGAAATTACGTTTCCTTGTGATCCATTATCAAATAAAGTATCAATCATTTGGTGCTTGGAAATGACTATAATACGAAAAAGCTCATGTCTTTTCCTCTCATTATCTTCATTATCAATAGATTCTGTAGAATTACTTGTGGATGCTTCAGAATTTTTACCTTTTATACCTATGGTTGTGACTGTTGTTTCATCACCTGCGTCTGACCCCAAGTCTTTTTGAATAGAAGCAACAATCTTTTTCTTCTTACCACTGAAGTTCTTAGGTTTCAACTCTAGATGCAAAGACCAACAGTGTGCATCATCATGCCCATCCTTCTTGCAATGAGTGCAGGAAGGTTTATCCTTCCGTACATTGTTTTGTCTTCCTCTCCTTCCATTTCAGTTTCTTCTTTTCCTTGTTCTTGCTTACAAATTGTTTAGATGATCCCCCAACCTCTAGGTTCACATTCTTGCCTCTAGCTTCTAGATGTGTACCCTGAGCTGATACATCATCTAAGCTAGTGGGATTAAAAATGAGAATGGTATGCTTCAAATAGCTATTCAGACCACCTATATACTTCAACAAAGTTTTAGGTGAGTCTAGAGATATGCCTAGAGTTAAAGATCTTTTTCTAAATTCCTGGGTATAACTTTGTACACTTTGACCCTTCAATTGGTGAAGAGTTTTGCAACTCATCATTGCCTGCTGCATATAAGCTAAAGGATAAAATTGTTTTTTGATGGCAGAAACAAATTCATTCCAGATAGAAAGAATTTTACCATGTATTTTCAGATCAGCTTGTCTTTCCTTCCCACCACACTAGTGCAATTCCTCCAAGTCGAAGGCTAGCTAGCTAAATCTTTCTCCTTTCTGAATCAATGTTCTACACCCTGCAATATACATCAATATGTCTTATCCAATTATCTAGCTTCTCTGCATTTAGTTCTCCATCATAAATTGGCAAATCAAATTTCACATCTAATTTAATCAAAGAAGTTTTCATCTTTTTCTTTTCAGGGCTAGGAGATGAGGATGACGAAGGTGATGGTGGAGGAGATGAGGGAGGAGGATTTTCCTTTTTCCCTTTTCCCTCTAGAGGGTCAACTAGAGAAGGTTATTTTTCTCCTTTGTCTGGTTTGGGTATTGAAGTGCTTTCACCTCGACCCTTCTTAAAATACCGATACATCTCTTCCACCATGGCTCGCATGGCCATAAAATTATCCATGAACTGAGATTCTGATTCCAATGGAGCTTCTTCTGCCATTCTCCTCTAAGGATAGACTCTTCCAATCTCTGGTTTAGCCTCAACAAGTTCTCCTTCTCCTATTTTTAGCTTTGACCTAGTTAGCATTCAAAATCGAACACAAGCTTGCCTAACCTTAACAAAACCTAAAGCTTTGATACCACTTGATCTGAAAATGAGATATTAAAACAATATCAAGGTATTACAGACTCATGTGTAGGAATTCCTATATTACTTAGTGCAATGGATCGAAAACATTGCAAATAATATAGACTATGAGTAGTTATAAAAACATAATAGACACACACACATGAACACAAAAAATAATCAAGGAGTTCACCCAAAACTCTTGGGCTATGTCTCCTGGTCTAGCTATCAATGGTGACCTCTCTATTATGTCTTCAAGAGCATATTTTTACAAGTGTGAGCTCAAGTTGATTCTCAACACAACAGGGACAAACAACAAGGTTTTACTTGAATCCATCAAGTCTTTCTAAGTACACAGACTCTCCCTCTCGCTTTCTGTCTTCTGTTTTCTCTCTGTCTCAGAAACTGCATGCTCTGTCTCTGACGTCAAGTGGCTTTTCAGCCTATCGGCGCTTGTCTGTTCGTCTCCTCTTTCGAGCTCTCTGGCTCCCGGCCTTTGTCCGTTCAAATCCCCTCTAAGCATTAAACAATCATTGTGGAATGCCTTCAGGTATGGTGGCCACCTATTTTTAAATGGAAAGGACCTTTGGCATGGTTGAAACCCTCGGGAACATGTTTCCCTATTTACATAGAGAAATAAACTAAAAACACACAAAAAATTCTTTCTATCGAACTTCGAAAATCATTGAATCTGCCCTATAATCCTATTGGGTCCACCTTTGGTTGTGGTCACACACCCACCTTTGATCTGTGTGATCATTGACCAACGGTTGATATTCATTTTAGGCAGCTTATGCATATGGAGATTACCCACCTGAAAAGGTGGTTTTCTTTCTCTAGCACCAAGCCATGTGTCGGCTTGTGTAAGGGATCGGGCGGAGCCCATCCAATACCACTTACCGCCTGAGGCCCGCCTGAAATCCCGCTCATTACGAAACTCAAATAATATAAAGTTGCATGTATAAATCTTTCGGGTCCGTTTTATCACTCTGGGTGCATTTCCTTTGTATTTCGATTTTCTAATGAAAATGCGAAAATACATAGAAAAACCCTTTTTACCGGAACTCAAAATATATTAATTTTTACCCATAAAACTTGTTGGGTCCGGCTATTGCAAGTCACATATTGTATCGGCCCCGCTTCTTTGTATTGCTCCAATGTGATATTGCGATGCGATATATCGCAATCACATATTGCATGGTCTTCGGGCCTCCCATAAGTCTTTCCCTTTGTGTTTTAGCGATGTAATCTGGGCCATTGATATGTGTGCTTGATCATCAGTCCTTGTTAAATTGCGCTGATCTCTATCATGATTTCCATAAGGCTACCTCCAATAGACTCCACTTGCCACCTCCGATTGTGATATGCCGATTAGATCTGGACCGTTGATCTGTCCGATCTGACGGCTCTTGTGCAATGTTGCTTTAGCCTCCACTTAACTCTGTTTTCACCATTTCTTCATGTTCTTTCCCATGCGACAGTGTTTTCTGCCATTTGTTAATATTTTTCCCTTGCGATAGTGTTTAAGTATATGAAGACTTAGAGGGTTTTAGGATCCATTTTGGATTAGTTCCAACCTAGGCTCAGAAAATTAAATACTAAATATACATTACAACAAGTAGGTATCTTCCCAACAAGTCCTCTGATAACTAAGTAGATTCAATAATATCATATCAAGACTAAAAAATGTACAGATCTATAGAAGTATTATAGACTTGGAATGTGTTTTGCATAATCAATAAATAGTAAATATCAATGCAATAGTACAACACCAATATGTAGAAAATATTAAACATTGCTTCTTACTTTCAATTCTTTATAGATAAAGAAAGTGAAAAATAAAGAGGATCGATTTTCATGCCCAAACCAACCACAAGGTTGAAAGTACAACAACACTTTATCTCCTATAGTCAAATTTGTAACACCATCTCACTTGGTCAATCAATCCAAGTTCGTCCAAAAATTAGGTTATGAACTTTAGATGGAGGTAGCACCAAATCTAGAACCTCTCCAAATTTCTTTAGCACCAAACATCCTGAAAAACCCATGCATACACAAATTAGCAAGTTCTATCACCATAAAAATCACAGGTTGCAAACAAACACCAATTTTCCAAGTCAATTCAGATAAGATATTCATTGCCTCCAAAGTGTAATGCAAAATTTATCCATTAAATGGCCTCTTGGAGTGTTGCATAGCCCTTTGGAGGTTGTCTCCAATCTAAAGCAATATTATGATTCCATTTTTAAATGAATGTCATTATAGTTAACATTGCAGAGAGAAACTCAACTTATGATTAAATTTTGCCCTTCTAGAACAAAATAGTTGGCTTGAAAATGCAACTCATGCATTTTTTATAACTAAAAGAGATTGCAAATATCAATTTTCATGAGAATATCACCTTTTTAATATCGCAATGAAACAAAGAAATGTTGGTTTGACTTTGTCATTGGTCAAACAAGTCCTCTTATATGATTTGCAAATGACAAGAGATATTCTAGAATGATGGAACTTGAGATCAAGAGAAGTACATAGAGCATTTCCTGTAACTGACTATGCCTTGAATAATATAATCAAACTCAAGCTTGTATACATGAAAATTATCCTTCTATATGGTTATGCTATCCTTCAAACAATTCAAGCCATACTCAAGAAAAGCTATAAATTTCTTTGCAAAGAAATAGGCTTAGTGAACTTAATAACTCTATCATGTATTTCCAAGACTTTTAGAAATTTTTACAAAAAAATACCATTTTTGAATTTCATCCAAGCAACAACCTCAAGGAAAATTTCATAGTTGAATACAAAAATGGAAAATAAAGCTAGAACCAAGGTATTGTATTTATTAATAACCAAAAATAAAGAAAAATACCACTTCCAATTGTAGATTGGGTCTAGCCCAAGTGGTTGCATGGTAGAAGGTTATACTTCCCACCTAGGTTCTCTTCCCCTAAGTGACACTACAAAGCTCCAAGATTTTATAGAATCTTGCTTACCCTAGATATCATCCTCAGAATGGGGGGAAGTAGACAATGGATTTTCCCAAGAAATGCATTACAGAATAAAAATAAAAATTAAACAAAATAAATACCACTGCTAGTCAATAGAAACAACCAATTTACAAACATGCATGATACATATATCTAAAACGATGATTATCTAATCAGAAAAGAGAGAAAAATAATTTTGAGAAGTGACCTTCCAGGTGGATAAATGCCACAAAGTTGCCAAGAAACTTTGTTTTTACTTTTGAGGACATAATGTATGCAAAATATATGTTTTCTACATAGGCTAGTCCCATTAGAGGATGGTGGCTAGCCTATTTAACCAGAAGAAAATTTGTATCTCTTGAATTAACAAATTCTAGGAAGCAATGAGATTTGAAAAAAGAAGAGAATTGTATACTACATCAAGAGATACCTAATCATCCAGACCAACCTGGAAGTCTTTTCTAGATAACTAACATCTTTGAGAACAAATAAAGCCCCAAACACCTACTTTGTGATAAATGTTATTCGTCCATGATTGACCATTTCATAATTTTCCCCAAGAATATGGTTAAAACATTTCCAAGTCCTCTGGTATGCAGGATAGACATAAATTTCCCATGATGCTAACAAAACAATAACATTTGAACCATGTGAGCCTAGTGACAAACTCGATTTACAATAAGATGTCATATTGAATAAAGTATTTTTTCATTATCTTCACTATTCAAACACATGTCAAATACAAGCTAGGCTTTTTGAGAAATCGTGCCTTCATTTCCTTGTGAGCACACAATAACTTTAAGGATTTCATGACTTTCTTGATGAGCATTTTTTATGCCGCTGCATCAGAAGAAAATGCTAGATTGACCACAACTTTGAAATTAAATGAGTTATGGAACATATGAATTCAAAAATGATTTAATAGGTTGCATTATGCCAGTTTTAATTAAGAACATTTCCAAAGAAGTATCAGATGCCAAAGATGAAAGAGTTGAGCAAGCAATCATTTGAAATAATCTCTAAATGATAAACTTTTGTTGAGTTCTCTTGGAAACCACATATATAACATTATACCTATTTTACTTCAAGTTTGCACATAATAATACAAAATTCCATCGTTGAAAATTTGGAAACCTCTCTATAGCCTTAACACTTCAAAACAAGGAGATAACTTCATACACTAGTTTAATTTTCCATTAGAGAATCAATTTCAACTAGTTCCCTCCAAAAATACTGTAATGCTAGATGCAATTTTCTCCTTTCAGTAAATAACCCTTCTTATGTCATAGATGACCTAGACATTAAAATTGATGATAGAAAAGTAGAATTAATCCAAAAATATCTCTAACATTATGCAATTTTCGCACACATATTTGAATGGGAAGAAAGAAAAACTGAACATCAAACCCCTACATGTAGAATTATAGAGAGAAAGTGGAGGTAGAGGGGGGAATGAATACTAACAAATGAGAAGTGTGCCCTTGTTATTGGATATCTGGGACCCAATTAGTGTTCTAGTTTCAATAGAAATGGAAGCAGGTGTGCAAGTGACAAGTCTTCCAGACTATCATAACCAATGTAGGAGCCATCCAGCATGCTTGCGCTTGCTCACCAAACACTCAATAATGGTGCATTCTCCTTTCAACTTACTTGATATTGAATTTTCCTTGTTCATCATCTCCAGGTTCTTATACAACTACAAATAGCCCATTGGATTAGATAACCTTTCATAAAAGACAAAAGAAATCAAATGGAATTCAGTCATATAACAACTTTGTTTCTAGTCGATTTAGTGGCAATCCTTCCGCTGTAGTTCTTGCAGAAGGAGAAAATTGGTGCTAGATTGATGATAGAATTAAAATACTAATTAATGGGGCCATTTTCTACCTAATCAGTATCCAAAGAGAATGGATGTTTCTTACTTGCCACCTGAGAACCATCCTTGGCTCATAGGTGAACACCATCAATGGTAGCTTTTCTAGATGCAAATAAATTATAATAGGAGAGGAAGATTGCTTATTAGCCCTCATCAATGAATTATTAGGATTATCTAAATCTTATATTAAATAATATACTCAACAAAGCTTCTCAAAATATATTCAGCATTATGAATAAGATCAGAAGATATGACTCTAAGAACTTAGAATATTATATAGAAAGGAAATATTCAGGTTATGAGGAACATGTAAGTGATCTTGAGAATTGTAAAGATGAAGTTAACACCTGAGTTCATAGTTTGTGTGCTCTAAAAATTTAAAAGTGTTTTCTCAATGCTTCTTCATAATTTTTTAACGGTAAGGATGGAGAAGAGGATTCTGCTAAATAATCAAGGATTATTGTATTTCACATTGGAAATGATGTTGTTAAGCGAAATCTTTCAATCACTAATATAAAATCAATACTCTAGGACTATAATTTGTTAATCACTGTTGAATGGAGCTAAAACTGAATTAGTTCCTATTGAAAAGGTAATAATTTTTACAATTAAAGTTATGAAGTCAAAGAAGGGATCTACAAGTTGTGACCAGAAATTTGGTACTAGTAGAGTCATTTGTTTATGCCTTGTTGCAACTATTTGTAGTAAGACAGTGAAAGTTAAGAACTTGTTCATTTAGTAGTAGTGTGCAACAATACTAAAAAAGAACATAAGACTTCATGCATAAGTCCTCTTAATAGCATTCCACAGTGTACATCAGCATGCACCATGCAGTCAACATTGCTAGATTTGAATGCAATGGTGGAACTAGCATCAATGTATGTGTAAAAGCTCTTCATCTATTCACCGCAAGTACATTTTTTGCAGAGATTCTTCATGTAGATTTCCTATTCAAGTATTTCTACCATAATATGTGATCATGGTAACAACTTTTGATGATATAGAAGCATCTCAAAATGGTAAATTTTTATTAACTAGAGATAGGATTTTGTGAAAGAATGTTTTCCATATTGGTGTAGATTTCATTGATCCATATTCATTCATTCTTCTTGTTCAAGCAAACTAGCAACAAACTCTGTAAAATTAGTGAAGACATGAAGACTCCAAGTCTTGCAACAAAAGTTAATGCCAATGATGTAAAATTAATATCTTCCTTGGCAATGAAGGGGAGAAAAATAGAGCAGGTTGTAGCAGTCCATTATTTTCCAAGACAGATGATTCTGTGGAGGAACTGAAGTATGGGATTTTAAGATCTCTTGGACTACTGTCGGATGAAAAAAGATACCACACCATTCATTGAACTAGGGATTGAAAATTCACCAGCTACATCTAACAACCATTGACCAAGTCCACCAACTACAACTTAATATCATATACCCTATGACTAAGATAAGAATTTGATAACTAGCATAAAACATAACTCCAAAACATAATTAAAATGCAAAAGGTGCATTTAATTACTCTGATTGTGTGCCAAATTGAAAGCTTTAGAAGGTGGTGTGAAGATAATTATAAGTAGATCTTATTTGGATGGCTTTGTGGAAAATGTCCTCATAGACATGCATGTGAAATGTGGTATTATATAGAAGGCATGGTAATTGTTTTACAAAATGTGGTCTGATGGAACACTATCATTGCTTGCTATGCACATAATTGACATGCTCTTAAGACCCTAAAACTCTAAAAAGATGCAACATAAAGGTATTGGGCTAGAATCCAAAATATTTTATAAGGTTCTTCATGTGTGCCACTTTCGAAACTCTAGAACATGGCATGGAGATTCATGTATGGATCAAGGGAGTGGTTTTGAGATGAATATGTTTGTATGGAATGCCTTTGTAAGCATGTATGTGAAATGTGGAAGCATATAAATTGAAAGCAATATGTTTGACAAAATCCCTTAGCAAAACATTGTCACATATTCTAGTTCACCTTTATAAACTTCAGAAAAACTTCTCATGCTGAGTATAAAATTTTCATCAAAGTTGTTAGTGGATTATTGTATCTCTGCAAATGTAAAGCACTGGCCCATACTTGAAGGTGCAGACGAAACATAGCTACAAGTGCCACTCTTGTGG